>OW386287.2:158766346-159397931 GCA_936432065.2 Rutpela maculata
GGAACCATCTGAATCTACAAGAGTCCAAGGAGTCAATTGCTTTTGTTCACGATGCTACGAGTTCATAACCTGAAAAATCAATTTCTATGTTAGCAATTATTTATAAAGAACATTTAATTCAGCAAGTATATATGAAAAGAATGGTTGATCACTGATAACAATTCTTACCTTTGCAACAAGCTTTTCTTCTGTAAATTTCTTACAGAGTACTTCTTTCACCTAACCACAAACAGCTTCAAGACTTTTGAATGCTTTGAACTCATCCTTCGGTCTACGCACTTCTCTCAAAAACCAAGTAATTCGCAGTATCCCTATGTGTAATATTTGGAAATACATCAATATTTATACTAAAACGTTTTTTTCTCAAAATATAAGGATTTAATTCGATGACAGCAGTATACCTAACCTCTACATCATGAGACAATTCTGCAAAATACGAACTAACCGTCATTCTGACGAACAAAATTGAGGATATAAAAGTATTAATAGTTGCAGATGTTAAATAATCCAACATTAAGCTTTTAAATGGCCCAAACACAGCAAAATTCACTTTAAAGAAAAACATTCTGATTCAATGACAGCTGTTTGTTTTTCCTAAGGCACAGAAGACAGAAACTATACAGAAGCGCAAGCAAGTCTTTCTAACGGGACCAAATTTGTTCATAGTCGCCATGACGATAAGGCATATATTTGTCAGAAGCCATATGATAATTTTTGACGTTGTGCGATTGACAGTCTTTGAAACTCTTACACGGTGGTTGGTTATTTTCGTGCCTTTTTCTTCCAATTTTCGACAATTTCTTATTCTAAGTTTATTTATTTATTTGATTTTTGTTTATAATGGGCTCTAAATGGTTTGGGGTTGTGCTTATCACCCATGCCCTTCGAAGGTGAAACAAATAAGCTTCTTTCTATTTCCCAAAGATCTTGAAAGGTATGTACAAATTTATATTACTGAAACAACTAGAAAGTAATGTTAGATATACTAAACAATTAAGTTCAATTTATAAACTAGCCGCAGCAGTTGCAGTTGAAGTTGCCGCACCTGTAGTGTTTATGAAGAATACGAAAGCAATGTACCCATTTATAAAGTCCGCTGCCGCTGCAGTTGCAGTTCATATTCCGCAGGTAGATAACCAAATTTTATCTTAAACGACAACCGCTGCGGAATTGCCAGCGGATAGCCAATGAAATTGTAGTTCATGGAGAACGTAAACAAATCGTCACGAGATTTACGCGTGAAGCGCATGCGTGAAAAACATTCCACGACAGCAACAGCAAGAGTTTATAAATGACAAATTTTCGTGAATTGCAACTGATACTGCTGCGGCAACTCCAACTGCAACAGCAACTGCAGCGGAAAAGTTTATAAATCGTACTTTAGCAGTTGAAAAGAAGTAATATGAAAGGAAATATTTTCTTATCAGAAATGCAATAAGTTACAGAATATGTTCATCAGTTTCTAATCAACAGAATTGTATTGTGACCATGAATAAGGTAATTAAGTAATGACTCTCAACTCGTACCATACTAAAGAACTTTTCATTGTATCAATTAAAAAAAATCAATAATTGGGCATGTGCAATCATGTGCATCATATAATTAACATAACCTCAAATTTTAAGTTTTTTCAGGTTTATTCTCATTTTTAATGTTTGTATACTCATTTCAGCTTGGAGCAATACTGGCTCCAAGCAAATATTTAAAAATTCAGGCTAATAATTTTTCAATAATGTTGGTTAATAAAAATAGACTGGTTAGATTTCAAACCTACAAAAAGAGTCCTATTTTATTAGGAGAAAGTATTTAGAACTTCAAAAACATTACACTGAATTAGATTTTAGTTGAAAGTATGGAAACCAAGCAGGAATTTTAACAACAGCTACGAAATACTCATAAATCTTAAGAAATATATATTTTTGAGGTTAGCTGTGCACATGCCCTATTCAACTATATTGTTATTTTACGTAAACATTTTTTTCACTGTACTATTTGATTTGTAATATTCTTTTCAACAATATAGTTATATACATAATATATGTCTCTTTCATTGTATACCTATACATTGTACTACTTTCCATGATAGCATTTTCATATTCTGGTAGCAGTATGAAAAAAAATGCATTGGCTTAAAAGCGCATTATTATGATTGAAATACGGGATATAAATATAAAAGTGTACTTCTATTTTTGAACATTCTGCAATACACTATGATTTGGGCCCCAACTTCATTAATACCGTATATACGTATTCCTATTCATGTACCTATCTACTAAATATAAAACAAGACAGTTTTTCCAGTGTACAGTGTATTGAACCGAAATATTGATGTATTTTTTTGTGTACATCATTTCTCTGAGTGTAATAAGGCATATCACTGTCACTTCGAGGTCACATAAATCAGACACCCGATATCAAAGGTGCCGCGGCAAGCTTTCGTTTCTGTATAGTTCCTGTCTTCTGTGCCTAAGGTCTCAAAATCCGTGACGTCAGCATATATCTCTCTATACATCAAGGGATGTCTTATCTAGTGACAAATGTTCTCTTTTGCAAAAACAAGTGTGTAACCTATTGCAAAAATAAAGATAACAAAATTATGAAATAATAAATAACACTATATTTTTTTCTATTTACTGATATGAAATAATAATATGGCTCTCAGTATTGCATAATAATAGTGATTTATTTTCCAAATATAATCCACATAAAAACGTATTTCAAGCTATCAACAAAACTGTATTATAAAATAAATAAATAAATAATTATATACATGAACAATAAAAACATGGATCAAATCATAAAGATTACATTAAAATTTAAAAGCCAGAATACTATAAAACTGATTTTACAATTATTGTTTTAGGACATCACAGAGAAGTTTCACTTAATATATTTTTTTACCTTTGTGTTTTACTTCTCTCGCTTACCGAATAGGAACAGGCTATTTACACGTCCGACGTAAGAATATTTATTTTCACGTCCTTCATTTTTATTGGTCGATCATGGCCTTGTGGTATGGCGGCCGTGAATTGGTATATTTTCACGTCTTGACGTGAACTAGTGTATTTTCACGTCTTGACGTGAGCTAGTTGTTATTTATTATTTAAATAAATTTATAAAAAATCTCAATAATCTGAAATTTTGAAAAATTTTCGTCTGCAGCTCTCGCCCCGTAATATCTGGCCATCCTGGTGTCATCATCATCATAACAAATTTATTTAAAAGTTTAAAATACATACATTACCTCCCCGGATCGCGATCCAGTGCCAACCAGACAACCACGGCGTGCCATCCTGGTGTGAGACCATTTTCTGATTGATGTGTGTACCTATATATCAATTTTTTCTCCTTTAATATCGTATATAGATAAAAACAGAACAACGCACGATCATGCAATTCTTGTTGTATTTGTCAGCACTTACATCAAATTAGATTTTTAAGCAAAATCGGTTAAGTTGATGCAGATATATTTGAAAAAATGTTCTCAAGGTCACGTATTACAAATTTTGAGAAAAAAGAAATTTTAAAAATTCCGTTTTTTTAATGAAATATTATTTAATAGTTTTGTCATGATATGTGGGAAGGATAGGACTGACCCTCCAGTTGATTTTTTTTTTTTTATTTTAAACCAAATACATATAGGTATTGCAAATTTTTATTTTTTTCTTAAATTCCATCATACAGTTGAATTATTCAGACGCGTATCTATTTAATGACTTTTACGTGAAAACGTAAAAATACACTAGTCCACATCAAGACGTGAAAATACACTAGCTCACGTCAAGATTGACTGATTGATTTTGTATTAGAGAAGCTGTCTAAAATTAGAATTCAAGGACAACTTCAGCAATGGATCTACTCATTCTTAAAAAATCGCAAATTAGTAGTAAGAGTAAATAAAAACATATCTAACGAGTTCGATGTTACATCAGGTATCCCCCAGGGTAGCGTCTTGGGTCCTCTAGTTTTTTTAATGTTTATAAATGATCTCCCCCACTATATACTCGACGGTGAAGTGTTTATATTTGCAGATGACACCTCCATCATAATCTCAAGTCCTGATGTACAAGAATTAAATCGAAAAATCAATCATGTGCTCACCCAATTTGACAAGTACTGCCATAAAAATAGGCTAATCATTAATTATTCAAAAATAGTAGCAATCGAATTCCATAAATACTCCAGACCAAAAGTAATTAACTATAATTTTCTCATAGACAAAAATTCTGTTGCTTTAAGCAGCCACTGTAAATTTCTAGGTACAATTGTCGATGAACACCTAAACTGGAATGAATATATCAACTCAATTTACTCTAAACTTAATAAACAATACTATGCACTCTTGAATTTAAAAACCGTTCTAGATAAAAAAGGGCTTCTATCGGCCTATTATGCCCTAATCTACTCTGTGATTGGCTACAATATAATTGTATACGGTCTGGCAGTAACGAATAATAGAATATTCTTAGCCCAGAAAAGAATAATTCGGCTCATGTTTAATTTAGGATACAGAGAATCATGTAGGCAAACATTTAAGGACGAGAAAATTTTAACGTTTACTGGGATATATCTATTTAAACTTTTGAGTTACAATAAAGAACAATTTAAAAAAAATTCAGATATACATAATTACCCCACCAGGAGGAATGAAGATATCAGAATAGGCACCTATTCTGATATCTTCATTTACTTACACTAGTTATAGAAAATCTCCCCATTATGCGGGATGCTACTTTTTCAATATGTTACCTCCTCAGATAAAAAGCGCAACCAGCCTGAATAGATTTAAGACATTACTAAAAGAATTCCTACATCAAAATACTTTTTACACAATAGAAGAATTTATCACCGTTGTACAAAATACCTAAGTTTTCTATATATTTATTATAATTGTTTATACCTTATTTATTTATATATCATTAGAATAGAATAGAATAGAATAGAATAATTTATTAACCTCAATTAACATAACATAAGTTACAAAAGGCAAGTCATAAAATAACGGTACAAAAAATTACAGGAAAAAAATACATATATAAACAGCAATAAATAATACAGTTACATAAAAATAATCAGTAATAAAAAAAAATTCAGTTATATTATAAAATAAGAAACAAGTGATAAAACATATAAACCCAAGTTGCAGGCCTTAATTCCCTACTGGAAACAAGAATTCTTTAACGGAGTAGAAAGCGTTTACTTCTAAAAAAGATTTTACGCCTTTTTTGAAAGTAGTATAGTTCCCTAATAATTTAATATCATCAGGTAATGCATTATAGAGGATGATACAGTTGTAGCGTGGAGATTTACGAAACATAGTTGTTCTGTATGTAGGCAATCGCAGGTTTATATTTCTTGTGTTGTAGTTGTGAATATCGGATTGGTGTATAAAGTCCATTAGGTGTCTCTTGGTAAACAAAACACATTTCAGAATGTATATAGATGGCACGGTTAAAATTGTATATTCTTCAAAGACTTGACGACAACTTGCCCGGTAGTCCAAATTAAACTTTAATCTTAATATTCTTTTCTGTGAAATCAAAACTCTACTGAGATCAGAGGCAGAACCCCAAGACATGATGTTGTAGGAAAGATGGCAGTAAGCAAAAGCATAATAAAGATTTATTGTACACTCAACAGTTAAGAACGACTTCATCTGTAGAATCGCGTAAAAGGCCTTATTCAGCCTTCCACATACATGTGTGATTTGGTTGCGGAAACTCATATCAGAGTCAAGCCAGGTGCCTAGTAGTTTAGTATGAGTTACAAAGGTATAAGGGGACTCCTTTATAAGAGTGTCAGGAACAGTCTTTTGAAGATGAAAATCTATACATACTGTTTTTTGCTTATTCAGAATTAAAGAATTTTTATGGCACCAGAAATCCATTTCACTAAATGTGTCCACAATTTTCATTTGAATTTCCTCAAGGGATTTGCCGGCTACCGTTATTGTGGTATCGTCTGCAAACATAGTGACTCTACCTTTACTAATAAAGTGAGGTAAATCGTTAACAAAAAGTAGAAAAATCAACGGACCCAAGACTGATCCTTGAGGAACCCCTAGAGTAACAGGAAATCTGTCTGACAATTCATTATTTATTTTTACTAGTAATTCGCGGTTTTCTAGGTAAGATTCGATCCAGTATAGTAAATTTCCCCTAATGCCTAAGGTGTATAATTTTTTTAAGACAAAATGCCTATTTAGACTATCAAAGGCTTTAGATAAGTCAAACATGAGTGATACAACGTAATTGCCTTTGTCAAGTTCCCCATAAACATAATCTAATAGATGATTTGTTGCAGTTTCCGTGGATTTCTCTTTACAGAATCCTTGCTGGCTAATTGTTAAAATATTGTATTTGTCATTGAAGTCAGTTATTATGTTATACACACACCTTTCTAGAATTTTTGAAAATTCAGATAACAAAGATATTTGTCTGTAGTTATCAATATTTGTGACTTCGCCCTTTTTGTATAGCGGAAACACCATGGCTAATTTAAATAAATCAGGAAATTTACCCTTTTCCAATGAAAGGTTTATTAAGTGTGCCAAAGGAGGTATAATAAATTTTGAGACAGACTTCAATAGTTTGGGAGAAATTTCATCAAAACCTGATGACTTTTTGTTTTTAATATTAATTAGTATATTGCCAACATCAATTTCAGTTATGTAAGGAACAAAAATAGTATTTTGTATATGTCGTGCAACAGTACAGGAAGCTGATAAGTTAGTGTGAAAGTGACTTGCAACCATATTGTTGCATGCGGTTGAAAAATGATCTGCAAAAACATTACTGATCTCCTTATTATTAGTAATATGCACACCGTTCACGTTAAGTGAAAAATCCGTCTTACGCTTTTGGTTTCTGCCCAAGTTTTCATTAATAATTCTCCACGATACTTTACTTTTGTTGTCAGAACATTCAAGTCTGCTATTATAATATGCCTTTTTAGATTTTTTATATCTGATTTTAGGTATTTTTTGCAAAGAGTGTATTGAGCTTTAATTACAAGTGAGTTGGAAGTTAGCAAGAAATGATGCAAATTGTTAAGGTGGTCTTGAAGTAAGGCAATTTCTGTAGTATACCATTTATTAGGTTTATTATTAGTTAATCTTATGTCTCTCAAGGGACAGCTAACATCGAGACACCAATGAATAGTATTTAAGAAGACCTCACAAGCTTTGTTTACATCACCATATGCGAAAAGGTCTGACCAATCAGTTTTGTTTAAGTGCCAAGATAAAGTATTTAAATTATTCCGATTTAAAACACGCATTTTTATAGAAGAGGGTAGAGTTTTGACTTTTATAGGCGTAGTTACTTTTAAGGATAATCTGTGTCCACTGTGATCGCTCAAGTTTGGGTTAACAATTGAGCACTCACAGTGGTCCGGAGGAACATTTGTAATCATGTAATCATCACATTATTTTTATTATGTTTGTTAGTCTGATATATTTATGCATGTGTTCATATATGAAAATATGTATGTTTTGTAAGAGAACCATTTGACTTATCTATCCAATGTAAATTGGTTAAAGATCAATAAATTTCAATCAATCAATCAAATCAATCAAGACGTGAAAATACACTAGTTCACGTCAAGATGTGAAAATACACTAGTTCACATCAAGACGTGAAAATATACCAATTCACGGCCGCCGTACCACGTGGCCATGATCGACCAATACAAAATGAAGGACGTGAAAATAAATATTCTTATGTCGGATGTGTAAATAGCCTGTTCCTACCGAATATTCTACCCGTATTGCATACTGGACTAATATATGTCAGATTTAGCCAATATTGTACCAATATGCTTATCAGCTGTATTTTCAATATATTAATTCAATATATATCCAATATTTTACAAACATTGGCAAATCATATTCAATATTAACATTATTTAACAAATATTGGCAAGAAAATATTAGAGACTTAGGCCGTATGATATAATTAATTTTTTTGGGCTTTTTAAAATTTCAGCATTTTTTCTTAAAAAGACTAACAGTCGTCGGTGCGATGTAAACAGCATCAAGCGTGAGAATCAGAAGATCAACTCGCCCTTGAAAAGTTCATGGCCAATATCACTTTTGTACGACTGGCCATCGTGCGTCTATTTTATTTCTGAAGAGGAAAACAACATATTTAAAAACATGACTTTCACCACAGGCGAAGAACTAATGAGTGTAAATCAGCAATTAGCAGAAAAGTAGGAAAATACAAGGAAAGTGGTAAGGGTATTTATTGTTATACAAATATTAATAAAAGATTATATTTGTGGAGAGCCACACAAAAGCTATGAATGCTAAACTAATGAAAAAGGAATTACCTAGCTATGTTCTATTTAAGAGAAGTAGAACTACAAGAAAAAACACCTTAAAGATACAAACTGGTAATAACTTACGTGAATGTAGATAATAAACTATGAAAAATAGTTTCTTGATGTTCATCCTTAATCGTAATTATAAATTGGTTTGCGTCTACTGTGTTCCATTCGCATATACCTGGTCTCAGCTGAAATCTACAAAATTCTCCTCTATAACCTCGTCCTATGCTACCACACCCTATGCCACCAATAGGAACCCCTGAAAGTTTTAAGCTGTAGATAATTTGCACATTTAGCCAAGTGCAAATTTATAACCTTACCATAAATTTGTTTTGCTTTTTGAACTTTAATATAGTCCATAACAATGGATTGCCCACTTAAAACATGTTTGATATAATACCATAAATACCTTAAAATAAGTATTTGAATGAAGACATTTTAAAACATGAATTTAACCTAAAAATTACCTTAAAATCAGTGGTAGCATATCCCAAATAATTCGAATAGATGGAGTATAATTTTGAGCTCTATTTTCAGGATATACATGATTTAATTTCACCTTTAAACCATATCTTGAAGCTGATATTCCTTCTTTTTTAATAGTAAATTCCTCCCCCATGTTTTTGTTCTTACAAGATTTCCTGTATTTCCACTTCGGTTCATTAGAACTACTAATTTTAGTTTTAACCATTGTGTTGTGTTAAATAGCAAAGGATAGAGGATAAAATTCCGTATTTAAAACTGCATTGAATCATAAAAAATATCCTTACGGACAGACGCAAAAGCAATTTTAATAAATACTGCACTAAAATAACTACTATGACTCAAATAATGCTTATTATTGTGATTGATATCAAGGTACCTAACGGCAAAGATTATTATCTCTAATCTTTGGTAAAGGAACGCTGCACTGATCTTTGATCTCAAATATTTTAGGAAAAAATACAACTTAATTAAGTGTATGGTAATATTTATAAAAATTATCTTTGGAAATAATATGATAAGATTATATAGGTATGTACGTATGATATATGTATGCGTTTGTAAGTGCGAGTCTAGAGCACGGGCTTCATAAAGTTTAATTCATGAAGTTCGTGGTCTAGAATCTAACAAAAAAAAAGTGATGGTATGAGAGATAGATAGATTAGATATGATATAACCATTGAACTACAGAATCGGAAAGTGCTGGTTTTGATATTGCATAGTTTCAACGACTGGCGTCTACCCTACTCTAGCAGAGGCAAAAAGTGACACGCCCCATCTCAAGAGAATCATGTACATTATTGCTTGCTTCGCTCTCACTTGCCCTTATTGCCATACCAAAACAAACACTTTCCGATTCTGTATACTGCATAATGGAAGTCTCACTCAAGATTGGTAGAGTATGAGGTGGCCTAATAACTTACGATCCCCACCAAAAAATGCCATTAGCTAATGAGCAGCTGGTGTGAAATCACACACTAGATGCAGGGCCTTATTCAAAATATTGTAAGAATTTGTGTAAGCAAAGGACTCGTATCTGGCACAGACTCGCAATGACCCGCTTTTGAGGTCGGGGGTAATTATCCTCGCATTTTGAGTAACTGTTCTGCATGCTGGTAATGAGGATAAGTTGTAGAATGTAACACTACAGTACCACAACCACAGATCATAGTATACGTCAGACCATATTTCGGGCCAGTACGGATGGTTCTTCTAGAATGAGATAACTGCGCCGCCACGGCCGACTCTTAGTGATGAGCGATATCGCGATTTTTCAATCACTCCGCGATCAGTGACTGCTATTTTTGAATCACGGTGATTTTAAACAGTGACTGCGATCGCGGTTTAGCGCAAACATCTGTAAACAGTTATAAGTTTGCCGTGACCTGCTTACATTACATATCTGCACTGCGTTTTAAACAGTGACGACTACGATCGCGGTTTAGAATGAAAGCGAACAGAATCTGCGAGCTTGATATAAGTTTGCCGTGATTTGGCATAAATCGCTGCCTCTGCATAAATAATAGGAAAAGAAAATAAAACGTGAATACATTTTACTATTTATAGCATCAAATTGTATAATGAAAAATAAATAAATAAATAAATGCTTATGAGTCAAAAGTATTAGAACTTAAAACAGGATTCATAATTCAATTTAAAAATAACAACTTTGATTTTTTGTCGTTTAATCGGCTTTTTCTGTTATTATAAGTACTTGTCCAGCTTTAGAAAATAATCGTTCGCATGGCACGGAAGTTGTTAGCGCACACAGTTTTTCTTTTGCTACCATTGACAATTTTGGGTAATTATCATGCGCAATTAAAATCACTAATCGCCGTGACTTTGTTTACTTCGTCACTGTTGCTATCGGTGATTTTCTAATCACGGTGATTTAATCACCGGCAGTAAAATATCGCCCATCACTACCGACTCTAGTAACAGAGTCGGCCGTGGCGCCGCTACAGCGCTTTCGGACTTTTCATCCCCGCACCGACATCTTCCCTTAAAAAAAACTCGATATTAAGGAACCTTATACTCTAAAAATCTTTTAGATCATTCGAGTGTGCCGCTTCGCGCTAAAGTGGCACACTGGTCTAAGACAAATCTTGAGTCTCACTAGGATACGCCTAACCGGCTAGAGTGAGAGAGAAACGATAAGAACCGTATCAAATTCACTGGACTACATTTTATTATGTAGTTCAGTGATCAAATTCGATGTAATTTGTTTTGACAGTTCAGTTCAAGTAGTTCAAGTTAATCCAGGGTTCAAGTTGAGTGACACGCAGACACGCTGTCATCGCCGGCTTGTTGATTACTTTTGTCAAAGAAACCTAACTTGTATAATTTTTAAACAGTTTCAAATACAATGGCACAAATAGGAACAGTTATTTCCAAATTCTACAACGAATACCAAAGTAACACATCAAAGAAGTTAAAAGTAATTGATGCCTATTTATTCTACATCCTGCTGACTGGTATCGTACAATTTGTGTATTGCGTTCTAGTTGGAACGTTTCCATTTAATTCATTTTTGAGTGGATTTATCTCTTCTGTGAGCTGCTTTGTCTTGGGTGGTAAGTACATAGTATTATGAGGACTGTTTTGTGGAATGCCAGAAACTGATAAGAACATAAGAAGCATGTTATAACAGCAGAATTTTGACAAAAAATGGGAATGCAGAAGTACTATACATTATTATATATATCATGGGCGCTGGCTACATGGGTGCATGGGTCCCTTGAACAAATTCTATTGAATTTTTGAATGAACATATGCGTCTAAGCCGAATTCAATTATCTGTATTTTGAAGCTCGATCAATGAATATTAGAGTAATATATGCCAAATACCAATCACATGCATCTCAGCCCTCAATCACATTTAACACTTTGACTGCCATGAGTATTCAATTGATTACACATTAGGTGTGTCCAAGGTGTCACGTGTATGTATTAGAATATAGAATACACAATCTAGTTTATACATACAGAACAAGAAAATGCTGATAGCCTTGACGACCCAATTACTGAATTTGGTGCAGCAATGTGTTAAGAAGGAATTAGGCAATCCAACAACCTGTCAAATTATTTTGGCAATATGGCGTGGTGGGCAAACACGGGGTTTATTTTAATTAACTCGCGGAAACGTAGCCAAGGCAACCGAAAAACAAACTCTTTAACAAACGTTTACCGGATGTTTGCCCACCACGCCATATTAAAAGTCACGTGGTTTGGATTGCTTAATGGAATACAGCTTATGAGGTTATATTGATGTTTTTTAAATCAACTATGGAAAGAGGGAACCTAGTTCCACAGTAAGCGTTTTTTTTTAAAAATAAATGTTAAAAATTTGACAGCGTTTTTCTCATATTCAGAGTTTTTATTAAAGTAGAAACATTGAACTCTGTTCCAAAAAAAACGCTTTCCTTACAGAACATTTTGTTAATAGAGGCAATCGAGGCGACAATAGGGTTGACATTATGAAGAAAAGCTTTATAAGAAAAATGATTTTGAATAGCGGAGATTTTGAAGATAGAATTTTTTTTCTTTAACACATTCGCGGACAGTACTGAAATTGCGAAAGAACTCAAAAACACACTTTTGAAGTAAGTACTGGTGTGATTTTTATGAAAATTTTTTCACATCATTTTGCACAAACATCTAGGAACGGTCCTGGCTAAATATAAATTCCATAAACTAATGTACAATATTTCAAGTTATTCAATACAGTTGTATTAGCATTACTTTACAAAAATTCCATAGTATCTCAACTACGTTAGCTTAGCAAATTTCAATAACTTTTAAGCATTAAAAAATAAAATGATTACAAACGAGAGGACACTACCCGCTACACTTATATAGATCACAATGGCAATATTACTGCATATGCAGTAGCTGTCCTGCGAATACCCACTAGTGATGCAGATATTCGGATGATTTCGGTACTCGGATTACACGGAATCGGATGACAAGAATATTCGGATTAATCATCCTATGTTGAATTAAATTTTCTCTATAGGTATTAGTGATGTGATATCGCGATTTTTCAATCACTCTGTCAACAGTAATTGCGATCGTGGTTAAAGCGAATGCAAGTGGCACTGATGTTAGTAATTTTTGTCCCCAGATTTCAAAATCGATGAGCGGGGGGGAGAAATCTAAGAAAACATTTTATTATCCAAGTGCACGATTGACAGTTATTTTTTGTTTTGTACTTAAAATTAATCCGAGTATATTTGATTCGGATGAAATTTTAATACTCGGAATCAAGGGAGTATTTTGATACTCGGATTAACCGAGTATTTTAATTCAAATTCGCCCAACACTAATACCCACGTAGTTCCAAAATGACTTGTTACCAATGGGGCATTCACAAGACCTAAGAGGACAGTGCCCAAAATTGTATAATGCTGCTGTGGGACAGTAAATAGGCAACTTCACTTATTCTTACCTAAAAATGTACTGCTACAACAGTAGTGTGTTTTCTGGCCTTTCAAATATGCACTGCTGTAGCAGTAGTGTCCCATAACAACATCTGAAATTTACTGCTACAGCAGTTACTGTCCGCGAATGTGTTAACCTTTAGTTATATAGGTAGGTTCATACATGTGGCCCAATATCTTTTTTTGATACATGTGTTTTATGAGTTAAAATTTTGATTTTTGATTTCTATAATGGTATCTAAAAAGTGAGCTAAAAAGTTTAGATCATGCATCCATTGAAATATTAATTATGCCCGTAAAATAATCTGTTAAATCCAATATTCCAGCCGAGATTCCAGCTGTATATAAAAATTGGCAACAGTATTATCTAGTGAACACCAGTGATTTTCTTTTGTAAATATTATTAAGACATGAATTTTGCATATTTTGGAAGTTTATTAAATGATATAAAAGATATGTTGTCTCTTTTACTTTTGACTACTTTGTAACTATTGCAAAAGATGTGTCTTCAAGGTGATCTTAAAAATCCGCATCCAATTCATTTTCCTCAGCTTTATGATATAATTAATAATATGCAAATCTTGCAGCTGTGCGAGAAAAATTCTTCGTACAAGTACGAGGAAGTTTCTCATCAAAATATTGTTTTGTCATTTTGGAAAATTACTCAGTTCATGAATATTTAGCTTGTCTCGCAAACTGCAATATATATTTTGCACATGTACGCACATTACACTCTCAAAAACAAATCAGACTCAAAATCCCTTGTATCAGTATATTATGCACTCCGTTATGACCTACAATATCTCTGTCTGGGGACAATCTATGAAGGCAACTAGAGTATTTATAAAACAAAAAGCTATCCTTGGACTAATTTTCAGTTTAAACCATCGTGCAGAGATATCTTTCGAGAACAGAAAATTTTAACACTAACTAGCACTTACCTGTTAAAGATTTTAACCTATTAGACCGGGAGCCAGGTGAAAATTTGGTCAATTATTTCTTCTCGCACGATGATTAGTGAGACGCATCAGGGACTTGTATCATAATGCCTCGTGAACGTCAGCTGCGGTTCCGTGGGTGGGATGAGCGACGGTAACCTCCCACGCACGGAGAAAAAAAAATTTTAGTCATTTCCTCCTGACTAAAAATTTGTCAAACTATAGCTAATCCAATATCTTGAAAAAAAAAAAAAGTCAGCTGACTATAACATGGTGTATTATACGTCAGCTGGTCGCTTGAACATGAAAAAAAAAATTATACATTCAATGATTTCCTCTCAACTAGAGATGTACCTGATGATAGCTTATATGCTACTGTGAATGAATATAAATGTCAGCTGGCTGTACCTCGGTGGAAATATCGTCAGCTGATACCTTGAAAGTTGTAACGCAGAAGTTAGGCGGGAGCATCTATGGCCTATTTAAATGCATCAGCTGACGTGTTTTCCCTCTACTTTCTGCTACCCCTTGATTTTTTTTTGTTAATTACAGAAGTATATTAACAATCAGTAAGTAAGTAAGTAAAATCTTTATTTAACCATTATTGCTATCTTTACAAACATAAAAATCCTATTGATAAAGTTATTAGAGTAAAAAGAAACAGTATAAAAGTAGTAAAAATCTAATAAAATTGTTTTACGTAATAAAAACACTTATTTTTAAAAACATTAATATTTGTACACTCTCTAATATCAACGGGTAAATTATTATACATTATAAGACCATTATGAAATAATTGATTTTGTTTAATACTATTAGCCTTATTTAAATAAAAATTGTTGCAATATTACTTCTAGTAGAATAGTTATGGACATCTCTAACAAACTGACAATTTTCTAGTAAATGTTGGGTTAGTAAATTATGCAACATTTTATAAATAAAAATAAAAACATTCACAACTATTTTTTGCTTGACATTCATCAGATTTAACATTTCTAACATATCTGCTATTCTTACATATCGATTACATCCCAATATTACTCTTAAAGCTTTATTTTGTTTTATTTGCAAATTCTTCATATCTTCATTATTTAAAGACATTAATATTGTTGAACAATACTGAAAATGTGGGCTTATGATGGTTTTATAAATATTTAATTTTGTATGTACCGATAAAACTTTTCCTATTCTGGCTAGCATGCCAGTTTTTCTTGATACTTTTTTCATAATGTAGATTGCATGATTATGGAAACTTAAATGTTCATCTATGTAAATACCTAAATATTTTATCTCTTTCACTTTGTCTATGCTATTGTTATCTATTCTTACTTTATGTGCCTTAACTTCTTCTTCTATTAGTTCCAATTTATTTTTTGTTCCTAAGAGCATAAATTTTGTTTTATTGACATTTAATTTAAGACTATTTATACTTAACCATTCACTAACCAAATTCAATTCCTCGTTTAAAACATCAATAATTTTCTTATAATCTATGTTGGCACAAAACAATATAGTATCGTCAGCAAACAGTTGAATCTTACATTGTTTTATTACATTAACAATATCATTAATATAAAATACAAATAACAATGGTCCAATTATTGAACCTTGAGGAACACCATATACTGTCTCGACTTCATTTGAAATACTTTCATTCCATCTTGTAATTTGCGTTCTATCATGCATGTAGTCGTTCACCCACTGTAGCACTTCACCACTAAAACCAGCTTTTTCCATTTTCATTATTAATAATTCACGATTTATAGTCTCAAACGCTCATTGGAAGTCTAAAAACACTATTCCCACGTAATTTTGTTTTTCCAGTCCACAGTTACAGTTTGTAATGCCGTTTCACATGAGTTTTTTTGTCTAAAACCTGCCTGATATTTTGTGAATATATTATTCCTATGACAATAATTGTTCTTTCACAACTAACTCCAAAAGCTTCTCGTAAGATGGTAACATATTCACTGGTCTATGTTCATTGCATAAATTTGTATTTCTTACTTTTTCTACTGGTATAACCATTGACTTCTTCCAACTTCTTGGGCATTTTCCATATTCTAATGATAAATTAATTATGTTCAACAGCTGGTTTCCAATTACCTCAAAGGATAGTTTTAAAATTTCTACATTTATTCCATCCACACTACTTGTTTTATTTGGCAATCCTCGTACTATATTTCTTAACTCACTAAGGGTTATTTGTTTGAAAGTACTAAATTTATCTTCAACACTGTTTACCCAACTCAAGGCACGTACATGAACTTTTTTATTTTCCCCTATTTCATCCACTATTTTTTTAATACTTTCTATAAAAAAATTATTAAAACTGTTTGCTATGTCTGCACTGTTTATTAATATTCTTTCTTCAAACCATATTCCTTCTACTTCGGTCTCTCTTTTGCCATTTAAAAGTAGCTTTAACTCTTTCCACATCTCTCTAGGATTATTTTTATTTTCATCTATTTTACTGTTATAATATCTTTCTTTTGCTTTTCGTATTAGTGTAGTTACTTTGTTACGTTTACTTCTAAAATTGGACCAGTCTTCTTCTACATTTGTTATTTTTGCTTTTTGATACAGTCTATCTCTGTCATGAATTTCGATACCTATTTCCTCAGACCACCATCGTTTTTCCGCCCATTGACTCTTCTCTAACACAATCATTTTTGGAGCATGTTTTTCTAATGTTTCTTGCATGTTATTAACAAATACCATATTCGTGTCCCATTGTTTTTCCATTAAATCTATTTGAAAATTCAAACTGTTAAAGTTTTTAAATGATCTGACTTCTTTTATTTTGTAGTCTGTTTTTCGTTTTTTCCAATTCATTTCAATACTTATAATTGAATGATCAGTTATTTTTGGTGTACAATGGACTTTTGTTTGGATATTTTTATTATTTGTTATTATCAAGTCAATCATTGTGACATTTTGGACATGCCACTTTATTTTTACAATTTGCAGCTGTGTGGTTATACCCATAACATTTGTAACATCTTGCAATATTATCTACTTCGAACACTCTACAGCTTTCATAACCTATACTGATTTTTTTATTTTCAATAAGTTTCTTGTGTGTTGTTTCCATAACTTCTACTAGAGCATTACATTTATCATCCTTCTCACCATATACCTTTTTCACACTCATTTTATCTTCATTTATATTTAAATATTTATTCTGACCGTATATTTTCTCTGTTATTTTATCCTTATCTGTACATCTATACCTAAAATTTTAACAACCTTACAGTCAGATGTTTTGGGAAACATAACATCATAATCTTTTAATTTCTTTTTTGACTCTCATTATTTTTTCTGCAGATTCCTCGTCATCTAATGTAAACATTATTCCTCCTTTTGATGTATTGGTTATTTTCTTTATTCCTATGGCTAATTGACCAGGATCCATGACCTTCTTTACTTCTTTTTTTGTCTGTTCACTCAGCTGACTGTTCTTTGGCATTATAATAACCTTGTTTTTTATACTCTGTTTACTTTTTTTTTTCTACTGTAATAAAGTCATCCTCTTTTTTACTTTCTTCTATATTATTTTTTTCCAATCTAGTTTGAGTTAAGTAATTTTTATTATTAAAATTTATATTTTGTATTCCTGAACTTGTGCTGGGGTCCTCTATGTTTACTTCCAAATTTATGATATCATTCTTATTTCTCTGCCTGACTTCTATTAGCTTCAAATTATTTTCAGGGATAGTTGTTTCTTTCTTAGTGTTTATTTCCTCCACCATATTTAATAAAATATTAAATTTTTCGTTAACTTCCAGTTTAAAATTGTCCATATCGCTTTTTATACTATTGAATTCTTTCTTAAGATTGATTCCATTTCCATTATTTAGGTTATGATTTAATTTTTCACAACATATCACTTTTCTATCATCTACTACAACAAATTTTTTTCTACTAGCACAACTATTATGGTATATTGTGTAACAGTTAACACAAACCACTACTGAACATTTTTTATTGCAACATTTAAATAAGTTTTCAGACTGACTGAGTTCATCATCTTCATTGTCGGACATCTTGACAACACTAACCAATCAGGTTACAAATTTTTATCCGGGAGGAAATGACGTATCTTAAATTATTCGGCATTACGCTCCGATATGAGTGTTCCGATTAAATCAATATTCTGTATAGATACTTTAAAATTAATAAGTATATAATTGAATAACTGAAGAAATATTTAGATAAGTAAATTAATCAATTTATAGTTTATTGTAACTTAGCTGTGCGATAAATAACATTCATTTTAAAGAAGTGATTAAAAATAATAATGTAATTTAATCATTTTCGTTCTCGCTTTGGCTTGTGTCACTCTCATCTCTCTCTGATTCACTGTCAGAGCTGTCTGCCATCATGTCTTCATCATCATCATCATCTGTACAAAAATTAAAAAAAAAATATTAAGATGCATATTTAGTGTAACATAACCAAAATGATCAAAAAAATGTTACCTTTTTCGGGCTGAATAGTTATTTCTTCAATCGACTCTGGTAACCGAGTTCCAGAAAACCAGATGAATTCAAATCTGTTGTCGATTTCTACTCAGCCATAGTCTGAAGGTTCATCAGTAGTTGGGACTTTCAGGTGTGCGTGCGACCAAATTTGAGCTATGTAACATGCTCTTAAAAATTGCTGATATAGCTCCGATTTGCATGGTGGTAGAGAAGAGCAATCAATACCTTTTTTGGGCAACTTGTGTTTAACGGTCACTATACTAATTCTTCTTGAACACTCTCTACGACTGACTACGTATTCTATTGTGATCGCCTACTCGCGTGCTGGATTCCGTAATGCTATTGGTCAAATGGCCATAAACTGCTGATAACACTCATCGCGGTTTCGGTACAGGTGCGTACTCAGACTCAGTTGGAAGTACATCGTTGTTGTATCTGTTTACTTTTCATGTCATTGTTTAAATTGCATCTTTGTAAATACCGTCCCAGGCAGCAAGGTGCCGTCATTATGACGTCGTTTTTTCGGCATTAATTACGTCAATTTCACCTTCAGCATGACGTAAAAATGACGTGAAAAAGACGGCACAATGTCACAGCCCAATGACGTCATACATATGACGCCAATATGACGTATTGGTTAATCAGTGAATTTTGCGATAAGGGATGCAAACCTCTCATTATAATATTTTTCCACAATTATTAATAAAGTTTTTGACGAAAAAAAAACCGGAATGTGCAGGGATCGAACCGCGGACCTTTTGACTCGCAACCTAACACTTAACTCACTGAACCATTGAACATCTTTGTTTAAATATGTTTAAAAGCTGTATACCTAGTTAGAAATAGGAAAACAAAATTATTATTACTATGTGGCAAAAGTTGAACTAGTCACTAAATACTTCTATTTATTTTTATTTTATAATGATTTATTTCACGTCATTTTAAAGACGTCAAAATAATGACCTAAAAGAAACGTATATTTGACGTCTTCATGATGACGTCAGAAGTACGTATTAAATATCATGTCTTTGGTACGTCACTTATTAATGACGTCAAAATAATGACCTAAAAGAAACGTGTATTTGACGTCTTCATGATGACGACTGAAGTACGTTATAAATATCACGTCTCTGGTACGTCATTTATTGGGACAATGACGTCGGCGACGAAAAATCACCTTTAAAAGACGTCATAATGACGTCACCCTGCTACCTGGGGTACCTTGTGATATGATTATTGTGTTTTATTTATATGCTTTTAGAGTATATTAAATAAGTGTATTTGCCTCTCGGGCATATACCAAGGACACCTAAAAATGTCTAGTAGCACGGATACATCTAATGAGCCTACAGAAATTTGTTTGTCTCCTCTTAAAAAAAAAAAAGGTCGAAAAAGTCTCATTTCGACGTAAAGACCAAGGAAATGATTTTAAGCGTGTATAAGCATGAGATTCAAGAAAATCCTATATTACTCAAAGATGAAATTGTAAACAAAGTGGCAAATATGACAGGAGTGTGTGGCCGCAGTGTTTACAAAATTGTCAGAGAGTATACCACTAACCATAAATTTTCGGTGCCAAAAACCAATCAAAACCATAAAAAAATTGTTGATATGGTGGATGACTTCAATCGATATGCAATCAAGAGAAAAGTTCATCAATATTTCTTTAGAAACGAACTCCCTACTTAATTATGCTCCCGCCTAACTTCTGCGTTACAACTTTCAAGGTATCAGCTGACGCTATTTCCACCGAGGTACAGCCAGCTGACATTTATATTCATTCACAGTAGCATATAAGCTATCATCAGGTAAATTTTTAGTTGAGAGGAAATCATTGAATGTATAATTTTTTTTTTTCATGTTCAAGCGACCAGCTGACGTATAATACACCATGTTATAGTCAGCTGACTTTTTTTTCTTCAAGCTATTGAATTAGCTATAGTTTGGCAAATTTTTAGTCAGGAGAAAATGACTAAAATTTTTTTTTCTCCGTGCGTGGGAGGCTACCGCCGCTCATCCCACCCACGGAACCGCAGCTGACGTTCACGAGGCTTTATAATACAACTCCCTGATGCATTCCACTAATTACCGCTTGAGAGGGACTTGGTCATGAAAATCTGTCGCTGGCTCTTAGACAATATGTACATTACAACAAAAATTTCTTTCAAACCCATGCCCCAAATGCACCACTTCAATACCAGAGGTAAAAACAAATTTCATCTCATAAAACACAACTATTCAAAATATGAAAAATCACCAATATTTTCAGAAACTAAGTTTCATAATCTACTTCCAATCTGTATGAGAGAATTAACATCTCTCCAATTCAAAAATGAAATGAAAAGATTTTTACTCATAAAGTCTCTTTACACTATTAATGAGTTCACAGAGGCAGTAAACAACTTAGATACTCTATGAGCAACTACATTTTATTCTAATTAATTTGTTACCTAATCATTTTATGTTGTGAGTTTTAAAATGTTAGTCTAAATGTAATGTTTTTATATCTTATGTTGTACTAAATATTTTAAATTTTGTATTCTTTATACTCCAAAAGTTTAATAAATTTTGTCAATAGAGATTTTCACTTCAGAATAATTCCGGGAAGCGGTAACTTTTGAGAATACATCTCTGAACATGTCAGGAGCAACATACCAAAAGTTACCAACAATAGTCCTCGAGTGTAATTTGTTATTAAACAAATTAGTTGCAAAATACATCTTAAAATTTTTTTTTTTCTTTCAAAAAGTAATTGCGCCATTCGAAAGTATGGGAAATTTCACATCAAAAATGTATATGAAGTTTTTTGTGCAATCAAAAATGTAGGCTCCAGATTTTTTTTTGTTTAACGCACGAAAATAGAACGCGGAGACACGTAAGTACGGCAAGCGAAGTGCGCGTGGCCTCGGGCGCGCTACACTAAATTTGTTGTAACTTTTGAACTAATTAATGAAATTGACCTCACAAAAGCTTAAATGAAAGAAGAAACATGTAGCTATTGGATTATTATATTTTCAAATATAATGATGAATATATGTAGGAACAGTACATATCGTTAGTCCGGAAGAAAAGTGACACAAGTCAAAAAACGCTCTTTTTTGTTTTTTTGTAAAAAATGACTGCCAAAGACGTATACTTTTCACAAGAAAAATGTCATAACTTAATTTATACTAATAGCCGAAAGGTGGCACTAGTGTCACTTCTCCTCCCTAGTGATTTATCAAGTCGCCATTGAAGAAAAACGACATATGTTTAGTTGCGTCTTGACATTTGAAGTGTGGACTTATGGTGTTAACAAGAAGATCGACACATTTCGAAAAGTGACTGTTTTTATGTGTTATTTATTGGAGAAAAGTGACATTTCTAAAGTTGGGACACTTTTCTTGTTAAGGTGAGTACAGTTAATTTTATCACGCATGGTATTATTTAGAATTGAGTCATTTTTCATCATTTTGCACGATTTTTTTTCTCAGATGTGACTATTCTCGTTTATTGAATATTAATTTTAATTGTCAAATCATGAAACATTGCACTTTTTATTATTCAAAATTAGTGTTTAATTCTAAAGATATCTAGTCAGCAGAAAAACGAACCAAATTTATTAGGTTCAGATAAACATGAATGGAAAATTTCTAGTTATCAGAAGAATAACTTGAGCAGTAGCGTATCAGAGGGAGGTTAGTACTAGTGCACTTTTAGTTTATAAATCGGTATATACAAGTTGTTTTATTCTTAGTATACTGATTTAAATTGAGATCTTTTGACTATTTCAGATAAAGGTTGCACATTTACATCGACTGATACAAGGCCAAATATTTCCACTAACCACATAAATGAGTGCGAACCTAGCACTAGCGGCATAAACCTGGGTAATACCTCATTTCATAAATCAATATTATCATAATATTCTTATAGCCTAATATTGTTTAGTACAACATTGCTTACTATTCACAGGAAACCAGAATAACACCAAGCTGGATGATCTTCTAGTAAAAAATCGTGAAGACAACGACTCAAATGAACTCAATTTTTACACAACCGACTTCAACGACTCCGTAGCTGACCCAGATTATAGTACAACCGATTTTTCAAGCTCTTCTAGTAATGAAGAAATTGAGGCTGTGCCACTAGAGGATATAACTGAAAGAAATGATTTTGCTGAAAACATCATGAATGAAACAGGTGACAACAACAAAAAAAGCAAAGTTAAAAATCCATGTGAAATCAAGAAAAAAAGGTAAAAAACGTTTACGTAACCTAGATCAGTGGCAACTGATTTCTGAAGACCTTAGAGGAAGACACGGAAAGCATGCCAAAGTAGACGAGGAAATTAAAAATGGCATTCGAAATCATATAAACTCTATACCCCGAATACCTAGTCACTATTGTCGTGCCGTGACATCAAAGGAGTACATAGATGGAAGTAAATCTATCGCAGATCTTCACAAATTATGTAGCGATCTGCAAAGAAAATAAACTTCCTTCTGCCAACTACATGATGTATTCCCGAATTTTTAATGAAGAGTTTAACTTGTCCTTTTTCCTTCCTAAAAAGGATCAGTGTGAACTATGTATAGCTTATTCAAATGCTACGGAAGATGAAAAGGCCGAATTAGAAACTAATTATAACTCTCACCTGGACGAAACCAAATTGTCTCGAGATGAGAAACAAAAAGAAAAAACAGCAGAAAATAATACCGTAGTAGCTGTGTATGACCTTCCAGCTGTTCTCCCTTGTCCTATAGGGCAGGCTTCTTCTTTTTACTACGTATCTAAGTTGGGTGTCTATAATCTGACTGTATTCAATTTGAAAACAAATGATGGTCAATGTTTCGTTTGGCATGAAGGTGAAGCCCAGAGAGGATCAAACGAAATCGGATCCTGAAAGATGAAGAGCACAACACTACCGATGGTTCGAATGAAGTTGATGTCATTTTTTATTCCGACAATTACGGTGGCCAGCAGAAAAATCGATATCTGGTTGCAATTTACATGTACGCAATCTCTAAATGCAAGTGGATAAAAAGTATAACACACAAGTTTCTTGTAGTTGGACACAGTCAGAATGAAGGTGACAACGCCCATTCTGTAATTGAGCAACAAGTGAGTCGGGCCAAAAAGGCCGGACCCATTTTTGTTCCTGAGCATTATATTTCTCTCATAAGATGTGCTAATAAAACTGGTCACCCTTATAAAGTAAATGAAATGTGCTACGATGACATTTACGATTTGAAAAAGGCCAGTGAAGTTCCAAAACTTGTTTTACAAAAAGAATATAAGAGCAGACAACCAATTGCTGCAAATAAAAAAAATGGTTTACTCTATTTAAAAAAAATGTATTCCAAAGTTTTATTTGCCATTTTATCAAAATTTATAACTCTTCCGTGTAATATAACCTAATATAATCCAATATTAAAATAAAAATATGTCATAAATTTGTTTTTTATTTTTTCAATAATTTAACTCAAAAAACACAATTAGTTTCACATGAAAAGTGACACAAGTCAAAATAAGGAGGGACCCCCTAATTTTTAGGGGCGATTTCTCAAAAATAGTAACCGATACATAAGATCCCCGAGTTGATTCAATTAATGAATGGTACGTACTTATCAGCAGTAGAAATATGTAGGTATCGCACTTCATAATTTCGATCAGTGCGAGTTTAAAAAAAAATAAAAATTTAAATGGCTCCTACTGAAAAATTTAGTTTTTTGAGTAATGTCACTTTTCTTCCGGGCTAACGATATATGAAGTCGGAACATAAAAAGATTTGCGATGAAATACGTAAAACCATTTCTAAAAATTTAAAGATAAAAACTCGGGTTTTTCACATTTTACTCTTGAAGTAAAGTATAAAAAGATCCGATGAGTGAAAAAAATCTCAAAAATTTATTTTTGAAAATGTACAGGGTTATTCATTATATTTAGCCCACCCTTTATGATTGTTATTATTGGAGACAGAAAAAAAGTTTTGAACGAAAGTTGTAGGACTGTAACTGAGCCTCTTTAATAAGTTAATGGAAGCACAGTGGCGTGCAGAAATTGAGGAGTACAAGAAGCAATCATATTTTTTGAATTACTCTTTTTTTTCTGATTTCAAAAATACTACATATGATAGTCCTATCTTTAACCGTTTTCGAGTTATGAAACATTGAAAATCGGATTTAAGCTCTTTATTATACCAACGGAAATTACAATTATTAAAGTAGTCTATGAAAATGATTCTGTTATTATATGAAACACTGACAGATTTAATAACAGAATACTTGTCATTTTCATAGACTACTTTAATAACTGTAATTTCCGTTCGTATAATAAATAGCTTAAATACGATTTTCAATGTTTCTTAACTCGAAAACGGTTAAAGATAGGACTATCGTATGTAATATTTTTGAAATCAGAAAAAAACCGCTGCCCAAGGAATCACTACTTCCACATCCAGATTTTATATCCAAGTCACTCAACGAAAAAATTTTGCATGTGGAAATAATTGTTTATGGAACTTTAATAATACAATATTTGAAATCCTCTACCCCAAAAACCCATAAAACGACACCCCACATCAGTAGTGGGGTGGGGGTGGTGATCGGAGGGTGGTAGTGAGGGTGGATGAAGTAAAAAATATTTTGAGGTTTCTGGTTCTTGTACACACACTAAATCACAATTTTTTTTTATCCCCTTTAATAATGGGGTGTGGGTGGTAATGGGGATGGCTAATCCCAAACTTTTTTTTAAGACTTTAGCTTCTCTTGTATATACACAGTGGGCTAGAACCACCTTTAAATGAAACATGCATGCACTCTCTCAATTCCTACGGGAAATGGTAGCTTTATCTGTCTCGAAACAATTCCCGTAAAATCTGAAATCATTCCCTTGGCCGTTTTCTAGAAAATTCACTTTTATTTATTTTTTTTTTTGAAAACTGATTTTTTGCATTGATGAAAACAAGAATCTACTACATTTTTGAAGCCTCTGAATACCCGGACATATTTCAAACAACTATCAGTTAAATATCAGTTATCTTCTTCAATCCGTGATTCTTACGTTTATAAAATAGACAAAGACAATATAATATCTATTTTCATCGTGGTTCTTGCATGATTTCCATTGCATTTGCATTTTGCATAATTTCTTTGATTGTAATAATGGTCACAGAAAATTTTCACTCTTGGAGTCTTGGATTGTTTGCCTAGTGAAGTCTAAAGAGTAAGTGACCGAGCGACGCCAATATTCTTTGGCAGTGATGACGGTCTCAGATATCTTAGGTCGAGCAGGACTACTGCTCTTTACCCTAGTACATTGCTGCAGACCTGGACCGGCCTCGTACGGGGAGGGCGAGCTTACTTCACATTAACCCCACTCACAAATATGAGCGGTGTTGATGATTTCGGCCCACCTCCCCGGGTCCTGGCCTTTTGGACCTTGCTGGCTAAGGCCTTTATCTTCTGGCGCTCTTCTGTCTTGATGATCTTTCTTCGCCAGCTTGTCACCCCCTGGGTAGTCATCTGTCTGTTCGGAAACTTTGGGGTATTTTTGGCTGGGATTGACTGCCGGTATGCAGAATGTCAATTGACATCCTGCCATCCGGATCATCGGTTAGGTAGGAATGAGCTATGTAGCTCGAGGAAGTGCAGACCTAAGTGCTTTGGTAGCACTTTCGATCTGCACGGAGCTAGGTGACTACGGGTACTGGATGGCATTTCGTCCGATACCTGCAGGGTAGTGGGTGGGTGGTTGGGTTATCTTCATGTCTCTTCTGTGGGTTGTCTTCATCAGCGGTGGTATAGTTCTCATACTCACCCGTTATCTGACTGAGCAAATAGAAAGTCTACTCAGATGGCTAATAGAGGCGCTCGGATTTCCCTATAGTAAATCCAGTTACGCAAATAGTAATGTTATTCATTGGTTACGGATATATTGGTAGACAAAAATTACTGTCATTCAAAATAACATAGGAATAGATCTAATGATTTTGTCTAAATTGACTACTTGGAAAGTTTATATAATCCGATTATTATCAAAACGTCTGGAGTTGTCGAGCATGAAGGTTTCTTGTATTGAAATTTGTATTGGAATGTTCAATTTTACTTTCTTGATTGACAATTTAACAAGCGTATCAATGCAAAAAATCAGTTTTCAAAAAAAAATAAATAAATAAAAGTGAATTTTCTAGAAAACGGCCAAGGGAATGATTTTAGATTTTACGACAATTGTTTCAGAACAGATAAAGCTACCATTTCCCGTAGGAATTGAGAGAGTGTATGCATATTTCATTTAAAGGTGGTTCTAGCCTACTGTGCATACTAAATACCAATTTTATGAACTCTTACCTGCTTGATTTACCTATTTACCCCAAATTTTCCCCAATTTACCCCCCAACGGAACAAGATGAAAATATAATCTAGTTCCATATCTCGTTAAAGTACATATGTGTACCAAATTTCAAGTCAATATCTCAAACGGTTCCAGAGTAAACATGCGCACAAAAAAAGTTACAGACAGACCGACAGACAAATTTTTTTTTCGCTCAAACTTGAAATCTCGACGTTTCATGACATTCTAAGCCTATTTAAACAATAAAAATTTTTTAAAATTTTTTTGTCGTTACTATACTTCCACTGGATGTGGAAGTAAAAAGAGTAATTCAAAAATTCAACAATATAAAAAAAATATTATTGCAATTTCTGCACGCCACTGTGCTGCCATTAACTTATTAAAGAGGTTCAGTTACAGTCCTACAACTTTTGTCCGAAGCTTTTTTTCTATCTCCAATAATAACGATCATAAAGGGTGGCCTAAATATAATGAATAACCAAAATTTTGAAAAAATAATAAAATTTGATATATACAACTAACTGTAACCACCTATTTCTCTGGTTTAAATCGCATTATTAGATCTCTGTAGGTGTGATTTTTAAAGCTTGAAATGTGTACTTTAAGATGCGTCAAGGGGATTTACCTTAAAAATTAAATACACCCCCTTTTTTTACGAAAATAAAAAGAAATTTTTTTTTGCTCTAAAATTCGTGAAATTATGGGTAAAATAAAAGTTATAACTTTTATAAAAAATTTATTTAGTCTATCTATGCAGCATATGTTTATAGTAGGATCTCAAAATAAGTAAATCTGATGACGATATATATATAAACCTGTATTTTCTCGAAATATTCAAAAAATCATGTTTTTTTTGGTAAATCAACTCAATGTTGATTGCTTCTACAATTTGTATTCTATTTAAAATATCGAAAACATGTTAAAAATATTCACTTGGTACAGGGCCATGAATCAAATTATAACGCATGAATAATAGAAAGAGATTGAAAGTAAAACATCCTTGCAGCAAGAAGTAGGCATCACCTGCTCAGCACGCTGCGCTGTGTGTGTGACCGCAGATCATTGTAAAAGTAGTTTGGGCACTTTTTCACAGATCATGTTGTAATGCTATGTACAATGTCACGTTTTCTCAGATTCTTTTTAAGTTTTTATGTGAATATTCAAATAGTGTTTAGAATTATTTTATTGCTTGATGAAAGTCGGCCATATTGGATCAGCCATTTTGAATTACCTCTTTTTGACATCATAATCCGTTTTAGCGATCTCGAAAACCCCCTTATATGTCAGTTTGAATTAAATTGCTTTAAAATTTCTCAACTTATAATAATTTTGTTAAAAAAAAAGTTTGAGACTTTTTGTTTAAATAATTAATAAACAATTCCCTCACAATTATATGTTTATAACTTTTTGTTTTAAGCTGTGTAAAAGTGATATCAAAAGGTTTTAGGAAAATCGAAGCTTCCCGTAATTATTCCGAAATAATGCATATTTACAGTCTCTGTTGACTCCACTAAGCTTTCAGTTTCACTTCATGCAAGGGAGTGAGTCCAAGGATGGTCTCCATTGCAGCCATTGGAGTGGTCCTGATTGCTCCTGTTATTCCTAAGCAAGTTAGCCTTTGGACTTGACATAGGTGAGCCCTAATTGTAGAGCGATCCTGGAGCGCCACGTCACAAGTGCCGCTTTTATTATGAGGAGTTTAACCATGATGGTGTACATCCAGAGAGTAGTCCTTGGATTTATTCCCCACTTACGACCGAAGACACGCCTGTACATCCATAGGGATGCGCAGGCTTCCCATGCTTGAGCTTCCACATGGTCCTTCCACGACAGTTTGGAGTCTAGGGTTACACCCCAGGTACTTCACTATATGGGAAAGACACAGACGAGTGCCCATAAGAGAAGGAAACTGAAAGTCGCTTATTTTTCTCCTTTTAGTGAACAACATTAGCTCTGTTTTGCTCAGGGTTGACAAAGAGTCCGTGTCTGTTACACTATAACTGAACTGTGTCAAGAGCACTTTGCATAAGCCCTACAATAGTTACTTCAAATCAGAGCTGGGCAAATATGTACTTACAAATACCTCATAAGTATTTAAATACTAGAAAGTATTTAAATACCGAGTATTTAAATACTTCTTGCAACAAATATTTGTATTTGTACTTGCAAATACTTTATCTGAAATATTTACTACTTATTATTTGTGAAAATGATCCTATAGTATTTATAAATACTTAAACTATTTAAATAACTGGGAAGTATTTAAATACTTGTAAAAAAGTATTTAAATCCTTTTCTGACAGTATTTAAATACTTGCAGAAGTATTTGAATCTCAAAAGTATTTAAATAAATATAACAAATATAATCAAATACATCAGGGAGACAGGCAGATAGATACTCGTCGAGAATCAAGAGATGTACTATACTATTTCGTCAAGAACCAAGACATGTACTGTATTATGTAGTTAATAAATACACTGCATCATTCAGTCTTCAGTCGTTCACGTCTTAATTCCCAGAAAGTTGGTTGAGAGCAGACACAGACAGTAAGTGTTAACTGTTAATGTATATGTTTTGTGATTGAGAACAGTTGAACTAGTGCCATAGTCTCTGTGCTTTATTTGGGTATTTGCAGAAGACGCAAAGGTCTAGCTCTACGGATAAGTAAAAGTCCAATACCCAACTAGAACTGATTAAGTATAGAGGTATTAAAATAGTGTTGTAGAAGTTCATAGAAGTCATGAAACTTAAAATGTTGACACCTCAAATAGACAAATAGTATTTTAAATAATAATGATAATGATAATAGTAAGTCTTTATTGATTTCTACAAAAATAAAAAATACAATTTGGCGAAGTAGCCCAGACGACAGAGAACATTTTATAGTGAAACCCACAAAAACTTGCAAACTAAATAATTTTTTTTTTAATGAGTTCGTGAAAGTTTATAGAATAATATCCTGAAAAGTTTACATTCTGCTCGAATGCAAAACACAGAAAAAAGGGAAAGAAAAAATTTTTAAATTAAGCCAGGGTAGAAAAAAACAAAAAATACATGTAAATAGACCACGTATTTCTGAACAAAAAATGTTCTAATAAAATTTATCGATAAAGCCACGGTATTCCTGGAAAAAAATAATGAGTTAACTTTGTCACTCTGCGCGGACAAGCGCACGGTTAAATGCATACTACGGAACCTCTAAAAATTCTTAGCAGTTCTAACGAGTAAAACAAAGCTTTCTTCTCTTTCTGATGACACGTTTTTAACATTTTTCTTAGTGAACAGGAAGATAAATAGTGAGTCTGGAGGGAAAATATATAATTATCAACGCATACACAGACACCACACATAGCCGCTGAATCGCTCGCATGAATTTTTACGTGCCTTTACTGTATTGTATTTATTACAGGTACACCTATCCACATTTCAGCTATATCCAGTGGATTCCTTATGCATTTGTTAATGTATTGGTAAAGTTCCAGAATTTATAAGTAACAGCCTCCAATATATATATTTATCAAAAAAATCATCAAGCAAGGAAATTAAAATGATCTGAAATGTACTTTTTTTTTTTAATCCACATTACTACAATTTAATAAACCATAATAATCATGAAGTGTATATACTTTTTAACAGATCTCAATGAAAAAAATATTTTTTAGAAGGGCTTTTACTTTTTTCTATATTTTTATTGCGACGATTGAGTTCGGGCGTGATAATATATATAAGTATATTTTTCCCATCCATCCTTTGCTTGTATTGTTTAAAATAAAAAAGCATCAGAAAGCTGCAATTTCAATCTTTTAAATGAACCAACACTCATGTAGATTGAACAAATTCTGATTTAGTAACATGTAATTCAGTGCGTCGATGTCACAGGCATGCGTATTCAAGCGCGCGCATGCCTGTATCTCGCTCCGAGTTATAACGTTACAGTTGATTATTTTTTTCCGGAAAAACCGTGGCTTTAGCGGTAAATTTTGTTAGGACATTTTTTGTTCATAAATACGTGATCTAACCATCTGTATTTTTTGTTTTTTCCTAGCTTGACTTAATTTAAAAAATTTTTAAAAATGTATGAAAAAAATTTTTTTCTCACATTTTTTTTATGTTCTGCATCCGAGCGAAATGTAAACTTTTCAGGATATTATTCTATACACTTTCACGAACTTATTAAAAATAAATTATTCAGTTTGCAAATATTTGTAACTAAATACCTACATCGACTGGGCTAAAGTTTAGCCATTATAGGCTATTTTTATACTTAACTATGCTTCAAAATATTTCAGTGTTATCAAAGTATTTAAATATCCGGAAAGTATTTAAATACTAAGTTTAAATTATTTAATTACTTTTGTTATTTATTATTTAAATACTTTTATCTTTTGAAAATACTGGATATTTAAATACTTTCAATTTTCTGAAAGTATTTAGTATTTAATATTTAAATACTTTTTCAAAGTATTTGCCCAGCTCTGCTTCAAATCGCCCTCTTATCATGATAGCCAGATCGTCTGCTTATGCTTGCGCATAGAAGTCTGCTTCTGCTTCGCTCAATTCGGCCAGTGGCCCGTCGAGTATGGGGTGCCAGAATAGTGAGAACAGTATATCTACCCTGCAGACAACCTCACCTCCTTTATTTCAATATACCAGCTTCATACGAAATTGTGACAAGTCTGATATTTTATTGAGAATTTTAAGGTTTAACGTATTATTAAATTATGGCCCATAAGGAAAACATAAATTAATTGTGAATCATGTAAAGTGAAGGTTAAAATTTGTTATTTTCATTCAAAAAGAGCATTTTTGTTTCAGTGTGCCTAAGACTTCAAGTAAACCCAGAAAACAAAAGTCAGTTTTATGGAATTAGCCCAGAGAGAGGATTCGCTGATTTTATTTTTGCTCACGTGGTACTACATTTAGTCGTCATGAATTTCATTGGATAATTATTAATAGAGAGTTTTTGTACTACAATTTGTTTAATAAAATAATAAGAAAAATAAAGTGTAAGTTAAATTGACTTGTATTGACATTTATTTTAATGTTACAAAATACAAGAGAAATGCAGCAAGAAAATATAGAATGGGAACATTTGGAAATGTTTATAAAATAAAATTAAAAAAAAAAAATGGAAAAAATACACATTACGTGAATAATACCCACTAAATTATCACAAAAAAAAATCAAATTCATGCCTATATTAAAACCGTCATTTTTGGACCTTAACTCTATGCCTCCCTATATCACGTAATAGACTTAAATGACAACGCACCTTGTGTGTTGAGATGTGGATATTTAACTGTTGTCAAAATTAGGACTAGTTTTATTTTTCTCTGTGTGTCGTTTCCAATTCTAGGACATATTTATCTTTTTTTTTTTCCAATTTAGGACATATTAATCTTTTTCTATATATAGAGTGTATGAGAATAATGAGTCACAAAGAAGGAGGGTCCATAAGTAGACCAGGCAAATCTCGGTGTAAAATGGGTTTGGCGTGAACTATTTGGGGACAGTTATTTGTTTATCGCAATGGATAGCTCTATTAATGTAGGATAAGTACATAAAGTCGCAAAAAATCCCGGCGTGAGCTAAAGCCGCCATTTAGAAAAAATGACCTCCAGAGACATTTTTTTAAAATCATATATCTTAGTAACCGTTGCTCCGATTTTAGATTTCTTTTTTTTGTTCCATTCCTCACTTCACATTTTACAGAAAGTATGATTACATATTTTACGATAAATTAAACGATAAACTTAGGAAATAAAAAAATAATTTAAATATTACGGAAATTTAAACTTTTGTAAACTCGAGAAGTTTGTACTGAAATTTCTAGTCAATTTTTGGAAAAATAATTTTAATAAAAGTTCTAGAGCACACAATTAGCTTTCATTTGTTTTTTGGCCGATGTTACTAACTCAAATATTAACGGAGTAATAGTTATTTATATATAAAATTGTAATCATTTTTAATAATGTACATTAAGGTATAAAGATTGTCCAGTCAGTGTTCTCTCGGAAGATTGTGCAAAACGGCTAACTTTATAAAAAAACTTTCTTAACAAAACTTTCAATGTTTCGTCCCTACTACAACTTAAAATTATTTTCAATTATACAAGGTGTCACAAAAACGAGTCACACAAGAAAGTATAATTTTTTTAAATGGAACAGCCTGTATTTCCTTAACGCCAGTTAAGCCTCCAAGGGTCCTGTATTACACCCTAAAATATTTTGCCAAATTATGTTTTTCTATTTTCTTTGGGCAGTTTACAAACATTTTTGACTGGCATATCTCCGAGATTTATTAATTGTTATTTCTAAAAATGTGGGATGTTGTTTGATGATGTATTTACTGAAAAACATTTTTGAAATAAATCTTTAGTATATCGTGTGTCCAAAATATTTGCGTACATTTCTTGATATTTAATTATTATTTATCTCATTTTTTTTTTGTAATGGAATGCCTAGGTATACTTTTTTTACATAAATGAATAAAACATACAATTCCTCACATTTTAATATCTTTTTATTTCTATTTCAAACGTTTTTTGAGATATGATTATATTAGATAATTTTTGCGTAAATTAAGGTCCTCTTTATTTAGCATTAAAATCTATATTTTGTTTTACATTTTTTCAACTTTTTTAAATGGAATGCCTATAATTTTTTTAAATGAATGAGAACGCTTACAGTTTCTCACATTTTGATATCGTACACATTCTTTTATGAACGGTTCTTGAGCAATGATTTTTTTTTCACGATATTGAAACTAACCTAACAACTGCTCAAAATGTCCACCATTTTGATTCAGGTAACACTGAGGTCTCTTGATAAATGAGCGCCTTACACAGTGTAACCTATCAACATTTATACGATTGAAACACCGACGAATCCTTTCCATCATATCTTCTCGAGTCGTTGGTTCTACTTTATAAACGTCTGACTTCACAAATCCCCAAAGAAAAAACCCACTGAAGTCAGGTCGGGTGACTTAGGCGGCCATGTAATGAGACCTAACATAATTTAATAAAATAATACATTAGATATTATTTAACAGTTTATTAAAATATTGGCCTTCCTCTTCCTATCCACCTTTCAGGAAACTGATTACTAATGGCCTGACGAACATTTTTACTAAAATGTGGTGGTGCACCCTCAAGTTGTAACCACATATTATTTGTAATGTAATCAGGAATATGCTCGATTATTTGTGGAAACGTATTTTTCGTAAAATCTAAGAAGACTGCTCCATTCACATTTCCTTCAAAAAAGCGAGGATGAATAACATAATCATGTACAATTCCTCACCTTACATTTAAACTCTGGTTCTGATTTTTCTGTGCAACATGAGGGTTTTCTCTGGCATAATAATGGAAATTGTGCCTATTCACAAATCCGTTGCGATGAAACGTTGATTCATCCGTGAACAACGCAAATTTGAAAAATTCTTCATTTTTTCCAATTTGGTTTTGAGCCCACTGGCAAAAATTTAATCTACGATTTAAATCCACATCCCAAAGCTCTTGATGTAGCTGAGCTCGATAGGGGTGAAACTTATTTTTACGAAGACCTAGGGAAACACTAGATTCACTGACTTCTAAATCCCTACTTAACTCCCGAACACTTGCCGTAGGATTTTCAATTACCTCTAAAGTTATAGCCAGCTCATTTTCTTCATTACAATATATTTCGTCGTCTCGTCTTCTTTTCATATGCAAAATTTCCAGTAAGTTCAAAACGTTCTTTCAAATTTTCTAGAGACCTCACATCAGGACATCTTCTATAGGGATATTTACACTTTTGATGCCAATAAACAATTTCCATCACATTCACCAATAACATAACATTTACCATAGATATTAAATCTTATTGACAATAATTATAATTCGTATTTTTAAATATTAACAATATTAATTCAACTTAATCACGATAATCTTAAACACAATAGGGAAATGTCATAGAGTGAAAAACAAACGCAAAACAAAAGACCAAAGCCATACTAGATTTTAATACTAAAATAAAAAGCACCTCATTTACGCAAGACTTATTTGAAATAATCTTATCTCGAAAACGGTTTGAAATAAAAATTAAGTGTATAAGATTAGAATATGGGGAATTTTATGCTTTATTCATCCAACCGGCACGGTAGCTCAATCGGTTAAGGCGTATTGAGTGGCGAATACGCTGATCGACTCGCTACCGCGCTCTGGGTTCGACCCCCAGCCCCGGTATTGACAACATCGGGGGGTGTGGATGTATGTCTGCGTTTTTCCGAATGTGTAACCCCCTTCCGGACAGCCTTGGCTTTGGATTTGGGGGTTGTCTACTATCTGTGGTGTGTTTATGTTTATGTACAAAAATATAGGCATTCCATTTAAAAAATTTGAGAAAAATAATAATTAAATAACAAGAAATGTGAACAAATATTTTGGACACCCGGTATAATAATAATTTATTTCAAAAATGTTTTTCAGTAAATGTATCATCATCGAATAACACCCTACATTTTTAGAAAAAAACAATTAATAAATCGCGGAGATATGGTAGTCAAAAAAATGTTTGTAATTTGCCAAAAAAACAGGAAAAAAATTATAACTTGGCAACGCTGCATCCGATTGGCAAAAAACTTTAGGGTGTAATTCAGGACCCTTAGTTAAGCCTCACTGACGCCAAAAAATTAGAGGGTGTTCCATTAAAAAAAATTATACATTCATGTGACACCTTGTATAATTGAAAGTAATTTCACGTTGTAGCAGAGATCAAACATTGAAAGTTTTGTTAAAAAAGTTCTTTTATAAAGTTACCCGTTTTTGCACAATCTTCCGAGGAAGCACTAACTGGACACCTTGTATATTTCCAAGAACTCAAGTCTTATTTTCTTCAGTTATCTTCTATTTTATGAACAAAGATGTAATAACACTTTCGATTGTACATAAAAAGGGAAAGAGAACAAAAAAAAGAAATCTAAAATCGGAGCAATGGTTACTGAGAAATGTCCTCCTAAAAGAAACGATTCTGGCGGCCATTTTTTCTAAATGGTGGCTTTAGCTCACATTGGGATTTTTCGGGACTTTTATATCCTCATTCTACATGAATAAAGCTATCCATTTCGATAAAGAAATAGCTGTCCCCAGATAGTTCATACTCAAAACTGGATTTGCCTGCACTAAAGGCCGGTTTTCGGCCTAATTTTATTTCGGAAGAGGAAGGGGGTAAAAAAGGGAGGGTGGGGGAAAGTTTGGGATTGAATTGAGTCGATATTGATGGTAAATAATAAAAACATGTTTTTCAGTTTTTCTTTATTCAAAGATAAATTAGGCCGAAAACCGGCCTTGTGGACCCTCCTCGAGGGGCAAACCGTGAAGGAAATTTGTTGTACACTCAGAAGGAAATCCGAGGAAATCTTGGGCAATCCTCGGAAATTCGAAGAAATCTTCGGCAATCTCAGGAAATCTTTTGTTTTTCGGATTTCTCCCCCCTCCCGCTTTCAAATTTTTTTGAAAAAAATTCGAGGAAATCTTAAAGAAATCTTAAGGAAATCTTAGGCAATTTGAGGAAATCCCAGAAAATCTTAGGAAATCCGAGGAAAGCTTAAGGAAATCCCAAGAAATCTTGGGAAAGTGAACAACCCTCCTCCTTTAGGAAGTAATACTATATGTGGCAGAATATGCTGCTAGTAATTCTACAGCGTGATCTACCATGATATGTGGAAAATAAAATGGTGTACTAGTCTTCAATGTGGGAAAGCCCCTGCAAAATTTTAGAATGTTCTGAGGTAATTTAGTATATTAAATTATTAGTAAATTTGCGAAGATAGAGTGAAATTACTTAGAGAAGATAACATCTGCACAAACCGATATCGCTAACGCATGCCGATTGTCTAGGTTGTGTTCGGTATTTATTATATATTTATAGTGAATATTCAACTGTTTCCATGAATAAAACAGATGAAATGAAATTTATTTTAATTGCGACTGTCCAATATTATTAATAAACGAAAATAGTAAACTTAGTTATAGTATGTTATCTTCTCTAAGTAATTTCACTCTACACTACTGTTGTTGAGTAGGTCAGTATTAGGGCGACAAACTTACTTGTGAAAGAACATATTGGAGTTGTTTAGCACAGATCAAAATGCCACGTTTTTTGCTTTCGGTCGAACAATCAGGACACTGGCGTGTTATTGACAGGTTAACTAAATATCTCTTATATCTAGTTGTTGCCTCAGAGTTCACTACCATAGGGTCAATGTTTTTTTGATTTATTTCGCTATTTTTGTAGTGTGATTTAATTAAAATCAAAAACTCACTTCTACCCTCTCCAGTTTTGCTGTCAATAGTGTCAATCCCAAGTCTGATAAAGTGATATGGTTGTACCGCGTTACTTCAAATTGGTTAAAGTCATTGGTGGCGCATTTCTACAAAAAAATCATTTTTTGGTCATTTCTTTAAAATTTTTAATTTTTTTAACTCCTTTCGGTGGGGACAACCTACTGTTAAATTTTCCGCATGTCATGCTAGATCACGTATATGAATGTTTCCAAAATAAAAATCATTTAAAAATACTTTATACCTGTATAAAAGCAAATTAAATTATAAATATTAAATTTAAAGAATATAAGAAAAAACAAATAATTACATAATAATTTGTGGTTCGTGAACAGAGGTAGTAATATGTTTGTGAGGTAGTACCTGACCACCATTTATGTAAATTTCATCTTTTACTATTACATCTTCACCTAATACTGTGATACCTTCCATTCTTACCCATCTACCAACCAAACATCTCCAGCCAATAATGCTACTTTCTATCCATGAGTTTGAAGATATAACCGAGTTTTGGAGAATTGTACTTCGTTTTATACTCACTCCTGGAAAAAATATAATATAAAAGAAACTCTCAAGCCAATTAAGAATGTTTGCAAGCGCAAATCAAAAATGTTCTAAGTGTGATGATCAGCAAAAAACAAGTATAAAATATATTCTTTCAGTTTCCTATCTATAACTAGGTGTAGTATACTAAATAATAGTTTTACCATCTTCAATAACTACTCCAGGTCCAATAGTTACATTTGGACCAATCTGACAATTGGATCCTATTCTAGCTGTAGGATGCACTAAAACATTACCCACTATGCCAGGTGCTTTAGACAGTTTATCTGAATTAATCGCTCTTAAATGTTTCAAATATAAGCACATTCCAGCAAGAAAGTCTTTAGGTTGACCCACATCCATCCAAAATCCCTGAAACTCGAAGGCATAAAGTTGTCTGTCAATTGCCATTTTAGGAAAAACCTCCTTTTCAATAGAGGTGGGACATAGTTCTATTCTGTTTAAGATGCTAGGGTTAAAGATATACAATCCTGCATTTATTTTGTTAGAGATGAATTCTTGTGGTTTTTCAACAAAAGTGTCTATGCAGTTTTCCTTATCGTAAACAACTACTCCATATTTAGATGGTTCTTCAACTTTGGTGATAGCGATAGTGCCCTCTTTTCCATGAGAGTCATGAAAACTAGATAATTCCTTAAAAGGAAAATCACAGATAATATCCGAATTAAGAACGAAAAAAGGTTTCGAACATTTTGAGAGGATATCTTTTGCTAGAGCTATTGGTCCAGCAGTACCCAAGGGCTCAGTTTCATGAGAAAAATGTATGTTTATTCCTAACTTTTTTGCTTCTTCTGTTAGTTCTAATTCCATTTGTTCAGCTCGATAAGAAAGCGCCAATATTACTTCTGTAACTCCAGCTTCTACTAAAGCTTCAATCTGATGAAACAAGATTGGTTTATTGGCAAATTCCACTAATGGTTTAGGTCGGCTTAAAGTTAAGGGTCTTAGTCTAGTCCCATAACCACCTACTAAAATCAAAGCCATTTGGTCCCCATTTTCCATTTTGCTAAAATTTAATAAAACGTGAAAAATATTTTATTCAAAGCATTTGCAACTGCTTTACAAAATTACAAGTATGACCAAAAAATTGTCCTTATATACCTATAGTTGATACGAATAATAAAAATCAAGATTTTTGTTGCCCATTTTGTCTTAAAAAAACTAAATTATTTAGTCACAAATATTATAGTTCATGCATAATATGTGTAATGCCTAATGTCAGAGAAAGCCCAAGTGATCAGAAATTGGTATTGCACAATATGAAAATCACTTATGAAATAAGTGTTATAAACTTCGTCATTAATAGTTTTAAACTGTTATTAACTACGGTTAAAAATGAATGATTTCCATATGAAGCTGAGCTGTAACCAGATGAGATTATCGCTGGCAGTAACGTGTTATATACATGTAACCTAGATAATAGACTCCTACTCCTGCTTTAAAAGTGGAAAAACGTCAATTTTTCTCTTTTATAAATAAATTTATCATCGTATCGCATATGATCAAGATTAGTTCTGTTATAAAGCAGCCCATAAATAAACTTGTATTATTTTCTTACTTTCGCTGCCTGTTTTTTTGTCACAATAAAAACTTTATCCTGTGTATGTACAACCACAGACTTAAATTGTTAAAACGGTTCAATTCAATACCTTTACTTTTCCCGCGCTTGCATTTCTGACTTGAAGTCATAAAACCAGTGTGTATAATCCTTGATAAAACCAACCAGTAGAGAAGATGAAGAAAATCCAGATATACCTAAACTAGAAGCGACACTCTTGGCGGAAACTTTGAAGTTTCGTGGCAAATTTGAGTGACCTTCGGCCATCTTTTTGGTGGTGCTTTAAAAAAGACACTTAAGACAGCGTAATGTCCGCTGTAGTTCTGCTTGAACAGCTAGAATAATATTTCTTTGAGGTGTTTGCAAAAAAAACGCAGAAACGATTTTGCATGCTTCCAGTACTCTATGCCAAATTGCATCTCGTATTTAGGGGACCGGTAGCTTGCAGTAGTGTTGTATTCGTCGGCAGTAACTAAATTAAGTGACTGTTTTCAGTGAGAAATGTCTTCACATTTTTTCGCTTTTGGGGAGCTGCCTAACCTATGTAAACACCGGAGTTAGCAAATTTTAATCTACTGCATTACACAGCTTCTTGAGCGCGAATTTTATTGCAATTACACATCCTTATGCTTCAAAGAGATAACGTTCTGCTACTGGTAAAAATATTCGCACACGTTGGCTCCGCCCCGAGCATCTTTTCATAATAATATTACTTTAACAAACAGTTTCCCATTTGTATCCATAATGCGCATGGTACAAACAGTTGCGGATACCACGTGTTCTTTTATTCATCAGATGTTTTGCTATCTCTGTCTCATTTACGCTGTAAGAAAGGGACAGATGTATGTGTGGTGAATGCGTACGACTCATCAGATGAATAAAAAACATACGGATATCAAGGGCGCATCTATTGGGGGGGGGGGGGGGGTAATGATTTTGTAAACCATCAACTTTCGTTTTAAAATTCCATAATTTTTATTATTTTATATATTTTTGATATATCCTATTTAGTTGTGTTTATAATTTGTTTTTGAGATTTTCTCCCCACCCCCCCCGCTATTCAATTTTAATTTTCGAGAAAAAACATTTTTATTTTCAGCACGCGGCTATGTTACCCCCCTCCCCCCAAGCTCAAGGCCCAGATCCGCCCTCGACGGGTATGCTCCTCCTAACACAGCCTATACTCTGCCATCGGGAACCATGTTGGAAAATATATATATAGATATTGTGATATGTGTAATATTTTGGTTTATTTTAAATTTATATATTTTCGTAACATGGTATCGATACAATTCGTGACACATGATACATGCACAGAGTACAGTAACTACAACTGTACTCTGTGATACATGTTGCAGTGTGGGGTGCCTTATTACATATTATTGTCTCTGACGTATATTATTTCATTTGAGATAGGCGCGCGAAAATTTATGATTCCTTTTGGCTTCAACGCATAATGATTGGCTGTAATAATAGTGCTGCGCACCAGCATACCTCGTTAACTACATATACCTTCTTTGATAACACGTGCAAAGCAACAGTAGTTTTTAATTGAATTGCAAATTTGATACACACGACAATAATACCACCAAAAAGATGGCCACCTCAGACCCAAGGACAAAGATACAATTTTGGCGAGAAGCCAGAGAGTCTCTTCTGGTACAAATGAAACAGCCGGAGGAAGAAGAGGAAAAGAGTGTAAACAATATACATAACCTATAATTAAAAATTGTTTTTCACTTTTGAATTATAACCATGCAAAAATACGAGAAGCTAGAGAAAATAGGAGAAGGAACATATGGGACTGTATTTAAGGCCAAAAATAGAGAATCGCATGAAATTGTCGCTTTAAAAAGGGTCAGACTGGATGATGACGATGAAGGAGTTCCATCTTCTGCTTTACGTGAAATATGCCTTTTAAAAGAACTCAAACATAAAAATATTGTTCGCCTCTACGATGTATTACATAGTGATAAAAAGCTGACTTTAGTTTTTGAACATTGTGATCAAGATTTAAAAAAATATTTTGATAGTCTAAATGGAGATATAGATTTAGATGTAGTCAAATCTTTTATGTATCAACTATTGCGTGGACTAGCATTTTGTCACAGCCATAATGTATTGCATAGGGATTTAAAACCACAAAACTTATTAATAAATAAAAATGGCGAATTGAAATTGGCCGATTTTGGATTAGCTAGAGCTTTTGGTATTCCTGTGAAATGTTACTCAGCTGAAGTTGTTACATTATGGTACCGTCCACCAGATGTTTTATATGGAGCCAAATTATATACCACCTCTATCGATATGTGGTCTGCAGGATGCATTTTTGCAGAACTAGCAAATGCAGGTTGAAACATCTAATATATTTTGTATTGAATTAAATCACATGAAATAGGACTTATACAGACAAGCACACAGAATATTGTCAGATCTTAAACAGTTAAAATCATTTTTTTTTATAGGTAGACCTTTATTTCCTGGATCTGATGTTGATGATCAGTTGCGAAGGATATTTAAGTTGTTAGGGACACCAACTGAAGAAACATGGAGTGATATGTCACAATTACCAGATTATAAACCTTTTCCAGCTTATCAGCCTAATATGAGTTTATCTCAGGTAAAATTATTGAAAATAAATCTTTATACTCAAGTCACTTAAAAGCAGAGTTTAACACTCAATTTATAAACTTAAATTGCATAACTTATACACTGATATACAAGCCGCTAGAAGGTCGCACGAGATTGTTGCGTTTTCTCAAACTAACTCACTACTAACCACGACAAACGTTGCACAAAACGTACAAAAGTTCGTCTCGATAACTTTTGTAGTTTTTTTATAGTGCTATTTATGTTTAGAAAATCACAATTATATAAATTTTGTCTCACCTTATAAAGTTGTAGAAAAAGACAAGAGTGCTAGAGTGGCACCATCACAATTTTGGTAGTTTATGTTACAAAGTATCGACCTAACATGGGTGAAAACTTCTCTCAAAAATTTTCACGAAAGTCAAAATTTTGTCCTAAGCGCCTACACTCATTTATTTTTTCCCATACCCAAGAGTTAAGTAAAAATGCTTTAAAATATTAAAGCTGTATGGTTCAGATAAAAATTTAGTGACATAATTATAATACTACTTCATTTCATTTTAAAAGTTACCCGATAATTTGGCTAGAGAAATTAATATGAATAGAGCATTGTAAATAATCCTATATGCTCGTACTCGAATTAGCTTGCCGTGTTTTGTTATGCAGTGTGACCCATTTAAGATCGCAATACTCCTGTATACCCATTAATTGATGCTTGATTAACTTCAAACTTTGGTGGTAAGAAAAGATCGATAAGGTGATTCTTTGAACATAGCAATATGTGATAGACTAGTATTACTATGAGAAGGTGACAGGCCGGAGCCAATATGCGCGGATATTTTTACCAGTGGCATAGCTTTATAGGGATGTGTAATTGCAATAAAAGTTTCGCGGTCAAGGAGCTGTGTAAATGGAGTAGATTAAAACTTGCCAACTGTTACGAGTAACCTTTGTTCAGGAGAAGTGTATAGTAAGTTGTACTAAACGTTGCCTTATAAAGTTGTTTTATTATTATTATTACCGTCGCCACCGCTCTACTGTAGAGCGCCGCCGCCACTGGTTTTGACATTGAATGTCACGTAATTCTTTCTCATTAGCTTAGAATGATGGAGTGCACAAACTCGTTTCTGCGCATATTTTTTGCTGTCATCTTCTCATAGTAATACTACTTTACATGTCAGTAGCATGACATAACCCGAATCAGACAGGATAAGTGCCATACTTTTCGATATCAGACACTCTCTACCATACCAGGCGTTGTCTATTTTTGTCAACTCCCTTAGCCACACTTTCTTCTACCATAACTTACTACTATCCTAAACTTTATCTTCCCTTAACTTTACTTCTTCAATCCTTTCTATTCTCTCTCTTTTGTTTAATTTGTTCTTGTTTATCCTGTTTGTTCTTTTGTCCTTTTTGTCTTTAAATTCCCTCTAGACCAAAAATTAAAACATTTTAGAAGAATAATATGTCTATATTTATATTTTTTTTCATTAAAGTTTTATTTTGGCTTAAAAGTTAGGTTAAATTTTATTTTACAATTTTTCTTTCCGACCACACTTTCCTAGAGACCGGTTCTCGAATGCGTTTTTTTTTTCGTTTAGTTTTTCCCGAGCCTACAACCAAAATTTCTTCAATGTGCCTGTGCTACGCTAATTTATAGTGTAGTTTTCAATTTTTAAGTATTTCTATATATTGTTCCCAAACAAAATTGTTAATGTCTTTTACCTTAGATAGGAGTTTTAACTTTTTTCCTTAATTGTTGGTTTAGCCAAACCGGACCTGCCCTGCCCAACCATTACAACCATACATTCATCATGGTGCTGCACACCGTACTTGTTTGGTTGGCTAGGGGCCAGGTTCCAGGAAGGCGCATGTGTGTAGCTATTAATTCAAAGTAAATTTCTTCTTCTATTTCAATACTTATAGTGAATGTCTTTTATGATTTAATTGTCATATATGAAATTTTGACAATCGTGTGACAAAACACTTCACTTTCATTGAAGACCCTGCAATTGCACCATTAAAAACATAAAAGTTGGGCATTTCGAACGGATGGCAACTTTTGATCCAGTGGGAAACGTCAACATCAACATATGATATAAATAATAATAATCAGTGTTTGGTGTGTTTTAACTTTGGACGGAAACGAGAATGGCAACTGGGCAACGATGGGTAAACTCCGGGAGTTTTGATTACTTCAAAAATTTCCAGGAAGTTTGCCTGGAAACTTTCCATTGGGAATATTGATAGCTTATTTTATGGAGAAATTTGATTCTTGATGATGCAATCTTCATTTTGATACCAAATAATTGCATATAATCCAGGCGTTTTAGTTGTAAAATTGACCTGTGCTTAACTCGTGCCCAAGGATTTTTTTTTTATTGTGTTTATTTGGACGTCTTGAATAACACTTGGTAGTTACGCCACGATGCACCTGGAGGATTTCGTGAAAACCGCATCGGAAGGCCGCGGATTCGAGATTAACTAAGTTTTTATGGCCCAAACGGAAACAACACCTATTATAAAAGTTGTACATCTGTAAATTCTCTACTTCAAAGATCCTATACATTTTTTTTGTATGCCTCACCGTTTTGGAGATATGACGCGGACTAAGTGAAAAAGACATTGTTAAATTCAATTTTTTGCAACTGTACGAAGGGTTGTGCAGGAAAATGTAGCTGTAGGAAAGTAGGACTGAATTGTTCAATCAACAGCTTGTGAACATTGCCACGGTCACTCCTGCTTGAATACTGCACCTATAAGTGCTATGAATTATGAACGACGAAATGGACAACGTAGAATCTTAACAGAATGAAAGTAATGACAACGATTTGTCATTGGACGATAACGTTTCAGATACTGAAGGAGTCGGAAATATTGACTAATTTAAAATCCAGCATGGATTAGGCTTCCTGGAGAAACCGCATGTAAAAAAAGGCGCGCCGAGCATTCTACTTCTAAGGTAGAATGCTTCTAGTGGTGTGGAAATGTTTTTGTTTTGTTTGATTTATTCATTGTAAATAAATGTAAATAAAATATATAAGACATTCTGGTAGAGAATAAAGATCACCGAGCTCTATAACAGAAATATTTTATTTTCATTATGAGACAGAAGGCAAGATAATTGTGAAATATGTGGTGCGAAAGAGGTTTGGCCGAACTAAATGCATTTTTCACTTAGTCCGCGTCGTATCTCCAAAACGGTTAGGCGTACGAAAAAAATGTAAAGAACCTTTAAGGTAGACAATTTACAGATGTACAACTTTTATAATACGTGTTGTTCCCGTTTGGGCCATAAAAACTGAGTTAATCGCGAATCCCCGGTTTCCGCGACCTTCCGACGGGGTTTTCACGAACTCCTCCAGGTGTATCATGGTGTAACTACCAAGTGTTATTCAAGACGTCCAAATAAACACAATAAAAATTTTTTTTTTCGTAGGGCAGGAATTTGGCAGCAAAAGTCTAAAACACCTGGAGTAATAAACTTATATGATTTATGTGACTTTTACAGGTTTTTATGAAATAACTGATATATAACCACTATATGTTTAATATGCTGTATAAAAAATATGAAGCGATTGGGAGGTTATATCCTGAAATTTTTGTTTGAATCACTAGGTAATTAAATATAAATAAAATGATTTAAAGAATGTGATAAATATGTGGATTATAAAATTGAAAATTGATACATTTGTCATAAGACTCAGAAGTCTAACTCCTTTTTTGTACACAATGTAGAAACGGAATTGTAGAAGACAAGATAGAAATGAAATAATAACACTTAAATCTTATATTATAGTAACATTGAATGAAAAGTCAAAAACTTAAATAAATAAATGATAATAAGTTGCTAGACGTTATACTTATACGTATATTATATTTAAGTATATTTAGCCACGTGGAATATAGAAAACTCCATTTTTTAAAATTGAAATAAACTATCGACCAGGAAATATAGTTTATATTGTGATGTGTTGTAACCCCTAGAATGAATTCAATTAATTCAGATGTATTTGCACCTACTCGAGAAAGAACCTACCAGAAGTTCTAAAGTGACATCTGGAATTATCTAGAGAATGGTGGCGTCATCACAGAAAAATCGAGATCTGTCATTTTTAGGTATAAAAGACCGCATTCTCGGCGGGTAGTTCAGAAAGTATAGAAAGCAGAAGTCTTGGATTTGACAAGTGAGGTTAAGACTCGAAAGTGAAAACAAAGTGATAAACATTGTTATTTTTTTAGTCAGTAAAGTTCATTTAAGTTAATAATCAGTATTGTGAGTAAATTATTCAATAAAATGTGTTAGTGGACAATCTCTTGTTATAATTTTTGGAACCCACGGAATTTGCGAGGGTGGTTTCCTAGGGGTGGAAACACGTTACAATATTATAATTGCTATTGTCACTGTCTACTGATTTTTCGACAAATACAATCAATTGTTTTTAACTTAGTAACAAAAACTTGGAAAATTTAAAAAAGAATCACACATTTTTCGACCAATCACAATCAACCTAAAGCTGGCCACTCTGTAGGAACCGTTACCAACCTTAGGTTATTCAAGGGTTTACTAACCCGCTACATGAAATATAATGGATAAATGAATGCGGGTTTAACACTCGTTTTGACCTGAGGTTTAAATCATTCCAGTGTTAGTCAAGACACAAATTTGACCCCGCATTGATAAACCGGAGATATGAGTTTATGAAGAACTCAAGATTTAATCCAGCCAGCAATGTTTAAAATATCATTCACACCATCTTTGCTTAGTAACTCCAGTGTAGCATTCTTAGGTCAGTTTTTTTTCTATTGTGTCTTATTTATTTGGTGAATAACTCCTGTGGAAACAATTATCGATAAACACATCGAAAGATGTTACTACCAAGTAAATTTAACGGAGGATAAAAAAACTGGACTTTAATAATTTAACTTTTCCATTATTATTTGACTATTCATTATTTTTAGGTGGTGCCCAAATTAGGTAACAGGGGTAGAGATCTTCTTCAACGATTATTGGTTTGTAATCCTATGGGAAGAATGTCAGCTGACGATGCAATGGCTCATCAGTATTTCAGTGATTTAAATCCAGCCATTAGGAATGATAGATGTTAATAAAAGTCTTATTTTGATACTGATTCCAAATATTAGCGACTTTGTTATAGTAATAATTTTATAATCAGACTTAGTATTTTTAAGAATCCACATTAATGAGCAGACAAAAATTATGATGTAGTATCACAGTAGTGTCAAACATAATTTTCACATTCTTATTTATTCCTATAATTTACTTTCAACATAAGTAAAATTGAAGCCAAAAAACAGTCTTTTTCACCAATTGACATTAAAAGTTTAATTTTATTGATATTTGAGAAACACTACAGTGTCACTTTTATTACCTTGGCTGTACTGCAAATGTGGTATTTGACTGCCTAGGCAGTAATAACGACTCTGTAGTGCCTGTCAAATAGTTAGAAAATTAAACTGTTCATACACAGCAAAACTTCATAATGACATGGTGGCTACATTGATGGTAATAGTTAGAAACATTAAAAATAATTACAAAATTAATGTTAAGTTAAACAATCGGCTACTTTTTGCATTGCTGAACAAATAATCATTATTATAATTTTGTAAAAGTTGAGAATTTTTATAATTGAATCTGATTGTCTTTACTTTTTTTTCTTTGAAGTTTATTAATTTTAATATTTAATGTTTGATTTATAAGAGTAGCATATCAGAGTTACTGGTCTACTTAATTCTGCTTCTTGATTTCAACGACATTAAATAATTATTTTTGTATGTTAAATTTTAAACAAAAGATTTTTTATATAGTCAAAAAGAATTTCATTATTTTATTTGACAATTAGGCAGTCTTTTGTTATACTCTTAAGTTACGGTCATATTCACCTGACACAATATTTTTAAGAAATGTATTCATGGATTGGAATTCATACCTAATTTTATTTTGTATAAGTATAAATATTATTATATTAGATATATTTTAGCTTGAAAGATTTGTCTCAACTCATAAAGACTGACTAATGTAGTATCTTATATCCATCTTCGAAGAAGGACGTAAAGAATCTACTTATTCATGTAACTTAAAGTACTTAAGATTTAGAGTTTTGATATGTGTTGGCTTACCAAAGCTTAGGTGTCTATATTTTGTCTAGTCATTCTGTAGTAATTTATTTAATGTTATAATTTTAATAAGGGAAATAAAAGTATTTTTTTTTAATTTGTTAATGATTTCAAAAATAAAAGTGGCAACAAGAAAATAGGGATAAATCACTTATGAACAAGTAAAAAAAAAACAAATATGAACAGCTAAAAAAAACGATAAATCACAGACAAACAACACCGAATGTGAAACATAAATGAAGACTAACAGAAGCATTGAAAGAAAGAAGAGAGTGAAACCATGAGGAAAAATTTTGAAAACAGAAACTCCCAACAGGATGACTGAATCAAACGTTCAAACATCTGAAAAAATGTAATAGCTTATAATGATCATATCTTTACAACCACCGAACACACAAAATTCCTAGGCATTGAAATAGATTCCCAACTACATTGGAAAGAACATGTCCAGTACCTTGCCAAAAAGATAAGCTCATTTACATATGCACTACGCATTGTGTCCAGTTCTGTCAATGAAGAAGCAGCACTCAGCGCATACTACTCCTATGTAAATTCCAGAATCACATATGGAATTATTTTCTGGGGCAACTCTGTTGATTCTCCCAGAATTTTTAGGATACAAAAATCCTGCATCAGAAGTATCTTCCATCTAAAAAAAAGAGAGCAACTTTTAAAGACAAAAACATACTTACCTTACCATCCTTATACATATACCAATGTGCATGCTTTGTGAAACAAAACTATGAAGAATTATTCACTAGATATGAAACCAATCACGCTTTCAACACCAGGGGTTGTGCAACATCAGTGCTACGTCAGCCACAAACCACTTTTACGCAAGTACAAAGAAACGTAGTAACACAGCTAATCAAGATTTATAACAAAATACCAAATCAATATAAAAATTTGTTAACAAAGGAGTTCAAAGTGAAATTAAAAATATATTTAAGTCGTCAATCATTTTATTCTATCTCTGAATACTTTAATCACCATTTTGATTGTTCTATCTAAAGTAATATTATTTAATTGTAATATGTGTTATACATTTAATTGTTTATACTTATTTGTCTAATTTATTTATTTTTATCTTGCTATTTTGACCTGTTCTACACTATTTTTATGGTATAACTGAATAAAGTTTATTATTATTATTATTAAACAGCAATACACGCACAAGAAGATACATATTGTTAAGTGTTTATGATGAATTAGGCAAAAATTTCATTGAAGGACATTTTCAAAAGTCTGAGAGACTTCAGAGCCATAAACTAGTCCAAAAGGACCGTTATGAGTTCGATAAGACATTAGGCACAACCGGGTAAAAAATTAAAGGAACACCAAATTGTTACTTAGGAAAATATATTTCGGTCCAGGATATGACAGTGAAAGTATATGGTGGTCATGGAAAAATTAATCACATACTTTTCAAAAACTACGCCAAAAAAGTACTTTGAAAATATTCAAAATATTTTCAACTTTAATTCCTCCGCCGAAGACATTGACCATGGAGGGTACAGTCATTATATACCCTGTTCTAAAGACTGACTATAAAATTTTAACAAGGCAATGTATCAAAAAGGCGAAACCGACGAATTTGGCAAAAGCAGTGCAACGCCTATAAGCAAAAATTGGCAAAAAATCAATGAAAATGGACAAGGCGTGTTTCTCGCATAAAACAAGTTTGGATTCACCCAGCGACTCGTAATTTGGTCGAGTACGTTAGGTGGTCAATACAAAGCGATGGTAGGAAAGCCAAGGGCAGAGCTTTTCGAATAATAAAGTTATATAGAAAACCGCCTTGTGCACAAAGGACTCAAAAGTCCATTTTGCCTAAAAGTCGTCCGAAGGCGACTCGCTGCCATTTTTCCTGTATTGAATCTACATGGGGACAAGTACGTCATAAGATTGGCCGAAAGTTATTAAACTCATGTATTAGTCGAACTCCGTTCTGCGAATGATTAAATCACGATCTGAGACCTTTAAGCTATTCATAAGCAAACCAAAATTTTTTTAGTAAAATATTTTTATATTATTTTCAGCCGTAATTACCAAAATACAAGATTTTTAAATTCCTTTTAAAAAGGCTTGCATTAATTCCTGAGGAGGTTAAATGAATCTTTTCTACCAAATCGATTGTTAGCGCATGCCCTCACTTGTATGGTTAAAAAGTAATTTGCCTTAGTTGGGGAGGCTTGATTCTTTCACATTATATCATTTTGCAGGAAATCACTGTATTATTTTATACTTATTAAATAAATGGTGTTCTTTGAACTAATTCCATTTTATTAATGTAAGGAATTGTTGGTGGTCTTAATCCCTGGAGTTTTCGTTTGGAAGACCTAAACAACTGAGTTAATCGGGATCTCACGATTTCCTAAGTTTGATACTTAGTGTTCTGGTTACCTTACGGGAGCTTGATAGGGATTTTTTTATGCGATTTCTCCAGAAATATTTAAGTGCAGAGATCATTATTACTAGGTAAATACATACAGATCACATCAAATTCCAATCCTGTTGGAGAGAAATTGGTCGAGAAAATAGCAGAAACCAAAAGACGTCAGACCACTTATTACTGTATAAATAGATCAAAATTACGTCAAATTCCAGTCGTGTCGGAGAGAAATCATCGACAGGGATTTTTTTTATGCGAAAATCGAAATAATCCAAAGACATAAAAGCCCTTATTGTCAGTGAATAAATGAAATCACGTCCTGAGAGAGCGTTGTTAATGATCTGAGGTAGTGCAGCCTGACCCATTACTTGTGTATGGAAGTATATCTTATCTCGAACCCGCTTGGGAGTGGAAGAACAAGGCAGAACGGTTGGCGCCCTTCTAAATATAAATTGGTGTCGCGTCACCTAGTCGCTTGGTAGTGTGTTCTACATTTACACCCATTAGTAAGCACCCTGTATTGTGGGGTTCGGAAATTATAACACCAGGGTAACACTATATACTAATTTATTAACTTACATACTAATTACAACAAATAATTACTTCACTAATATAACACTGATAGCACGAGAGTCCACCGACAAAAATGGAACACATAAGCTGGAGAGTAAAAAATTGGTGGGGATGCTTATCAAGCCATTCTCTGAACATGTGTAGTCGGTCATAGCAATCCAGCTTGAGGCGGCGCAGAAGCAGCCATTTTTGTGATATGGCTCAAATAATTTTTGAATGTGACGCTTTCCCATGACGTCCAATCAAAAAAAGTTTAAGACAAAAGTTCTTCAGTTGTGTAGTCTCTACATAATGGCAGTACGGGGTTTTACTTTTAATGGAGTTTAATAGGGTTTTTATGGGGTAACATGTTTTTTTATATAATCAACCTCTCTTTCAGCAAGTGACAGACTACATAACAATCTTATTAATTATAATATTCAGGCTCCTTTTAATATACTTTCTCTCCTCAGCCTCCATAATAAGCAAATTTTTGATTGTATCATCGATCTTTTGGAAGAAACGAATATTTTATTATGAATTTTGTGAGTAAATGTTTAGTAGGTTAGCTTCGTATCCTCTATTTTCTTTCCTCAGTTGCATCCCTTAATTTATAGTGGTCCTCTAATTTTGTTTGTGTTTAAAAAAATAAATGTCTTGATAGACCCCAGGACACAGTGTATTAAATAGGTGGTCCGACGTACGGCACTTTCCTATTATAATAATGGCTTCATAAGTGCATGGTTTCTATTTACTTTAGTAGACGGCGTGAGCAATAAGGTCCTACAATTACTTGGGCATGTGCATCGTATAACTAACATAACCTCAAATTTTAAGGTGTTTTCGTTTATTCTCATTTTTAATGTTTGTACAGGCATTTTTAGCTTGGAGCCATATTGGCTCCAAGCAAATATTTAAAAATTCACGCAAATAATTTTTCAATATTGTTGATTGATAAAAATAGACTGCTAATTATAGGTTACATTTCTAACCTGCAAAAAGTGTCTTATTTTATTGTGACAAACTATTTAAAACTTCATACACATTACATTGAACTTGATTTTGGTTGAAAGTACAGGAACCAGGCAAAAATTTTAATAATAGCTACGTAATATTTGTAAATCTTAAGAAATATATATTTTTGAGGTTAGCTGTGGCGACACGTGCAATGCTGCATGTAGTGTTGCATATATTCTTTCAATGTTTTAATTTAGCTACTTAATGTCAGATGTCACTGGACTCTTGTTTCACTAAACAAAAACTAAAGGCGGGGAATGTATGCAACACGGTATGCACATAAGCACAGAACCTGTAAAATTATCTATCTATGCGTAAGTAATGAGAGAACTTATTGGTCCTGCCATCTATTACATTATGTACAAAGTAAGCACTTATGAAGCCACTGTGAGGGTTGTCGTCGGACCACCTATTTAATACACCCTGCCCCAGGACGAGAAGAATGTGTCCCTGCTTTTTTCTCCTTTGTTGATCTTCAATATTTGTTTTTTCATTGTCGACATAGGTTAATTGGAAAAAATGGTTTTTAGGGTAGCGATTGGCTGTATGGCTAGTGGCCAGATGCCAAAAAAAACCCCTCATTTTTATAGTGGATTTCGATTCTACGTCAAAAAAATATCAATGTTTTGCTCTTTACAATTTTTTACTCCGAGGCCAATTTGTGTCAGAAATGAGAACTCTAGAATATTCCCAAATATTATGTAATCTTCAAGTAGGTTAAGAACAGCAGCGCCATCTCTTGGATTATTGACGAGTCACCAACTTATTCGCTTACTTATTTGTGCAGGTCTCTACAGATCTCTGTGAAAGGGTAGAAACATGTAACAATATTACTGCAACATTGGACCAAGAAACTGGAAGAAAAAACGAATACCGCACTATCTAATGAACAGGGTAATAATCCTGCATTCACGAAAACACTGCAATTCAATGTTTCGGACAGATGATGGAAACCAAACAGAATAATATAGAATTCAACCAATGATGCCCTTTATCCCCCCCCGACTATTCACCACGGTCCTAGATCAAGTAATACAAAGCACAATAAAGGAAACACCTAATTTTAATGAAAATACAAACGTTGAGCACCCTGTTTGTACCATCATACACCGATGACTTCCTAATCGTCACAGAAGAAGAACGCAGGATATTATCAACTTTGAAGCTGATGTGGACATATCTTGATAATGCTTCGAGCTTTCGTCAACAAAGCAGAGTCTGGTCAGCGTAGATGAATACAAAATAGGCGACTACTTCGTTAGAACGACGGATAAATTGAAATACCTAGGAACATATCTGACGAACCAACTGAAAAGAAGCATATATGTTACAAGGAGAATTCTACCTTTCATCAAGAAAAACCTCCATGGAGCCTGAATAAGTGGATATACATAACCATTATACTGTCACAGATGGTATACAGAGGAGCAACAGCAAAAGCCAACAGAACTAGTGTGAGAAGGGCTGAAAGAAACATCATTCAACTACTCACAGAAACAACAAGAGTAAAGTAACGACAGAAAACATTAACATTAATAACAGGGAAAACAACTGTAAAAAGTATAGAAACATACGCCCTGAAGTACTGTCCAAATAAGAGATCCCACACATCTAGTGAAGAAAGATAGATAGATAGATAGATACTTTATTGATGTTTATACACAAAAACAGTGTTTACACAGGTCAAAAGAACTAGTTGACGATAAAATTACATTAAAATACATAAAACTTGCTTACTTACATCAAAATTAATAAATAACCGAAGACAGAAACATAGAAAATACACTTAATGCAACAAAACCATATATAGAACATACACAATACTAGTAACTTATAATATTGTCACGTGTTTCCACCCTTAGGAAACTACCCCTGGCAAATTCCGTGGGTTCCAAAAATTATAACAAGAGATGTCCACTAACACACTTTATTAAATATTTACTGGATACTTCACAATACTATTGTTAATTTAAATACACTTTACTGACTAAAAATCACAATGTTTATCACTTTGTTTCTCTTTGAACTCTTAACCTCACTTTCTATACTTTCTGAACTTTATGAACTACTCGCCGAGAATGCGATCGGTCTTTTATACCTAAAAATGACAGATCTCGATTGTTCTGTGATGACGCCACCATTCTCTCGATAATTCCAGATGTCACTTTGGAATCTTCTGGTAGGTTCTTTTTCGAGTAGGTGCAAATACACTACATTCATTCAGACATTCGATCTGTTGAAGTCTGCCTACTTTTTAGTAACATAACCTTAAATTTTAAGGGGTGCAACATATTACACTGCCCCCTCCTTAAGCCTGAACGTCCCGGTCAGGCAATTCAGCCTCTTTCACATACTTCGCCAGTCTATCCAAGTGTACGATCTTCATCTTGGACTTTTCGTTTCGTTGAATACGATAGACGACATCATTAATTCGGGTAATAACAGTATACGGTCCATCCCAAGGAGGTTGAAGTTTCGGGGATCTCCATTCCTTCCGCTGTGGGTTGTACAGCCTTGAATCCCCCTGTACTGGCATTCTGATCATAACGAGCCTTCAAGCGGTTACTAGTTCTGTTCATCTGCTCTCGATCATTCTTTGGCTGTTCTCGACTTCCATTTCTGTAGTTGCTCATGGAAAATGGTTCCCCACGGGTAGCACAATTCTTACACTTGCAACACCAGGCCTCCACATCCTGGCGACTATTAACCCAATAGAATTGTTCCCGTGCTCTACTCAATGTCTTGTTTATGCCGAAGTGTCTGCTGGATGTTTCATTATGTGCTTCCTGGAGTACTTCTGGTACACGACACCTGGGAATCACTAGACGCATGGCAACCTGCTTCCCATCTGGGCTTTCCCATGCTCTCCTCAAAAGCCCATCTACGACCGTAAGTGAATCCCATTGTGACCATAAAGCCTTCAGCCCCACTTCTTTGTTGGAAACATCCTTCCATGCTGGACGCGTTCCCTCTTCTTTTGCTCTCAGCATGGGTCCGATTTCTACATCGCGCAGTTGCTCTTGCCTCAGAGTTTTCTTTGACCAACTCTCTGGAAGATCGACCTTGACAGTGTTGACTTCAACCATGTTCGACAATCTTTCCACCTGAGGGTAGCGCTTGCAATCTTCTTTATCTGGTTTTCTGGATAATGCAGGAGTCTTGACTGCCTGCGTTGTCAACAGCCTGGTTTTCTCGCATTGGTCGTTCACTTTTGACAAAATAAATTGTTCGTTCCCAATCCTTAACACTCGCTTTCCTACGTCAACAATAAATCCATACTGTTCCATAATGTCCAGTCCCAAAATGAAGTCATCCGTGATGTCAGCCACGATGACCCTGTGGTCGAACCTCAAATGCCCAATCTGCAAACCCAGGTCTACTTCTCCATGAACCGTAGCCCTGTCCCCCGTAGCTGTCCGGACGATCACTTCTTCATTTTGCCTCTTGGTAATCTTTATGCCTGATATAAATCCTGGCCGTACTATTGATGACGTAGTACCTGTGTCGATGGTAAACAAACATTTTCTTCCGTTCACATATCCATGCAACAACAGACTGCTTGCGATTCTTCGAAGCTGGGAAATCTTTATTTCTCTGGGGTCACTGCATTCCCTAGCCAGAACAACCCCCTTGGTACTGTTTTCCTGCTTCTCTTCAAGATTCACAGCATTTACTCGACTCTCCGAATTCTGCTGTCGACAGTCTCGCTTCATGTGTCCTACCTTGCCGCAGTTGTAACATTTAATACCTCCACTCGGCTTTCCTTTATTTTGTTGTTTTCTCTGCTCTCTAAGATCATCCACTTTGTTCAATAATTTGGTAAACATTTTCTGCATCTCCGTCAACATAGGGTTCTGGTTCATTTCTGGTTGCGATTCTTCGAGAGTCACAGCTCGCACTCTCGACCTTGGAGTATCCCTGTAAGCGGCTTCCACTTCCAGTGCACGTACCAAAGCTTCGCTACTACTTTGGTGTCTCGTCAGCCTCAGAACTCGCCTGACCTCTTCATCCCTTATGCCATCTAAGAAGGCCCCCACGGCTAATTGTTCCTGGAATTCTTTAGGTGCACTCGGATACTCCAGGTGTGCCAGTCTCTCTATCGCAGCTTCAAATTCTTGTAAACTTTCCCCAGCTTTTTGCATCCGGGATTTCAGCTGAGTCTGGTATAATTGGGCAAGGTGTTGATCGCCATACCTCAAGTCTAATGCAGCTTCCAAGACTTTAAAGTCCCTTTGTTTCTCAACTGGGATGGTTTGGAGTAACTCTGAAGCTTGGCCCCTTAATGCTAGAACTAATGCCATGGCCTTTTCCTCATTATCCCAATTGTTCGCACATGCTGCTGCCTCAAACTGCCTCTTGTACGTTGTCCAGGAACTTTGGCCATCAAAAGAAGGAGGTTTTAGTCGCTGTCCTGATGATACCACCTGCTGGCTTCCTCTTTCTCTCAACTGTCGTTTAAGCCGGTCTATTTCTCCCTTGACTTCTTCTTCGAACTCACTCATCTTTTCTTCAAACTGATTTACTTTTCCTTTTACTTGACTGACTTCTGTCTCGACTACTCCTACTTTACCTTCGACCTTGTTTATCTCTTCTTTGACTTCACATTTTAGTACTTCATTGGCAGAAATTATAGCGTCCTGTTGTATTTTGATTTGTTCATTTAGAATTTTCCTTAATTCTTCCTGGCGTCTTTCTTGCTCCTGTTTTTCCTCTTGTTGTCGTATCTTCAGGTCTTCCATAATTTGTCTCAATTCGTCTTTCTCTTCTTGACGTCTTCTTTCTTCATCCTTTTTTTCTTTCTGACGTCTTATTCCCTGATCTTCCATCATTTTCTTTAATTCGTCTTTTTCTTCTTGACGTCTTCTTTCTTGCTCTTCCTTTTCTTCCTGGCGTCTTCTCTCTTCATCCTGACGTCGTTTTTCTTGCTCTTCCTTTTCTTCTTGGCGTCTTCTCTCTTCATCCTGACGTCGTTTTTCTCGCTCTTCATTTTCTTCTTGGCGTCTTATTTCCTGGTCTTCCATAATTTTCTTTAATTCATCTCGCTCTTCTTGACGTTTTCTCTCCTGTTCTTCTTTGTCTTCCTGCCGTTGCTGCGCCATCATTTTTTGGAATTGTTCGAATAAGTCCTGTATTTGTTTATCGGATGCCATACTTCTTGTTGTTACGGGCATACGACGAAATTAAAATAAAATAAATTTAACTGTCACGTCAATATCGGTAATGGAACTTTCCAGACAAATCTCGAAATAGCACGAAAAAGTCTTATCCAGAGTCTTTTGTCACTATCCAGTTCAGAGAATTTAATAATCTCCACTAATGTCCAAATAGAAAAGTTCTAGAAATTTTCACGCACTAAATGAGTCTTTTTCAGTGTCTCTATCACTTCTCAGTTCAACGGATTTAATTATCACACTAATGTCCTAATAAAATGTTCTACAATGTCTCAAAAATGCACTTAACCTATTTTCCTGTCCGAAAATAACCCTCGAACAATGTCCAGTAAATTAGTCCTGTGTTAGCACTAACCCTCGAGAATCCTTCTCGAACACTCCAGCACAACTTCAGAGCTCCTCTTTTCATAAAATTCCGCTTCTGACACCAATTGTCACGTGTTTCCACCCTTAGGAAACTACCCCTGGCAAATTCCGTGGGTTCCAAAAATTATAACAAGAGATGTCCACTAACACACTTTATTAAATATTTACTGGATACTTCACAATACTATTGTTAATTTAAATACACTTTACCGACTAAAAATCACAATGTTTATCACTTTGTTTCTCTTTGAACTCTTAACCTCACTTTCTATACTTTCTGAACTTTATGAACTACTCGCCGAGAATGCGATCGGTCTTTTATACCTAAAAATGACAGATCTCGATTGTTCTGTGATGACGCCACCATTCTCTCGATAATTCCAGATGTCACTTTGGAATCTTCTGGTAGGTTCTTTTTCGAGTAGGTGCAAATACACTACATTCATTCAGACATTCGATCTGTTGAAGTCTGCCTACTTTTTAGTAACATAACCTTAAATTTTAAGAGGTGCAACATATTACAATATGTAATGAATTATATTGAGAGCCAGATCTCCCAAAATATTTACATCATATCTGTAAAATCGTTGACGAGGTACTCCTCAAAGTTGTAGAAAGCCTTTTTCTTTAGGTATGATTTAATTTTGTATTTATAGATGTTAAATGGTGAGGTTTTTAATTCCCCTGGTAAAACATTAAAAAAATTTATACAGTGATAGGTAGTAGTGCCATCTCTGGTTCTTGATAATCTATGAAAATTTAGTTTTATTTGATTATTGTTTCTAGTTGATGGATATCCCTATGTTTTTGAAATAGGTGAAAATTCTGTTTAATATACATTAAACATTCTGCAATATAAACACATGGTAGGGTGAGTATACCAAGGGTTTTGAATTGTTCTCTGCAGCAGTCGCGATATTTTAGCCCAGCTATAATTCTGATGCATCTTCGTTGTAATTTGAAAATTTTGTCTGAGTGAGGGGAGTGGCCCCAGTTAAGAATAGCATAGGAAAGTTTGGCGTGGATGCAACCATAGTAGGACGTCATTAGGGTTTTATCCGATACAGTATTTTTAGTGAAAGTGCTAATAACAAACAGTAACAAACTAAAAATAGGGAGACTATCCTACACATGTATAACAATCATGAACAAACTAGGAAAAAAACGAACAGCAAGAAAAAAAATTAATACCATATAGCAATCACAATGGCATATGCTCTACCAGAATCAGAAGAGTAAACAGAAGACAGAAGATTTCCAGAAGCAAAAACAAAAAGAGGAGCATAAACACTCCATATCATGACACAATGTTGCAATGCATCTCACAAACATCTAAACTCCAGTAAAATACATCACGTGGTTCTCACCGCTGACAAGTACGACCTAGCCGTATACGTAACCGGCCCAGCGGTATATTTCCCGGGAGTGGCAGAAATGACTACTGCAAACCGTATGGCAACATAAAATATAGTCCGTCACTTTCACTGATTCTGTCATAATTCACAAGCCAAATACATGACCTCTGTTTATGCGCCATTAGGGTTCGCAATCCACAAAGTGGGATCCTGCAAGCTTGCGTCATTTTCTTGGCTCCACAAGTATTGAATCGGGCCTGCGGGATTGCATGTGCAACTAGTAGTGGCAGAAAATGAATGACCTGGCTTGAGGCGTACTTTTTGTTGAAATTGTTAAAGTGAACAGTTTTCAAAAAGAACACAGTTAAGAAGTAATTTTTATTTTAATCATTGCATATGTAACAATGTTCGCAAGAAAAATTTATTACTTCACTGAGATAAAGCTGAATAAAAAAAGTATTTGATTTAATTAAAAAATTCATAAACTAGGCCCGACATGAGCTCTTTGAACTTTAATAAACTCCCGGACCCGACGAATTGAAGACTGCTGCCCCCTCCACAATACCTCAACAATGTTTCATATTTTATCGCTCTGAAACATTTCTTGCAGTAGTTCTTCTCTGGTCTCTACTGGAGTGAAATAAACTGAGATGTCCCCACACATAAAAATGTAGAAGATTCAAATCAGGTGATTGAGGAGGCCAAGCAAGTTATTATCGAAAAACTGCTTTTTTCACCCTGGGTTCAAGGAAGAATATCTCATTGAAAAGAATTATCTAAACACATGGCGTTACTTTTATCCAAAATTTACATTCCCGAGAGATTGTCCGCATGTTCTGGGACGCCATGTATATTTCAAAGGTAACTGTGATGTATTGATTCCTAAAAAAAATATTGCGGGATCCTGCGAAATTGTAGGAAATCCAGCATGTATCCCACGGTGTTGAAACAGTGCAGGATTGTAAACCCTATGCGCCACGTGCCATATACATTACTGGACATAAATCGAGGATGTTGATATATCATAAACGTTTTTGGGAAAGTTTAAAAAATAATTCCAATTGTGTCATAATAATAATAATACATCTCTATTCAATGGTACCTTGAGGTGTGGAAAGTAGGAAGGGAAGTCGTTTATTTACATCCTAAAAACATGTGTCCAGTAATGCTTCCTAAAGGTGCTAAGACCCTCTATTGGTAGCTTCTAAATAGTGGATTTTACTGATTATCTCAGAAACATCATAGCAGATAATCATGTCTAGATGCTCCCACGAAATATGCTTCAAAAATTCATAATGCACATTACTGAACAAAATTGCAATATTTCATTTTAATCGCTCGAAAATAGTTTGTTATATGGTAATTGTCAAAGAGACCATTCCTGGTATTAACCAGGGAACCATATGATTCAAATTCAAATTACTGAAATGTTTGTGTTCTTTTTAAATGTGAAACTCCCTTCCGATCAACCTTTTCTTTGGATTTGGGGTTGTTTAATATGTGGAGTAGATGCATATTTTTAGAAACATTTCTCAAAATTAAATTATTCTAAATAGTGAAGGACTGTTACAGTTTTATTTGAGAATCTGTCAGTAAAGCACCTATTTTAATATTCTTTTTTTTTAAATGTTGGAAATTCAATATTATATACTACAGTTAAAAAATTGCCGATTTTTATTTATTCAACAATTTTTTTCAGTTGCAATTTTTTTATAAATCTGAATCTGCCCAAGTAACACATAAAGTCGGAGGAACGTATCGGCAACTATAAAAGCCACGTTAAAGTGGACCGCTACCATAGGCTGCCATGTCCCTGCTAAGTGGCAGCTTCGTAGCATAGGGGAAAAATGTTTAGTCGCCGGGCAGTGTTTCGGGTAGTCTCGGCCTCTATAGATGTGACTATGTTTAGTTACTATAAAGGATCGGGGTGGTAGCGGGTACTACTCCGCGACTCGGCGCTACGTGGCTGCCTAGTAACAGCCACTATCACTTTTTAAAATTGAGTTTATCTCTTAGCGACCTCTTTGTGTTTTTCTTTTATAATAACGGCGCAGTGAAATAATATACCAAAAAGATGTGTACTTTGGGCGCGTGTTTATAAAGTATTTCTTTAGCCATTTTTTCAAACGCAAGTTACTTTTTTGATATAAGTTGACATATTAAATGATAAAATTTCAACGCGCCTTCAAAATAACCTTTTTTTGTAATTTTTTGACAAAATAATTCAAAAAGGCAAGATTAAAAAATTTAAATATTTATTAGGGAAACATTTGGAATACTTTCGAAATCATTTTTCGTAAAAGTGTATGATAGGGTATTAACATAACCATTGTCTATTTCTGATTAAAACCAATTTTTTTTTTCTAAAAATTTTAACAACAACTAATAATGGCCGACTCTAACAAAGGTACTATAAAGTTAGGCCCTCCACCTCTAAAAGATCTGTGACTTTGGTGGCCCAATAGGAAATATCCTGATGTGACTCTGTAGTATCAGATTCTATTTTGGGACTGTAAAGTACCAACAGGAACTATTTCGCTACCCATGTTGCCACTAAAATGCCATGGTACTTTAAAGTTCCAAGTGACGGTGACTGGAACTATTCTGGAACCTAGATTGCCTCTTTATGTACCCAGTTACTTTATTTAGGCATCTTAGTGGCACTGGTGGGTGGCAGTAACTGATTCACTGGTACTATATAGTTTTTGACACTATAGAGTAAAATAAAATGATAGTGCCTGGTTCCAGTAACTACCCAAATGTTACTTTGACTTTGGGTGTTTACAGTTCCAATAAATGGTATCAGTGTGGTAACAGTTATTTTAAAAGAACCATATAAAGTAGCCTTATCCAATAAAGTAGCATCATTAGTAGCAGGAACTAAGGCTTCGTAGCAAAACCGAAAGGACTTGCTACCATGTGTGTTACTTGGGTGTAATAGAAAACTGTAAGAAACTCTTTTGTAGGTTATAAAACGACTTTTAATTTGAGCTCAAGCTGGTCAATGTATCTGAAAAAAGACTGAGTTATGGTTGTTTAAGATTTATGCAAATTTCGGCACTTTTTGGACGTCTGCAAGTCGCGCTCATTTTTCGCTTATATCTTAAAAACTACAACATTTGTGAGGCGGAAAGCAAAAAGGGACCTCTTGTCGGCAAATTCCAGTTTTTAGTTATTGATATTAAATGAATTAAGCTTTAATTCCGAACAATTTGGTGCAAAAATCATATCTCTATCTTTTTTTTTGTTTAAGTTACTAGTGCGTTTATGAAAAGAGACCTCTTGTCGCTCTCATGTTATTTCTCTATAAGCGACAAGAGGTACCTTTTCCAGGGCTGAACATCGACTGCTTTATCGATTATTTCAAGTGTCTCATCCAATTATATCGGTTTTGTAATTGATTACAACTTGTAAAGGTAATAAATCGCAAAAATCCGAAAATCGATTATTTTGACCCTAACCACTAATTCGACTGTACTGAAAAATTGACATCGCCGACAAGAGGTCCCTTTTTGCTTTCCGCCTCACATTTAGAGAAAAAAATGTAAATATAACTTAAAGTGTATTTAATAATCTTTTGTTTAAGAGAAGACCAGCCATTTCATTATCTTTAAGAACAAGGAAGTTATGATGAATTGTTTATAGACAAGTCGGGTGCATGAAAATCGGTAAATATTAATAAATACTTGAAGTAGTCTCTGTCAATAATATAATTTATGACTTTCTTTACTTTGCATTAAAAGATATTAAAGGTAAATAAGTTTTTTTAAAAATCTGTTTCAAATTGGCCATTCCTTAGCTAAAACAGCAATTTTGGCAATTTTTTTGTCATTTTTGGCCGATTTATGGCCATATTGTTTGAATAATGAAATATCAATATTTGTCAGTTAGGGTTTAATACGTTTTTTATTGCAACTTAAACAATTAAGGATTTTTATGAAAATAGTATGCAAAAATATATAAAGAGCTCATTTAGTGATATTTAATTTACAATTTGTTTTTGCATTTTCCATTAAGTATTTAGTGAAAAAATTAGGCCACTACCGTTAATATTAACTGTAATATTTGATTTCCAATTCGTAACATATTTGAAACCAACGTATGGCATGGATGATGTCACAGCACTTGCTCGACTGCTTTTATGAGATGAGTTATGCGGGTATAGCACGTCTGTTGTGCTTGCCGTATGAAACTATATGAGAGCAGGAGAGCAATGGTCGACTGCCTGAGTGGTTTAATGTCACACTGTGTTTTCGCATGCTCTATTTTCATTATTTATTTTGAGGGAGGATTGAAAAAAAAATTTAATATTTTGCACATTTACTAACTACAAGGTGTACTTTCGCAATATGAAATTAAAAAAAATGTTAAATGAGCCCATTATAGATACGACTATATGTTTAAAGAGGGACGATATTTTTCATTACTATTAAGAGAATAAATCAAATTTAACATTTACCTGGTAAACTAAACCATTCCTTATTATCTTGTATGTCCTCTGTTTTGTTCTGGTTCTTTCTAAATACTTACATGGTATACTACTAGTAAGCAGGGACTATGAACGGAATTATGTCCTAGTTTTTGTTTTTACTTTCAGGAACATCAATTACACGAAAACAAAAACCTTTTCTTTTAAAGTAAAACAAAATTAAGAAAGAACAAAATAAAAACAATACATGGAACAAAACTAAGAACGAAATGCATTGACAACGAAAAGTGAGATGAAAACTACCAGAATGAAATATAGATATCTGCCCATCAGGAGAGCCCATGAAGTAGGTCTCTAGTCATTGTAGACAGTGTTGAAGACAGCACCGGCATGAGAAAAAAAAAAACAAAGATAGCTATGCCTACAGAAAAAACAGTGTCTTGTAGAAGCCTGCATCTTAGTCTCTAGTTATTGGTTAGAGAAAAAAAAGATTGTGGCTTGTAGAGAACCGCACAGTTAGCATTCAGTCATTGTTGATTATAGCTGAGGCCTTGTAATTTATAAACGGCTGGAAATATCAAAAAGATAAGTAAAAAAATCTCCCTTACTATATCCTCAGTTCTTATTGACGGCAAGTTCCAGGTCCGTATGTCAAAAAACAAAAAGTTAGCTATACCTCGAGCATAAAGTATTGACAGTGAAAGATTGCAAGTTGAGGCTACCAAAAGTGCAGCGGCACGCCCACCTGACAGCTGTGCCCACTGCCATATGGCTCCTAAAGCATGGGCCGCTCCACTTTTAAGATCCCCAACTTGCATTACTTCGCTGTCAATACTTTATGCTCGAGGTATAGTGATGTTATATCGCAACACGAAACAGAAAGGCCTTATAACTACAGAACGGTTGGAGATATCGAAACAATTAGAATCTTCAGGTAGCTGTTGGAGGTTTAAAGACATTTTTGTTCTCAATTTATTCTGTTCTTGCTTTATCATCCCTCATGCATTTTGTTCTGAGATTTGTTCCCAGCAGAAAGATTACCTGAATTTTGTTCCTGTGTAATTACGAGTTGATTGTTTTATATTTATATTTGTTAACTGTAAAAAGATAAAAAGAAGAGAAATGTCAATGAGTAAAAGATAATGCATTCGCTTACCGAAGGCATTCTACAAACAAGTTTGCCTGGAAATTTAAACAAATAATGTTGAAAGAAATAGGAAATACTTATGATTTGCATCTACTGTTAGATTTTTATCATAGAGCATATATAATTAAGGAACGAATTAAAATAAAACAATTCATCTTATACAATTTAATATTATATCTACAGCAAGTCAGCACAATAAATAAGTTTCCACATAATAATAGGATATAAGTTGAATACTAAGTACAATAAATATAATACAAGATACACAAGTTTGGCCTTCAATATCTGGCACACATTTAATTAATTTGCATGGCAATTACATATTTCCTATATCGAAATATATCTAGTCACCCTATTACTATTAAAAAGAGAACATGCTTTTAAAACACACGTTCTTTATATAATTTACCAAACTCTAATGAGCATTTTTAAAATGTTTTAAAACGACTTATTTAAATTAATAGATATCACATACATTTACAACATTTATAAAGTTCAAGGACAGGTACCAAAAACCTCATCATAGACAAGTCTGTAACTCATTTATGTGTAAACACAATATAACAAATTAATCATTTCTGGTATTCTTCGATTATCTAAAAGCCACGTAAAAATTTGATTCAAACATAAATAATTAATATACAATAAATAATAAACTAGAAATTTGGGCAAACCGCAACACACAAAAAAAACAGTACTATTTAATTCATTTAAAAAAGTCGTTTCTTACATGATACAGGCATAATATTACAAACAATTAAGTAAGTTTTGTTAATTTCATACAAGTGATTCCATTATAATTATATCAAGATATTTATGTAGTTCATTATTTCACTTTTTAATCGAAACCGAATGAAAAATGTTATTCTGCATTTTTTGTTGTCATACTTAAAACCAATCAGTCTTATCAACTGTTTTGCATATTAATATGTTTCTTGATTACCTGACAAATTCATATATGTCATATAAATAATAAGTAAATCATTCAGTGGATATATACCATATAATCTGCTGTCAATAATAACACTTGCGCTTTTACTGGTGTCTATAATATGCCTCGAAGCTATTTAACTTCAAATCAAAACAGATACGGCCTAAACACAAAATTTCACTTGTGCTCAATGGAGGCTCCACGATAATGCTGCAGAGAGATGTAACTGTGCTATCAAGCATATATGAAATAAACTTATTAAAATACATGTTTTTGTAAATCTTCTTGTAATGTTTAATATGTCATGGATTCAATTTTCATCAAAATATAATACTCTGGTATTTGTTCAATATTTCTTTGTGTAAAATAATGCATTTTTTACATTACAAGAAAAGACTTGCAATGTGTATACAGATTCGGCAATTGCAGTTCGTGATATGAAACGTGTATCAGCGCAGGTAAACCATGCCTTGTCTTAGATCAACACAGGGCATTGGTATTCATTCATACCGATTACTTTGAGAACCTGCGTTCATGAATTATGGGGCGGAGGCGTGGTTGAAGTACAAGTTTATTCCCTATATCACGAACTATATTTGCCGAATCTGTATAACAAATATATACTTCCTGCCATAGTCTGGTAGCCAAATGGCATATCAAAAAAGTTATATTTAGTTTTTAAATATATTATTTCATGGGATGTTTTACTAATAGGAAATGCACGACACGCTTTTTGACATCATCTGCTATGTTGGAAAATGGTGGTTACTTTAATTTCTCCGAAAACTGTCCATTCTATCAAAAAAAATGCAAAATCAATGATCATACTTTATGTGTACAACGTAATGGGTCGTTTAGCACTTTATTATACTCTCTTTCTTGGTACTATGAAATTTTGTCTTCTTTTATCTTCCCTCTGACATATCTTTTGTTTACATACTGACGATATTTTGTTATCAGACAGAAGCAAAGAAGAAATAATTGCTGTGCTTCCGAAGTTAAATTTTGTTTGACCACTAGGAAATACTTAAAAGATGAAGATGATAAAATTCTCAGCTTATTAGTAGTTGTATCTGTGAATTTAGTTTTTCTTTTTTGATCAAGACGGAATTTCAGACTTAAAATAAAAAAAAAAAACTAATAAAAATATCGGAGAAATCTAAAATCGCCATCATTTTTGAAATCTGGTAGATGATACTCCCAATAGGCGACAAAAAGTTATCATGTAGTTTTAAGTAGTTAAGTCAAAAAACCTGTTGTGATCAGCACAACATTTTTACATGAGAGTGTAATATATTTAAAATACCACTTCTGGTGGTACCAGTTTCACTTTGTAACTCACAATGTTAAATATGAAATTTGTTGAAATTGCTGAGATCTTTTTACGTTTTCATGGATACAAAGAGTGTAAAAGACGGACATACGGACGGACAGACAGACATAATTGGGAAATTACAATGGATTCAGGGAAAAACATATATAAGTAAAAACAGCATAGTAAAAAAAAAATCATGAATACCAGCTTCTCATGAAATATGTTATAACGGTTTCTGTCAGTTTAAGTTCCATTGTCAATATCACTTGTTACATATTTGCAATATATAAATTACAAAGTAATGGAATTCAAAATTAAACGAATAGAGCAGAGATGGGTAAACTCCCGGAGTTTTGATTACTCCGAAAGTTTCCAGGAAGCTTTCCTGGAAACTTTCCATTGGGAATATTCAGAGTTTATTTTATGGTGAAATCTGATTCGTGATGATCTGAGCTTCATTTTGATACCAAATAAGTGCATATAAATATATTATTTACATTACTTTTACAGACTTTTACCAAATAACTGATATTATATGACACTCGTTATATGTGCCCTGTGCTATATGAATAATATGGAGCAAATTGGGTGGTTACCCAGTAATTCGTTTTGTTTGAATTATTAAATAATTAAATATAAATAAAATAATTTAAATAATGTGATAAATATGTGGATTATAAAATTAAAAATTTATGTAAATGTCATATGCAACTCCTATTTTGTGCAGAAACGGAAATGTAGAAGGCAAGACAGAAATAACATCTAAATCTCATATTATATAGTTACATTGAATTAAAAGTGTAAAACAAATAAATAAAATAATAAATAAATGTTTATTTAATTTTAAATTTTAACACTTAAAAAAATAATAAGAAAATAATCAATCAATATTATTAATACTAATACACAGATAGAAATAATGTTTTAAATCAAGAATATTTGTTTCATATATACGCAAATAAAGGATTTTCTTCATATAAGACAAATACTTTTGTAGCGAGAAATAATAGGTTTGATTTAAAACTATTTGTTTTATATGAAGAAAGTATTTATTTGCGTAATATATGAAACAAATATACTTGATTCAAAACTTTATTTCTATCTGTGTACAAAATAAATTAAACCATCCACTATAACAACATATTATTCATCGAGAAGCAATAGTGCTGGTAAACAAATAAACGTAACTTATATGTCTGTCAACTCATCCTTGATCATAGCCAATAGCACGAAATTCGAGAAATTCTGTGCCAATAGTAATAATCCGAGCGGTGACCATATTAAACTCTACGTCATCAAACATCCTATTAATTTTTGATAATTTCGAAAGAATATCAACAAATTAAAACTGGATTTCTGGCGTTTGAGGTTATGTTAGATCATCGTGGTGGCAATTTCAAATTTATGAGAACAACTGTAAATATTCGTGAAAAATTAGGAAACTTTCCCGGAGTTTTAGAAACTTTCCCGGAATTTTGGAAACTTTCGGAATATTCAAATATTTTTAAGGGAAACTTTCATTTTTATCAAAACTCCGTTCCGGAAACTTCCGAAAATTTCCTGGAAACTTTCCTTTGGAAAGTTTCCTTGACCCATCTCTGGAATAGAGTCCAAGAATTAGTAATCAAAATTTTAATCTGACTGATATTTTGCGAATTTACATGCTAACATTATATTTCTTGTTAGTTACAATATCGATCATTTAGGTATCAGGGGAGAAGTTCTTTGATTAGGCATTATCAACATAAAATTTCACTTCAACTCAAACCTCATAAGTTTTATAAACGCATTATCATTGGGTAAATTTTGTGGACGCAAGTCTTTTATTACTGTAAATAATTTCACAACCTATTGTACTAATAAGGCAGAATCTCAATTTCACCAAATTACTATTGAATATTTCACAAAATTTATTAAATAATTTAAAGTATACAAATATAGTTAATATTGCATTAAAAGCAAAGGATCCCGGAACAAAACCGATGAAAATGGTGTTTCAGTGGAATCAGCTGAAATTTTGCTATGTTGTAGTTCAAGTCATGCTGATCAAAAGTTATCATCACATCAAGAATTTTTTACTCTTAAACTATTAACTTTAGCAAAAAATTGCAGGAGTCGAAATGCTTTTGTTCAAGTCCAATAAACCTAAAGAATTTTTTATCAACTTTTAGTTTAAGTAAAATATATATATGCCATATTTCGGCATGCTTCGGTGAAATTGGCTGAAACTTTGCTATTTTGTAGTTAAAGTCATGCTGACCACAAATTCCTATTGCACTGAGTTGATCGTATGAGTCGTTTTCGCTCCAGGACTGTTTGAAGGCCCTAATTACGAGGTAACGGGTAATCTATGTACGTATTTGTGTACGTGCATGCATGCGTTTGTGTGTATGTAAGTACCGGTGTATACAGGGTTTTTTGTAAATATCGATGACAAACTTCTGGTGCAGATTCTATATGTAAAAATATGTCCGCAAATACCTTGAGCCTCGGCCCTTTGCAGTGGCGGTTCGTTAGGGAAGGCAGGGGAGGCTGAGCCTCCCTTTGGAAGAAGCAGCATGTCTTCCAATCGTCCAAATTAATATCTTTTACTTGTAGAAATTTCTCTAATTGTCTTTCAAAATATCAAGCCTCCGCTGCAGACAATATGACGAGCCGCCACTGACCCTTTGAAAATGGCACCCAAAAACTGATTATTATTTTATATTTCAGAAACCTTTTAATTTACAGGGACGCGACTTTATACGCATATTGACAATAATACAAGCTTATTTTTACATTAATTTTAAAAAAATGTTTTTTACCATTTTACCATTCAAAGTTGATGAAAAATTCTTGAGCTTTATTGGATTTGAACAAAAATATTTCGACCCTTGCAATTGTTTGCTAAAAATAATAGTTTAAGAGTAAAAAATTTTTGAATGTCTAAAATGACGCAAATTACCTAACTTTAACATGCTGTATCTCAAAAACTGTCCATAGGATCGGCTCGATGTGATGAAAACTTTTGATCAGCATGACTTGAACTACAAAATAGCAAAGATTTCATTCCATTCCAATTCCACCGAAACATCATTTTCATCGGTTTTGTTCCGGGGTCCTTTTAAATGCTTTAAAACTAAGTGCAGTATGCACTTAGTAGAGACAAGAGAACAGATTTCAATGATCCTGTGAGAGATCATTGAAGTAACTTAATTCAATTATCAATGTCAAAACAACAGTAACATAATCTGAATAGGGCGGGTGCATCACATGTCACACATAAACCTTCAACTTTCAGTTTTTGTAAATTTAAGTTTTATTGTTTATATAACGTGATCAACCATGATATGCGGAAAATAAAATGGTGTACTAGTCTTCAATGTGGGAAAGCCCCTGCAAAATTTTAGAGAGTTTTGAGGTAATTTAGTATATTAAATTATTAGTAAATTTGCGAAGATGCACTACTGCTGTTGACTAGGTCATTAATAAGTCGACGAACTTATTTGTGAAAGAGCGTATTGGAGATGTTTACATTTCCTTAATTGGCATAAAAAGTGAAGCCGGCAAGTGCGATCAAAGTACCGTGTTTTTTGCTTTTGGTTGAAAAATTAGGACATCGGCGAGTTATTGACGCGATCCAACCAACCAACATTGTCGGTACGCTTTGAAGAGGCTGGAATTCCAGCAGACCAGCTTACTTTTACTTTTGTCATGGCAATTTTTAAAGTGTACCGAGAAGGTTGGGTTGGTTGGTTGGTTCAGTCGTCTGTAGACCCCTTTAAATATAGTAAATATCTCTTTTTGTAGTGTAATTTTATTAAAATCAAAAAGTCACTTCTACCCTCTCCAGCTTTGCTGTTAATAGTGTCAATCCCCCAAGTCTGATAAAGTAATATGGTTGTACTGCGTTACGTCAGACTGATTGAAGTCATTGGCGGTGCATTTCTACAAAAAAAATAAGGTATTTTTTTTGGGATTTTTTTTTTAGTTTTTCATTTTTGTAACTCCTTTCAGTGGGGATAACCTACTTTTATTTATGTTAAATTTTCTGCCTGTCATGGTAGATCACGTTGTATATGATATATTTACATGATACAAAGAATACAAGGTATGATAGATAGTGCGTCAAATTCGGTCCAGTTGGCGCAAGACATAACGCGGTGATAGCGGGATTTTAAATTACATAGGATTTGCCTCATGATACAAAGAATTTGTATCATGAATTTGCTTGAACTCATTGGAATTTTGAATAAATAGAGATTCTTAGTGTTCTTAGTAAGCATCGTTCTTTATAAATGAGCTTTATCTCCGCATAAATACGTTTTAAACATATTGTCACTTTTACATAATGCCAATGCACAACGCATTTTTATAACTAAAAGTTATCGCAAGAACACTAAAATAATCCAAAAAACAACTTCCACAGACGTCGGCAAACTCACTTTTACGAAGGAAGTGGGTAGAAAATTATTACCGCATGACGAAGCAACTGTCGATTTGACTCCGTCCACATGCGCAATGTCATACCTTTAATTCTTTGTATCATGATATATTTATATTTCAGATTTGTGCCAATATTGTACTTAAAATTCAGTAAAAGCAATTCTTTTTGCCTAAGTGAAGATAGAAAACAAATTCTGAAGATAGTAGAGGTATAGCGATATTTTTGCAATTTTTATTAGGAAACTTGGTGGAAAAATGTGTTTAGCTTGGTGCTAAAGCAAAGTAAATTGAAGTAGAGTTAATTGCCCTTATATTTATTTATCAAATGCCGAGGAGATGACATTGTCTATTATCAAATAGATAATAGATGTTTTCTTTCTACCAGTGATCTGAGCTAAATTAACAAGCTAAAACCTAAAAAGGCCACTGGAGATGATAAGTTTCCTCCTTGTATTTTAAAAGGCTGTAAGATTTGTTCTTGCAGCCTTAATCTATCCTTAAAAACACGAACCTTTTCAGATAAGTGGAAAATTGGGAAAATATGCCCAATACTAAAAAAAAGGTAATGAAACATGCATAGATAACTATAGACAAATGGTTCTATGATTGTGCTTTAGTAAAGTATATGAATTTATTATGTATAAGAATATATTTCTTTCAATCTCTCCTCTTATTTATGAAAACCAACATGGAATTAAGTCCAAACTTTCTACCCTTACCAATTTAACAGTATTTGCATCTCACATTTACAAGACCCTTGAGAAATCTTATCGGGTGAATGTCGTCTGTATAGATTTCTCAAAGGCTTTTGACAGAGTTAATCACGAAATATCATTATCTAAAGCTGCATGTGTCTGGTTTCTCAAACAGTATCATAAACTTACTATCTTCATACCTAAATCAACGTTCCCCATTTGTTGTGAACAATAGTAGCAACTCTATAACGTTTCATGCTAGTTCTGGCGTACCACAGGGGAGTAACCCGGGCCCACTACTGTTTCTAATTTTTATTAACGATATCACTAATATAAAGACTGTAGGAAGCTATAAGTACAGTATAAGTGATGCCCTATCTAATAATCTGTAATGGATGTATTTCTCTATTTCCTCTTTATTCAAATATTTTATTTTATGATTAGACAGTGTACAGTGTGCGCGTGTGTATATGTGTTTATTTAATTTATCTGTACTGTTTGTTATGTAAGTTCTCTAATTTTTTATACATTTTAAATTAGGAGTATTTTCAGTAAAGATTATCATTATATAGTTTAGGTTTAGTGTAGACATATAATACAGTCGAATTGATTTCATTTAATTTTTTTCGGCGACAACATTCCACCTGAAATTTTACTGTTGATTCTTATGTATTATGACCTTGTGATTATGAAAAAAATATTTGTGCCCAAAAATTCCTTGTGGGTCAAAAGTTATATGCAAAAAAAATAGGACAACTATTTTTTTCTAATGTAAATCTGTTTCTATTTGCACACCTTGTGGTGCCCCACCTGATAGGTACAGCTATTTGTATTAGAGTATTGTGTGTTGTATAAATTTTGGGGCAGTGATGCGAATTTGAGGTCTTGAGTACAGAGCCTAAATCAAGTAGGTGAAGACGAGAACTGTCAGAAAAGGGACGCGGAGTTTGAAAGGAGGTTTTGGCGGATAGAAGAGTGATGATAGAGGCGTCTGGCATTGAGAGAGTAAATGTAGCAGAAATGAAATAAATAATAGTTGGAGAGATAATTTGGAATAATAATTGAATCCAGTGGCGGTTTACGAACAGTCTGCATCAAATCAGAGGTAAACAAAAACTGTTGTTGTGTTAAATGTGAAGAAGTTAATATAAATTTGTTAAATACTGATCTTTTCTTTGTTTCTTTTGACGCAAGCGCGTAACCACTTTTAAATTTCCCTGAGATACTAATTAAGAGCATCTCAATTGGCGCCCGACGCGTGGCTTTGCGGTGGACAAAGAAACAAAGTAAGACAGGTAGATTGAAAGCGTTGAGTTGATAGCATATTTAACAAGAGAAACGGACACAGAATTTTGTTCGGTACGAGCATGAACTTTATGTGATTCTTGGAGAGAGGAACTTATTAATAATTGTGTCAATTTTAGAACAATATAAGTACTAGATTGTGAATATTAGAGGGACTGTGTTAGATCTAGTATATATATCGAATTGTTAGTCAGTAGATAATTAGATAATTTAAATCATGTCAAAGAAATCCGGGCGAAAATCAAAACAAAAAGATCGGGAATCAGGGGAGGAAGTAGGAAGTAAATTAGAGGATATCATTAGCAAATTAGCAGATGGTATGGCCGAGATGCAATGGTCCATAAGTAAACTTGCGGAAACTGTTCAAAATAATGTGAAAGAAAAGAAAGAGTTCAAGAACGAGGCTGCTGGTACAAAGTTAGAAATGGTATGTTCACGTGATAGACATTATATATCACTATGGCGAGATTTGGGGGGTTCTAACTTAAGCTTTGCTCCGAATTCTGGTTTACATCCTATGGTATATTTAAAAAAATTAGTTCGATTGTTTGATGAAGCAGGGGTACCCGAGGACAGGAGATTAAGTTTGGCTATTAATTCGTTACGTGGGTCGGCGGCGGATTGGGTAGCAACGCGAGAGAATGTTTTGAAAGACTTTAAGCAATTTAAAGAGGCTTTTAAAAAACGTTATTGGGGGACGGAACAGGAACGCGACCTATTTTATGAGATCAAATATGGGCAATATAGATCAGGGAATCGTGCGGACTATTTGTTAAAATTGGCAGCTCAAGCAGCTTTTTTGTCAGATGTAATACCGGAGGAAAAACTTGTGGAATGGTTAAGTAAACATTTTACCGCGGATATTCGGAGGGGTATTTGTTTGGCAGGATTAACGCAGATAGAGCAAGTTGAAAAGTATTTAAGAAAGTTGGAGACAACGGAGGGAGATTCTAATAGAAATCGAGAGATGACGCGTAGTTACGAGGGAGGTAATGAGAATAGGCGCGGACCGACAAATACCAGAGATAATATTGCATATCCCAGGGAAAATTATTATCTAGATAACTCATCTAGAGAAAATGCTGTAGTAACCAATGTAAATGTAAATTCTAATAGAACGATACGATGTTTAGATGTACGGGATGAGCTTTTAAGTGATAACGATAATGTCGAAATGTCGGAAGAAGAAATATTATTATCACCTATTATCATGACACAGGTTAAAGATCAAAATATAAATATTTTAATTGACTCCGGGAGCCAGTGTTCAGCAGTGTCGGAGAATTTTTTCAGAAAATTACAGGTTGATTCGGAAAAATTACCTGTGTTCCCGGTAACCAATTTAATTATATCAGGAGCGGTGGGTGTTAAAAAACAAAGAATACGAGAACAAGTATTATTGCCTGTTTGGATTGGTGAAGAAAAATTTGATATATCATGCGTTATAGTTCCAAAATTGAATAAAGAAGTTATTTTAGGCTGCGATTGGATGACGACAGAAAAGGTGAAACTAGATTTTGAAAAGATGAACTTGGAAATTCCGGGACGAGGTTTAGATGTAAAAATACAATTTGAAAAAAAACAAGAGAATCAGTTGTCGGTCAATATTGTAAAAGGAGAAAGTAGGGCAAGTAATAAGCAATGTTATACCGATTTTAATTTTAGACAGATTGCGGACAAAGCCGAAACTTTTAATGATGACCAACGCAAAATCTTGTTTAGGTTATTACAAAAATATCGGGGGGTATTTTTAGAAACTTCGGGTAAAACAGATATCTACGAGCATGCGATTCAGATGAGGGAGGAAACGCCGCTTTTTAAATTGGTTTATCCAATAGCTGTGGCGCATCGCGAGGTAGTCAGGGGGCAAATAAAAGAAATGATTAACTTGGATATTATTTCTCAGTCTCAAAGCGAATATGTGTCACCATTAACGACAGCTACAAATTTCCCTGTCCCGAGCAATATACAAAAGCTGAGTGTTTTTTTGGGAATGGTTCATTACGACCGTCGTTTTGTGCATAAATATTCCGACCTAACTGTGCCACTACTTCGCTTACTAAAAAAAAATGTCAAATATACTTGGGGGGTGGAAGAAAAGGGGAGTACGAGATATGTTCCACCATTTTTATTCTATGGGATGGACAATTTAAATAATGTTCATAAAATTATTCAGTTTCCGATTGATGATGAGTATGATCAGCAACTGTTAACCGAATGTGGGGAGATTGTATGTAATACAATGTTGACTAAGTTCGAGAAACAAAAAAAAAATATATGAATCTCGGAACAAAGCCATTACTTTTGACACAGGAGAGCAAGTGCTGGTGAAAATACACCCCTTATCCTCTGCCGCCATTTCGGAAATAAAAAAGCTTTTCTTTACTGTACGAGGGCCTGTATACGGTGACAAAAAGATTGGTCTACTTACTGCCAGTGGTATTGTTCTTGGACCTCAAAATATTGTGAATTTAAAAAAATATAAAACCATACCAGATGTTTTGCACTAGTGGTATTCCTAAAAATATATTCAGAAGTTACAGTTAGTTTAATTAGTACTTAAGCACCTTATTATTTTGTATTAAATCGAGACACTTTTGATTGATTTTCGTGCCGCGATTGAATAGGGGGGTGATGTGGTGCCCCACCTGATAGGTACAGCTATTTGTATTAGAGTATTGTGTGTTGTATAAATTTTGGGGCAGTGATGCGAATTTGAGGTCTTGAGTACAGAGCCTAAATCAAGTAGGTGAAGACGAGAACTGTCAGAAAAGGGACGCGGAGTTTGAAAGGAGGTTTTGGCGGATAGAAGAGTGATGATAGAGGCGTCTGGCATTGAGAGAGTAAATGTAGCAGAAATGAAATAAATAATAGTTGGAGAGATAATTTGGAATAATAATTGAATCCAGTGGCGGTTTACGAACAGTCTGCATCAAATCAGAGGTAAACAAAAACTGTTGTTGTGTTAAATGTGAAGAAGTTAATATAAATTTGTTAAATACTGATCTTTTCTTTGTTTCTTTTGACGCAAGCGCGTAACCACTTTTAAATTTCCCTGAGATACTAATTAAGAGCATCTCAATTTGGAGAATGAATTTGGACAAATAACTGACAATGTCACAAAAATTAAAGTTAGATGTACACGACTAGATTTTAGCAAAAATACGTTATAAGACTTGCCCCATTTTTTTTTTGCGCATGACAGTATTAGTACTAGTAATCGGATGGGAATTTTAAAAATACTGGCTTATTTGGAATAAATTTTTTTTAAAATATAGAGCTGTCCGATCAATACATATCGGACAGGTCTATATTTTTTAAGAATTTTATTCCAAATAAGCCAGTATTTTAAAAATTCCCATCTGATTACTAGTACACGATATAGCAGATAAGTTGAAAATGCGTGAAAACGCGACGAAAAGTGCATATAACTTTTGACGCACAAGGAATTTTTGGGCACAAATATTTTTTTCGTATTCATAAGAATCAAAAATTATTTCAACTGCACCAATACTCTGTTATAGACCTTATTTAGGCTGTTCTAGTATTCCAAACAAATAATTAAATAAATTTAAGTAATCGAACTTAGTTGACTGTTCGATTATATCAACTTAGATTAGCTCAGTTAAATACCTCCCCCCTTACCTATGCCAAGTCTACCGAATTTCTTCCTAAACATTAGAAATATGTCATTGACTACAAGACGAAAATTTGTTCAAAATAACTACCTTTTCAATGCACATGTAACAATTTTCTGTCCGCTTTGACAGCTCTTTTTGTAAGTTAGATAAGAAATTCAAAATTATGTATGCAAAGATTATTGGTAGACAGAAAACACCTATTAAGCTAAACGAGCAAAGTTATATTTTAGGTATGTAAAAACTGACAACTGTTAAAATAGAATGAAACTAAAGAGAAAAATATAGGAAATTTTCTTAAGTAAATGATGTGCGACATGTATTATGAAAATTGGTATATAATTATGGTGTGTTTTTATTGTTAATAAAGTCGATCACACAAAATAACAGTTTGTCTGTCCCATCAGCCAGTCAGAGGATCTATACTTCATCACTATTTTAAGGAAACCGTGCCACTTATAAGTTTGTTGGTGGTTTGTATAAAATTTTATATTATTTACAGCTATATGCTCATGCAACCGTTCTAGTTGAATTTGTGTCATAGTGATATAATTTAAATTATTTATGGGACCCAACCTGATCACATATCAGGACAAAACATAATTAAATCAATAATATGGTACTATATAAACACAGTGACTGAGGTTTTCAAACTGTTACGGTTGGAATTCCGGAAAATTTTTTTCTTATGTGAATGAATATCCAAATCATACTTACACAGAATGATAGTGAGGGGTGTATCTTTCGTTATTCCTTTGTAAACTCCTGGCACACTACATGAAAGGATAATTTTTAGCGTATTCACATTTGTCATTCTCTACCAGAATTTTTCAGGATTTGTATTTTGACTTTTCCAGATTTTCCATGACTTTTAACTACAGTTTTCCAGAAAATTTTAATTTATTTTTTAGTATGTAAATACATAATCACTTTTAATATTAATTTGAAAATAAATGAGCAGATTATCACTCATGTTTCACTTTTTCCATAATTAATCACATAATATAATAAATTAGTTCATATTGTAAATAAAATTTTATTAACTTGTTTAGTTTATAATACAAAACTTTTAGAATACATTTTTAAAACGGAACTTCTTAAATTCTTTAAGTAGGAATGCTCTTCTCTAACTAAAAAGAATTTCTATCATGTCAATTTCCCTCTGCCACCTAGGAGATAAAAGGGGGTGGTAGAGGGAAACTGACATGATAGAAAATTTATTTTTGTCAGCGTGTCAAAATACTTCAGAAAAGTTATATCAGAACATTAAGACAAGACCTTTTTTTTTTTTCGCCCTTTTTGGGGGATAAAAGGGGTGGTAGACAAAAACTGACACAAAAGAAAAAATGTTTTTGTCCAAAATTGGCTTCAACGCTTCAAAATGCTTTGGAAAAGTTAGATGAGAACCTTAGGACAAGACCTATTTTTTTTGTAGACCTGTATTATTAATCAGACACATAACATAAAACAGCATTAATAAAAGGCCACAGAATGTAGAGTATAGAAAACTTTTATACGACAGAAAGCACAAAATCGCGCTAATGGCAGGGGATAACACAAACAGACAAATACCAAGCACAAATAAAACATACAAATCCAAACAAGACACGTGTGCGCATTCTCATTTACTAGGAGATAAATTAGACAGAGATGGCTTCAGTTAGAAAGTCAGTAAACCATAAACAATTATTAATATTACATAATTATATTAACAATTAATATTATATAGTTGTATCGGATAATAATCAGTAATTGGTATTTGGACTTAATTTCCAGAAAATTAATGAAAATCCCTGACTTTCTCGCCTCTTTGTGAAATTCCCTGACATTTCCCTGACTTTTAGGCAAAATTTTAAATTCCCTGACTTCTCCCGGTTTTCCCAGTCGCTACCGAACCCCGTTTTTTTTATGCCATTCGAAAATTCAAATATTCTCTCTCTAACTGTACTGATGTACCAATTCTGAGATGGCAGCGAATATATTGCAAAATTTTTGTGAGCAATTCAACTAACCGGGAATTAAGAAACATTGCCGGGAGCTTACGGCGGAGTAAAGGTACAGCAAACTCCTATTGAACTACTGATTCCTCATGATATTTGTTCATGTAGATAAAGACAAAATTTTCAACTTGAATTAGATAATTTTTTTGCACTTTCGACCACATCAGTTTAAAAAACCTTAGGCACAGTGTTTATACACTACTATATTATTGATTTGATTATGTTTCGTTCTGATATGTGATCAGCTGCCGCTTCACCCATACTGCTAAAAACACTTTTCGCAAACAATGCCATTAACTTTGATGTAAGTATGTATGATTTGTAATAATTTATAGTTATTTATCTTAAATTAGAGAAATGAAAAGTCCAAATTGAATTTTTCAGTTGTATATTTTTGTCATGCAGTTAATGCTTGTTTCACAATAGAAACATTTTTCCTGAAAGTAATGATTTTATTAACATAAAATGTAGCTGTGTAAAATCAATTTTCAACTTATCAAGGCGTACATGCTTCATTAGTCTAGATGCAATTTAAAATAAAATATATCCATGTCTATTGAGACCTTGTATGAAATTAGAGTAGTCTAATGTTATTATATAACACAACAATTAGCTTTAGTTATATTACAAAAAACATATAGTATAAGGTTGCCAGCTAATGAGGAATATACAGTAAATTAAAAAGATTTTTGAATCATATTTGGCAACCCAGAAATTATTACACTGTTGATATATATTTAAATTTAAAGTAAGCTAAACATTTGCACAAACAAAATTTAACTGATATCGACTGCTTACAAGCGTATAGGTAATGATGGTTTTTTGGTAGCAAGTTTTTTTTTTAAATACATGTATGTGGGGTGGCCAAATTAATTCTTCTCAATTCAGGAAATTATGTTTGTCATGTTTTTGTCAGACTAATAATATTCATATCTACCTATTCTTTTAACTCTTAATATATATAATGCTTTTACTGATCAACGTTCCAATAAAAGTTTTATTGTAGACGCATGATAATATTTAGTTATTTTTTGAACTGTAGCATAGGTGTAATATATCGATTTGCATTTTTTAAAATTTGCTTTTGTTCTAAAACTGACTTTGACTTGATGGCCAATCACAGTGTCACCTTTAGCGAGTGTGCAATAGTTTTGGAGGGAATTAGTGATATTTTGCCATAAACCTTTGGAAGAAACACTTGTGTCTTGTCATGCATTTGCATTTTATTGAAGAAATAGTTGTTTATTAGTTATTTCTTGCGCCTTGCTTCCTTTGTCATGTGATGTGTATTTCGACTTTGAATCTATTAAAAACATTTTTATGAACATGTTGAAGCCTATATGAAACAACATTGAAGATGAAGCTGGAAACCTTTTGAAGTCAGAACTATCTATTGGAACTTGATTCATACACTTGAACAGGTGAGATTGGCCCATTATTGGTGAACAAAAGACCTTCGCTATTTTACATTTATTAGGGCGAGTTGTATCAACTAAATTCAAGCAAAGTTCAGCTTGATCTAAGATCAAAATCCATGGTTATGATTATTGCAACAATCGTAACCTTGGCTTTTGATCTTGGATCAAGCTGAACTTGGCCTGAATTTAGTTGGTACAACTCGCTCTTATTTTTTCACGTGACCTTAAACATCATGTTAAGAAAATGTCACGAAATTCACATCTGTCAAGGATTTTGACAGTATGTACTACCAATAACAGATAAATTCAGTTTCACTTAGTTCAGTTGAACGAGATTTAAAAATGGTTGATACAACAGAATGACTGTTGAACTGCGATCAGCGCTGAACCTCAGTTCAGTTCAACTGATCTTGATCTCTAGATGGGTACCACCAGCCATGAGTATACTGTGGTAATACCGTGAATATTTGAGATGTTCAGTTTTTTCAGACATTTTAATATATCTGTTTAGAGTGCTTTGGAATTTTAAAGCTCGTTCTAAGGGAGGTAAACTCCAAAGGAAGAGTATAATTTTTCTTTTTACCTACTTCATTAAACTGTTACGAAGCCAACAAAGTTGAACGTATTTTTGTGTAAAACTTTTACTACTTATACCTATTAAGAAACAAAAGACAGAAATAAAAGTCACATTTCATTATTGGATATATGATTTATTTTAGGCTTTCGTCATAAATCAATATCATATCAGTTTTTTTGTTATTGGTTTAGTTCATTTTCAGCAATATCAATAACTGATAAAAATCTGTCGGTAAAAAACTGTTTACAAATGTCATCTCATACTCCTAGTGCAAAGGTAACTCTGCTAAGTTCAATAAGAATGATACTTTTTTAATTCATTAGTCAAAAGCACTTCATTAAAAAAGCCTATTACCAAAAAAAAAAGCAGAATTATTTGGGATTAAATTCGTCCTTAAACATCGCTTTCTTTAAAATGGAGTGAGGCAGGCTGTGACGTCATAATACACATCCGCTGGCTGAGCTGTTAAATGTTCTGTGCGAGTTGGATATTATTGGGCTCCAACTTTTGTATTTTACAATATTTTAATTTTTTTACATATTATTCTGATGTCACAAAAACAAATTAAGTATTCTAAAAAAATTCTATTCTATTCTAACCAGCGCTTTGTGGAAAGCTGAGCTGTTGTTTTTGTATTATTTACATTCTGTATGTGTCATGTTTGCCTACACAAAATGACTGAGAATAAAAAACGTTATGGTTAGAACCATGCATTGTTCCAAAGTGTGAAAATATAGATATACATAGGCATCATTTCTGGTTTACAGTTTAGCTTATTCATGGACATAGTCTGAAATATTAAAACCAAAGCAGCTCAAATCTCAACATGTAAACCACACAAGTGTATATGCGAGCATGTATTGTGAGAAGCAAAGTGGCTTTCTTGCCTATAACATAACCGCCGGCCGCTCTACAGATTCAGAAGTGGAGCAAACTTTTTTAATAACTGTTATATTTTACTAAATCGATTTAAATGTTTCAGGTACCTTTTAAATTGATTAGATCTCTTATAATATCCACAAATTTATTGAAAATTCGATTTGACTAAACGGCCCCATTATATTAACGCTGTATTTTTTGTCTTTAAATGATTGAAACAAAATTGAAAAACAGCACAGATTTGAATGGATATCAATGAAATCAGAAAAAAAATATAATTTATTAAACACTATAAGCCAGCACCTTCCCGTTTGAAAAAAGTCTTCGATAAAAAAGTAATATGTTAAACTTTGTTGGCTTTGTAAACAGTAAAAATCTGAACATCGCCTCAAAAATTCGCGAAACTACTATGGTATATTCAGAATGTTGTCCCAAATTTAAATATGTAAAAATATACAGGGTGTTATGTTTAAAAATCGATAGTTGAAGTTATTTCTGGGAAAACTGGAAGTAATATATTATTTGTTATGTCCATAAATACAATTTATTGGTTTATGCTCCCCAAATTTCAAATGGACGAATTAAAAAATAAAGAAAATATAGGGGTAAGCCGGGACCCTGCGGCATATTCAGGTACTGCACCAGACGGTGGGCATCCTTGGCGACCGACCAGGGCGCGCCAAAATTTTAGAGTGATATTTTTGGCATACCAAAACGAATATTCTGATTATACAAGGATGGGGGTAAAATACCATTTCGAACACGACGGTAAAATAGCTAGAGTGGTTCTTGCATATAGTTGATTGCCACCATTTGTGTGATGTCCAGCTTCGGATTGTGTGCGCAAGAGCCCACCGGGAAAATATCTAGGAGGGCCCCAGACCAGAGATGTGGAAAGTCTGGAGGTGTAAAAAGTGTCCTTTTTTGGACAAAAATCTGCTGACAGTAGATATATCAATCAATTTAAATAAAAAAGAAAATGGAAAATACCCTTAAGACATTGTACTTTAGAGTAGTGCTGTGACAAAATGGCTTTGGGTTAACCTAACCTAAAAATCGCAGATATTTCTCTTTATTCTGCATTTACCTCCTTGGTCGAGAGTCACCAACAAAAGTAGTAGTGTTCATGTAGATTGGATACCAAATTCATTTTTATGGGATAATGAGTTAATTGCTTAAGTTTCTTGAATCGTTTTTAACGTATGAACCATAACCCTTTTAAGGGGTGAAAATAGGAGTTGAAGGTTTAAGGTGGTGAAAATTCGAGATTAAAGTGAAATAAAGTTTAAGTGATCAAAAGTTGTTCTTCGGGGTTTTTTGATACTGATCTGATCTTTAATCTTACTCGCATCCTATCGATCCTTCGAAGGAATGAAAACAGGTTGATCTAAAAATTACGATATTCCAAATACTCGTCACTAGTTGCGTTTAGACTTGTAAATATTATTTTACTGGACAGATATGAAAAAAAAAAAAAAAATTCGTCAGAGTTTCAAAATTGATGAGCAGGTGAGAGAAATCTAAAGAAAATTTTCTTAATCAAAATTGATAAGCAGAAAGGAGGAAATGGAAAAAAAAATTCCGGAAAACGAAAAATGATTGCGTGCGACTATTCACGCAGGCTGTAGCCTAGTTAGCCTTATGGATAATCCAACCCTGCTAGTGTTGCTCTGTCTTTGCGAAAAATCAACTAAACATTACCAAGCGAGACACGCATGTTAAACACAAGCAACTACAAGAGTGAACCGAAGTCCCGTCAAGTGACGGCGATAATAGAGCTTATTTCCGTGTTGCACGTGTTTTCAAAAATATGTTTTATATGGGAAAATAGGCCCAAGTTTTATATATTTTCTAGTTTCAACTTTAATATTATTTTTATTAATAATAATAGTATTACGGTCTCTCGACGCCAGAGGCCTCGGGGGCCCCAAAATGGTAAGTCGAGGACGGTTTCCCGGTGGTACAATCCGACGCTGGTGATGACTTGCAATCATTTGTGAAAGCCCTGAATTTGGCTAGAGTTAATTGGTTTCAAACTTAATAGACTATTTTAAAAAACATCACGCTTGTCTATGATTTGGCATTTTGCATCTCTGACAGTTGGCACATTTTTTAAACACGTTTATGAAGAAACGAACTGCTTTGAAGTAGCCCGTAACGTATTGGGTACATGAACATTACACAGTTGTTTTTCTTTCAATAACAATAAATTATTGTTTCAGGTCGGATAAGTTTTCCTAAAGCACCAGTTCAACGACACGTTAAACAGCATTAAATATTGCTACTATAAAGGATTGGGTTGGAATGTATTGAATTATTGGCTGCTTATAACGTTTCTGTAAGCTTTTATAGAAATAAAGAACGTACATCCTCATTAGCTACAAACTTTCTCTTCACTAATTTTACTGACTAGTTCTTTTTAAATTTTGATATGAAAATTATTGTAAGTTTCATAAATTATCCAATACTGATCTTGCAAATTGAATTCGCATGAAAGACGTAGTGGAACAGCAAAGGAAAAACGAATACATCTCAAGCAACAATCTTTGAATCCCTTTTGAGATTACAATGATCGAGAAATTTATTTAAAATAAATTAATTAAAATGGCCTGGTACTATATATATAAACCGGTATTATATTCTGGTTAGTTTTTTATATTTCTTACAGAAATGTCAACATAAATAAATTAGAGATTATAATTTATTTAAATAAAATTTACATGGCCAACGAAAAAATAAAGCAATTTAATATATACAGATCATATTATACATTATGTCTTAACCACTACAAATTTTGCAACAATATTCTTGTAAAAAATATATGATATTTTGTCATTTGAGCTTGCACACTTTTGCCGAAAAGTGTACAAAAATGTCTATATCTCAATACCAAAATATGTCTTCTTTTGAATTATTTTCAATAAAACAAAACGATACACACTATTTACAGAACAGAAAACTAATATAGTAATAAAAATAAAATCGGATCTTACCATTATAAATTCTTCGTAAATTTTTGCATTTTTTATTTCTAATACATTTAACTATTGTAGCAGTATTACAACCGCAAAAAATTTGAACAACAATTTATCTGTGACAACTGGTGACTTTTCGATTTGCTTCTCTCATTTTCTTCCATGTAACTTTTCTGTTTTTTCAACTCTGTAACTCAGTTTTTGCTGCAGCCGCAGCAGCTTTCTGTTTTTCGATGTACCTCCTCCTAGCCAATTGGATCATGTTCTCTTTTCTTCTATGCAGGATCTTTTCACGTTCTGACGATGACTTTGAAAAACGGCTGCCTAGTGTCATGGTATCCTCTCTAAAAAAAAAAAAAAAAAACTGATAGTCGATTTATAGAAAAAAAGTGGTTTCCATAGAATAATGGCGTATTAAACAATGAGCGTGTAGTGATGGCTATTATTCACAAGGATGACATCACAAGCTGACCCAAAAGTAACAATTTAAGTTTTATCACAATCTACAAGAGGTTATTAAATCTATATAATAAAACTGATCGTAAAATTGTTTATACTAGATAACCTCTTAAAAACTACAATAAACCCGGAATAAAATCAAAAAAGACTTTTTATAAAGGATGAAGTTTATAAATATCTTCCTTAAAACTATAAATAAAACCAACAGTACTTTAGACCCCAAATCTGCAAGATGTTTGCAAGTTTACTATAAAACCTGTTATAAAATCTTCTTAAAACCGTTGATACTTGCAATCAAATTTTAAGCCTGCTTTGAGAATTGATGTCATTTTGTAATGATCCTAGAGGAATAAGTAAATAAATAAATAAATTCTTTGTTGAAAACTTGTTGCACTTAAACTGTCTAAATCAGAAAATGTCACCAAGTAATAAAATATGTCTGCTTTGATTGAAATAACTGCATGTGCTAACCTTTTAAAATTTGATATTAATAAACAACCTTGTATCAAAAAATTGTCAACGCAGACCACTTTATTGATGAAGTATATCAAAAAACTTTTAAAAAAATCACGCGCTTTTAATTTGTCAGCTTATTAACTATTATTTACAATTAATTAAAAAAATAGTTTTAGCTTACTCAGTATGATTTTGGGCTTTTGAGGGGTTTATATGACATATTAACACATTTTAGATAGTTGCAGGCTAAATGTAAACAGTAAGAACAAGAAAAATATAACTAAACACTGTTGCCCCAAACTTTGTTCAAACATGTCTGCCATAGTTAACAGAAAAAAACATGGCTGAAAAATTAATAAAACCGTTTATTTTAATAGAGTTTGTGGCTTTAGGAAATATTTTTATAAAACAAAAGGTTTTGTTAAATTCCAATTGCTCCACTTTATTACTATTTTAAAGCCTGTAAGACTTTACCCAGCCTTACTACTCTTCTTTAAAACCCTTAAGATGTGTCTCTGACAATCTCTAATCCAAATGTACTTAGCTTAGATAACATGACCTAAACAAACATTCTTTATTTCGTGTTTTTGAGTGTGCAATCATTAATTTCTCCAAAAGATTTATAAGTGCTTTATAAAAACCAAAAAGTTTTAACGTAGCTTAATAAAGGTACCAAAAAACGAGTACTTAAAGACCATATTTTAAAACTCCCCTAAAACCTAAAGATTTATAGATGTCTACCACAAAACTTAAAATATTTAAAATCCACTATAAAACTTAATGAGTTTATTGTGATTTTGAATAATGCAGCAATTAAAACCAATAGGTCTTAAAGAGAAAAGAGGTTTAACAAATTGCTTTAAAGATAACTTGAAGGCCTTTTTTTTGAGTACATATTATCTGCAGATAAATTGGTATGTACAAAAGAAATGATAAAACCCGATAAATACTTGTTGGCATTCAAATTGTTACTTGGGGAAGGCAAGTGTTGTAATTGATTCGTGTGAGTAATAGCTATTACATTAAGAGTAGAATCCCAATAAACAATTGAAAAGTCATTGGGTCTTCAGAAGGTTTTAAGAAAGTTTTATCAGGGTTATAAAATAGTCTTTTGCTTTATTGATGTTGTGATTAAGATCTTTTAGGCTTCAAGTATATTTGCTCTCATAAGGTAAATTTTAAGACGTTCTGTAAAACCTAATTATAAAGCTAAGTTGCTGCTAAGATTATTTGTATTTGTAATGGGTATATCATATCTACATAAAACTCTCCATAAAGTTAAATGGTTTTATTATCTTCTTAAATTCCATTAAGATTTAAAAAGGCTTTAAATTATTCTTTATGGTTTAACAAGTATGCAGTAGTAAATACATTTCAAGTTACTTTTAAAACTAGGCACTTTCAATGGCTATTACTTAGTAGTTACTAAAGGACATTACAAAACTAGTCCCTTAAAACATCCTTGACAAATGTTTTGATGAAACTGTTATAAAGAAAAAAGGCATCTATAAATCTAAAAGGCAAATCTTGATTCAGTCTGTAAGACCTAATTATAAAGCTAATTTGCTTCTAGGATAATATGTATTTGTAATGGGTTTATCATACCTACATAAAACTCTCCATAAAGCTAATTAGTTTTATTAAAGTCTTAAATTCCATTTAGATTTAAAGAGGCTTTAAATTATTTTTCATGGTTTTAACATATTTGCAAAAAATGATTTTAAAACTAGACATTTTCAATGCCTATTGTAATATGCCCGATTATGTCTCACTTCGCTTATACTGTCAGAATAAGACACTTCACTTAGTTTCACACCACCGACCCACTCGCACCGCTGCCCGACATCAACTGCCGTCTCCTCCGGCCGTCAGCTACACAGCGCCACCTAGCATTCGATGATACTTCATTACTTGTCAACGTTAGGTACAAGTAATTCCAATACACTACATCTCTTTTTCCTCATAATTTTTTTAACTGAAGTATAATTGTTTGAATAAGGCAACTTTAAATAATAAACAGAAAACGTTAAATACACTGTATGTATCTTTTCCTAATCTACTTATAAACCAACGCCTATTCTAATGTGATTTCATGTTATAATTTGTAACCTCATAATATTATTTTCCATCTTCGTTAGGTGCAGTCAAGATGTCCTCTTCAGCTCTGTCTCGAACCCTACACTCTCTCCTTTTTTTCTATCTTTTTAAGATGAACCACATTTTCCGAATTTCTTGTCCCATTTGGTCCTTTCTAATACGGATGTCGCCCTTATTTGCATTGATAACAGTATGGGAACTGCTGTCGAAATTTGGCGTTAGTTTATTACTTCTTGTTATATTTTTTTTATGTAGACTTTGTCTCCATATTTTCTTTGCTTTCCTGGCTTTCCTTTTTCTGTCTCCATATTCTTTTCCTTTTTTTTCCCTCATTTTATCTTTATCTTTTACTTCTTCGTCTACAATTATGTTTTCATCTTTCAGGAGGTAATTCATTTCAAGGGCACTTCCAAAAGCATGTGACCAATACATCCATGATCCATGTAGTAACATCGCTAACGATCAGTCCATTGTCAGAAATTAGTTCCTAATCTCGACCTTTGGCCATGTTGACCGTAATCCATATTCAACATAGACTGTGAATTGTACTCAATCAGCTAACCATTCAATCCAGTCACCATATCTCCTTAGGTTTGGCTAAATATGATGAGTAAAACAAGCTTCGTCTGTGCTAGTAAGCTTACAAAAGTGCGCGGGAAATAGATAGTTTAATCACAGAACCTATAAAAACGACAATGATTAAATCAGCTGCAAGAAGTTTCTTGTAATACACATGTAGATTTTTTTCCTTTTTTTTTTTCGACCATTAGGGAGTCATTCAAAGTTTACTCGGAAGTATATCGTAAATTTCAGATAGGAAGCACATATTCATGTCTATAATAATTAAATCAAATCAATCACGTTTACATTGTTCCAAGGTTTTATAAACATTTTTAATACTTATTAATAAAGTGTGTATCAAAAATTTAGTTAATAAACAAAAGTAAAATTCTGGAACTGTCCGTCGTATCAAGTTAAATTTATGAAAATAATAAATAGCAGAGATTTTTGAATAAAATCGGTGTAGTTACTTGATAACAAATTTTGAGAAAATAGCCTTATTTGCTGGAATAAATATAGTAATTTTTCCTTAAATAAATTTACATTGTTCATTTCTTTTAATGCATAAGGCAAAATAATTTATAAATCTTTGTGTCTGTTTTTTAGTTCTTCGAAGGATATTCGTATCTAAATTTACTTTGCCTCGAATATCATACGTGTGACCAATTTGCTTGTTTAAAATCGATTTATGTTTATAAGAAAACAGGAGAACTGATTTAGTATACAACATCAAAACATCAAATTCCTTAAAAATAGGATTTTTGGATTATTGTTTTTTCCTCTACAACTATAGAATTATTTTTATTATTATTATTTTTTTTTCAATATTTGTTGATGTTAATGATATCTTAATATATCAAATATATACAGTTCTCTTGAGAACATTAAAATTCGAAAATAAGATTTTCTAATAATTATTTTCTGGTAGACAACCACTTTATCTAGATCAGTTTTATAAGTTCCATTCCAGGACAAAAGCCAAATTTCTGCATTACCGATCTTAAACCAATCACGGCTCAGTTTCCGAATCCTCTCTCTCAAGAAGATATATGTGGAAGCGAAAGGTCTCCTTCCTGATTGTCAAGTTGCACAGTATGAATCAAGATGTTCCCAACTACGCTTTCGACATACTGTAACCTTGACTGGATAAACCTTCATATTTCCTGCGCGGCTTACAGTTTCACTTCGACACCTCAGGCATTGCTCGGACCGTCTTCCATGCTGCACTCTTGCAACTGTATTCAAAATATTCAATATAATATTACGAACTACTAACCTAAGACGAGACAGAAATATGAAGAACCATATAATTCTAATAACCAAAATAGGATATGGTCAAAGAATACAACTATACAATGCATGGTTAATTTGATGTGCCATATTTAAGCCTTGCCTAAGTGAACATGAATTACACATCGCAATTGCAAGACATTTTATTAAAATCTGAACACACAATATGAATAGGTGACTTAATAAGAGCGTTAGTTCTAGCCATATCGATATAAAATGGGATATCCTGCATTAAGCTCTGCTTAGGTACTAAAACTTGATTGTGATAAGAGGTCGAAACTAAAATTGAATTTACTTATTAAAAATTATAATCTGTACCTCTTTCAGGATAATAACCATTTGATTTAAATGTAAAATATTTTAAAAACTTTCTCTGTACAATCTCAATTGACTTTTGAGAACTGCATAATACGGATGCTATATTAACCTGCAATGATTTAATTTTGACATTACATAACTGCCATATAATGTTTTAAAGCCTTCATATTAATTTGTTTTTTGCAATTTCTTATACCTACAGCCAAGAGATTTCAGGACTGATGAGGTTATATGATATAAAATTAAAATTTATATCAACTGCAAAATGAACTGCTGTAAGTTAGCCATCAGTTTTTTTTTTAACAAAATGGTGGAGTCATTAATATTGTAGTGGTTAATTTTTCCGTAAAGTTGGATGGTCTAAATGGTTAAGGGCTATAGGAAAGTCATAGATAATTTTGACCTTCAAAAGAAGTCCCACTAGAGGAATACTAGTGGCCAAACATAAGCGAAAAGGTTTATAACCTATTCGACAAAGAATACCACAAGGCTTCTCGAACTTGACCTAAGGCTGATCACAGGCCTTCTAACTGGCCATTGCCCTTTGAGATATCATCTCAAGAACATGGGCATGGCAGAAGATGGCAAATGCAGATACTGTGAAGCTGCAATTGAGACTGAAGAACATATACTTTGCGAATGCAAGGTATTAATCCGCATTAGGCTAAAGAATCTAGAACAGACGGAATTAACTCCTGAAGACAGGGAAATTAGCTCTCAGGAAAATCACAAGCTTTGCAAATGTCTTGGAATCCTGGGCAATCACTAGATGTAGAGTAAATCACAAAAGATCTTTTAGATCTAGGTGAAGAAAGGTCAAATCAGGGCCAAGCGACCCCTTAAACAATCTACAATCTAAGTTGCCTATATTTTCAGAAATAAATTGGGGTAATATAGGTGCAGAGACTCATGTTCCCAAATTTTCCTTAATCAACGCCTTACAATGTTGTAGTATTGATACTGTTTAATTCCGATTTCTGCCCTATTTATTTTGTTTTATATATTTATTTTACTATTACTATTATTGTTATTATTATTATTTTTTTTTTTTGGTCCTCTCTGTCTTCTGTTTGGTGCTCGCAGCTCTTCTTTCTTTGATTTACAGCCGTTCCTCTATACCTAATGTTGAGGTAGTATCGGTATATTTATAGTAATGTAATACTTATAATACAAAGAAAATAAATATTATTTATTTTAAACTAATGATGTTATCTCTCCATTCGACAAAAAATTTAATGTATGTCTAGGTAACAAAATACATACAAATAAGGAAAATAGAACTGTTTCGTCCCTATTTTTAATTATTAAATAAAATAAATTTAATTTCAATTTTTTATGAATGTAAAATGTAAATTCTCTATATATATTTTTTGGACCTTACGAGCCGATGTTTTGTATTTTGGTCACGGCTTTCGGCCATTTAAATAAATTCAGATATTTCAGAAATTTATGAGGGTACATTGAAACTTTCAGAAATTTCAAATTGAAATTGAAACATTCAAAATGAAATTTAAAATTTTGCATCACTGAATGTGCAAATTTTGAATTTACAAATTCTTTAATATTTTCCCCCCAGATCACCTTGATCTTAGACACACAATGTACCCTTGATTTTCTATATGATCACTATGATCTTTCATACCAATGTATAAAATAAGAGTTTAAAATTTTTAGATTTCACGATCACCATGATCTAAGGTACCTAGTGTACTCTATTATTTTAAAATTATTACTATTATTATTTTCGCGGTCTCGTTTTTCAACGGTAGTCTTTCTGATGGTAGGTTGCTTCAGACGGGCAATTGTCAAGCCTTTCTGCATATTAATTTGAAATTGATAAGAAACGTCTTACCATGTGACATGTGTCCAGCACAACAGTTTTGTAAATGAGATATTAAATATTTTATATCCAGTTCTTCTGTTTGTTTCACTGTGCTTCGCGATATTATTCCTGTATTCCTGTATGATCGGTCGTATGTAAACTCTATCTACCTCCCACGTTTGTTTTATTTATTTATTTATTTTTTTTTTAAGTCCTATGTATTTATTATTATTATTATTATTTTGAGGGACTTGCTTTCAAATTTTATTGTTAAATTTATCCTCGTCGCCACTTGTAATATGCCCGATTATGTCTCACTTCGCTTATACTGTCAGAATAAGACACTTCACTTAGTTTCACACCACCGACCCACTCGCACCGCTGCCCGACATCAACTGCCGTATCCTCCGGCCGTCAGCTACACAGCGCCACCTAGCATTTGATGATACTTCATTACTTGTCAACGTTAGGTACAAGTAATTACAATACACTACACCTATCATAACTTATTAAAGGCCATTACAAAACTAGACTCTTAAAACATTCATGCCAAATGTTGTGATGAAACCGTTATGAAGAAAAAAAGGCCTCTATAAATCTAAAAGGCAAATTTTAATTCCATAAAACACTTTCTAAAACCTCAATAAAACATTTATTATAAAAATAATAAAACAATATGTTTGCCTGAAGTGTCAAATTATTTTGAGGTTAAGTTTTAAGTTTTTTGTATCAAATGTCAACGCGGAGGAAGTTCTTTTAAATCCATGTGATCTTCGCCAAGTGCATTTGCATTTATGTAAGGAAGGGATTTTTGTTATAGTATACAAAAAGACTAAAAGGACTCCATTTAGAGTAAATGTTCTAGGTCATTACCATTATTAGAATATATAGTTTAATGAGAGGACTGTAAAATGACAATTAGGTTTTTAGTTGGCCGGCCATGTTTTTCTTTAGCGAATTAAGGTAGAATTACAAGAAACGAGTGAAAATTACTGTGGGAACCGAGAAGCAGCCTACTTTTTTAAATTTGCTGATTATGCGTCTGCAAATTTTGTATGGATATTAAAATCATTATTATTTCTGAGGCGCCCTTGTTTTTTGGGCCTTTCCTTTGTAGTTTTAATGATAAACTGCTGTTGGTTTTAATTTTTTTGTCATACCTGATGTCTTTTTATTACCTTTTAAATCGGCCTTAGAGGGGTTATAGTGCCACTCTACGCTTTATAAATTTCAAATTCCATTTTATCTTCAATAAGTCTGATGGTGTGTTTGCTTAAATCAGTTTAGAAAAATAAATGCAATAATAAAATTATTTGAATTCCTTCGTGGACATTCTTATAGCTTCTCAGTTCTAATATGGACTTATAAGAATTTTAAAACCAGTTTTAAGGTGGCCTTCTAGGTGTTTTCTAGAAATGCAGGAAGCTAATAAAAAAGCTTCCGACAGCTTTAAAATAGGTTTTAAGAAAGGTTTTAAAACGGCCCGAATAAGGTTTTCAAGAGCGGCCTATGCCTCCCTAAGGAGTTTTATGAAGGAATTTAACAAGGCCTTAACAACCTTCATAAGGGTGGGCCCTTTTAGTCTACAAGTCGCTTTATGATGGTATTAAGGATATTGTTACAGCAAAATAGAATTTTCAAGGCATTTTATAAATAAATAAATTGTTCCTTGGGGCATTTCATGACTTGTAATTATGTCTTTATGTCTCAAAATGTGGACGAAAGTATAAAAGATTGGCCATACGTTAAAAGAACTGTTCAAAAGTAGAGCTGTGCCGCCGTGTCGATAGATTTGTTTATTTGAAAAAAATGAAATGTAGAGTTTTCTGAACGTATATTTAATTATATGATGAGAGTGAAACAGACCACCTGTTGAGTTTCAAAATAAAAAACATTTGCTACTAGACAAAGAAAATGAAATAGAAAAAATTCCAGTTAATCTTTTTTAAATGGCATTTGTGATTAATATGTGAAATGGAATGGTTCAAATGTTGTTTTTGTTAATATAACTGAGTGATATTACTTTACAATTAAACACTTCTAGGTTCTTAAAGCACCAAATAAAAACATCCAGAGAAAATGATTATTTAACAATGTTTAAATGTTATTTTAATTAACTAAGTACCTGTATTTTATTTCAATATTTCATTTCTCTTGATATACACAATTTTTCAGAAATTATCCGCCCAATTTAGTTTTAAATTTGACACATTTTTGGTATAAGGCTCTACAGACATTTTAACTAAAAATTAGAAATGAATGTATGTCGCTGCAGCACTGGAGCTGTAAAAATTATTAGTAGACAATTTATGGAAGTTTAAAGTTCTCAAGCGGATTCGTCTTGGCTATCTTAAATCCCAAAGGTTTTATGACGATTTTAGTATAGCCCTATGAAGCCCATGTGATCTAAGTATATTTGCACTTGTGTAAGAAAGGAATTATTTGTGATAATCTACAAAAAGACTAAATGGACTTAATCTAGAGTAAAATGTCTTAGGCCATTACTATTATTAGAATATATAATTTAATGAGGATTGCAAATAACAATGCAGCCATTTCTTATTATAAAAGTATTCAAGGTCAATTTTACAATCACAATTATTTATAATTTTCAATTTTGCTTTGGCAAATTAGGGTACAGTCATAAAAAACGAATGAAAATGGCCCTGGGAACCAGCAAGCAGTCTATTTTTTTTTTATTTGCTGCTATATTTTATAAATAGTTTTATAGCACTCCTGTAGATATTTAAGAAACCAAAAATTGTTTATTGGGATACTACAACTACTCAACAAGAAGTTGCACTTTAAGGTTAAGTTTGACGAAAATAATAAATGTGAGAATTTTACATTATGCTCATAAAGAAAATTTTCGATATTTTTGTATTTTTCCTTTTGGTAATGTTATCATCGTTTGAAATCATTTTTTCACAACAAACTTGTGCAAAGGACACCGCACGTTTTATAGATAAATTGGTGGCCTGTCAAATTTGATGAATTTTTTATAAGTTGTAGTTCAACTGATTCCGAACAATAAGTTGCTCTGGCAAAACTTCAAATTATGGATAGTTTCTCCGATAGATAGCTTCTAGACACTGTATCAACGACTTCTCAAAACGTACTGCAGGTATTGAAATGATAACTGCTGGAAATCAATTACGAGACTATTTACCATTATTTGGTCATAGATTGATGTGCCTGAACTTTCGGTTTTGCCGGAAGTGACGTCAAATCACATTTTTCGAATGCACAATGCACCCGTTGACTTCAGTTTAACACGTTGACTGCCAAGACAATTTTGAAGTTTTCATCCTGAGGCCAATGCTGTTGTAATACATGTTTCTGTTTCTCATTTTTTCACCATATTTCATAAAAATTAAAATATAAAGTAGAGTTTTTGAAAGAAAAAAAAAAAAACTTAAAATTCTGGTCCCATAGAACCAGCGGTGCCCAGTAGTATAATTTCGGTAGAATTTTTTTTATATAAAATCTAACCAGCAGCGTGAGGCGACCAATATTGACTGCTGGTCCCATAGGACCAGCATTGCTCACTTATGGGCATCACTTGCTGGTCCCATGGGACCAGCCGGCAATCAACGTGTTAATACATCATATATCTGTACTTTGGAATGAAAAGGGCGGGTGTCCATTTTTTGTGAATTTTATGTAAGAACTGTTTCTAATAAGGAAAAGCCTTACATTTCTATAATTAAAGGCCAGAAGTTCATATATGTAATGTTTTAATATATTTCAACTTTAAATAGACGGTTGTCCAATACTTGCTCTGTAGGGTCATTCCACGCCAAATCAATCAGTAAAAATGAAATTTTGAAACTTGACTTCTCCGATTTTGATAATTTTTGGTGAAAGTGTTGTACCTGTCAACAACATGAAAATTTCAATTTTTTTATTTTTTTTGATTATTGGTTTTTGAGTAATATGTCTTTGAAAATTAAAAGAAAGTTAGGAATTTTGGAAAATAGGGATTTTTAAATCACAATATCTCCAAAATGGTAAGAGATACAAGGGTGGGACAAACGTCAATTTATGGTGTTTAAACAATATTTTTCTATTTGAGGTTAAAAAATGTTGCAACCTCAAATTTAAAGGTCGAGGTCAAGGTCACAAATGTAAAAGTAATTATTCTCAAAAAGCATATTTTTGAAAATTATTTAAAAAATTGTATTTGTCCCTAATGGTCATATCTACCATTGCATACAATTTCAAAGTGGGGCAACAACGTAAAAATTGTACAAAAAATATTATTTTAGGACAATGTGTACTTTCAAGACACTAATCGCAAAGTTTAATATTTTATTTTGCAATTTATGATTTTGAATTTACATATATATCAAAAGAGTCGTTATTATTAGTCTTAGAAATAGGTTTGTGTAACCCCTCTCCCCCCACGTTTCCCTGCCACAATCACTTTTGTCATACATGACAACATGAATCCGGTAATAAGAATAATTAAATACTAAATGGGTAATATACAATGAAATATGTTGTACGTAAAAGATAAACATTTATTGGTGGTACCCAATACAAAAATTTTTTATTTAATAATTGTTATTTTTTTATACAATTTTGAAGCCGTATAAGAAAATGCCATTTCAGTTTGACTAAGCTTGTAGACCCTTCCGTTTCAATGACAGGATCCACTTTAAGTAGTATTGTTTTTGGGTTGACATTTAAAACGTCGGGTTTATTTGGATACAGAAATGATCGGGAAGAACCACTTGGATGTAAAAAACCGCTGCCCAAGGAATCACTACTTCCACATCCAGATTTTCTATCTAAGACTCACACAAAGAAAAAATTGTGTATGTGGAAAAAATTGTTTATGAAACTTTAATAATATAACATTTGAAATCGTCTACCCCAAAACCCATAAAACGATATCCCACACCGATAGTGGGGTAGGGGTGGTGATAGGGGAGGGGGTAGTGGGTGGATGAAGTAAAAAAATATTTTGAAATTTTTGGTTCTTGTACACACACTAAATCACAATTTTTTTTTCATCCCCTTAAATAATTAAGTAGGGGTGGTAATGGGGTGGCTAATGCCAAAAAATTTTTTGAGACCTTAGTTTTTCTTGTATATACTAAATACCAATTTTATGGACTCTCACCTGCTTGATTTAAGTACATATGTAAGTGTACCAAATTTCAAGTCGATATCTTAAACGGTTGCAGAGTAATCGTGCGCACAAAAAAAGTTACAGACAGAGACCGACAGACAGATAGACAGAAATTTTTTTTCGATCAAACTTAAAATCTCGACGTTTCATGACATTCTAAGCCTATTTGAACAATAAAAATGTTCAAAAATGTTTTTGTCGTTACTATACTTCCACTGGATATGGAAGTAAAACTGATTGTCACCTCCTTCGTCATTTTTACTTAGTACACATCCTAGCCATCAGAAATCATAATACATGGCAGTGACAAAGCCAGAAATTTCCTCAAATTCAATACTAGGTTAGCCATCTTCAAGGATTTTTTTTAACTGTCTTTAATCTAATCTAATCTGGCCTCGTTCCATACAGCCTGTCCTTGCGCCTCGCACCGAGTATATCTGTCTGGATCCGACACATGCTAGGGGGGGATGCTGTTTTTTGTTAATTAATTTGAAATAAAGTTTTTTTGGTTTGATTTCTATTAATGAATGATTAAAATAAATAAATGATTAAAATAAATAAATAATTAAAAAAATTAAAATAATCTGCTGTGCAATATTTGCTAAAAATAATAAAGTTTAATGTATTATAAATAAACAAAAATTGCCTACTCTACTTAAAGATCTCACAAATAGTGTTCAGACACAACTGCAATTTTATATCTTCAAAAATAAAATCAACTTTGTTTTGTACCAAGATTATTACTACGGGAGCCCGCCCTAAGTACCCGTGCACCCCCCCCCCCCCCCTCTGACCCTTGGGGACAAGGTTTTTCATAAAGATTAAAGCCTAAGGAACATGTCCCCAAAAAAAAAATTGGCTGTACTTTCAAAATGGCGTCCGTTAAAAAAACAAAAATTTGCAAATATTGTTTTTGTCATTTAACACAAAAACTAAAAAAGATGGAGAAAAACTTTCTGCACAAAAAACAAAGTGCATAAAATTTCCTACAATTTTGTTCCTATACAATATTTGGATAGGAGTTACCATTTTCCAGATAAATGATTCAACTTTTAAAATAAAATATAAAATTCAATATAAAACGTAATACTACGGGAGCCCACCCTAAGTGTCCGTGCACCCCCAAATCCTTGGGGACAATCTTTTTCATGAAGATTAAAGTCTAAAGAATAATTTAAGACATGTCCCCCAAAAAAAAACTGGCTCTACTTTCAAAATGGCGTCCGTTTAAAAAAAAAATGCAAATATTGTTTTTGTCATTTAACACGAAAACTAAAAAAGAAGGAGAAAAACTTTCTGCATAAAAAACAAAGTGCATAAAATTTCCTACAATTTTGTTCCTATACAATATTTGGATAGGAGTTACCATTTTCCAGATACCATTGTTGCCGTTTTCAAGATAAATGTCCACAAATTATAATATTATTATTATTATTTTTAACTTTTTTCAGTTTATTTTATTTTTTGTTATGTTAATAATATAAAGTTATATTATACGCCTTACAATAATTGTCACAGTTAATTCCTCTAAATGATTTACCGATAAATGAATTTCCATGTTTTCTTAATTTTGGACTCATTTATCTGGAAAATGGTAACTCCTATCAAAATATTGTATAGGAATAAAATTGTAGAAAATTTTATGCACGTTGTTTTTTGTGGAAAAAGTTTTTGTCCATCTTTTTTAGTTTTTGTGTTAAATGACAAAAACTACATTGGCAACAGTTTTTTTTAACATATGGCCGCCATTTTGAAAGTACAGCCAGTTTTTTTTTTGGGAGACATGTCTTAAATTGACTTTAATCCTTATGAAAACCATTGTCCCCAAGGATCGGTGGGGGGGTGCACGTACACCTAGGGAGGGCTCCCCGACTATATGATGTACCCGGTATCAAGCTAGCATCAGTGTTTTATCGATCAATGCACGTACTTACTTATTTACTAAAATGCTGAATTTTAATAAAGCTACTTATTAAATTGAAGCAAACGGGTGCCTCGGGCATTCGAAAAACTGATTTGACGTCACTTCCGGCAAAACCGGAAGTTTAGGCACATCAATCTAAGACCAAATAATGGTAAATAGTCTGGTTACTCATTTCCAGCAGTTATCATTTCAATATCTGCAGTACATTTTAAAAAATGATTGATACTGTATCGAAGGGTAGGTCTTTGGAGCCATCAATCGCAGAAACTGACCATAATTTGAAATTTTGCCAAAGGAACTTATTGTTCGGAATCAGATGAGCTACAACATATCAAAAATTCACCAATTTACCTATAAAACGCGCGGTGTCCTTTTAAAATTTTAAGAAATCTACATGTCCATGACAGATTGACATTTGCATGATAGATTGAATTGAGTTGTCATTCGCATTTCGCAATGATTTTGAACCTTAAATCGTCTTTTGTGATTGATCCACAAAAACTGTTGAGTAATGAATATGAACTCTTATGATTGGTTCTAGCCCGTGAGTAATGAATTATTACTCACTATAATAAATATACTCTAATAAATGAATTATTCAATAGTAGTAGAAAAATTATCATTTACTTACGTTTCCACATTATCCGTGTTAAATTCATCCCAATTTCTTGCAGTACTAGGCTCCAAATCGGCCTGAAGTAATGAGATTGGGTTATTCGTTTGTTGATTCATGTCTAGATCCCTAAACATCGGTGGAGCTACTAATCGACCATCTAACACGTTTTCAATGGTTAATTCCACAGAACGTGTCACACGCAGGTCGTCGATAATAACGGACAAAGGAATGTGTGGAAATAGCGTTTGAACCTTGAATAAACAAATATTGGCATTTATAAGTTATACATACATCCTATGATATTAGTGTTTAAGAGTACAGTCTATTAACTGTCATTCTTTACATCATCAGGAACTAGACATTTTAATTTGGAAATAATGTCATCAATTAAATTTCGATTTTCTTTATATAATCTAATAGTAAACACTTGAAGTGACTTTTCTATATAATGCAGGGGCTTGCTAATATATAGGGATGGATGCTTTTCAGGGGATGGTACCCAAAAAAATAAATAAGAGCCATCAGTGGCGCTTTCTCAATGGCGGCAGAAACTGAGCCTCCTCAAGACCATTTGGGTCAAAATATTCAATATATCCGATTTTATATTTTATATATTGTTAATGATGAGGTCAATAATTGACTAACAAATCGTGGTTAAATAATGTGTAAATTATTTATTTGTGTTCCAGCACTAAAATCTATCCCACACTTAATTTTAAATAGGTGTGTTATGGACCAGCGCCAATGCGCCAGAAGAACGCAAACACATTCAGACAAGAAGCGTAATACTGAACTAGAGACTAATTCATATTTGCCTCAACCATCCGCCATCAGCACTGCAATTTTGTCATAGTAGAAAGAGAATAGAAATCTCAAATATACTTGACTTGGTCTGTGCCAATGAAAAAAATTATGATAACATTCAAACTAAAGCAACAAATGTGATGCAAAATATATTCGAATGGTATCATCAAAATTAATTAACATTAAATAATGAGAAAACAAAATGTATCCTATTTAAACATAGTAGGAATAAAACTGGATATCCTATAGTCTGTTTTTAAACCAGAAGGACCGTTTCAAATTTACCGCGGTAAATCTTACATCTGTGATTGGATCCGCCTTCGCCAGTTTTACACAGGGAAATAGTTGTAAATTTTGACATATAATAAATTTTAATTTTATGTCATAAATTATTTTGTTTTAATTTCTGTTTTATCGTTTGAACATTATATATCAGTTTTTAATCCTTTCTGTATAAATCCGAAGGTAAAAGTGGCTAATTACTTGGTGCCTTTATATTGTGGATGGTGTATCAAATATATAGAGGTCAAATAGAGGTCGATGCATTATCTAATGTAAAATGCACACAATATAATATATAAAATGCACACAAATATACTGTAGTGGTGTATTATTGGTTGCTCAAAACGCCAACAAGGTTCAAGTGTATTTTCTGGTTACTTCTATAGTGTGAATGGTACTTTTATGTTCAGTCCTCAGGGTTTAAAAACAGACTCTAGTCAAATAGTTATTAATAATGTAAATATTAATTTTTCTGAAGGCACAAAATTTTTAGGTGTCACTATTGATATAGGTACACATTATGTGCAATGAATTATTTTTCGCTATATTAAATCATTCTTTATTTATTTATCAGTGTCAGTGTTATATTTGTGCAATGCAAAAATTAACTGAACATGATAAAATTTTAATTCTCTCTAAAATTGAAGAGGGATGGTCTATCAGCTAACCATTATCAATTCAAACAGCAGGAGACCCTGTGTTTATGACAAATTTTCCAGCATCAAGGTCAACAGCTAGCCGAAGGACAGGAAAATCGGAATTAAAAAATTGTGCAAGTGCCAAGAAGACCATATTAACAGAAGAACAGAAGCAAGCCAGCATTCTGTTTTGTTTAAATTATATCTATCGCCCGTTGGAGTTTACCGATGAAAAAGTTTTTCAGTCTTGTTATGACGGACATATTTGGGTGTACTGTCCTGCAAATACTAGGTTTCACGATGTTACGTGTCTCTGCGGAACAGGTCTAGGCGATTTTGTGTTAATGTTTGGGTATGGATAAGCGTGCATGCATGGCCCTGGTGTAGTGTGCCCAAGCAGCAATTTTAGTAGTTTCTATGTAGTAGTTACCATTAGTGGAACTTTAAAGGTTTCCGGAACTAAGGATTGTTACGTAGTGGGAACCATCCTTCTACTAAGCATTCACCAAAATGGGGAATAATAATTACGTAGCAAGTTACCATTCCGGTACTTCTACCATTACCATGTCGATGACTAGGTTATTACGTAAACGGGATGTAACCAAGTAGTCGAAATGACTAACTTTTGGAACAGCTCAGCTGACCGAAATGAGAGCGCAAACTATATATCTGGCTCTCTGTTATTCGAATAGCAAATTAATGACTTATTGAGTTTGAGCACATGATATGTCTAAGGTCCAAGTTAAGGTGATTATATACAACATGCAAAAGCATATATTATAAATCATGATGTTTTGCATTTACCCTGGGTGTGGATATTAAAACCACCACTTGTTTTCTGTAAAATGTTATCATGATGCTTCGATAAAAAAGACGCCCCCTCGAGAAAATGGTTTTTCGGAAAAAAATTTTTTTGCAAAAATTATGTGTTTATTGAATTGTATTTTTATCTGTCAATATGGCTTCTTCATTCAACAACAGAAAAATGGCGATTTTAATTGCAGTAACTTAGAGGTTGCAAAAACCAAAATTATTTCCCTACAAGTTACATTTACTATAAAGTAGCAGATGCCACCAACGTTATAGTTGTTGTTACTTTAAAAGTGGTGACGGGAACTACAACAATTTCACTGTGTAGTTATAATTACCTAGATGTAGCAAATGGGACCAATGACGTTATAAGATCTTAGTAACTATTGCTACCAACTTATTTTCATGTTGGTAGAATTGGCAGAATCGATATAGGTAATTTCTTTTTTGAATTGGCAACGCGGTAATAACTGTTAAAGTGTCAACTGTCACTGTGTGTGATGGGAATATGTGGATTAAAAATAACAATTATTATACTTTTACAAGTACTTTTTATTATCTGATATTAGAAAGATATTATTTGGAAAGAGCACAAATCGAACAATATTTGATGGATGCCCCTGACGGTGAGCATCTTATGTCAGAGGTAGGTGTTTATTATGATCTTGCTTTTATGTACCTATTTAAATGTTTGGGTTTTTTAGGTTGCATTGATATTGGGAGTTTGCGGTGCCTGCCGTTGCGGTGAACTGACCTTCTTAAGCGTCGAAGATATAAGAGATAAAGAATAATATCCATATATATCCATACCAGATACCAAGACGAATAAATCAAGAAGTTTCACAGTTTTAAATGAAGGATTTTCGGTAAACCCACTTGATTCGATTAGGAAATATGTGTCTTTAAGACCGCACAATGTGTCTTCGTAAATTTTCAAAAGGGAAAGTGCACTGTCCAATGCGTTGGATTAAATAAGCTCTCAAAAATTCCGAGAATTGTAGCTGATTATTTGCAATTGCCAGATGCATATTTGTATACTGGCCATAGCATCCTCATCAACTCTTGGCCAATGCTGGGGGTGACATTACCACCCTTAAACGTCACGGTGTGTGGAAATCATCCACCGTGGCGGAGGGTTATTTGGAAGATTCAGTCTCAACAAGATTGTTATTGCTAAAAAAATTCAGGGAGAGCAGCACAACGAGTCAGACGTCGTTACTAGTATAGAGAAAAATTGTGTACAGAAGAGCAGTTTTCTTTGTGAAAAATTGAATATGATGACAATAAATGTTAACATATACATACATATAAATAAATAAGTGTTAGTGCATGGGTTCTTTGTTTTGTTAATTTTCCATATAATGGAGACAAATAAATTCCTTGGACTTTATTTTATATTAAAATTACTCTTTAGTGACTAAATCACTTTACCTCACTTTAGCTTACTACTTTATCTCACTAGTGACTTATGGGTCACTTTATACCTTCAAAATCTCATCAATAAAGATCACTTTATATGAAAGTGTTGGATATAGTATATTATATTACTAGGAGTAGAACGCACTCTTTTTGTGTTGAGCCCAGGATTTGGGTGAAACACAAAAAAAGGCGTTCTACTCCGTGTAATATATACTATTTTTTCTTCAAGCGTATTAAAATGCAAAAATTCATTTATTTATCATAAATGTACAAATATTCAAATTACAGTCTTACATGTTGACACAATATGACAAGTGGCTAGTGGATAGCGCGCCACCGGTGGCTTTCGGTATTAATATTATGTTACTAGTAAAACAATACCCACTGCGATGGCGCTTTCGGAACTAACATTATGTTACTAGTAAAACAATGTCCACTATGGTGGCGTTCGGTACTAACATTTTGTTACTAGTAAAACAATGTCCTACTTCTACTTCTGTTTTTGGTGACATAATTTAAACATTTTAATACGCTTGAAGAAAAAATATATTTGTTAACGTAAGGTGTGTAATAATGGAAAAAATACATAAGAGTTTTCATATTTTAGTGATAAGTTTACATTTAATTTCATTCAATTCAATTTATTGTACATAAACAATGTCTTATGCCGTTATACTGACATTGTCCATTCCCTATCGACACAATATTTATTAAATTTGGAGTTTTAAATCGGCAAATTCATTTAATATGCTCAGTGGATCACTAACTTGGGTCAATCTGTGTGTTAAAAACAAGTTGTAATTTTCGAGCAGTACACAGTATCATTAATCACTACAACTGTTATAGTTTTCGATTACTTTTCTCTTTGTGTTGATGGGAACACTTTTGCACTTGTTACCAAAGATGATGGTTTTGCTGTGGCGAAATAATCTTTCATGTTTGCATCATATTCTGATGAATCACTCTGTTTCACCTACTGTTTAACTGTTTCTTCAGTTTTCTATAAAACATGGATGAGTGCCGATAAACTTTATTTTGCTTTTACTGAGCATTTCAGATGCCGCCATTTTATTCAATGCCAATAATGATATAAATCGTCTTAAAAGTTGATATCACTTTATAGTAGGTTTGTAAGGTATATTGTATTGTATTGTATAAGGTGTATTGCTTTGTAGTCATTTTCAATTAGTGGAGAGTAGTAAAAATAACTTGAAAGCCCCTAAGTTCGTAGAAATAACCTCTTTTTTACTCAAGATGTTACTAATAAGTTAGACAACATTGAAGTTCCAGAAAATTTCCCAACAACGTATCAGGGACTTAAAATTGAACACTTGAAGTTATCGTTACTTTGAAGTGGTCCTTTGGTAACGCTGTGCGGTCGGCATTACTACCAATTTTCACTTTGCAGTTGAGGATGCTTCAAAGTAATGCAGAGTAGTATCTGCGACGTTGCAGATTCTGCGGCAGTTACTTGAAAGTGTTATAACTATGCAATGCCTGAATTCGGTAGAATCTACATAATTGTTACTACAAATGCATACCACAAAGTGAATATTACCTTAAAGCTGCAAATTTAGTAACAGTTATGTCATTCCTACTGTATTAAAGTTCCGATGCCTCAGATGCCAGTTCCCATCGCTTTGAATGCTGCTTGGGTGGCGTATTATGGGTTATGGTAGATTTAATGGACAGGTTTACAAGGACATTTTGGAAAACGTTATGCTTCCTTCGATGGAGCAATTATATCCAAATAACATCTTCATTTATCAACAAGATAACTGCCCTATTCATACTGCCAGGATAATTACTCAACGGTTTGGGAACAATAATATTAAATTATTACCATGGCCTTCGCACAGTCCCCGATATAAACCCAATTGAGAACGTCTGGAGTTTGCTAATAAAAAAAAATTATGAACGAAACTTCAGACCAAGAAATGAAGAATTGTGGTCGGCCATTGAAAATTGCTGGTAGAAGCTAAGAGAAAAAGAAAACTATTATCGTAGACTAATTGCTTCTATGCCAACAAGATTTTATCACGTCTTGGAAGGAAACGGAGCCATGACAAAATATCAGGTTACATTACTCACATAATAAATACAATCGCAGTTATGTGAATTTTTCAACGCCAATTTTTATATTTGTTATAAATCGAAATCATTCCCATCGAATATGGTGTAAAAAAGTAAAAAAAAAAAAAAACAAAAATACATGTTTTTCTTCTGGATTAACATTATTCAAATACCTTACTGGATTACTTTATTTTTCAAGTGTACGGGATTTCATTGCACAGAAGTGTACATATTATGAATTGGAAGGATCATGTACGAATGCTCTGAGTAGACTTAGTACAAATATGCTATTCACTGAAAGAACTAAAAAAAGTAGTAAACCACAATACTCTTCTTACCGCAAATTAATGACAATTTTATAGTGCACTGTCATATGATATCATTTTTTGCAGTGGATCACACATTCAAGAGAGAGTGCTGAGAGTCCTAGCCAATCTAAAGATTGGTGAGTCATGCCATGGACATTTTAAAACATTAAAACTGCTGACTGCTCTTTATTTATGAATGCCTTTCTTTCGTCTTCCGACACACGAATAAATTAAGAGAGAATGTTCGAGATCATAAATATGAAACAAGGCTAAAAAATGCTCTTTCTTACCCAATTCATAACACCACAATTTTAAAAAAAGGGTGTGATTACAAATGCTTACACTTCTATAACATATTGCCTACTAAGATAATAGTATGGGAGCCATCGACCAGGATTTTCAACCTCATCACGACATGAGAATTTCAAACTTTTCCGAACAGTTTATACTGAAATAAAGAAAAAAAGTCCTTTATGGCGGAAGTTTTCAATGTCACTAAACAATCGAAAAACAATAATGAACATGTAAAAAAAATGGGCTAAAATTGTTAGCATGACACGTCCTTTTCCTGGTTTTTGTGTTGAAGTACGGTGTCTGGAACTCTATAAAAATTTGAACGGACATTTTCCACCTTGTGCAAGCGGCTAATGAAGAGAAAATTGGAAAAATTCCCAATAAATTTGCAAGTAGAAATATATGTCATCGCGACCCGTCCGTTTTCACTTGTAATCTCCCTAATGCTTGAATTATTTCCGGAAATTTTTTTGAGGTCCGAATTTTCTTTAAAAATTCGTGAGAAAAAAATTTCCGGATTTTTAATTCAAGAGCGAGGGAGATTCGGTAAGAAAATTTTAGACCAAAATTAGGTACTTGACAAAAAAAAACTTTAGAAATGTTTGCAAAATCTTGTAGGCTGGTGGCAGTGTTAGATTAATTTTTTTGGTTTTTATTTTTTTATGTGGTTCCCTCATATCTTAGTAAAATGAAATATTTGATAGTAGATAAAATATGGAATAATGAGAGTGAAGTAAAATTAAAACAAGTTTAGTATACTTATTTCTTATATTCCCTACGCTCTAGTCGCATAAAAATAATATAGCGAATTAATATTAGTCATAATAATTTATTTCGTATGCAACCTTTATACTACAGTAAAGGGAAACCAAGAAGAAATGATATTTGCTGTGATTCAAAGTGGTGACAAATAATAGCCCCTAAAAAAAATCGCTAATAGTTAGCCATGGAATCACAAGTGTCTTGGAATATGTCATAAAACGACTCTGTGCTTTACTTTCTGAGGAAAGAAGATGTACACGTGGAATTTTTAAAGCATTTGGAAATAGTTAATGATGTAAGGAAACATAGTAAGCCAGAATTGTACTAATTTAATTTAAAATAAATATAAAAATATTTTTCATAATATAAACGCCATTGTCTAATCATTGATGTCAACCCAGGGAAATTTCCACTTATTAATCACACAGGTAGGTGCGCATGGGTAAGTAAGATTTCCAAAAATTTGATGGTTGTCATAGCAACAATGACAAAATAAACCGATTGGCTAATAATGATTGGTATAAAATTTTCAGTGCAATTTGAGAATTTCCGGAAAACGGATGATTTGAACGTTGCTCGTGGGAGTGAATGAATTTGTAAAATGTAATTTTTTGCGGTTCCCACAAGGTATCGCGACCTGTTTGTTGCCTTGATTAAATCATTAGTAGGATTTAGACATAAATGTCTATATATTATGTAAAAAAAATTGGAATGGACGTTTTCTGCGTTGTTGTTCCCAGAAAATCAATTTTCCGTCGCGCTAGAAAGTCGCAATATGGGTGTATCATGTTTTCATGTTCTGTAATTTATCGGAATCTTGCAAATAGACTCATACACACACACATAATCACACTCACATGCAGAAGGGTAGATAGGGAGGAAAAATACAGAGGCAAATCTGACTAGCACGTGAGAGGAAATTGAAGAGCCAAATGTACCAAATTCTATGGGGGAAAGGGTGGACAGGGAGGGAAAGCAAAGAGGCAAATCTATCTAACGCAGGAAACATTACAACCCCAAACTTCAACGTTTTTTTTTTAATCTTCATACCTCTATAGCGCGTATGGCCGAAACACGCACAGTAAGAGACGACATTTCCTTTTGTACAACCGTGCATCGTGGAAAATGTCCATTTAGACTTTTCTAAGGATGTATAGATCCTGGTCAACCATCTAAACAAGGTTTTAGCCATGTCGCTGTAACTCGGTCAAGCCATTTTTTTATCAACTAATACTTCATTTATCAGGTTTCTACAAGGCTAAAAATTGCCGTTCTTCACGGATTGGTGCTTGTTTTTATATTTTGAATGGGATTCCATTAAAAACGGACGAGGTGCTATAAAAAAATTACGCGATTTTTTTTTACCGACGGAAAATGTTTTTCTACCACATCCCCAACGCGCCAGAGCTTTGCTTTACATAACCTATTTTCCCTTAACCCGAGATCAGTCGCAGTTGTGCTTTACCGAAATTGTTTTTAACATATTTATCTCCATTATATGGTACTTTATCAAAAAAGAGTATCCTCTAATTATTTTGAATTGTTTTTATTTGGTTCATAAAAAGTCATTAATAAAGACACAAAAAACAATAAACACTGCGTTATCAGTTGCACATATGGTCAAAATGACCACATTTTTTCAAATAAAAAAATTGGTAATTATTATCAGTTTTACAATTGTTATATTTATAAACAGTGCGTGTAACAAGAAAATCGAATTTGTAGTAGAAAATCTTATTATACACATGGATTTAATTCAGTTTGCTGTGAAGAACACTCGTAACACAATTTCATGATATGTTCAGATACCCTTGTCACAAATAGAACAACGACTTGATGTTTTCCTGTTGTTTTTATTTGCTTGAACAAAATGCACATCTTCCTGACGTTGAGTGGAACCTCGAGGAATTTCCTCTTTGATTCCAAGATGTTGACAAGCTCTTAGCTATAGTTATTTTGGTATAAACTTGTGAATTCGATACACTAACTTACTCAATGCTGGGTATAGTCGCAATATGGTCAAAAGCACCACAAATTTTGAACCGTTATCAGTTGCGGAGCGGTCAAATGCATCTCTAACTTGTGACTCATTGCAAATTTTGCCTCAACTGATCTATGAATGTCAAACTACACGATATTTAGGAAGATAGATGGAAGGAAAAAGTTCGCATTTGTGCAATTAGAAAACTGTCGCTATTTAAGGTATTGTCGGTCATTTTGACCTTGGAGCGACTGATCTCGGGTTAAACCAGGGTGTATTAAATAGGTGGTCCGACGAACGGCACTTTCCTATTATAATAATGGCTTCATAAGTGCATGGTTACTATTTACTTTAGTACATGGCGCGAGCAATAAGATCCTACAATTACCTGGGCATGTGCATCGTATAACTAACATAACCACAAATTTTAAGGTTTTTTCGTTTATTCTCATTTTTAATGTTTGTATAGGCATTTTTAGCTTGGAGCCATACTGGCTCCAGGCAAATATTTAAAAATTCACGCAAATAATTTTTCAATATTGTTGATTAATAAAAATAGACTGCTAATTATAGGTTAGATTCCTAACCTGCGAAAAGTGTTTTATTTTATTGTGACAAACTATTTAAAACTTCATACACATTGCGTTGAACTTGATTTTGCTTGAAAGTACAGGAACCAGGTAGAAATTTTAATAATAGCTACGTAATACTTGTAAATCTTAAGAAATATATATTTTTAAGGTTAGCTGTGGCGACACGTGCAATGCTGCATGTAGTGTTGCATATATTCTTTCAATGTTTTAATTTAGCTACTTAATGTCAGATGTCACTGGACTCTTGTTTCACTAAACAAAAAACAAAAGGCCGGGAATGTATGCAACACTGTATGCACGTATGCACAGAACCTGTAAAATTATCTATCTATGCGTAAGTAATGAGAGAATTTATTGGTCCTGCCATCTATTACATTATGTACAAAGTAAGCACTTATGAAGCCACTGTGAGAGTTGTCGTCGCACCACCTATTTAATACACCCTGGGTTAAACTAAACAGTTTTTATGGAATTGTCCATGTCGCGATGACGAGAAATTTTGGTCGATGGCTCCCATACTATAAAGGAAATAACTCCCATAAATGTCTTCAAGACAAAAATCAAACAAATTTTAATATACATAGAATCTTTTACTTTAGAGGATTGGATGAGGCAACTTTCAAACAATATGATGATAATCTTTCTTTAAATTAAGATCAGTATCTTAATCAATCAATGTATACAATTTTTTAACATATTACTTTACTAGTTTCTAAACATGTACCAAACAAAATTGTAAAATTGTTGTCTCTGGTAATTCTATTCTGTATCTAGTCAGTAATCTGCAAATATATCATTTGTGACGGAGTCTAGCCTCATCGTCGGCTGATTGGTCAATGATATTCTGGCGTGTTAAATGACCGATTCATTTTAACTACGCAAGAGCACTCTCAGTTAAAGTTGAATTCACAAAGTAACATCGCTCTTTAATCATTGCAGGCAGGTTGTCAAAACAGGGGCATGATGGGTGTTACGTGTGTTAGGTATAGAACTGTGTATTATAAATTAATTGAATATATGTACTTACACTACATAAAAAATAGAAAATAATAATTACAGTGAATGTGAATTAATATATTGTGCTGAAAAAGTAAATTTTTCTTAAAAGTTTCTTTCAGTACATTAAATTACGATAACAAATTATTTGTAAAAAGTTTAGATAAACTGTAGCCAAATTTAACGCCACTAATATGTAAAGCAAAATCGGGCATTCAACGTAAGCTGCTATAATAAATGTTCTTAGTTGGTTATAATAAATGTTCTTGGTTGATAGGAAGCCAGGTAAGAAATAAATTATTTTGATCATTTTGTTTACTTTTCCTGGAGAAAATTTGGTGTAGATGGTAGCATTACAGAAATTTAGATTGCTAGAAAAATACAAAGATCTTGAAATTTCCGAAAACTTTTCACTTGCGATGTATTATAAAGCGCTCTCCCCCCTCCTCACTTCAGAATTCCATGAACCACCCCTGAAAAGCATTACAACTGAAAGAGAATCAAATTTTGAGAAAAAAAATTCTATGCAATTTTCAGATCAAATTTGGCTGAAAAATGCTAAGGACAATAAGAAAATTTATAAGCAGAAATCTATATTTTTTTTCCAATTTCTGAAGAATTAATAGTTTCAGAGTGCTCCATAAACATAGTATGCATCACTCGAATACTATGTTTTAAAACCTCTGGACACACGACTGTATAATTTCTGTAAAGTGTTCTTGGCTTTTTATCGCTTAACTGCCTGACATGCTTTTATATTATTTTGTCCTGTAAATGTTTGACTTCTGTTGTATTCCTTATGTACTGCTTCTTTTGCAAACACTATACATTTAATGTGGAAATAAATGATTATTATTACTAATGAAAGAGTGTATTCGACTGCTCATAGTAATCTAGAGGGATTATGAAGCATGTAAAATCAAATATAATTACATAAAATAGTCTGTTCTCTATTTAATATTGTGATAGATGTAAGGAACATAAAACTGAATCAACATTATTAACTGCCAGATAATCAACCCCCAGGGCAGGTATTTAAAAATCTACAATACATATTTATACAATATACATAAATATATTTACCTGTCTCGCCATTGCATCTAATTGAGAATTTGAGGCTGTGACATGATTCTGACGTATAGCTTGCACATGACTAACCTCAACAGAGAAACTTGGGAGCCATGACACATATCTTGATCCTTGAAATGAAACGTACAAATGTACCTTTTATTCAAAATCTTTTCATTAATGGTGTACATTGTAGAGTAAAAAATTTTGGATTTACATTCTAATGTTATTATTTGGAATATTTTTAGCAACTCACCGTCGAAGTGGAAAAAGTGATTGAATGGTCTCCGTATAGTCTCCTGTGGATCTGTTTGTAATTCTGGAGGGTCCATTTGGGCAGCAGAAGGATTCTGAATATTCAATGCCATCCTACAAGTTGGACATGAAGTATCTTGTTCCAACCAAGACAACAGACAAGTGCTATAAATAAATAATAGAATCAACTAAGAAATAATTAGATAGGTTATATTGTAAAAGAAATTAAAATAGTGCATTATACTTTGAGGCTGGATTCTTCACACACATTACAGGTCTGTACTTTATACATTTATAATAAAATTTATCAAAGTTTATTAAAACGTTGATCTCTACATAAAGACAAGACCGTGTCTAAGGAATTATTTTAATCACTACATCAATTAAAAATGTTAATAAATATTGGTTATATAAAACGCAGTGATAATTAGGTGATCCATTAAACAATACTTGTATTTTAACAAATAAAGTACTTTAACAATAAATTAATAACTTTTTAGAATTTCACGATCTTTTAACTGCATATCAGAATGCAAAAATTATTTAGGCCGAGTTGTACCAACTAAGTTCAAGCCAAATTCAGTTTGATCTAAGATCAAAATCCAAGGTTACGAATGTTGCAACAATCATAACCATGGATTTTGATCCTGGATCAAGCTGACTCTAGCTTGACTATTTTTTAATGTAAATCTGTCTCTATTTGCACACTTGCAATGAATTTTGACAAATAACTGACAATGTCACAAAAATTAAAGTTAGATGTACAAAACTAGATTTTAGCAAAAATACGTTATAAGACTTGTCCCATTTTTTTTGCGCACGACAGTACAATTCGCCCTTAAAGGTTCAAAGTATTAACACGTAGACTGACTCAATCATGCTCTAAAGTAGAATGCTACCATCTCGGTAACATTTTTAAGTAAGTAAGTAAGTAAATTTATTGTTCATGTAAAAAGGATTTACATTGTACCCATTGGGTGTTGAACAGAGTGGGTTAATAACTCAAACTTAACGTAATCTAAAAGCTTAAACTAATTCTAAGTCTACCAGATAAAACGTTACAATAAAAATTTTTTCAAAACATAAAGTCAGTAGTGACAGGAAATCAGTGTAAGGTTAAATAAGTGTTTGTTATAGTCATTGAACATCCACTGGAGATGATCTATACTACTGCAAAGAGTAGTGTGCCTGCTTTATGAGATATTTTTTTATTTTTTGTTCAAATTTTGTAGCGGTCAACTGTCTTATATTCGTAGGTATTTTGTTGTATAGTGATTTGCCCAAATGATGTATTTCTAGTTAGGTTTGAGTAAGATTGAGGCAGACATAAGTGATCAGAGCACCTAGTTTCATAGTTGTGCACAGTTTCTCTTTTTTCCATACTATGTATATTTTTGTGAATGTGTATGACGGTTTCATATATGATTAGATCAAAGAGTTAAAATTTTTAATTTTTTAAATAGTGGTTTAAAATGATCCCGGTAACCAGCACCTGCTAATATCCGAACAGCTCTTTTTTGGAGTAAAAATATTATTTCGAGATTTGTGGAGTTTGAGTAACCCCAGAATGTAACACAATATCTCAGATTTGACTCGAATAAAGCATAATATATCTGTACAGCGACGTCTCTATTTAGTTCTTGTGTGGTTTTTTTTTATTGCAAATAGCGCCGATGATAGTTTTTTACTTAGGTAAGATATGTGTTTATCCCATTTTAGATTTTCTTCAATATTTAAGCCTAAAAATTTATATTCTGGAACCCGATTTAGTACAAATTCATTGATTTTGATTTTTGGCGAGTAATGTTTATTAAACGAGATGAATTTAGTTTTTTGAATATTTAGAGATAGTTTATTGGAACAGAACCATGCATTTATCAGTGCCAGGTCCTCGCCAACTCTCTGCTGCAGTGTCAATGAGTCGCTGCCACTCCAACAAATGGAGGTGTCGTCAGCGAATAATGTAAATTTGGCAGCAACTGGAAGGCTAGTAAGATCATTGACATACAACAAGAATAAAAGGGGACCCAGCACCGAGCCCTGCGGGACTCCAGTCTGTATTGTTTTCATCATTGATCTGATAATGTTACCACTTTTGTCATGTACTTGCACTAACTGCTTGCGGATTTTTAGGTATGTTTCTATTCAGAGTTTTATTTTACCTTTAAGTCCATAGTGTTCAATTTTATCAAGCAGAATATCATGGTCTACACAGTCGAATGCTTTCTGTAGATCGCAGAAAACTGCTAAAGTAAATTTAAAAACGCCACTAAACATTCATACTCTTTGTTAAGATTTACTGACATTGAAAAACAAAGAACGAAATAAAAAATCTAAACATTTCAACATTATAACAATAGATAATAATCAATAATCATTATGACTAATATTGTCTACATAAATATCTCTAAACATAAAAAAAAAAAACAAAACAAAAATAACTGTAAAGTTTCAGAGATCAGAAGAAAAAGAAAGAAGGCCCCTTAAGGCTAGGATTTTGCAGAGTGAGAGGGAAATATGCGTTTATTTTCGATTTATTGTAAATAGTTAAAAAATTACGCATAGTATAATCTTAAAACTGCTTTAGATACTTGCTATTGATCTAACGAATACAACTATATATATTTTTTATTATAAATTTCTGTTATATTTAAATATCATAGTTTGTCAATGAAAATAATGCCTAATTTTATTATTAACTATATATGGTTGTGTTCCTTAGAGCAATGGGAAGTATCTGAAATTATTTTAAAGATTATAACATTTATGATTTTTTAAATATTTATAATAAACCGAAAATAAACGCATATTTCCCTCTCACTCTGCAAAATCCTAGCCTTAATACATCAGAGCTTTCTTAAGCAAACGGCAATCGATCTACTTTGCAGAAGTTGGGATGAACATGAAAAATTAGGTTATTGGGTTGATAACTTTTTACAAATGACATCTGGCATTGAGTTTTTAAGATAGCTGCCTGATAATCTCATCTGAGACTTTTTTCGTTCTAAGTAAGGACCGGGGTGTATTAAATAGGTGATGCAACGACAACCCTCACAGTGGCTTCATAACTGCTTACTTTGTACATAATGTAATAGATGGTAGGAGCAATAAGGTCCGTCGTTACTTACGCATAGAAAGATAATTTTGCAGATTCTGTACATACATGCAAACAGTGTTGCATACATTTCCGGCCTTTTGTTTTTGTTTAGTGAAACAAGAGTCCAGTGACATCTGACATTAAGTAGCTAAATTAAAACATTGAAAGAATATATGCAATACTACATGCAGCATTGCACGTGTCGTCACGGCTAACCTCAAAAATATATGTTTCTTAAGATTTACAAGTATTACGTAGCTATTATTAAAATTTCTGCCTGGTTCCTATACTTTCAACCAAAATCAAGTTCAACATAATGTGTATGAAGTTTTAAATAGTTTGTCACAATAAAATAAGACACTTTTTGCAGGTTAGGAATCTAACCTATAATCAGCAGTCTATTTTTATTAAACAACAATATTGAAAAATTATTTGCGTAAATTTTTAAATATTTGCTTGGAGCCAGTATGGCTCCTATACAAACATTAAAAATGAGAATAAACGAAAAAACCTTAAAATTTGAGGTTATGTTATACGATGCACATGGCCAGGTAATTGTAGGACCTTATAGCTCGCGCCATCTACTAAAGCAAAAAGAAACCATGCACTTATGAAGCCATTATTATAATAGGAAAGTGCCGTATGTCGGACCACCTATTTAATACACTGTGGTAAGGACTAAGGAGGGAAAAGAGCTGCCGTTTAAATTTTTTTGGCCATAACATTGTTTATCCGTCGGAACAAATGCCTCGGACCGGCCCTGCCCAGCACCCGAGCCACGGACACGACGGGCATTTGCTCCTTTGCTTCCTGTGTTATCCATCCCTGCTTTACCACCTCTGTATATATTCTTAGTTACAGTAAATATAAGCACAAGAAAATATCTTCTAAAAAAATAATACTGTTCACAATTATCATATTCACAGCAACAATAAGCTTCAAATGCCCTTTTTGCAACTAAGTGCGGTTCAGAATTCCCATATTTCTCAAGGATACAAAAAATTAACCCATAACCCAACTCTTTGGACCATTTGACAATTTTAATTTATTTAGAAATGTCTTGTACAGATTTTTATTTTATAGACAAGCATTTACCGTGTTTTTTTTTCTTTGGCGAGGAGGGGAAACCCACACAGGCTGCCTATCCCAACTAGGAATAGGTCTGAGTGTCAGACTCCAACTGACTAAAACCCCACCTCTTAGGGCTCGTCTGTATAGAATACTCCGAGAGTACTGCAGCCTCCTGGGCTTATTGTGCTCGCCCTGATTTTTTTTTAGTTTTAAGTTTACACTGTCCATTTTAATATTCCTGTGTCACTAACAAGGTGATACAGGTCTGAAAATGGACGAGTCTTGATGGTTTCCGGGTCTGTTTGTGTTTGCCCGTAGATATTATACCTTCTGCGGACTAATGCCTCGCAGTCATGTATAATATGTTCTACAGTTTCTGGTACCTTACCGCACAGTCAGCAGTTAAGGTCACCAGCAAACTTTCCAATTAGATGCAGGTACTTAACGGGAAAGTGTCCCATCAGAAGACCAGTTATGGTTCTCAACTGAGTCCTGTTCCTTGTGAGCAGTTCTTCAGTTTGTTTTGAACATGGTCCATTGATAAGTGTTTTCCCATGTCGATTTCCTGGAATATTTCTCCAGTAGTGGTTGTGTTAACTCTTGACCCAGTCTTTAATTACCCTTCTGGCTGAGCCTTTTGAGATACCCAGCGCGGGTTTTGGGCCTTAGAATACATTCGCTGCTCCTTGTCTATAGCAAGTTCGTCAGCTTTCTCGTTGCCCTCTACACTGGTATGTCCCGGCACCCAGAGTAGTCTTACTCTGTTCCGCTCACCCAGAATTTTGAGCTCTTCGTGGCAGTCCCAAACCAGTCTGGAAGACACTTTGTTAAAGGCTAGTGCCCCAAGTGCCGCCTGACTGTCTGTTGCGATTGAGATCAGCTGGTTCACATATGTTTAACATTCTCGCTTACACACTCGAGTGTAGCCAGAATTTCTGTCTGGAATACAGTGGAGTGCTGTCCAAGAGAGAGACTTCTACTCTCTCTCGGCCTCACACCATGTATTCCTGCTCCAGCTCCTGACTCCATCCTGGACCCGTCAGTATACCAGACCAGGCCTCTGCGTAAAGCATTAGGAGCACCTGTCATCCATTCCTTCCTATCTCCAATGGTGATAGTGAAAGGCTTGTTGAATGTAATTTTTGGTGTCATGCTCAATAGAGGATCCACTACGATGTTTGTTATCTTCATGTGCCCCAAATTGCCTCCAAGAGGAGTCGGGTTCTGAGAATTTTTTACTGTGTTAGTTTTAATTCAAATTTTAATATGACATGTAATTAACTCTATACAATCTATTATTGTACGACTTATTACTTTTATGTTGTTATTTGGCTAGTTTGATAAGTTATACTAGATAAAATGAACAAAATACATTAGTATTATCATTATTATTATGTTTAATCAACGTAAAATCACAAATATTTATCTTTATGTGTATCATATACAATGGGGTATTTTTCTATTTTTTTTTTTTTTTATTGAATAATATCATAGAATATGTACAAACAAGCCTTCCAATACAGATTTCCGCGAAAATAATTATCAATTTTTTGAGAAAACAGAAGTTAAAATAAGCGGAGCAACATGTGTTTTTAATTGGTGACATAGGTAATTTGCCGATGACGTAGGTACTTTGTATGGATATGTTCATAGAATGGTTTTATACAAAACAGTGTGGTGTTGCCAAGCTGAAGCCTCTTCTCTAGTTCTAGCAATGATAATTGAAGAAAATAGTAGTATAAAGCTTATTTATTAAATTAATTTTAATATATTTATCCACGAAATTTAATTTTATCATGTAAAAAATAATAGGCATGAATTATTAAATATTTTAAATAATTTTTAATGTCGATTAGATTTTTAAAAACATATTTAGCATAACATGACAACAATGTCAATGGCTAGTCAAATGACAGATGTGTTCTCACGTCGCCGTCATGTTGATTTGAAGCATTTCAGTTTCTTTCATCGAGGTATTTGCTGTAATTTGCTGTAAATAATCCAAATTTTGTTATAGAAAGAATCTATCAAGTCATAATCAACTTTGGGCAAATTGGACAACTTTTCACAAAATTCACCTCCATCTTAATAGTTTAATGATAAAGTAAAAATCAAAAGCAACATAAACAAACAACAAATAAATCTAACCAATATATCTCTTTCACTTGTATTGTGACAGGAAGTGACAGCTGGCGGCACACAAGAAATGTTGCCACATAATCCTAGCCGTGAGTTTTGTTTACATTTTTAAGATAACTTCTACATAATAACAAATATAATACCTTTTAATTCCTTCTAAATACATGTATATAATATTTACTGATATTCAAGATATTGAGAAAAATAGAAGTGTTATACGTAAAATAATGTAAAGTAAATACACAATTTGGCATTCGTATAAGATGGTTACAGTCTAAGCAAAATTTGTCTATGATTGGTTAAATTATTTCCAGCCAAATAAAATCATTTGAAATCTGTGTCTAGACGGGCGTATTCTTATTTCTTATTTTTATTTAAGAAATTATTGTTTTAGTTTAAATTGATTATGCAGTAATTGTTAAAATAATATATATATATATATATATATATATATATATATATAGTGGTCACCGTTTGTGTCAATTCCTAAGTTGTGCCTATCCTTTCAACTTAGCTACACCGTGCTGATGAGGACCAATGAGTCCGAAACACGTGTCCACGGTTGCTCTTTTTCTTTGCGGTCTTACCCATGATTTTTTCCTGTTTGCCATAAAGCTTTGGTCCGCACTAACATCTCCTATTTTTTAAATTTTATATATATATATATATATATATATATATATATTTATATATATCACCAAAACTAAATTTAAAAAAAAATGTAAAATACCCCCATTGTATTCGTCGGTAAATATCCACTACAATGTTACGTCGAATAGCTATTTGTCAAATAGTTTCAATGGGGTAATAAGACCATTGATGTGCAATAAATAAGAGTAGTATCTTCTGAATACATTTTTTGACCAAAATCGGTTCAGAATGTTATTTTTAGACAAATTAACCGACATTTGGTGTCTATTAAAACTTTAAAAACAAAAAAAATTCAAATTATTATTATAGCATTCCTGATTCCTGATCATATTTACTTATAGGATGTCCCACAATATCGTTTACAAGTCATATCTCCGTTATTTCTGAGAAGTTAGAAAAATTAATAAAAAAATATTGTGAAAGTCCTTCCCTTAAAACCGTCTTGCTTCTTAAAACCCTGAAGAAACTGCCCCTAACTTTTTTTTTCAAATTGCACCCCCTAAAATTTTACATCATTATCGAATCCCTAATTCATGATGAATACAATTTTTAATACTTTACAGTTACATAATAGTCATAAATAAGACAAAGTAATAAAAAAATTCCCACTTCCACTTCCATGCATTTGGAGAATGTCAAAAATCAGATTCATGAGATCTGCGGCACCATCATACTGGTTGTTACAGCATCCTTGAACAAGGCAGTTATTACGATGGTATAAAGCTTGAGTAGAGTCCGGAGGATCATAGTTTGAGCAACTACTATGATGTAATCTAAAAAATCTTTAAAAATTTTTCATTACTTTACAATATGTCTTATTTATAGCATAAACCGAAATTACTAAAAAAATATTTAATCTTCTTTAATGAAAAACGAGAGGTCTTGTAGGAGTAAACTATTATGGAAAATTACAAATAAAAATATTTATTATTTTCCTTAAAGAACGAGATTTTTGAAAAATTTTGAACATACTTTAAATGGTGATAAAAATCAATTTTTTATATTATTGAGGTGTAAAATTTTAGGGGGTGCAATTTGAAAAAAAAAGTAGGGGGTAGTTTCTTAAGGGTTGTAAGAAGCAACACAGTTTTAAGGGCGTAATTTGAAGGATTCTTGAATGTCTTTCACAATCTTTCTAGTTCATTTTTCTATTTTCTCAAATAACGGAGATATGACTTGTAAACGAAACTGAGACACTCTGTATTTTGTTTTGTTAAAATTCATTTACATTTAATTACAAATACAATATATTCATGAGTCTTTCAATTCTATTGATAAATTGACAAGAAATAATTTTTTTTCATTGTTGAAAGCTTTTTAATTTGGATGTGTTTTGTTGTTTGTCGAAACAATTTCAGGGTCAGATTTTAAGTTCATTCGTATTTTATTAGATTATTTTTCTTTGAATTACAAAAATAATTATTCCACACTAAAAAAAATAAATAAATAAAAATATTATTTGCCTACTTGTGAAATAGATGGGCACATGGTAACTTTCTGGCCGATTCCATTTTCTCCCAACATATGGCACAGTTGTCAGAATTCTCCTGTAGTTCTGCATTTGTAGCCATGGGATAATTTTGTTCAAGATGATTGCGCACCCATAGATAGTTCCTGTGTTTTTTGTACCTGCGTTGTATTTCATGGAATAAGTACCTCAACTGCATACAGATAACAAGGCTCGCCATTGAAAGGAAAATATTGCTCCAGAGCAACATATGCAGATGATGGACGAGATCAATTAGTAAAGCTGTCAGCTCAAAACATAGCTCAGTGTAATAGGAGATAGGACCTCTTTTCTCCCAAACTTTGTTCTCTTCACTCGAGCTGATCGAAGAAGTACTCTCATGTCGTGTATCGTATAAATGGAGGGCATATCTTATAATGACATGAAGGGTTCTTAGGGCTAGAAGTACTACCTGGGGACAGAATTGAATAAATTATTGTGGAAACCATAATTAGATTAAAAGTGTATACATACCTCAGCTGACATAAAGGCAAATGTATTAAATCCACCAAAGAATCCAACAAACACTGAGACAAGCAGCATAAATCCGGACAGTGCGAAAATAGCTGCCAACAAAGCCATCAGCTTAACATGGCTCCAAAATGGTGTTCTTGGTGAGAAGGATAACTGTAAAAGTAAATATAATTTTTGAAAAACATTCAAACGCATCTTCGACAATATACGGTGTCAGTTAAGTACATAGTCGATTTTTAGGGGATTCCTTAACTAATTCTAAGACAAAAACACATTATACTATGAAAGGGGAGATACGCTCGTTATGAGTACCCGCTTGGTGTGCACATGACGTCATTTTCTAGTCACTTTCAAATCGAGTCTGCGGCATAAGATCTAGGAAGCTGAAATTTTGCAAGTAGGTACTTTCTCAAATCATAGAACGTAAGGAATGCATTTGTTGACATTTTTTCACTTTACAATAAGCCGCTGAGGGTACAAATCACTACCTCACTATTACAAGGTTCCATGTAATAATATATTTTGAAAAATTTCACTAATTTTGTAACATGGGTCCATGGATAGTGGATAGTACTACTTTTTACTAGGCAACTAAGCCACAATGACGGGCCCATTGCTGGTAATGAAGTTTGCAAACAAATCAAGGTGGCCGTACCAATAATTAAGTGCGAGAAAAAAATATTGTCTTTTAATAATACTCAACTAGCACCAAAGTAACAGTAACTGAGCTAGGAACCTCGAATGAGTCACCATCACTAGATTTACGACTTTTATGTAAAATTAACTTCATTTGACAAATCTATAGTCGCTGCCTCGTAGATTTTACCACTAGCGATTACTTTATAGTTATGTGACTTCTACTTAGTTTTCCCAGTGCATGGCGACTTTTTCGAGTTTATAGAAGTTCCTACGACCCTGGAAGCTTGCCTTTTGATATATAGTCCCTTGAGATTAACCAGAAAAAGGCAAAACACCCAAAAGTTCTGCGACCGGACCGCAAGACATTAACCCCCCCCCATTTTCGAGGGCGGGGAACACGATGGTGACAATATTTTCCGACTTACTGTCCCCTAAATCGAAAAAACCATCCCTTTTTCCGATTTTTCGGAGCTTGGCTTGCGAGGGATTGTCGGATCGGGTTTTTTTTTTTTTTTTTTTAGTAAATTCGAAAATGGGTAAATATTGACCACAGGTGACCTAACCCACCCCCAGGGGTTGAAACTACCCCCACCCCCAATAACTAAATGCCACGAAAACAACAAAAATCAGCTTGAAAGAGGTATGCTCCAGTTTTCGAGGGCGAAGAACACAATGGTGACAATATTTCCCAACATATCCTTCACCCACTACCCCCATTTTTTTTTGTGCACACGATAACTCTGGAATCGTTTAAGATATTGAGCAGAAATAAGAGAAGCTAACGTCTCTAAAAATTGTATTAGACACCCCCTTACCACCCCCACCTCATTGTCAAAGGGGGTGAAAAAAATTGTGATTTAGTCTGTGTACAAGAACCAAAGGCCTCAACAATTTTTTTTTTACTTTACTTCACTTTATTCGAATTGACAAAAAAAAATTCGATACGACAAGCCCTCGCAAGCCTAGCACCAGAAAATCGAAAAAGGGGATAGTTTTCAGGTTTAGGTGGGTGAAGGGTAGGTCGTGAAACATTATCACCATCGTATTCCTCGCCCTCAAAAAAGGTGGTTTTCAGCTGATTTTCGTTATTTTCATGGCATTTTGGTATTGGGGGTAGTTTTAACCCCTGGGGGTGAGTTAGGTCACCTCTGGTCAATATTTACTAATTTTGTTCAAATTGACCAAGAAAAATCCGATCCGACAAGCCCTTGCAAGCCTAGCGTCGAAAATGAGATGTTTTTTCGATTTAGATTGGACGGTAGGTTGGAAAATATTGTCACCATCGTGTTTTCCAGGGGGGTTAATGGTTCGCAGTCCGGTCACAGAACTTTTGGGGTAAAAACTTTATCTCAAGGGACTAATACTTACCCCTACAAATTACCACCTTTTTTTATCCGTATTTTCTGCACTTATTAATATTTAACCATCATATTAACATATTTTGTTAACAAGTATGTAATGATAACGTGGAAAAAATTTGAGATTAATTCATTGTCCTGTTAGAGTTAGTTAAACCAACAATGAAAACGTCACAGCGGAGACTGCGGTAGAAAGAGCGTATTTCTCTTTCATAAGATCATGGCATAATCCAAGAAGGATAAACAAGGAGTGCTCAATGGGGCGAGAGCCAATCCATGAAAGAGTGCAAAAATGACGTCAAAAAAGACCTGTTTAAATGTCATATAAAAATACGTAACATTAACGGTCTAAAGTCACCAAAATAAACACTAAAAACATAAATTACAAAGTTCTCCAACAAAACAACAGGCAAAATGCACAAGCGTATAAATCAAATAAAATTTCTCACTAGTCTCTTATGACTATTATCAGCCATATTGTTAAATATTGTCTACAATGATATCACAAAATGCTTGCCGTCTTTGTTTTACAATTATGTTTATCCTTCTTGGCCAAAACGGCTTGGTTTTTAACCCTTTCACTGCGCACTGCTATTTCAAAGTTGCCCGTCATATGAAGCATTTTTTTACCGCTTGCGTACGCACAGTCGTCAAGAGCAGCTTGATCTATTCTAAGTAACGGAAAAGTTCCCATCATTTTGCATGTTTAGCGTGTTTTTTTTATTTATCATTATGTAATATCTCAAAACATCATGCGAGGCGAGTGAACCATTCTAGCTAACGGAAAAGTACCCATCGTTTTACATGTTTTGCGTTTTTTTTTTAATGGTTTTTATCATTGTGTAGTATCTCAAAATATGCTACCGAGTTTTTTCGGGTAGAGCAGCCTGATCCTATTTTTATTAAGAATGCGAGTATACTCGTCTAGAGTTACGAGTCTACGAGTTAGTAGAGAGTTACTCGCAGTTAACCGGTCGGCGAATATACGCGTTAGGGGCAGTGAAAGGGTTAAGATACAGGGTATTTTACTTGGTTTATTTGTCATTTTTGAGATGTTTCAGAATAAGTTCTGTAAAAATAACAAAGTTAGCTTTGAATAATGCGAATTCACTTATGTAAAAGCTGTACAATTACAGCATTTTAATCTAAAAAATTAACGCGCGTCACTGACTACATAATTACCATCCTGTATGTATATAAACATAAAAAACGTGACATGAAATAATGAAGAGATTAACAGTTTTAACAAGAAAATAATCTGGTGTTAAATAATACCTAAATATAATAATTTGCATATCGCAAGCAATGATGATTATTTCCTAATGACTTGTTTAAAACTATACATTGAAACATAACATTTTTTGCTTTATGGTAGTATGAAACTCATTGTTATTAAAAGATTAAAAGTATTTAGCATGACACAGCTCATGAGTCAAATTTCGTCGAAATTTCTTAAAATGTGCTCTACAATGGCTAATTTTGATAAGAGTAGAACATTGAGTTAACACAGTCTGTAGAGCAAAAAACTGGGAGTATTCATGAATTATTCCTACAAGGAATTTTTTGTTTGGGTAATGACAGTGGTTTGTTACAAACACTAATTAATGTTTATCACCATAATATTGTTGTCACTACGAGCGCCATGTTAGAAAAATTACGGTCAAAATAGGTTTTTTCGATTATCTCCTTTCCTATTAGTTCTACCCTAACATCAGGTATTACCAATATTGTAGAGATTAAAGAAAGCCACAACTTTTTAACCGACTTCACAAAATTTTAAAAAAATTCCACCCCTTCACATTCACATTTTGCGCATCCCCATGCCCGCGCCCCTGTTGCCCTGTCCTAGATACGATGCTGGTAGTTTTATTTTATTTAGAAAATAATACATTTACACGGCATGGTATTGTGCCCACAAATATATTAAATGCGCAACGCAGCGACGTATGTTATCTTCTCTACCAACACCTCAAATATACGCATATGCTTACAGGGATGTTTATGAGTTGTAATGTGTGGTATTGATTATAATTGATTGAACTAATTTACCAGCGTGCGGTAGGCATTGCTGCCAGTCCCAAGATATATCGCTGGGCCGGCTATGTCCACGCTGGGTCGAATTTGGGTCATAGTTGTTGTCAATAACGAGAGCCACATGGCGCATGATACACGAGTGTGGGATGGGCAGTGTAGGTGTTTCCCACCATTACAAAAAACCGGTGGGTAAAATGGGTGGGTTTTTGATATTAGAAGAAACCTTCTGGGTTTTTGTTTGATTTTCGTTTTTTTTTTGCAGGAACAAAAAAGCAATTATTATAAAAAATTATATTTTTGCCTCACAAATACTTGAACAAAACAGTAACAAAAATGTAACGTGTCAATATATTAGTAAACACTAAAACAAGTAAATAAAAAAACAAAAAATAAATAACAAAAACTTAACAAATGTTCTTCAAACTGAAATGTGGAAGGCAAAAGATATATTTTGAAAAGATATTTATGTTTTATTTAAATGTCTATAAATCTTAACTAGTTTTGACGCCTTTTCAGCTCCAAGTCTATTCCTTAGTTTGCTCCAAATATGGCCGAATGTAGAAATTTCCAACACAGTCCATATGTTGCTATATTGTCAAAGCAACGTCGAATTAAAGGTGGGAAATTATTTGAATTTTACAAAAACCCAGAATAAACCACAATTACCCACAATTGCTCAGAAAACTCCACCAAAAACCCAAATAAATACCCAGTGGGTCATCTTTTTCTAAAGAAGGTGGGCTTTTGCGAAATGCGTTGCCGCATTGTGTCGTGATATGGAGTGTTTATGCTCCTCTTTTTGTGTTTCTGCTTTTACAAATCTTTTTGGGGAGGGGTATTCGTATGGTCACCCAAGGAACAATTTAAAAGTCATTTGGACTTGAGGAGGTTTTAAGAAAGGTTTGTCAGTGTTAGGAAATAGTCATGTGCTTTATTGATGTTGTGATTAAGGCCTTTTAGACTTCAAGTATACTTACTCTTAATAGTAAGTTTTAAAGCATTCTGTAAGACCTAATTATAAAGCTAATTTGCTTCTAGGACAATATGTATTTGTAATGGATTTATCATAACCTACATAAAACTCTCCATAAAGCTAATTAGTTTTATGAACGTCTTAAATTCCATTTAGATTTAAAGAGGCTTTAAATTATTCTTTATGATAGATAGATAGATAGATAGATATTTATTGGTGCTAACAAAATACAATTTCTTACACAAGTCCACAGGAAAAACAATAGTATCAAGTACAATAATACAAATTACAAACATTTCGTTCTTAGGTAAAAATTTAAAAATTACATGTGTGGTCAATAAAATCGTCTATCTTATAGAAGGGATTTTTTATCAGATACTCCTTTATTACAGATTTAAACTTTTTAAAATTTAAATTTCTGATGTCCTCTGGGAGTTTATTAAAAAAAGTTGGTGCATAATATAATGTAGAGTTCAATGATTTTTTTAATCTTAAATATCTAATGTCCAAATTGTTTCTACCTCTAATGTCACGATCATGAGTATCTCCACGGGTTCCATACCTATCACAATTCTGCTTTGCATAAAGCAGGCATTCAAAAATGTAATAGGATGGAATGGTTAATATACTCATGTCAATAAATGTTTGCCTAACATCCATTCTGTAGTCTAGGCCCGCCAATACTCTAACAGCTTTTCTTTGTAAAGCAAATATTCTATGGGCATGTGGTGAATGTCCCCATATTAACAAACAGTAGGTGCACAGAGACTGTATTAAAGAATGATATGCCATATTACAAATATTTTGTTCGGTCTTGTATTTTAGGTTTTTCAATAAATATATGTTTTTTGAGATTTTTTTTGAAATATTGTCAACATGTGTGTCAAATTTTAACTGATTGTCAAAAGTAATTCCGAGAAATGTGACAGATTTAGAGTTGTGCAATTGATCCTTGCGTAGAGAGCAGAACATTTTTTCAGTTTTGGCTAAGTTTAGGTTCAGGTGATTTGCTGCATACCAATCAGCAATATCAACGATACCTCTTTCTACAGTAGTTGCTAGCTCCGTTGGATCATGATTTCTGTTAATTAATGTTGTGTCATCTGCAAATACTATTAGTTCACTATTGCTAGTAGCAACAGAGATATCATTGATATAAACAAGGAAAAGAATAGGGCCCAATAAGGAGCCTTGTGGAACCCCATGGGTTATTTCTTTGCTCTCGGAGAGCTCTTCATCATAAAAAGTTTTCTGGTGTCTGTTTGTTAGGTAACTTTTCATTAGCTCTAGGCTCATCTCACTGACACCATAGAATTCTAATTTTTTTATCAAAATATCATGGTCTACACAGTCAAAGGCTTTGGTTAGGTCGCAGAAAATAACTCCAATATCTTCCCCTTTTTCAAAACCCTCGAGTATATTTTCAATAAGATTGATGGAGGCTGCTACTGTTGATTTTCCTGATCTGAAACCGTATTGATTTTCTATAAATATATTATTGGATTCAAAGAACTCGTATAGTTGTTTTCTTAGTAGATATTCTATAATTTTGGAGATGACTGGTATCAGTGAGATGGGCCTGTAGTTGCTGGGCTCCTCATTTGCAATAAATGCATTTTAAATCCTTTTTGAAACTAGACATTTTCAATGCCTATTAGTACTTATTAAAGGCCATTACAAAACTAGACTCTTAAAATATCCTTGATAAATGTTGTGATGAAACTGTTATGAAGAAAAAAAGGCCTCTATAAATCTAAAAGGCAAATTTTAATTCCATAAAAAACTTTCCAAAACCTCAATAAAACATTTTTTTTAAAAATAATAAACAATATGTCTGCCTGAAGTGTCGTTGATGCATGTGTGTGTGTGTGTTAATTAAAAGCATTTCACGACTTACTGATGTGTAATTAAGTCTTTTTTGGAAAGGTCGAAGAAAAAAAAAAAGAGTGGCCATTTTAAAAGGACTGTTAAAACACACACACACATACAAATTATTTTGAGGTTAAGTTTTAAGTTTTTTGTATCAAATGTCAACGTCCCAAATGTTTTATTACAGCTTTTATCAAGTCCATGTGATCTTCGCCAAGTGCATTTGCATTTTTGTAAGGAAGGGATTATTTGTGATAGTACACAAAAAGACTAAAAGGGCTTCATTTAGAGTAAATGTTCTAGGTCATTACCATTATTAGAATATATAATTTAATGAGAGGACCAGTGTTGCCAGATCAAAATTTTAAAAGTTATCAGATGAAGCTTTAAAAAGTTACTAAATCTTACTAAAATTTCACTAGATTTGAAAGTAAAGCTCTCATTTTTAATTTTCAAAAGTTGCAGTGTCTGTAGGACACGCAATTTTCTTGAGCTCTCTGAGCACAGCATAGCTTTGATCGTCTTCTATCTGATTATTTCGTTGCCAGACTTTGTACTCTGTATTGTATTAAATGGTTTGTAACTAGAAAGTACTGTTTGTCTACGAGACGCTAGAGGGCAACGAGCCCAGGCTATCGATTGTAGCGATTCACGGTCAATAAACTATACTGTTACCTCAATTAGCAGCTTTTAGACGAGAGAGACGCGCGGAGCGGGGAATAGAATGAAAGATATTCTGTTAGGGTCTACAGCCTACGTCAGCTGTAAACACTACAGGCATCTTTGTCTGTGTCTTTTGCACGGAAATCAGATATGTCTGTCTCTTTCATTCGATTCCCCGCTCTGCGCGTCTCTCTAGTCTAAGAGCTGCTGATCGAGGTAACCGTAGAGTTTACTGATCGTGGTAGCGATTAACGTGAACAGTTCTGTATTGAATGGATCGCAACTCGAATTTAATGTTTGCCTACCTACCAGTAGAGGGCAATAAATTGGATGATTCAAAAATCATTAAAAATGGGCATTTTCATAAAAGTTTTCACTAAATCACTAGATTTAAAAAAAATCACCAGATTTAGTGAAATTTCACTAGACCTGGCAACACTGGAGAGGACTGTAAAATGACAATTAGGTTTTTAGTTGGCCGGCCATGTTTTTCTTATATAAAAATATTCAAGGTCAATCTCGCAATTATGATTATCAATAATTATCACTTTTTCGTTAGCAAATTAAGGTAGAATTACAAGAAACGACTGAAAATTACCGTGGGAACCGAGAAGCAGCCCACTTTTTTAAATTTGCTGATTACGTGTGTCTATGCAAATTTTGTATGGATATTAAAATCATTATTATTTCTGAGGGGGTCTTGATTTTTGGGCCTTTCTTATGTAGTTTTAACGATAAACTGCCGTTGGTTTTAATTTTTTTGTCATACCTGATGGCTTTTTATTACCTTTTAAATCGGCCTTAGAGAGGTTATAGTGCTCTACACTTTATACATTTCAAATTCCATTTTAACTTCAATAAGTCTGATGGTGTGTTTGCTTAAATCAGTTTAGAAAAAATAAATGCAATAATAAAATTATTTGGATTCCTTCGTGGACATTCTTATAGCTTCTCAGTTCTAATATGGTTTTAAAAACTAGTTTTAAGGTAGCCTTCTAGGTGTTTTCTAGAAATGCAGGAAGCTAACAGAAAAGCTTCTGACAGCTTTAAAATAGGTTTTGAGAAAGGTTTTAAAACGGTCCGAACAAGGTTTTCAAGAGCAGCACTATGCCTCACGAAAGAGTTTTATGATGGAATTTAAAAAGGCCTTAACAACCTTCATAAGGGTGGGCCCTTTTAGTCTACAAGTCGCTTTATGATGGTATTAAGGATATTGTTACAGAAAAATAGATTTTTCAAGGCATTTTATAAATAGTTTTATAGCACCCTTGTATACATTTAAGAAACTAAAATTGTTCCTTAGGCATGTTCCATTCTGTAGACAGAGGTGTGGTTTCTATCCATAGTCTGTGATCCTAATTTCAATAGGATCGGATTTTCCGCTGATATTCTTCGTTTTTGTATTTGTTCTACCAAATTCCAAAATAAAAATACCCATTTTTTAAATTATTAATAATAATGTAAAAAAGGTTAACCTCCAGATGATCTTTGAAAGGAGAAAAAAAATAAGGTGCTCATCTTGTGGCAACTCAAAGCACCAAATTTTATTTTTTTAAATAGTTTGTTTATCAGTTATTCATATATGTATCCAGCGATTTCTGGAAGACCCCTACATATTTGACCATGAAATGTTAATATCTAGTGATATGTTATCCACATTTTAATAATAATAATAATAAAAAAAGTTCTTTATTGAGTATAAACCCAAAAGGCCATCAACCGAAGTCCTTCAGCCTGTTTACAAAAATATTAAAATGAAAATAAATACTTGTACATTGTGTATTACATGTGTGGTAAATATTTATATATAAGAAAAAAAGAAAAAAACCGTATATGTATTGAAAAACGTTGTTTATGGTTCTCATAAGTCGTTAATGTGTTCCCACAGGGTTCGTTCTGGATATTTTCTGCGTCTTGGTGTCTGATGGTTTCTTGTTTTGCATAAGAGTTGTATTTTATCTATATTGTCTTCATTTTTGGCAAATTTGGTTGACAATTTTGAGAGTCTTTGTGAAATTGGTTCAATTTTGGTGATTTGGTACAGGAGGTCATTAGGCGGATTATGGACTGGATTGTCAGGGTGTCGGCATTTGGTGATCATTCTGAGTGTCGATGTCTCCGCTATATTCATATTTTTCAGTGCCGGGTTTTTTGCATTAAGGTAAAGGGGATGGATGTATTCTAGTAACGGCCTACATATAGATTTGTAGTAACGTACTGCTGTCTTCATACTGATCTGTCTTTGGTCATCTACGGAAGTGTTTGCCTCTGGAGATGCACTTCTTTTGGTGTGATTTGGTGTGATTATTAAAATTCAACCGGTGGTCAAGGCTTGCACCTAGATATTTGACTGTTGTATTGGATGAGAGAGAGTGATTGTTGATGGTTACTTTTGCGGAGTTGTTGTTGGGGGCATGGTTGAAGATTATGTATTGGGATTTTGTCGGGTTTGGTGTCAATCTCCATTTGTTGAACCATATCATCGTCGTGTTCATTTTCTTTGTAATTCATCCACAGTTTTTTTCATAGTGCAGTTATGACTAATTAATACAGCATCATCAGCATATTGTAGTATATATGGATTAGGGTTGAAGTGCGCTAGGTCATTTTCAAAGTTGTAAATATCAAAACAGTAGGTGTTGTATAGTAGTGGCAATAGCGGCGAGCCTTGTGGTAGTCCTTGTTGCATTTTAAATGTTTTAGAGTAGCTTGTGTCTATTTTGATTTGTAATGTTCTCTCTTTTAAATATGTGTTTATCATGTGTACTAAGTATCTCGGACAGTTCAGGTATGCTAGCTTGTACAGTAGGCCCATGTGCCAAACACTGTCGAATGCTTTATTTATATCCAAAAATATTGCCGCACTATGCTGACCTTCGAGCTTTGTTTTTTGGATATTTGAAGTGATTACCAGCAGCGGGTGGATGGTGGACGATTTCCCACATTTTATTTAAGTACTACTGATATTCTCATTAATACACTCTTAATGGATTTAAACTATACTATACTGAATTCATAAGAAGAGGATAGTAATAAATGTAGGTGATCAGCACGTGCAACAAATCCTATTGGCGCTTGAATTTGGATGGGATGTAAGTCGAAATAAGTTTTAGAGGCTTATCAAATCAACGTCGCTTTGTGACATGCGCCACTTGGCACTCTTTTGACTGTTTAATGTGCATCACTACCTCCTCTTACGAATTTAGAATAGTTCTGTTAATCCAGGCGTTTTAGTTGTAAAATTGACCTCTGTGCTAAATTCGTGCCATACGAATTTTTTTTTTTATTATGTTTATTTGGACGTCTTGAATAACACTTGGTAGTTACGCCACGATACACCCAGAGGATTTCTTGAAAACCGCGGATTCGCGATTAATTCAGTTTTTATGACCCAAACGGGAACCCAAAAGTTGTACATCTATAAATTCTCTACCTTAAAGGTCCTATACATTTTTTTCGTTTTGGAGATACGACGCGGACTAAGTGAAAAATACATTTTCGCATATCACATATACACATATATACATATATATATACACATATATACACATATTTCGCAATTATTTTGCTTTCTATGTCTCAGAATGAAAATTAAATATTGCTGTTATAGGTCCAAAACGGTTAGGCGTATGAAAAAAATGTATAGGACTTTAAGGTAGAGAATTTACAGATGTACAACTTTTATAACATGTGTTGTTCCCGGTTGGGCCATAAAAACTGAGTTAATCGCGAATCGGCGGTTTCCACGACCTTCCGACGCGGTTTTCACGAACTCCTCCAGGTGTATCGTGGCGTAACTACCAAGTGTTATTCAAGACGTCCAAATAAACACAACAAAATTTTTTTTTATCAACAATTAACATTGTAGAAAAATCATTCATTAATTTGAGAAAAAAAAATGTTTAATTTATTGTTTCCCATAATGTTCTTAACGGGTGTTTCCATCTTGCTCTGCTATTATGTACTCTTCTAACACATAAGCTGTCAATTAACTCATTATGTTTGTTCCGGGAAAACCTTGTTGATAGATTAGTTAGCCTCTTTTCTATTGGCTGAATATTTCTTAGCTGGTATAGCAGTTGGTTGGGAGGATTGTGTAGGGGATCATTGGGGTGATGGATTTTGGTTATCAAACGAAGGGCACTTGTTTCTGCTACCTTAAGTTTTTGTATCGCTGGATTTTTACAGTTTTGGAAGATTACGTGGCCATACTCCAGATCTGCAGATCGTTTTGTATATCCTACTGGCAGTTTCGATGTTGATTCCTCCTTTTTTATACACAAGGCATCTAAAGTGTTTTGCTCATGAAATAATGTTTCTTTTAGTTTGTGCCATATGGCTATTAAAGTTGATTTTGTGGTCAATGATTATTAGTGTTGGGGAGTTCGGGCCAGGGTTGTGATTGAAAATAATAAAAATGTACTTAGCTGGGTTAGGGTTTAGTTTCCATAAACCAATTTGTAGTGTGGCGTACCAGGTTTTGTAGACTTTGAGTTGCTTTTGCGATAGAGGTATTATGAGATAAGCGGGTCGTATCATCGAACTAGAGTATATAAGCACTGTGTGAAAAATGTTGGTCATCGTTGTAGGGATGGTAATAGATATTTGCACAGAAAATGTTGTATAGCAATGGAGAGAGTGGCGAACCTTGGGGGAGACCTTGTTCTGGTGTGAACTCATATGAGAATGAGGTTGAAACTTTTGCTTTTAGGTGGCGGTCTTTCAAAAAACAGTCTACTAATAATACAAGGTACTTTGAACAGCTTAGCTTGTAAAGTTATGCCTTTGTGCCAAATGCTGTCAAATGCTTTTTCAATGTCAATAAATAGAGCTGCAGTTTTTCCTCCATTCAATTTGTTGATTAGCGTAACCAGTGGGTGTAGTGTGGAACATTTAGTTTTAAATCCGAATTGGTGTCTGGGGATGTGGTGTTCTAATCTTTCTTCTATTTTCTTTTTCAATATTTTCTCGAAATATTTTCTGATGACTGGTAGGAGCGTTATAGATCTGAAATTGATTGCCTTGACATGATCCGTGTTGGGTTTTGATATTGCGACAATGGTTCCAAGTTTCCATTCTTCCGGTATATATTGGTTAATTAGACAAAATTCGTATATTTTTATGATGTGTCGGTGTATTTGAAGGTCTAGTTGTTTTAAGAGGTTTTTTGATATCATGTCGTGACCTGGGGCAGTGCTTTTTCCCCGATTTAATATCTCGCAGTAATCGGCTTCCTCGATGTTGTAGTTTTCTAGTGGCATTCTTTCAGTTATATATGTTTTGAACCAATTTTCTATTTCCATATAGTTTTCATTATCGAAGTTGTTGTTCTGCTTTTTTTTATAGGTAGTTTCAAAATGTTTTGCAAATATATCTGCTTTCTCTTCGGGGGTTTTGTAACTTTCGCCGCCCGTCACTATTGGTCTATTCGTTGTGTTTTTATTGTTATATTTTGTCAACTTTTTAATTTCATACCAGTAATTTTTACCTTTTTGTTTATTTATATCCTCGCATGTTTCAATCCATTTGTGTTTTAAATTCGGTAATCAATTTTTGAATATTTTTGTTTTCGTTTTCGCATAGGGTCATTGCTGTTTCTGTATTCTCGATACATTTTCCTTTTTCTTTTTATTAGCTGTATAATGAATGGAGGAAGTTCGTGAGCATAATACTTCATTTCTGTTTTAGGCTTGTTTTGCAATATCGTTACGGAGAGTTTATTATTAAAATGTGTTATATGTTCTTCGTCGATATGTCCCGAGTTGACTAGATAGTTTAATTTCGCTTACACTATTGATATTTGTTTTTTTTTTTTCTTAATTGTACTTCATCACTCTCTTGTGGGTTATTGGCTTTTGCAGGTCAATTTTAATTTTGAAGCCTAGGTGATCAGAACATAGGTCAGGAGTCAGTTCAACTTGTATATTGTTTTTAATATTGTCTGGATATTGTCTGGTGTTGAGTCCATTATTTATAATTTACGGAACTAGTATAACACACAGACGCAAACATTTTATGAAAGCAAATAAATAAAACATTTCAACTTACATATTCAAATCGATCTTTACTGAGCTGCGACAAAAGATGCAAAAAGCCAAGCAAAGAGAACCATGAGCACCATAAGAGCACCTCATCAATATATTGTACATTTATTATGCCGAATACAAATATAAACTTGTAAAAGACGAAGTTCCAGAACTTGTCTCGAAGTTGTTGCTGTTCGGACACTCTCAGTTCGCCAAAGACCAACTTCTGGACTGCTCTTCCTAATAGTATGAGCCAGCAGAAAGCCATATTCATCATCGTCTGTAACAAAAAAATATATGTTAAACAGAGCTGTTCCCAAGCACCGTGCTTAGTGCACCCTCTCTTAAGCACTTTACAAAACGAATATTGCTCGTAATCACTCAAAAATTTTCCCAAGCACTTTATAGCTCATGAGAACTTAAAAGTCTCTCGAGCAATGTGTCATTTCTAGATGAAATTTGTATATAGACATGGGTTAAAAAAACAGTTAAATATTTGATATTATGAAAAAAAATGTATATAATTACATCAAATGCAATTTAGATCACATCTCGTGTAACAATTCTTATGGTACACGGAAATTAGGCAAATTTATGTGGAATAGAAGAAAAAAATTATAATAAGCTGAAATGTCTATAATAGTTAGCTTATGTGTGTAAAAAAAAAAGTTCCCACCCCTGGGGGTAAACTTCATCCCCATCCCACCCCCTTTAGGGACACCGCACTGGTTTTTTTACAATATCTTTTAAACGCTTTATCTTAGAGAAAAAACATAAGTATAGGAAAAGGTTTGTCATTAAATTCTCTACAAAAAAAGGTTCTGTGTTATGTATCGATATTTCTATTACTTTTTATGTTATCAAATCGTAAACTGTAAACAAAAATGAAAGTCTGATTATATTGAATACGGTACTTAATCCAACATAACGCAGCCTGATAATATTTCAAATGATTCAACACAATCCTAACCGCCTTATTCATAAACACGCTAGAGAGAGAGAGGTTGTTTTGACCTGCCTATGACCTATGAGTTATTTTTGATCAAAATACGCCAATTACAGACCCTAAAGAAGCAACATGGCCAACAAAGAACAATTAATTTCTCAACTAGTTCAGACCTTTCAAAATGAAGAGATACAAACTGTAACTGTGGATGATGATGCTGATACAGTTATAGTTCAAACTGCTATTCAAAAAAGTTTTAAATCCGAACCGGTCGTAAGTGTAGGACAAGATGTCGATCTTCTTACCTTAATTATTGCCCTAACGCCAACTGAAAAGGATATTAGACTACTAAGGGAGGCCCAAAGATAATAGTTGTCAAATGTCCTTAAAAACTCAACAAAAACAGTTCTTTTACTTCCACGTCCAGTGGAAGTATAGTAACGACAAACAAATTTTAAAAAATTTTTATTGTCCAAATAGGCTTAAAATGTCATGAAACGTCGAGATTTTAAGTTTGAGCGAAAAAAAATTTCTGTCTGTCGGTCTGTCTGTCTGTAACTTTTTTTTGTGCGCACGTTTACTCTGGAACCGTTTAAGATATTGACTTGAAATTTGGTACACGTATGTACTTTAACGAGATCTAGAACTAGATTATATTTTCATCTTGTTCCGTCGAAGGGTTGGGGAGTAAAATGGGGTAAATTTGGGGTAAATGGGTAAATCAAGCAGGTAAGAGTCCATGAAATTGGTATTTAGTATATACAAGAGAAGCTAAGGTCCCAAAAAAATTTTTGGCATTAGCCACCCCCATTACCACCCCCACCTCCTTATTAAAGGGGATGGAAAAAAATTGTGATTTAGTGTATGTACAGGAACCAGAAACCTCAAAATATTTTTTTGCTTCATCCACCCCCCACTACCACCCCCCTATCACCACCCCCCACCCTACTACCGATGTGGGGTATCGTTTTATGGGTTTTTGAGGTAGAGGATTTCAAATATTATATTATTAACGTTCCATAAACAATAATTTTCACATACAAAGTTTTTTTGTTGTGAGTGACTTGGATAGAGAATCTGGATGTGGAAGTAGTGATTCCTTGGGCAGCGGTTTTTGCTCATGCATTTAGTGGTAGACACAAACTCCAAATTTATTAAACTCGAAAATAAAACAAGAAGTTGTTAAAACCTTTAACAAACCAAATGCTACAAAACAGGATATTATATACTGAGGCTGACGAACAATTTGCTCTTGCACTATACAGGGTGTTTCGCTCTAACTTGAGTGCTAATGAATGGATTTTGATGAAAACTTGTGCAATGTGTTTGTAATGATGTTAATAAAAAAGTTAAAAAACACACTAGTCAAAGATGGAGGTAGATTTTCATGTTTTTCCGAAGAAACTCGGTGAAAACGCACTTTACAGAAAAGTTGCAAATAAAAAAAAGTCTTGTATTTCGATGGTACATTCACCTGAATTTTTTCAGTTTTTTTTTTTCAACTTTTAAATTCCCCTCCCCAATTTTCAGGAATTTTCGAGTGACCATATCTCGAAAAATATGGTGGAGGTGAAACCTCCCATTGACTGGACTATATGCCAAATTTCAGCTCAACTGGCGTCTTATCTCGAAGAGGTTCCATTATATTATTGTTGGTTTGATAATATTGCACCCTTAGTATAGTTGATCGCAGATTTAACAGGCACTCAAAAAATGTCGGCGCCTTTGACCCATCAAACACGCCGCATCGCAAAGCCAAAGATGCCGACATTTTTTGAGTGCCTGTTAAATCTGTGGTTTAGTATACCATAATATTGTATTTTCATCAGAACTACACGTATATGCAAAACATACTAACAAACAAACGAACATACTAACTAACTAACTAACATACAAAGCAAGTTAAATAAAAGCCTGTAAAATAATTCCCCACCGAATTTGGTGAAGATTTGATTTAAACAGAGATTACTGAGTAATTAAAAAAAAAAAAAGGAAAAAATAATTTCCACTTTGACGAATCAAAACCACATTTTACTAATGTGTATTTAGTTAAATTTGATATTTTTGTCCACAAATCTGTCCCTACTCTATGGCTTATTAGTAATAATCCACCATGTATAATTTTGACTAAAAATATATTTTCTTAAAGAATATTTAAGCCGACAAATTCCGTTTGAAGAGAACGACTTCACCATATTTATTTTTTATTACACCCTTGTAATAAAGATTTAAAAGCTTAAATTTGAGGGATCAATAAAAAATTGGATGTATGTAAAAACTGAGAGTCATCATATTATGTATAACAGATAGTCGTATTGTAATTATCATCATGGGCGTGCTTAAAGGGTGTAAGAGGTTAAACTTAAATGTAACTTTTTTAATTTGATTTTCTATTCTGATGATTTACTTCGATTGTATTGTTAAAAATAAATAAAAAGGGCATTATTTATATAACTCTGTACTTGCATATATAATAAATTAATTTTTTTGGATATACCATCAACAAATAAACGGACGGACGAGAAGGCGACATATTGACGAAATTTTCGAAATCTATACGATCTGAAACGTGAACATCCGGAAATCTCGAGGAGTAATTCGTTCCATTACATCTTCTTTTCGGTAAGCGACGGAAGTGAAAAATCTATGGTAAAAACAAAGTAACTCAGGAAAAACAAAATTACTATTTTAACAGAATATACTCTATTTGGCAAAGACAGAGTGTAAAAGAGGATGCGAATTCTCTAAAAACGTGGACATAGTGTTATAATAAGAAATTTTAAATACTCCTTTATATTTCGCATGGGTTATCTGCATTTTTAGAAAAACAATCAGTCGAAATACCCGTACTGGCCGTACTATGACAGTTCTTGGGGTAAACTGTTACCAGCTTATGTTTTAAAAACTCGATACAAAGCGAGTTGCCCTTGTCTTTGCCACTCTGAATTGTATCTATGATCTCTAAAAATTCGCCTAAAAATTAGTCACAAACATCACAACCGCCGTATAACGTATAACGGGAGCGAGACTAAGAACTGAAAAAATTGGATAGCTCGGTTGTTGACGACTTATCAGAAATTGTGTAATATGGTAGTTTGCGTGTTAATTTCGTTATGTATTATTTAATTTAGAAGAAAAAAATCAAAGCGAAACATATTTTAAAAAAATGACTTTCGACTTTGAATATGTCGCGAAAACGACAGTGACGTACAGGACGAACAAGTTGACAACAAAGAAAATAACCTCTCCCGTCAAAAGATAGGTTGACGTTTCACCAGCAGTGTTTAATGCATGCGGAATAGGAAGGAGAAAGCGCGCTATATGCAGGAGGATCGGCGATAACATGGGGAAAATTTAACAGTAGATAGTCCCCACTGAAAAGAGTTAAAAAAATGAAAAATTAAAAAAATACGACGAAAAAATTACCTTATTTTTTGTAGAAATGCGCCGCCAATGACTTTAACCAATCTGACGTAACGTCACTTCCCCTCCCTTTTATCAGACTTGGGATTGACACTATTGACAGCAAAGCTGGAGAGGGTAGAAGTGACTTTTTGGTTTTAATGAAATCACACTACAAAAATAGCGAAATAAGTCGAAAAGACATTGACCCTATGCTAGTGAACTTTACAACAAGTAGATAGAAGAGATATTTACTTAAACCCGTCAATAACACAAAAACTTCGGCGGCACTTTGTACCTGCCGGTGTCCTGATTGTTCGAGCGAAAGCAAAAAACGAGGCACTTTGACCGCACCCGCCAGTTCACTTTTTATGCCAATTAAGGAAATGTAAACATCTTCGATATGTTCTTTCACAAGTAAGTTCATCTATTATTACCTATTACTGACCACAGACAAGTAATAGTAGTGTATCTTTGCAAGTTTTAATGCAACAAAAATTACTAAATTACCTCGGATCACTCTAAAACTTTGCAGGGACTTTCCCACACAGAAGACTAGTACACCATTTTATTTTCCGCATATCATGGTAAATCACCCTGTATAACTATCCCTGCAAAAGTGAAAGAAAGACCCACTTCTATTTTTACGGACATAATTAAAGTACAGCTTGCTTACTTATTTTTCTATTATTCATGGTTTTATGATTAACTTCCTTGTAGACTTTCGTGGTGGCGTTTGAAACGTGTGTATTTTATTAATTGATATAATATTATAAGATACTATTTTCAACTTCTAACGATTTTTAAGAAGAAATGCTATTATTTAATACATATTAGAATATTGCGCAACCACCAAATTCAGACAACAGTCATTTCATACAAAATTAATTAATTTAGATTTATCGGTATAATTTCTATGAATGTTACGGGAAAAGGTAGTACGCCCATGGCCGCGCTTTGCCTGAGTAATTTATTATTTACTCTCTGTCTTTATCAAACAGAGTATAGAGTAGGATTTTCTGGATGCACAGTACATGGATATGTTTAAAAATGACTACTTTAACCATGTAAAAGGCCAAAAGAAATATAGTTTTTGTCTAAATCGAGGTCGTGTACACTACAGTGTCCCACCGGGAATTGCAGAATTTTTTAAAAAATTGCAAATTGAATAATTGAATTTCTTTATAGAGTAGAGCCTAGCTCACGTTATTGTCTTTCTGCATGCCAATGAAGGACTTTTGCGTGAAAAAAATTATAAAGGTTATTGCAAACCAAATTGTCAAATTTTTTATAAAATGTCAAATATCTCTGAAACGGCTAGCTTTAGGGATAGAGTATGCTACATGTTTTTGAAATATATAGGGTGATTCATTTAAAATAAGCAAGTTTTTATGGATTTCCGCTATAAGCGGAAGAGCCAAATGCTCGTAATAATTTTCTTTGGATTGGCCATACAGATATAAGTAATAGGCTTCTTGCAAAAAATATAATGGGCAAGTATACATTTTTTTTTTTAAATAATTTTAATAATATCTACACATAAAACAGTTGGCCCGTATTTTTTATTTTATCTTTTTGATAATGCCTTATAGTAAAAAAAAAACATGAAAAAACTGTCTTTAAACGGTTAGATAGTGCCGCCAGTTTTCGGGGTATTCTATTGCCTATGACGTAATAGCGTAATCACCAGATTCTAATTTGTGCTTGAGAAACGAGTGTTACGTTGCCATATTTCGATAAAAAATAATGTAAGATATTCTGTACTGCTATACGGGATTCTCTGTAATATTACAATTCTGTATTAGCAAGTTATCAATCGGTCTTAAAAATACATAAAATATTTACTTGCAGGATATTTGAAACAGTGTTAAAAATTAACATCAACGTTTATTTCAGACAGTGCAGTAGTGCACATTCCTTTTTAGAAATGTCGAAATGTGGCAACGTAGTTGGTTACTGTCAAATGTAAAGTGCCCCTGTTTTAGAGGTTATTACGCTATTACGTCACGAGATATCCGGCAAATGACCTTATTTTAAATCCACTCTGATTTAAGCAAATTCATTTTACAATAAAACCAATAATACTCGGTAAAATTACTTTGAAACTATAGTTATAACATATTGGAGTCATACTATAATGCTATATTATTAATATTGTCGTTTTCGTTATAGTCTACTAGCCCATTTTAGAATTTTTACAGTGTGTAAAGGATTTTTTCTTATTTTTTCTTTTACAAACGGTATTCAACATTAAAGTTTGAATAAATCTGTTAGGCGCGCAAACAACGCGTGACGTCATGTAACAGGAGACGCCACAGAGCTGGCGTACATTTTAAATTAATTCCATTTACGGACGTTGCCCTTATCATAGCTTGATAGAGGAGCGAAATAGACCATAAATGTCTCTCCGTTATCGAGAAAAAAATCAGGGTAGAACTCGACCAGACCTTATAGTTCTTATAAGTGAATAATTCTACATAAGAAATGGCTATTTACGATATTTTATTGTAGTACATATATTTTTTATTTTGAAAAAAAAAACTTGAGAAATTGATTGATTATAAAAATCGTGTTTTTTAACATTTACATCGCCATATCTTCAAATCTCGAGCTATCGATCTGATTTTTTTTAAAAATTCAAGTACACAAACAAGCGCTTCCAACGGTCTTTTTGTTTCTATTGATTATTGTTTATTATTGTCTTTAAATAACAATGAACTTATTACTTCGCTATCGCTACGAATGTACTCATATTTTGACTAAGCGACAAACGTTTTTATTTTTGCAAATTTACATATACATGCAGAGAAGCAATTGAAGCCGAGGAGAAGTTTTTGAAAAAACATTTTTCATCTAGGACTTTAGTTTTTTATTTATGAATATTTCTGTGACGCAGTAGCATATGGCATACACCCGGCAGCCGTACGGCGTAAATTAGCCGATTGACCTTTGAAACAACCTTTTTCAGTCAGGTTTAAAACAATTTAAACCCTTTTAAAAGTGGTACACTTGAATACACATTTCACAGACCGAATACAACTAAATAATTTTAGGAAATAACCGCAAACTGCACAATTCGTGCAGTAATATTAACAGTAACAGTATATTTCTGCGAGTGCAATGATTCGGACATATAATTCATATGTCCGAATCATTGCACTCGCAGAAATATACTGTTAGATGACGTGACGTCCAATATGACTGTGTACTCAGACATGCCCCTACTCCCGGATATTAGTCGGCGATTTAAATACTCCAGTTAGAAATTATGAAAACAGATTTGATAATTGTTAATGTTTAGTAACACTATATTGCATATATAAATTAATTTAAAATATGCGGCACATGCAATTTTCAAAATTATCTGGTGCGTACTTTTCCCTATATCGATCGATGCAGTTCCCGGTGGGACACCCTGTATTTACCATTAATAGTCATTTCCTACATATTATGTAGATCAGATGAGGCATCATTTTATTTTTAGATATTAAATGATAGCATTGCAGAGAATTTTATAACATAACAAAAATAAAACTATAAAAGTGTGGCACAGACAACGGCCAAAATTACCGTTAAAAAGTTGTAAATAAAATCCTTGGCACGACAGGGAACTTGCTTTAAATTCATTGTTTATCAGTAGATATAAACTCGACTTTTTGGCGTGCTACATCAATTTTTGAATTATTGCCAAGTGTGCGCATTGCCGCAAACTTGTCTTTCTCTGCATGCACCTAATGAAGTAAAATACCTACTTGTTACTTGTTACCGACAAGTACTTAATGGAAAATAATAACCATGAAAACTAAAATTGTATAGTTTCGTGTACCTACTTATTTACTGTATTGATTTACATATCTAAATAGTCCATATAGTCCAGTCAATGAAAGAGTTGTAGAGAACATTTTGGAGGGGAGAATTTTTCTCTTCAGGAATGTATTGGGGGTAGTCAGGAGGTAAACATACTAAAAGTCCCCGCCCCTAGCCCCGCCGCTTCAGTAGGAGAGGGGGGGGGGAAGGTTCCTTTTTTCGATTCTTCGCTTATAACTCGGAAACGATGCGTCGTAAGAAAAAAGGTAATCTATGCAAAATTAAAAGTAATTAAATTTCATACAATAATGTTTATATTCATTTTCTTCCTATGTGTGATATTTTACGAGATATTCGCCAGCGAAAATCGATAATTAATAAAAAAAAATCAAATGTGTACCTTGAATATTTCTATCAAAGCGGTTTACCGTGGTCTGCTAATAAATCACAGTCACAAAACAATCTTTATTTTACAACACTCGACGTATTTACTAACGTAATATTTTGTCGAAGTCTAGACATTTCCTTAAATATACAGTGTGACTCACTTAAAATGAAGATACCCTTATAACTTTCTCATTTTGTTTCCGATTTGAATCAAATTTTACTCAAGTATAAAACACATTAGGATTTACTTATGACCAGAAAATCATTCACCTGCTATAATGGCAAAGCTACCTGCGGTACCAAAATATGAGGAAAAAGATTAAAAATCATATTGATTTTTAATCTTATGAACGACGAACTTTACGTTGCCACCACAAATTGCGGAAACTGAGGACCCCCTTTGCCAGATGAGCTTATGTATGAGATATCCCCCATCAATAATCAAATCAAATTTTGGTGTATGTACGTTTGTGGCGCCGACTGGATGCATTTTTTAGAATTTCTAACATTCAAAATGTTTTATTTTTTTCAGCATATTTTGGTACCGCAGGTGGCTTTGCCTTTATAGCAGGTGAATGATTTTCTGGTCATAGGTAGATCATAATTTGTTCTATACTTGAGTAAAATTTGATTCAAATCGGAAACAAAATGAAAAAGTTATAAGGGTATCTTCATTTTAAGTGAGTCACACTGTATATTTAAGGAAATGTCTAGACTTCGACAAAATATTACGTTAGTAAATACGTCAAGTGTTGTAAAATAAAGATTGTTTTGTGACTGTGATTTATTAGCAGACCACGGTAAATCGCCTTGATAGAGATATTCAAGGTACACAATTGATTTTTTTTTTTATTAATTTTCGATTTTCGCTGGCGAATATCTCGTAAAATATAACACATAGGATGAAAATGAATATAAACATTCTTGTGGGAAATTTAATTACGTTTAATTTTGCATAGATTATTTTTTCCCATACGACGCATCGTTTCCGAGTTATAAGCGAAGAATCGAAAAAAGGAACCTTTCCACCCCCCTCCCCCTGAAGCGGCGGGGCTAGGGGCGGGGTCTTTTAGTGTTTACCTCCTGACTACCTCCAACACATCCCTGAAGAGAAAAATTCTCCCCTCCAAAATGTTCTCTACAATCCCCTTTTGGACATTCATTGATTGGACTAATAATTTATTTTTAAACCACCGACAGAATGACAGTTTATGTCAATTTCCACTATTCAAATCTCCTTGCTCGTGTTCCACTCACATTTAGTTTTGTAATGACGAGTCAAAGTTCAAGTTAACTAACTCGTAGTCGCAACTTAACCCGAGGTTAAGTTCGAGTTATGTTTCAACTGTTTTTCATTATTATTTTTCATTGGAAGTAAGGTGTGTGAAATATTTTATTAGGTTGGTACTTATAGTACAACCGCTGAGCACACTTCTGTATGTCATCCATTTACCAGAGATTCACCCATTTGGATATTGTTGGTAATTGTCCAGTGATTAAAAAAAATTAGGTGATGGTTTATGCGAGTGCCCGTTTTGGAAAATCGACGCCATCTTTGATTCTTATTGAAAATGCACTACATAGGCATGTGAGGTGCCATTTCATGTGTTTTTTAGGGTACTGAACATGTTCCCGATAGTATAAATACTGAAAAGTGTTTACTAATCATTATTTAGTAAGACAGATACGAATCAACATATTTTATTTCTATACTAAACAGATTTCCACTGTTTTATAAAACACGAAGTAACATAAAATGAATAAGTCAATGACATCACTGGTTTAAGTATATGGTATGACTAATATATAACAAAAAACAATATATGACTCCTTATATCTATAATTTTAAACAGCAGACGTAATAATTATTTACGTTGCAATATTAGGATACTTATTACAACAATCAATAATGGCTACACTTCTGCAATGACAGTAAATGCAACAAGATATTCCATTTGAAAAACATAAACGTGAATCTCTTGCACTCTTTAGACATAAGTCACAAGTAGGCACAAGTTCGTTGCTGGGAGGAGACAGTGAAGTAGTCCTTTGCGAGAGGCGTCCTTCCTTGACATGTTTGGTAGGCAGATTCTCATGAAATACATTACTAACTAGATAGGCTCTTTACAACGTTTATTTATACACTTTTGAACTTTATACAATAAATGGTAATATTGAGCTCTTGAATTTTCTTGGCTGAATGATTAACTTTAATTAAGTTTAACCTCTCTGGCGTTTTCGTGTGTTAGGTCGACAACTGAATATATAGGATCCTCATAAGATCCTCAAGTCTGTCATTCAAGACATCGATCAGATCACGGAAACTAATGGGAGGAATTGTGTAAAAGTAGTTAAGAAATTAAGAAGTGATTAATTAGATTAATAAGCAGTATTTAGACATAAGACAAGTGCATCGTAAAGAGGTAGATTGGAGAGAGCAGTAAGCATTCTGCGGTAGGTATAACTTATTTTTTCATATTATTGCAAGGCATATTTTCCCTGTTTCTAAACGATCGCACACTTCAATGTGAATATCAGTCGATATTCCGTTGAAGCAACGTCGAGCGCGGTTAGTACTTGGATGGGCTCCCATCTTGGGAAATACAGCGTTCTCGTCCCACCTTCTAGAGGCTTGTGTATACTCGGAAGTTGCGTAATTTCGGACGAGGATTACGTAGTGGATATACCATCTTTCGGAGGGGATGTAAAGCAGGCGGTCCCTTGTCTATTAAATGTTGGGCAAGTAAAAGATCCCTACTCTTCTTAAGGGAAGAGGTTCGGCAAAATTTCCAGGTTGGGGGTAGCTCGTCTCCTGGCGACGGTGATAGGCCCTGGTAGCGGAAATAGGCCGACGTTAAACAGTTAAAAAAAATAAATAAATAAACGATCGCACAGTGGACCGTATGGCCGTTCTAGGTGGACAAAATTCAGGTCAAAATATCATACAAAAAATACAAAAAACCAGGTAGCCCCATTAAGAACACATTAACTAAATTAAATTCGAGGAATTATTTACCTGCTATAAGTACTTACGATCTTACGAAACTACAGGTAGTCAAAGTGCCCTTAAATGTTCCGTACCTGTTATTAGTTCGTTTGCAACCGTAACGTGAGGTGCATATGTTCAAAGTTATTTTGTGATATAATATTCTAGTGGTAATTTGTGTTATGGATGTTACAACTATAGGTAAGAGTCTACTATGTCTGAATTATTACCGTTTGTGAATCTTTCATATAAAGTTAAACTATAGGCCTTAAAATAGGATGATATTTTTTCAGCGAAATAACAAAGTTCTAAAAGTTCTGCATGCTGAAACTTTATCACTTCCAAGAGATTCCATACTGTTTTTTGATTCATGTTATAGACTAAAGTCGTTAGTTTTTACCTGTGATTTGCATTTTTTGCGCTGTTTTGCGATAACATATTTTTAATTTTTCAGAATCACGACATAAATTGTCGCGAAGAGAGTTTTTCAATATGTGGCGAGGTTTTGATAAAAATACTCGACATGAACAACTTTTAAAATTAGTAATTGACAAATTCAATAATACTGATTTGAGTGAAAATAGCAGGACAAGTATGAAAACTAATATAATACAGTGGTCTTCAAAAACGGTGGGAAAAATCATCACGAAAATTGGAACAATTTAAAAAAAAAATACGACGACTGCACAGAGGTCCATATTTTAAATCTAGTTGGACAAAAATAAGAAATATGAAGTTTTGAGACCAGTATTAAACTTATTTAGTTATTGTATAAACATATCAAAGCACAACGCCCCAATAAAATATTCTTCGAGATCGGTCACAAACTAGTGTTTGTAATGCTTTGAAAGTGGAGTAAAACCAGTTTACCTGACAAATTTCTATTGGTCGTCTACTTTCAGTGTTATAAGACGGAAGTATTTAGAGGTTATTGTGTGGATATCGGAAACATTTTATATAGGTTTGTATTTAATAATATAAATTGTTTTTGTATTCATCTTATTACTTTACGATAGGTAACAGTTTTTTTGTAAGTTTTTCACTATATTTGTAATTGATTAAGACCTACAGTTTGATTGCTAGTGATATTTGTAATTGGCCTTTATCCATTTGAAATGTAATTTTATACTTCACCAAATTAAGGTAAGGTGCAGGAGTTGCAGCTGATTTTTTTATTGCGTTTTTTAGATATGTGTGTTATTTCCCGGAGAGAACTTTTCGAAGATTGGTTGAGTGAGGGCAAGAAGGAGGCAAAATCCATGAGAAGAAAATTTTGCGGGAACACGATTTAAAAAATCAACGGAAATATTGTCCAGAAGAAGCGTTATAGTCGAGGAAATATAACACAAAAATACCCCCAACCTTCAATTTTTTTTTTTGCAGCAAGTCGGATTGAGATGGGGTTTTTTGAATTCGCTTCGTTAACTCGTCTAGAAACTTTGTGTCATATTTTGGTCTTGTACTTTTTTGAAATTGCATTGCTGCATCGAAAAGTGAATTCTTATAAGTGCAACTTTTCAAGTGATGAAGAAGAAATTCATATTTTCCAGAAAAAACTCCCGAATCATACGAATTTCAGCACTGGGGTTTTTTTTTGAGTCGCTGGACCTGAATGTGATGTCCAAATGAGCCCCCTGTGCACCTGGAGGTCAGGACGGCACCAGGAACGTCATCACCTGGAGATCCCTGTAAACTCATGGAAAATCGATCAAAACTCGTTACCCGGGGGTTTTTCGGGTCGCTCGTCCCGAATCTGACATTGGCAACCTCCTCCGGATGACCTGATGTGCGCGACCTAGCTAATAACGTCATCTCCTGGAGTTTTACTGAAATTACTTATCAAATCGATCGGAACTCGTTACCCGGGGGGTTTTTCGATCGATTTTCCATGAGTTTACAGGGAACTCCAAGTGATGACGTACCTGGTGCCGTCCTGACCTCCAGGTACACAGGGGGCTCATTTGGACACCACATTCAGGTTCAGCAACTCAAAAAACCCCCGGGTACTGAAATTCGTATGATTCGGGAATTCTTTCTGGAAGATATGAATTTTTTCTTCATCACTTGAAAAGATGCACTTTTCGATACAGCAATGTAATTTCAAAAAAATACAAGACCAAAATATGCCACAAAGTTTCTAGACGAGCTAACGAAGCAAATGCAAATTTCGAATTTAATCATAAGTTTTGACCATACACCATGATATAAATGCAGACATCATGACTCAGTTCGCACAGACAAGTCGAAATAAAATACTGGATTTTGTCATATAGTTTCTGACAGGTGTATTTTTTTTTTAATTTTTGTCTAAATATTTATTAGTAGTCCACTGTTTGACGGTTTTTCGCTCAGAATTCTTTCGTACAAAATCGATTGACGTAAAATTTGGGAATGGCACAAGGAACAAAAGTTATATAGTGCCGATGTGTGCTTTTCCCTGGGGGTGGATGCCTTTTCGGGGGTGGAAATTATTACATTCAAAATAACCGCAGAAATCGATAGGGGAATAAATTCTAAGCAAAAAATGTCCTATAAAGTTTTTTCGATGAGTCAATACTTTTTGAGTTGATCGTGATTGTAAATGTTGATTTTTCATGTTTTAGAACGATTTTTCGCGAATAACTCGAATGCCTTACGTTTTATCAAAAAAAATATAAGCAAAAATGAAGCTTATAAAATAATAAATCGATTGTTTTTTTTTCTTATTTTTGTAGATGTAATACAAACCGAGTTATGGCTCGTTGAAGGTGACTCTTTGTTTGCCGAAAACTGAATTCGAACCTTTCAACGTTAAATAACGGAAAAACGGAAAATTTTTGGAGGAAAACATTTAAGATATTTTTAAAAGTACGCGAGGAGACCTTTAAAATGAGCATTGGTAAAAGTCGTTAGCATAAAAACTAGAGATGCAACGGATATCCGGTTACTATCCGGTATCCGGTCTATCCGGCCACTTTATTACTATTCGGCTGGGCACCGGATGTGATCTAATATCCGGCCAAAACCGGATAGTTAAAAAATAAAAAGTGGTATAAAAATGAAACAGTTGTATTATTTTTCACTTATCCTGCATTACAATTATTACTACAAACTGGCAATATCTATAGATTAGTTACTAAATTAATACTTAAAGTTTACCAATGGTAAATTATGGTGAATAAAGATGAGTTTGTCAGCGTTTAGAGGTAGTAGACGATTGCGTTTCTTTTCGTATAGGTTGCCAGCTTCTGAAACTGGCTTCTCACTGTATACACTACGGCAAGGGCTGAAAGATACATGTTTACAAACTTTGACAAAAGTATATACTGATTGGAGTTAGTATACCACCATGCGTAAGGGTCACTATTTCTCTGAATCCGTGCTCCTTTCAAATAATAATCGATCTCCTCGGCCATTGAGCTTTTCTCCGAAATGTTTTCATTAACGCTATTATTTTTTCACCACTTCCTTAAAACAGTCCCAAAAAGTGTTGTGAATATCAGCAGTAATATTATCTTGTGTGTTTCTCTTACGTTGTTTAATGAAAGGAGAATAACCACTTTCACTATCACTGCTTGAGCATGAATCATCACAACTATTTTTTAAAACCTCCAGCAGAATAATTTGGCGGGATTATTCAGCCTGACTTTTATCGAAAAAACTTGTTTTAAATCGGGGGGTCTAGAAGAGTTGACAGTTGAAGTATTTTTTGTCGTTGAGGTTGCCAAAACGTGTTTTCAATCCAACTTTCAATGTAAGCCGGATATCCGGTATTCGGTATCCGGCCAAAACACTATCCGTTGCATCCCTAATAAAAACTAACGTAGTTATGATGAAAATAAAATGGTTGACTCGTTTCTTCGGAGAAAAAATCAGCAATAAAACCAATGGCTTCACCGCAAGAAATGAAATTGAACGTAATCCATTTACAATTTACTTCATTTAAGTACTAACATGTTCTAGAAGATTGATCGGTTTGGGATGCCTAGATTTGAAAAACAGTTTGATACAAATTTGAAATGATTTTTTAAATTTCTTAAAAAAAAGGTTCATTTTTTCACAATAATTCAAAAACTAAAGAAGATACGTAAAGAATACTAGAGTACAAAAATTAAGTTTTTCTTTTGCTGGAAATTTTTTTTTTAATTTTTCTAGGATAAAAAATAATTAAGATAACACCGTTATAAGTTTGCATTTGAGTGCGAGGACCACCTTCCTCGAACCCTTTAAACTAAAAAATCTCAAATACGAAGGGTTCAAGGAAGTTCAACTTTACATGCATTGTACCCCTTAAAATTCTCTGCAAAACGGTTTTTGGAGCGATTGAATAGCTTAAAAATGAAGGAAGCTATCGTTGAAAAACGAATCGCCTTTTTTCGGTGGCTACCACTGAAAACAGTGCTGTGAGATTATCATTCCTTGTTCCAACAGTTGATGCTCTGAATGGGCACATTATTAGAGGGTTTATTTACAAACTCAGATGTGGCTTGGGAACAAAAATATTCGTCCAACTGATTGGGGATGGATTTATAATGAAGGATTTTTACTACCAATCAAAATGCTGGATATGCCTGCACTGGAACAACTCCTCAGAATGATATTCTGTAATTGCAAAAAAGGATGCGGCGGAGCTTGTAGCTGCCGAAAAGTTGGACTTTTTTATAACGCAACATGCGGAACATGCTCCGGTGACAACTGTCAAAATTGTCCTCCAATTACAGACCAAGAGGAGGAGGTCGATAGTGATGATAGTTCTTCTGATGATCGATAGGTTTTCAATAATAAAACATGCTATTATAATGCAAATAAAATTTTTATTTTTCCCCTTAAACTCATTCAATAATTTCAGTTTTTAATTTCAAGTAAATATGGTAGTTAATTTTATCACGAGAGCGACTTGTAATGGATGAAACGTTGCAATAAATCATAAATTGTATTATAAATAGTGACGGGATTTTAATTCATTATAAATGCACCATTAAAACATTTCAAGCTGATGAAAACTAATTTTTTAAAAAAAATCGTCATTAAAGGGTTGAAACGTTGTAACACTTTATAAATTATATTCCAGGACATGAAATAATGTTTATTCTACATATTTAAACATGATTTCAATCTATGTAACGCTTAAATCCTCAGAAGGGGTAGTTTTCACCCCCAAAAAACAAAAAGTACACATCAGGAACATATAACTTTTGAAGAGGAGGGTTAGATGAGCGTAATTACGGATTTTGATCAAAATCGATGTTGTACGAAAGAACTCTGAGGTAATACCCTATTTTTACCGTCAAATACTGGACTATAGTGTTCGTTGTATTTATAGGTCCCTGATACCTGAACATTTTTACTTTTTTTATACGTACATAAAACTGTTCATGTATTATTGAATAATAAAAGTTTTTTTATCTTTTAGAGCTATTAATATTTTTTATTTTATTTAACGCAATTTAACTGGGACCGAACAATCCACGATTGGTGTTTTTCACTTTTTTTCAAAAGATTTTGCTGGCTTTCTCATTGAATTACACATTACAAACTCAGAGCTTTTTTTAGATACCTAAAGCAACGGTTTAAGAGAAAAAAATAGTATTCTCTTCAGAAATGAGTAAAGGGAACTTTCCAATTTTCCAATCTTTGGGAGTTTCCGGAACGAAGTTTTGATAAAAATCAGATAGATAAAGGAAACTTTCCATATGAAAGTTTCCAGAACGAAATTGTGATAAAAATGAAAGTTTTCGTTTGTAATCTCCCTAGTGCTTGAATTATTTCCGGAAATTTTTTTGAGGTCCGAATGTTCTTTAAAAATTCGTGAGCGAAAAAAAATTTCCGGATTTTTAATTCAAGAGCGAGGGAGATTCGGTAAGAAAATTTTAGACCAAAATTACTTGACAAAAAAAACTTTAGAAATGTTTGCAAAATCTTGTAGGCTGATGCCGGTGTAAGATTAATTTTTTTTGTTTTTATTTTTTTATGTGGTTTCCTCATATCTTAGTAAAATGGAATATTTAATAGTAGATAAAATATGGAATAATGAGAGTGAAGTAAAATGAAAACAAGTTTAGTATACTTATTTCTTATATTCCCTGCGCTCTAGTCGCATAAAAATAATATAACGAATTAATATTAGTCATAATAATTTATTTCGTACACAATCTTTATACTACAGTAAAGGGAAACCAAGATGAAATGATATTTGCTGTGATTTAAAGTGGTGACAAATAATATCCCCTAAAAAAATCGCTAATAGTTAGCTATGGAATCACAAGTGTCTTGGAATATGTCATAAAACGGCTCTGTGCTTTATTTTATGAGGAAAGAAGATGTACAAGTGGAATTTTTAAATCATTTGGAATTAGAGAATATTATTTAGGTATTATGCAAATCACAACTTACACACTATTTTATTTATTATGAAAATACCTACTTTCTGTATATTGTTGCCCTAATCTGGGTACGCTAATATACTAGTTAGGTAAATACTTTAAAACACTCATTATTGGAGAACCAATCAAAACAACTACTCTTCTAGCTAATACTGACGAAGTATTGAATTAAATGATGGGATTCTTAGCATTTTAAAGAAAAAAATATAATGAAAATACTTAAATCATTTATTTACATTTAGTCATTCACACTTTTTCAATATGAAATTATCTACTTTCTGTATATTGGTCGCGATAAAATCTAACATTCTAACAACTTGAATTTTGTCCTCTTTGTGATATATTTTCGTCCCACTTTTTGCAAAAGTATTTCAAATTGACATGAAGTCATTCTCATATAATTTAGATATTTGGGTGCATCACTCACACGCATTTCTATTATTAAATTGTGGTCCCCTTGTTCCTTCCTTTGCAAAAATATTTTTCTCACTCAAAATGCCTTTTTCTTATACACTCTTACTTTTTTTTTTGTGGCGTAAATGCCAAATATATAACATGCAGAGCTTTATATATAAGGAATATGAATAATTTTATATTTCAAAGCAATACCACAGAAGACCTATACCAGAAACGACTCTCTGGCCTTCCCGCCAATATTGAATTTTATGCGCATATGTCATATGCCGGTGGTATTATTGTCAACCTATAAATCCGCAGGTTTCTAAATTCACCGGTGGATTGTACCGGTAAGCATTAACATTATATGATTGGCTATTTTGAAAACCAAAGCCAAAATCAGCTTCGAATTTTATCTACCAATGCGTCCAGCGGTGAATTTAGAAAGGTGCGGATTTATAGGTTGACAATACCACCGACAAGATGGCCGAAGGTCACCCCAATTTACCAATGAAAGGGTGCGTTTGCACGCACTCAGTAATTTAGTCGACTCGCTTAGTAATTTAGTACTCGACCAATGCGGACAGCGTGTTTTAGTCAAGTAATTCAGTGGAAAGCAATTACTAAATTACTGGACCGTCTCTCTACTGGACTAAATTACTGGATGCGTGCAAACGCACCCAAACATCGAACGTGCCTCCGACAGTGACGCTTCTGGTATAGGTCTTCTGTGGCAATACCTTTGATCAACATCCATCTTTTTTTTAATTTATGAATCTCCAAGCTTCTCGCCGCAATAAAGTTAAGATTTCCCGCCGCGAATATATTTGAATTAGTTTTTATAACATTTCGCTTAAAAGTAGCGAATTTCGCGATTATGAAAAAGAACCTTTAGGCGAGTTATTTTTGTTAATGTCAAGAGCGAAATTGCCAAAGCAATAAACTCGAGTAGAATAATCATTAAATTTTGCCAGACGAAATTATATCACGAATGGTATTCGTCATGACTATTTCATGAATAAGAATTTGGAAATGGACTCTTCAATGTTTTCAATGGATAAATCACCAAATCTTGAACATTTGGGGCCGTTATTCTCGCACATTTTTTACAACTGACGTGAACTGACGTTTGCAAAAATTATTGAAGTGATGCCGACTTGTTGAATCGGTTACTATGTTTTCAAAAAACAAAGGAAAATTTGCCGCTGAAAAACAGGTTGGTTGCTTCATTCTGGCTTTTTATTGGTTGAGCAACCCTGGCAAAATTTTAAATGTTAAATTTTGTCGATGCGAAACTATTTTTTGATTGGACGAAATTTATAGGAATGAAATAGTCAGTAAAATATTTGAATATTCCGAAAGTTCCCAAAGGAAACTTTCCCGCAATTTTGGAGACTTTCAAATAATCAAATATTCCAATATTTTATTGAAAACTTTAATTTTTATCAAAATTTCGTTCCGGGAACTTTCAAATGGAACGTTTCCTTTACGCATCTCTGATTCTCTTCTCTTATTTTCCTCCAAAACTTCTTGATGACCAAGCATCAAATTGAAATTAAATACAGCTAAAATTTTAGCATATTACCTCAGTTAATCGTTCTTTAGGACATTTACGTTGTTTGGACTGACCTATTTCAAATTTTTTGTAAATAACATTACATATTTGTATCTCTTACAAAAAGATTGCTTTAAAGTTTGAACACTGCAAAGTATAAATATTTCCAAATATATTTTTAATAAAACTAAAAATTATTCAAGAAAACATGTTTATTTTTATAATATCGTAATATAATGTTACAGGTATCATGATATTTTTAGTATAACTCCGACGCTCTTGCGTTCCCCACGCCTATATTTATTGACTATTTTTTTCATAAGCGTAAACTCAGAAGATCTATACCGTCTTTCCACACAATATCTCTAGCAAAGCCAGTTATATTTTTTAAGACAAGATTCTTTTGACCTACTAAGGAAGGCATAGGTACAATGTGGTTTTAACTAGATTGATTTTCGTTTCACTCCTTCACCACATTATTTACTGATCTATATTATTCGTGGTTGCATATCGCGTATATTCTACAGAATACTTAAATATATATATATATATATATATATATATATATATATATATATATATATATATATATATATATATATATATATATATATTTGTCCTGCAAATAATGCTGCGTCCGTACATGTGCACGATACCATACACTGCTGCGTCCTGTACAATACTGCGTCTGTATACCGGACGCAGTATTGTTTTCCCATGTTATCTTCAACAAATCTCTGAAATGGTCGATTTGCAGCACCTCAAAATGTTCTTCGTCTCCTGGGTTATATGTAGACATAGAAATGAGTTCTGTTTCGTTTCAATTGACCAAAATATAGACCCGAGTTTTTTTTGGATTCGGACGCAGTATCATATGTTCCGTAAAACTAAAAGTATATTTTTAGTTCCATCGAATTATGTTTGGGGGCGCATAGATTTGTGAACATAAATATACTTCAAATATTCTCTATTCAAAAATCGTATAATGCTGCGTCCGAGATTTGACAACACCGGCACTATTAAATATCCAGTCATTCTTTCATGCTTACTTGGTAAGCCGGAGTTCGGACGAGTGTACAATTCTTGTGAACATTTATATAAGTTTACAAGTAATTATGTTTCATATTTAAACAGTTATCTTCTTACTTATAATCTGAATGTTTTTATCACAGAAATTTATTTTCAGGAAATGAAATAACGGAAAATAATTTACAAATATTTAGTTATATATAATCATAAAAACAATACCTCCTCCAAAATTAAACTAGTAAGCCGTTACTTTGTGGTAATTAATTATGATGATATAATAATGAAACACCAACATTAACATTTACTTTATTTTTTACCGCCAAATTATTGTAACTTGCACCTTACTGCAGTTCGGCAGTCAACGTGACATTTTCAGATGATTAAAGTAAATGAACATACAAAGGCAGTCAGTCTACAGGACATTATGCTAATTTTATGGTTACTGTTTTGAATAAGGAAATAGGAGAATTACAGACAATATTGTGAATGTAAATAGGATTAGAAATATTAATAAGATATTGTAGGTAATATTCTAGGTATGCTAAGTTAGGAGCAACAAAAATCTATGACTAATATAAACTATTTTTGGTTATTTTATTTACTCTTATTAGGTTATATACTAATTAATGAACTGCTTTTGAACAATTTATAGTATCCATAAACAAATAGCGTGAGTTATAATGAGTGAGTTATTATAAATCACTAGGTGATAGTGCCAATCATCTGTATCTTCATGCCCTAGCCTATCCAATCGACGTAACGCGCTTCACGAAGGTGTGGCTCTGTCCGAGAGAAATCCTTAAATTAAGTTAAGTTAAATTTTACAGTTAATTTTATTAATAAACAAACTGAGTACCTAATTAAAACGAAATTTTCTCAATTTAATATTTATTGTTATAATCGTAGATAAAGTATAGTATTCAACTTGCGGTAGTGGTAATAACCCACTTGAGGAATTACAGCACTTACCTGCGGCTCAAGCTGTAAACTTCATTTGCGTGAGTTATTACCTACATTACCGCTCGTTGAATAATATACTACAAGTTCATCAAATAGTGCGGTTTATTATAAGTCTAATAACTACAAATAGAACCTTTTTGTTTGATAAAGAGGGAGGTTGAAATTTTAGGTTTTTCCAGAAACGGTTAGATGCATGATGCATGAAATTTGGCAGACATATTTTTTGTTGAAATCTATTAGATCGTGTTAAGACGAAATTTCGATTTTCACTTTTTGAAGAGGTCAAAACGGGGGTGGTAGATGGTTTAAAGCGCACCTGTATTTTTGAAATCGCGTAAGTCAGAAACGTGATTATTCGAGCGATGGACACTTCTGAGAAAATAAGAAGACACGCACGTATTTGACGGTTTTCAAAAAGAGACCTCCGAACGAGTGAACGGGGAGGGGGAGGTTTTTTAAGCCTTCCGGAAACGGTTAAACCAAGAATCATGAAATTTGGCATAAATACTTTTTATTAGAATCTGTTAGACACGAGTTAGAATAATGGATTGTTATCAAATTGCGATGTGCAATGGGTTTCCCCGAGTACTATAGATGCGCAGTGGGTTTCCTCGAGTACAATGGATGCGCAGTGGATTTCCTCGAGTGCAATGTATGCGCAGTGGGTTTCCCCGAGTACTATGGATGAGTAGAAGGTTTCCTTGAGTGCGCAATGAATGCGCAGTAGGTTTCTTCGGGTACCATGAATGCACAGTGGGTTTCCACGAGTATTATAGATGTGCAGTGGGTTTCCTTGAGTACAATGGATGCGTAGTAGGTTTCCCCGAGTACCATTGTAGGGAACACGGTTTCAAATTCATGTCACCTTAAAATGGCTATAACTTTGCGAGGAAACATCATAGATGACCATTCGAAAGCTTATTTTAAAGAGGAAGGATGTTACTAAATGATATTTATTAGAAATAAGCTGAAAAATTTTTTGGGTTCTAGACACAACTTCAAAACTTGCTAAAAAAGTCATCTAAAATATTTCAAAATCCTGACATGATGGGCCAATTCTGAGGCCAGATTCGGATTCAGCGCGAAAAATTACTTCTGAAATGACAGCTGCACAACAACATTCATGACCTGTGTTATTGAACTGTCAAACTGGATAATATAAGTGAAAACATCCCTAAGGGATCTTATCAGTGTAATTTTGTTCTGATTGGTTGTTTCAGCACACGTGATTAGAAATTAGCGAATTAAATTGCTATTTGAGCTAAAAATTTTCAACAAGTTTTTATTTCCCAGTCAGTACCACTAAAAAGTGTTAAGCTCTCGGAATTATTATTCAATGAAAATTGTATTGAAACTGTCTTTGTTTTATTTAGAATTAGGTTATTATTTTGAGACCAATGTATGATTTCTTGATAAAATCTTTCAGTGTTTTTTTTTCTTCAATTACGTTGTTGCCGGTAACTAGAATGTTTGTATCATCAGCATAACAGATCACATGAACATTTGGTATCTTTTGTTGATGGCTGACCAGATAATTAGTAAATATTATATATAAGTGATCCCAAAATTGACCCCTGTGGAACTCCTTGTGTAATATCACAAATATTACTTTCAACTCCACCGACCATTTTTACAATTTGTGTCCTGTTGTCTAAATAGGAGGAAAATATTTGTAAATCAATTAGTCGAATACCGTATAGTGCTAGTTTGGTCTTAAGCAGCTGATGGTCTACCAAATCAAAAGCTTGTGAGAAATCTTCGAAAAGACCCACAACTGATTTCTTGTTGTCTAAAGCTTTAATGATTTTGTGATGAAAATCACACAACGCAGACTTGTTGCTTTTGTTTGTAGTGAAACCATGTTCAGCAGGAGACAGTAACATATTCCGATGTAAAAAATCTGATAATTGCTCCTTGAGATGGAGTTCTAAAATTTTAGAAATTCTACATAGTAGACTAATGGCTTCATAATTATTATTATAGTCATTTGGATCTCCCTTCTGGTATAATGAAGATACTATGGCTCTTTTAAATTTACTGGAAAATATGGCTTTCTCTATAGAAATGGACCGCTTATCGCATATTTGCATTTTTATCCAAATTATTAGAAATATCATGACCATTAGAGTTTCAAGACTTTAATTTATTTACAAGAAGTTCAACATCCTTAGTTGAAACTGTAGATATATAGAAAATAAATCCCCTCTTTTTCCAATAATATTTGGTTTCTGGTTTAGAAAAGATTTAAATTAAATTAATTAATTAAATTGATATTAAATATGAGTACAAAAACTTTTATATTCATAAAAACAGTTTTTAAAAATTCTAACGCGGTAAAGTGTTGAAGCCATCTTTTTTTACTAATTTTGGGGTGTTGAAAACGAATCCGTTGCCAGTTTTGCCAGTCTAGGGAGCATATTAAAAGAAGACCCTTATTTGGGCGCCATAAAGTGAAGGTTCTCATGTTCCCAACCCAAAGTCATTTATTTTTACAATTAATTATTTTTTATTTATTTGCTTTTATCATGATTAGAGAATATTATTTAGGTATTATGCAAATCACAACTTACACACTTTTTATTTATTATGAAAATACCTACTTTCTGTATATTGTTGCCCTAATCTATACTATATAGTATATTAGCGTGCCCAGATTAGGGCAACAATATACAGAAAGTAGGTATTTTCATAATAAATAAAAAGTGTGTAAGTTGTGATTTGCATAATACCTAAATAATATTCTCTAACCAAAGTCATTTAAATAATTAAAGAATTTTTTAATTTAAAAACAAGTAATATTTTCTGAATAGTGATACGCACACCTTACACCCCAACCCCAAAAATATGAGAAATATTCAGAGGTGAGAAATATTCATCTGAATTGACTAAATCACCTCATTATGATAGAAAAACTTCAAATTGGGTGATTAGGGATTTCTTTTGCAATTAAAACCAATAAAAACTCTTAAAAGATAAAATCCACCACCTTGATTGGTGGGGGTGTAAGAGTATTCAGAAGTAATAATAACCTGATAATAGCCATTTAACAAGGAGTAATATTGTAAATATACACCGTTCTTAGGGTGGTGAAGGGTGAGGGAAACGAGGGGGAGGGATGGTGAATTTAGAATTTTTGCTTCTTTCATTACTTACCTAATGAAACTGAGTATCTTGAAAGAATTTCCTGCACTAAAGAATAACTTTTTGTTGCAAGCTATAATATCAATTTCAATGCCACCCCCCCCAATAAGAGTTATTTTTTACTGTCTTCCCGATGTTTTTAGCCAAATCGAATGACAGATTCGTATTCAGCACCCCAAAACTAGTAAAGAGATGGTTTCTACACTTTACCGTGAATGGGCCAAAAAAGGGCTCTCCCTCGCGTTCCCCTCACCTTTCACCAGCCATAAGAACGGTGTAAGTTACAATATATAATATACGATTATTTATTTATTTAAAAAAAAAACAAAATTCCTTATTAAAAGGCTATTATAATGTGATTACTTCTGAATACTCTTACACCCATCCCCATCAATTAAGGTGGTGGATTTTGTCTTTTTATCATACTAAGGTGATTTAATCAATTCGGATGAATATTTTTCATCCCTGAATATTTCTCACACTCTTGGGGTTGGGGTGTACGGTGTGCATATCACTATCCAGGAAATATTATTTTTTTATATTAAAAATTCTTTAATTATTTAAATAACTTTTGGTTTGGAAAATGAGAATCTTCACTTTATGGCACCCAAATAGGGGTTGTTTTTTAATGTGTTCCCGAGACTTTTCGTTAAAACGGGTGAGAATTCGTTTTCAGCAGCCCAAAATTAGTAAAAAAAAGATAGCTTCCACACTTTACCATGGATGGGCCAAAAAAAGCCCTTTTTTAACATTGTTCATTACAAAATAGTAAATCCGAAGGCATTTATTATCCAACACATTTGTACTTCAAGAAATGTGTTTTTCAGCTTTCAAGACTAAAACACTTATCATATGTGCAAAAAGCAAAAGCAAGAAGCATATGCCCTCCCTTCTATTCTAAGGTGAACTCATCGCTTAGTGAAGAAGTAAATAAAAATGAACATCTAACCAAAATTCCATTGATCTCCTAAATTCAGCATTTTATATTGCAAATTTGAGGCTACTTTTAGTGCACAATTGAAAAACTGATCCTAAAATAATAATCGACAGAAAAATCATATTTCGAATTTTACTGACATTTAGAAATAACTGACGGCTATCGATTTGTTCTACTACAAGTGCAATAAAATTATTAGGGTAAATATGTCAACCGCGCCGGACGCAGTAATATGCTAAGTTTCACAAAAAGTAGTCATCTCGGATGCAGCATTGTATTGAAGAAGAATGAAATTATTCTCGGCCGCAATAACGTGCTGTTTTTGAAAGGACGCAGTATTGTCCTGTATATTAAACTTTTTTGTTTCTTGAGTTATTACAATTCTAAAACCAGATATTAACTGAATTTGGTTAGTAGATCCAATATACTTCATTAGATTTGAGCTAACTAACGTATTTCTGAGAGACGCAGTAAGGTTGGCTTGTGAAAGGACGCAGCATTGATAGCGGGATGTATATATATATATATATATATATATATATATATATATATATATATATATATATTTTGGAATAAAGAGAAGACCATTACTTATTATGATTTTGTTTTGTTTAATTTGCAAACATAACTAAGTAAAATCAATCGATTAGGAATATTGGGAATTTTAAATTTTTTTATATTTTTTTAATATATATATTCCTCAATACCCTAAATCCTATGAAGGTATGATTCAACAAATTTAAATTAATCAAATTCATATTATACTGAAAAATTGAAAATAATATTAAGTTATTTCTATAGTTTTTACAACATAATTACAAAAATTCCGAAGGAATGATAGGGAAGTAAAAAACCGCTGCCAAAGGAATCACTACTTCCACATCAAGATTTTTTATCCAAGTCTCTCACAACAAAAAAAAAATTGTATGTGGAAATAATTGTTTATGGAACTTTATAATACAATATTTGAAATCGCCTATCCCAAAAACCCATAAAACGATATACCACATCGATAGTGGGAGTGATAATGGAAGGGATATGGTAGTAAAAACATGCTAGAGACAAATGGGAAAACTACTAAACTGAGGATGAATTTCGTTTTTTTATAATTATTTCTGTAGAATTAATGATTTTTGAGATCTGAAAGTATAAAGATGGCGTCCGAATGTTTATAAGATGAAGTATTTGTTTAAATATCTCAGAACCTATGCCACTTATGTCATACTAACAACCAAAATGAAAGATTATTAATTAGGCCTTCAAATGATTTTTTTTACTATGTTTATAGCATACAAAACAAAGAAGTTATAAAAGAGATAATGTCCTTCTTCACATTTTTTTAATAATGTTTTGTTAATGTAAGTAGTCAGCAATAAGAAGGGCGTCAAAGGAGGACTGGAAAATTGGAAACAGCATCATTAACAAGACTTGTATGGGCAATCAATTCATTTGAACCATACAAGTCACCAGGGCTGGATGGAATATTTCCAGCTCCACTTCAAGAGGGAGTGGACATACTTGCGACACCCCTGTGCACACTATTCAGGGCCAGTCCGGTCAACTGGTTGGCGGAAGATAAAGGTGGTATTCATACCAAAATCAGGGCATGAAACCTACGCCCAGGCCAAATCCTTCCGAACATCATTTCTCCTGAAAACCCTGGAGAAACTGGTTGATAGGCACATCAGGAATGAGTACAGAACCTCTACATCGAAACCAGTATGTCTACCAAACAGGAAAATCTTGTGAGTTAGCAATACATGAGCTTACTCAAAGAATAGAAAGAGCCCTAGACAGTAAAGAAACTGCCATAGGAACCTTCTTATACATAAAGGGTGCCTTCGACAATACCTCATTCGACTCACTAAGTGATGCAGTGAAGAGGCGCGGAGTCGAAAAGTCAATAACAAGATGGATCGACTCAGCACTTAGAACTTGAAAAATTCAGTTCACGCTAGGATCCACAACAGAGGAGGTATCCGTGACCAGAGGATGCCCGGGGGAGAGGTCTTACCTCCTCTCCTGTGGTACCTGGTTGCGGACGAGCTCTTATCTCGACTGGAACAGCGGGGAATATATGCGCAAGGTTATGCAGACGATATCGCCATCCTGGTAACAGGAAAACTCGAGGGCGCTGCATCGGAGAAGATGCAGCGAGTCCTCGCTATGGTAGACGGATGGTGTACCCAGGAAGGTCTTTCCGTGAGTCCAGGGAAGACCATTGTGGTCGCCTTCACAAAAAAAGAGGAAACTCAACCTGGGAAGATTATATCTCCGGGAAAATGAACTGCAGGTGAGCAACGAAGTCAAATACTTGGGACTGATTCTAGACACCAAATTAAACTTCAATGCACATCTAGATAGAGTGACTACCAAAGCTATGCGGGCCTTATGGGCCAGCAGAAGAGTGTTAGGTAAAAACTGGGGACTGCAACCAAGAATGGTGCACTGGATGTACCAAACGGCTGTAGTACCAATAATAACCTGTGCCTCCCTGATCTGGTGGCATAAAGCCGGAAAAGGGGACGCAATGAGAAAACTACGAAAAGTACAAAGACTGGCATGTCTAGGCATATCGGGAGCAATGTCAACAACGCCTACCGCAGCCATGAAAGCACTACTTTGCCTGCCTCCAATACATTTAGTTGTGGAGAGTGAGCAGCGTACAAGCTTAAAACAAACGGACACGGAATAATTCCAAGAATAGGATACCATACCGAAATATTCCAACAAATAGGAAAAAATCGACTACTGGATATGCAGTCAGATAGAATCAGCACAAGCCACAACTTCACAAAGACCTTCACGGTATACAACTCGATAGGGAAGAGGAAGGAACGAAGCACCTGCGAAGACATCCAAATGATACCATATGGTATACTGACGGATTAAAAACGTCAAGAAGTACTGGAGCAGATCTTACGGGGGACCAACCAGGGACAGATATTAGTCTAAACCTGGGCAGCACCGCAACGGTGTTCCAAGCAGAAGTCACAGCTATAGAAATATGTGCACAAGAAATGATACGGAGGCCATATACTGACAAAAGAATCCGTCATCACTGACAGTCAAGCAGCTCTCAAAGCTCTGAATACAGTAGAGATACGTTCCAAAACGGTAAAGGACTGCCTTGAATCCCTGGCGAAACTGGCGGAACACAACGGTATACAACTGGAGTGGACGCGAGGACACCATTGCAATGAAGGCAACCAAAAAGCAGACAAGCTGGCCAAAGAAGGCGCAAAAACAACCTTGATGGGACCCGAGCCATCCTGCGGGATATTATATAATACCGCAAGAGGAATGGTACAGGAACTGTTGAGTCAGAAACATAATTTGTATTGGACCGGGGCGCCGGGGATGAGACAGTCACGTATGTTCATCACTAGTGGGCCATTCAAGACAAAGACTAACGAATTGCTAAAGCTGAGCAGAAAACAGCTGAGATGGGCAGTGGGAATCCTAATAGGACACTGCACACTGAATAGACACCTAACCAACATGGGTGTGAAGGATAATCCAGAATGCAGGATGTGTGGTGAGGATGAGGAAACTCCTCACCACATACTATGTGAATGCCCAGCCTAGGTGGCTGGGAGGTTTTCATACTTCGGGGGACCAACCGTGACCCCTGAAGAAATAGCCAGAGCTCCCATTGACCGAACTCTCCTTTTGGTCAGGAACGGATGGTTTAATGATAACGAGACTATGGCTAAGCTTAAGCTTCAGTACGGCGGGGGCTTCCGGCACTGCAACCCATAAGGGGAAAAAAGTAGTCAGTAAATAAAAAAATATATTCTCATATACTGTTTTTCGTTAAAATGCAGTATGACCTAGACGCACAATTTTTTTCCTCCGTTTACAGCACTTGCTCTAAAAACAAATTGCATTTTAAACTCTAAAGGGAATTTCGATAAAATGTAAAATTGCGTTTCCTTGAGAATATGTTAATAAATATTTTAGCGAAAAAATGGTGGACATCAAAAATAAAGCTCATAATCATAATAATTAAGTTTATATATGGCATCCCAACGTTTATATGATCAAGTATAGTTTAAATGTTGAATATCTTAAAAACTATGACACCTCTATCAAAAATTCTAAACAGAATTAAAGATAATTAATCAATATTCAAAACGATCTTTTTTTGTTTCTGTATCATAAAAAAATATAAAGAAGTTATGGACGATACAATGTGCGTTCTCGCATTTTTTTTTTTTAATAGTGTCGACATATTATTGTAATTGTTCAGTTATTAAAATTTCTTTTCGTTAATATAAAGCATCTAGATGCTCAATTTTTTTTTGCCCGTTTAAAATATTTGCTTTAAAAAAAATTCCATCCGCCATATTAGAGCCGTCAATTTGAATTTTTTAATTTTTACTTCAGATTCGTAATTAGCGATCCCAAAAAAAATTATTTTATTATGTTTCTAAAATAAATCAGTAATATTTTATCAAATATTAAATATCTATAGGATCTATGTAAAAAGTGGTTTCAGTGAAATGTCATAAAACTGGAGTATGTTGTAGTTCAAATCATGTTGATTAAAACTCTCAATGGGCCCAACCCCCTAAAGTCAAGTGTTTCCAAGATAGAAGAAGTATAAAGTTTGAAAAATGCAGCTGGCAGGGGCAGTACGTTTCCACCGAGTATACAGGGTACGTAAGAAAATTCAGGAGGTGATGATATGGCCAATTTTAAGCATAAAAGTTATAATGAAGGTATGCCCTAAAATGCTTCATAAGGAAGCTAGCTACAGCTCTTTACGGGGTTGGCCACTTGAGACTTTTAATCAGCATGGCTTGAAGTACTTACAACATACTCCAGTTTTATGACATTTGACTGAAACTACTTTTTACATATTATTATTGTAATTGTCCGGGGTGGTTTTCACCCTTGAGGGTAAGAGCAAGTGTCCAGACCATATAGAAACGGAAGACGATACCTTTTACTGCAACAATAACCCATAAAGAAAATGTAAAGTTACATATGAGATTATTCCGAAATTTTACATATTTTTACCTCAAGGTATACTATCAATATTGAGGTCGATGTAAAAATATATTGTAATATGTTGCAACCCCTTAAAAATTAAGGTTATGTTGGTTACTAAAAAGTAGTAGTATTTGCACCTACTCGAGAAACCTACCAGAAGTTAGTTCTGGTGACATCTGGAATTATCTAGAGAATGGTGGCGTCATCACGGAAAAATCGAGATCTGTCATTTTTAGGTATAAAAGACCGACCGCATTCTCAGCGAGTAGTTCAGAAGTTCAGAAAGTATAGAAAGTGAGGTTAATAGTTCAAAGAGAAACAAAGTGATAAACATTGTGATTTTTAGTCAGTAAAGTGTATTTAAATTAACAATAGTATTGTGAAGTATCCAGTAAATATTTAATAAAGTGTGTTAGTGGACAATCTCTTGTTATAATTTTTGGAACCCACGGATTTTGCAAGGGGTAGTTTCCTAAGGGTGGAAACACGTCACAAATTGGTGTCAGAAGCGGAATTTTATGACAAGAGGAGCTCTGAAGTTGTGCTGGAGTGTTCGAGTTAGCACAGAGGACTCATTTACTGGACATTGTTCGAGGGTTATTTTCGAACAGGAAAATAGTGTTAAGTGCATTTTTGAGACATTGTAGAACATTTTATTAGGACATTAGTGTGATAATTAAATCCTTTGAACTGAGAAGTGATAGAGACACTGAAAAAGACTCATTTAGTGCGTGAAAATTTCTAGAACTTTTCTATTTGGACATTAGTGGAGATTATTAAATTCTCTGAACTGGATAGTGACAAAAGACTCTGGATAAGACTTTTCGTGCTATTTCGAGATTTGTCTAGGAAGTTCCATTACCGATATTGACGTGACAGTTAAATTTATTTTATTTTAATTTCATCGTATGCCCGTAACAACAAGAAGTATGTCATCCGATAAACAAATACAGGACTTATTCGAACAATTCCAAAAAATGATGGCACAGCAGCGCCAGGAGGAGGAAAAACGGCGTCAAGAAGAAAAAGTCGAACAAGAAAAGCGACGTCAGGAAGAAAAAGAAGAACAAGTAAAACTACGTCAAGAAGAAAGGAACGAATTAAAGAAAATGATGGAAGATCAGGAAACAAGACGTCAGAAAGAAAAAGAGGATGAAGAAAGAAGACGTCAGAAAGAAAAAGAGGATGAAGAAACAAGACGTCAGAAAGAAAAAGAGGAACAAGAAAGACGACGTCAAGAGGAGAAAGAGGAACAAGAAAGACGACATCAAGAGGAAAAAGAGGAACAAGAAAGACGCCAAGAAGAATTAAGAAAAATTCTGAATGAACAAATGAAAATGCAGCAGGACGCGATCATTTCTGCCAACGAAGAATTAAAGAGTCAAGTCAAAGAAGAGATAAACAAGGTAGAAGAAAAAGTAGGTGAAGTCGAGACAGAAGTCAGTCAAGTAAAAGGAGAAGTAACTGAAGTTAAAGAGAAAGTAAACAAGTTCGAAGAAGAAGTCAAAGGAGAAATAGACCGGCTTAAACGACAGTTGAGAGATAGAGGAAGCCAGCAGGTGGTATCATCAGGACAGCGACTAAAACCTCCTTCTTTTGATGGCCAAAGTTCCTGGACGACGTACAAAAGGCAGTTTGAGGCAGCAGCGTGTGCGAACAATTGGGATAATGAGGAAAAGGCCATGGCATTAGTTCTAGCACTAAGGGGCCAAGCTTCAGAGTTACTCCAAACCATCCCAGTTGAGAAACAAAGGGACTTTAAAGTCTTGGAAGCTGCATTAGACTTGAGGTATGGCGATCAACACCTTGCTCAATTATACCAGGCTCAGCTGAAATCCCGGATGCAAAAAGCTGGGGAAAGTTTACAAGAATTTGAAGCTGCGATAGAGAGACTGGCACACCTGGCGTATCCGAGTGCACCTAAAGAATTCCAGGAACAATTAGCCGTGGGGGCCTTTTTAGATGGTATAAGGGACGAAGAAGTCAGGCGAGTTCTGAGGCTGACGAGACACCAAAGTAGTAGCGAAGCTTTGGTGCGTGCACTCGAAGTAGAAGCCGCTTACAGGGATACTCCAAGGTCGAGAGTGCGAGCTGTGACTCTCGAAGAATCGCAACCAGAAATGAACCAGAACCCCTTGCTGACTGAGATGCAGAAAATATTCACCAAATTATGCGATAAATTGGATGGCCTTGGAAAGCAAGAAAAACAACAAAATAGAGGAAAGCCGAGCGGAGGTATTAAATGTTTCAACTGCGGCAAGGTGGGACATATGAAACGAGACTGTCGACAGCAGAACTCGGAGAGTCGAGTAAATGCTGTGAATGTTGAAGAGAAGCAGGAAAACAGTACCAGGGGGGTTGTTCTGGCTAGGGAATGCAGTGCCCCCAGAGAAATTAAGATTTCCCAGCTTCGAAGAATCGCAAGCAGTCTGTTGTTGCATGGATATGTGAACGGAAGAAAATGTTTGTTTACCATCGACACAGGTACTACGTCATCAATAGTACGGCCAGGATTTATATCGGGCATAAAGATTACCAAGAGGCAAAATGAAGAAGTGATCGTCCGGACAGCTACGGGGGGCAGGGCTACGGTTCATGGAGAAGTAGACCTGGGTTTGCAGATTGGGCATTTGAGGTTCGACCACAGGGTCATCGTGGCTGACATTACGGATGACTTCATTTTGGGACTGGACATTATGGAACAGTATGGATTTATTGTTGACGTAGGGAAGCGAATGTTAAGGATTGGGAACGAACAATTTAGTTTGTCAAAAGTGAACGACCAATGCGAGAAAACCAGGCTGTTGACAACGCAGGCAGTCAAAACTCCTGCATTATACAGAAAAACAGACAAGATTGCAAGGTGAGAAAATTGCCGAACATGGTTGAAGTGAACACTGTCAAGGTCGATCTTCCAGACAGTTGGTCAAAGAAAATTCTGAGGCAAGAGCAATTGCGCGATGTAGAAATCGGACCCATGTTGAGAGCAAAAGAAGAGGGAACGCGTCCAGCATGGAAGGATGTTTCCGACAAAGAAGTGGGGCTGAAGGCTTTATGGTCACAATGGGATTCACTTACGGTCGTAGATGGGCTTTTGAGGAGAGCATGGGAAAGCCCAGATGGGAAGCAGGTTGCCATGCGTCTAGTGATTCCCAGGTGTCGTGTACCAGAAGTACTCCAGGAAGCACATAATGAAACGTCCAGCAGACACTTCGGCATAAACAAGACATTGAGTAGAGCACGGGAACAGTTCTATTGGGTTAATAGTCGCCAGGATGTGGAGGCCTGGTGTCACAAGTGTAAAAATTGTGCTGCCCGTGGAGAACCATTTTCGATGAGCCAAAGAATGATCGAGAGCAGATGAACAGAACTAGTAACCACTTGAAGGCTCGTTATGATCAGAATGCCAGTACAGGGGGATTCAAGGTGGGGGATCTGGTTTGGCTGTACAACCCACAGCGGAAGGAATGGAGATCCCCGAAATTTCAACCTCCTTGGGATGGACCGTATACTGTTATTACCCGAATTAATGATGTCGTCTATCGGATTCAACGAAACAAAAAGTACAAGATGAAGATCGTACACTTGGATAGACTGGCGAAGTATGTGAAAGAGGCTGAATTGCCTGACCGGGACGTTCAGGTTTAAGGAGGGGGCAGTGTAATATGTTGCAACCCCTTAAAAATTAAGGTTATGTTGGTTACTAAAAAGTAGTAGTATTTGCACCTACTCGAGAAACCTACCAGAAGTTAGTTCTGGTGACATCTGGAATTATCTAGAGAATGGTGGCGTCATCACGGAAAAATCGAGATCTGTCATTTTTAGGTATAAAAGACCGACCGCATTCTCAGCGAGTAGTTCAGAAGTTCAGAAAGTATAGAAAGTGAGGTTAAGAGTTCAAAGAGAAACAAAGTGATAAACATTGTGATTTTTAGTCAGTAAAGTGTATTTAAATTAACAATAGTATTGTGAAGCATCCAGTAAATATTTAATAAAGTGTGTTAGTGGACAATCTCTTGTTATAATTTTTGGAACCCACGGATTTTGCAAGGGGTAGTTTCCTAAGGGTGGAAACACGTCACAATATAAATAACGAAATCAAACGCATTTTTAACTGAGTTCAATATCTATATTAGATAATAAAATGGGGTTAACTGGGCGACGCGACGCGACGGTGAAATTTTATTTCAATTTTTCCTTTATATTTTTTTTCATAGTAAACCACTGGAGAAATCCTAAATATTAGATAACCAACAGATTTTTATAATAAACTATTGGTCACATCCTAACCATTAGTTAACCAACGATTGTGAAACTGGTTGTAAGGTTCGGTTTATCAACGCTCAGTTAGCTAAAATAACTGCCAGTTAGGGTAATATAGGAGAGTTCCATTGGTCGAGAAATGACTAACAGTTTATTTCACTAACTGAGCATTAATAAACTGGCCCTAAGTAAAATACCGCCAATCTTATTTTGCATAGGCAGTAAAAGTGGTTCTTCAGTATCTGTCATATAAAATGTCCATAAAATCAAACTTTTAACGAGAATCGACGAAAAATAATTTTATCGATTTAAGTCAAATATATTAGGAGTGTTATTCACGATGTAAATACTAACAAAGTAATAAGTCGAGGGCATTTCAATTAGGTTATATATTACTATGAATATTTATTGTATACGATTACCTTTTAATAGGTTTCTTGTTAAGTGTGCAAGGAATTATTTATTACAAGGATTTATAAAACAAATATACCGACCAAAATGAAGGTGAGATTTATATAAACTTAATAGAGTCAAAATATATTTTGAAAGGAATTCTTTTGCTACAGCGATTTTATTGGTTTGTTTCGGTGTAACAAGTGCAATGAGAACTTTTGGACTAAGGGCCGGTTTTTCAATGCGAGGTTAAGCACTTTATCATACAGATAAACTAATTAGAAGTTTAGAATGTGAAGTTGCAATATTAAAATGTCTAATAGAAGCAATTTAAACTTCTAGTTAGTTTATCTGTATGATAGTGCTTAACCTCGCATTGAAAAATCGGCCCTAAATCGGACCATTGCTTCATATAAAATTTAAACAATTTATGCCCCAAAATAAAAACTGTCTGCTGCTTTCCTTATCATCTTCGGCCCTAGTAATCGCATCGCAAAAAAAGGGAAAAATATTGGCAAATTTCGAAAAAAACTAGAGCTATAAAAAAAACTTGATTAGACTATAAACGAATAAATAATGTTATATCATTTATTATTCAATAGTACTTTATAAAATTGATGAAGATTTGTTCTTCACAAATGATGGATTTTACATAACACTGATTAAAATTAATCAAGAAGCGATTAAATACATTATAAAGGCTAGAGAACGTGCTTTTTAAACAATTAAGAAATATTAAAAGAGAAAAATGTCAAATTGGTTTTTACAAGCTTTTATTTAACTTGCCGAGTATCTCTAGACCACAAACACCACCTCTCCCAATTTCATACCCTTTCAGAAGCAGGTTACATTGCACGTCCGTGACCTGCTCTCCAGATATCCTATTCCTCCCAACAAACTCGCCAAACTCCTTACTACCCCATCCGAAGTTCAAAAAATAATCAAATAATCACCTAATAATAAAGCTCCTGGAATCGGCACCATACCCAACATCGTATTAAAATACCTACCAAAGAAAGCAGTAGTACAACTTAATTAATGCGATCATAAAACTGCAATACTTTTAGTCTGGTTGCCAAACTGTATATTTTATGTAATCCCAAAATTATTGTATTAAGTTTTTTTTATTTCCGAATTAGTACCAAGGACATACTGAGCTGCAAGAAAATTGATGATGACATTCTGTCACCCTTGGGCAACTCGATATATTCAATATGGCGGCTATAAATTACCTTAATTTGAAAATGATATTTTCATGCAAGTTTGGTATGTATGGTTTTTTAGGATGCGGAGTTCAAAAACATATCTAATGTTATTTTTATTTTTACTTCTTCGCTGTCGCACATACCAATTACGCACGGTGCGGGCTATTCTCCCTCAGATCTGCAGAAAAACTACCTACTTTGAAGCATTTCCTGTATGGCAATCATGTTATGAGTCATAATCCTGGCTCATGGAATGCTATATGGAGCTATAAGTGGATAGAGACCACATTCATGAGATTAGGTCCTAGTCAAGGTAATAATAGGCATTACTTTAAGACCAAACACCTTGAAAACATGGGCTTTATAAGCTTGCACATATGTTCACAACTAGAACAGGATATAGAGAAGTTAAGTGAAGAGAGGAATGATGTGGTACAAGACACGCACAAAGAAGAAATGCAGTCTAGAATCGTTTCAGATGGAAGAGGCAGAGAAGGAATAAGAAACAAGCTAAGGCTCTTCATTGACCCATTGGCTCATAGTACCCACTCATAAAATAGAGTAAACATAGCTTCTGGCGTGGTACTACCGACTACTATTAATGTACAATGACGCTGATGACATTGGAACCCAACAAATGAAAACATTTGAAGGTTGGCCATCGAGTTTTCATTTGACTATTCCCAGATTAGTTGTAAGCAAAAAAAAACAAGTAAACGTTGGTGGTGTTGAGGTGTTCGATACTGGTATTATTTATTCCCGAGTTATAGGACTTTAAGCAAGCTCATGACAAGTAGATGTCAGTAAAGTTCTCTCCCATGAACTTTCACCTGTACCAACGTCAATGTTTACAGACTCTGGAGAAATGAGGATCTGCAAATCTAAATCCAGCTTAAAAAAACTTCTCCAGGTTTCTTGTTCAACAAGAAACAAAGGTGTTGAGAACACATCTATCGTTATTGATGGGTCTGCACTGTTTATGGTGTGTACAGTGGCCAGAAAAGGGGACTGTAGAGGACTCCACAAAGGTACTCAAAATATCCATAAGCATACATTTGCAGCATGGAAATGTGCACCTTGTTTTTGATGTGTTGGGGGTAGTCGGGAGGTAAACATACTAAAAGTCCTCGCCCCTAGCCCCGCCGCTTCAGGGGGAGAGGGAGGTGGGAGGTGCAAAATTAAACGTACTTAATTAAATTTCCCACAAGAATGTTTTTATTCATTTTCTTCCTATGTGTTATATTTTACGAGATATTCGCCAGCGAAAATCGATAATTAATAAAAAAAAAAATCAATTGTGTACCTTGAATATTTCTATCAAAGCGGTTTACCGTGATATGCTAATAAATCACAGTCACAAAACAATCTTTATTTTACAACACTGGACGTATTTACTAACGTAATATTTTGCCGAAATCTAGACATTTCCTGAAATATACAGTGTGACTCACTTAAAATGAAGATACCCGTTTAACTTTTTTATTTTGTTTCCGATTTAAATCAAATTTTACTAAACCTAAAAAGTTTTAAAATACATAAGACTACTTAAAGTTAAAACTGAGTTCTTATTAGGGCGCGCACACGCGCACTGTTTTTTTAAAAAGATCGGTTTGCCACTGCACCACCACAAATTACTAAGGAAATTGATTGTCTGTGATAATCTTTCGACAATCATACATATTTCAACAGATATATTTTATGCGACAAAAATTAAGAAAATATATTTTTTCAAAATTAAATAATTAATAGGTAATTTTTTTATTTACTGATCGATTTTCTTCAAAAACAATAGGGTTCTTCTCTAGCTATCACTAACTTACTTTCCAAATTTCAATACAATCGAACTTTTCTTTCATAAGTTATCGTGCTTACAAGAAACGTGACGGACAGACGGACATTTTGAAAGTTGTTCAGAATTCGTTCACTAACACAATGATATGAAAAATTTTTCTCTACGAGCGATATTTACGATTTTAGAAATGTGCCGATCAAATACAATATACTTTTCGTTTTTGCGAAGAGTATAATAATAGCTTTTTCCAATTTCTCAGGTCCTCCGTTTTTGAGATATTCGTGGTTAAAGTGAAGGCTTAATATATTTGAATCGTATATTAGATAACTAGCTGATGTCCGCGACTTCGTTCGCGTGGAAGACTTTATCCGCGTGGAATTGAGAACACTGACATACTATCTTATGACCAAGAAGAAATACTACATACTCACTGAGTACTCCTAGAAAGTACCCTCAATGGAACCCACTGAGTATCCATGGTACTCAGGGCAACCCACTGTGCATTCATTGCACTCAAGGAAAACTTCTGCGCATCCATAGTACTCGGGGAAACCCACTGCGCATCCATTGTACTCGAGGAAACCCACCGCGCATCGTAATTTGATAACAATTCATTATTATATTTTTGTGTTAGAGCGAGTTAAAAGAAAAAATAATTATTTTAATCAACAATAGGACACATGGGCGGGTATGTGTCAAATTTCATGCTTAAAAACATCCCTCTCCCTGTTCACCCGTTCGGGGAGGGGGGTCTCTTTCTGAAAACCGTCGAATACGTGTCTCCTTATTTCCTCAGAAGAGCCCATCGCTGGAATATCACGTTTCTGACTTACACGATTTCAGAGATACGGGTACCCTTTAGACCATCTACCACCCCCGTTTTCACTCCTTCAAAAAGTGAATATCGAAATTTTGTCTTACTCGTGCCTAATAGATTCCAATAAAGAGTATTTCTGCCAGACTTCATGCTTCTAAGTCTAACCGTTTCCGAAAAGCTTAAAAACCTTCCCCTCCCACGTTCACCCGTTCGGGGGTCTCTTTCTGAAAACCGTCGAATACGTGTCTTCTTATTTCCTCAGAAGAGTCCATCACTCGAATAATCACGTTTCTGACTTACGCGATTTCAAAAATACGAGTGCGCTTTGGATCATCTACCCCCGTTTTCACCCCTTCAAAAAGTGAAAATCGAAATTTCGTCTTACGCGTATCTAATAGATTTCAACAAAAAATATTTCTGCCGAATTTCACGCATCTAGATCTAACCGTTTCCGAAAAAGCCTATAATTTCAACCTCCTTTTTCATCCTCTCGGTCGAATTTCGAAAAATCTCTTCTTAGTGGTTGCCTACGTCATTCGAGGGACCTCTATGCAAAATTTGAAGTTTCTAGACCCAGCGGTTTGAGCTGTGCGTTGATAGATCAGTGAGTCAGTCAGGGTATTCTTGTATATACAATGTGTGACATTTAATACCGCAACACCCCGTTATTTTGGAACGCGTTGGTCGATTTTATAATTTTTTTTTTGAGATATGGTGCTCGATGAGCTTTATTTGATTGTCTTGAAAAACATTTAATTTTCATATTTTCAAGGCCTACCAAACTCCTCTAAATGGGTCGAAATTTCGAGATCCACTATTAGGCAATTTTTTTTCGGCAAATTGGATAACGTATTCGATTCGCAGTTGTCTCAAATACCTCTATACCTATAGCTCGATACTTCATATAGGTGTTTGTTATTCAATAGCCAAATTCAAAATTTCTCACTTTTTGACTGGCCCTGTATAAAAGTCGGTTAGGTTTACTAAAAAGGTAAAGTAGTCATTCGACTTAAGGAACATCAAATACTAAATGACGAAGAAAAAAAAGTTATTCTTCAAATAAATAGTGCTTCTAATCATTATTCGGTTGCTGTACGTAGGTCCTTTAATCAGAGACCGAAACCGAAATTTATTTCGGTTCGGTTTCGGTTACGGTTAACTAACGTACACCATTTTCGGTTTTCGGTTACGGTTTCGGTTTTCAAAGCAGCACTAATTCGGTTTTCGGTTACGGTTTCAGTTTTCCAGAATCTCACATTCCGGTTTTCGGTTTCGGTTATGCTAGAAAAAAATCGTAATTACGGTGCGGTTTTCGGTTAAGGTTTCGGTTCAAATTAAATTATGCTTGCAAGGTCCGAAAACGAATTTTTTTTCGGCTCGGTTTCGGTTACGGTTACCTAACGTATACAATTTTCGGTTTTCGGTTACGGTTTCGATTTTCAGAGGAGCGTTAATTTGGTTTTCAAAGCAGCGCCAATACGGTTTTCGGTTACGGTTTCGGTTTCCCAGAATCTTTCATTTCGGTTTTCGGTTTCGGTTAGAAAAATGTCGTAATTACGGTGCGGTTTTCGGATTGGTTACGGTCCCCGCCTTTAATGAAAATTTTTCATATAAATGGATTACACGGAACAGCTTTTCTTTTTTCTTCCTCATTTAGTATCTGATGTTGATGTCACTAAATAGGGAAGAAAAAAGAAAAGCCGTCCAATCCATTTGTTTGAAAAATGTTCATTAAGGCACCTACGTACAGCAACCAAATAATGTACAGAAGCACTATTTATTTAAAGAATAACTTTTCCTTTTTCTTCCTCATTTAGTCTCTGATGTTCCTTAAGTCGAATGACTACTGTACCTTTTTAGTAAACCTAACCGACTTTTGTACAGGGCCAGTCGAAAAGTGAGAAATTTTGAATTTGGCTATTGGATAACAAATATCCTATAAGCTAAAATTTTGTATATGGGTACTCGAGACAACTGTGAATCAAATACGCTATCCAATTTGCCGATAAAAAATTGCCTGGTAGTCGATTTAGAAATTTTGACCCATTTAGCGGAGCTTAGTAGGCCTTGAAAATACGGAAATTACACATTTTTCAAAACAGTCAAATAAAGCCAGCGTCGGATTGTGGGCGCAAGGGCCCACCGGGAAAATATGTAGGGGGGGGGGCAGACCAGAGATGTTGAAAGTCTGGAGGTGTAAAAATGTGCCCTTTTTTGGACAAAAATCTGCTGACAGTAGATATATCAATCAATTTAATTTTAAAAAAATAGAAAATACCTTTAAGACATTGTACTTTAAAATAGTGCTGCGACAAAGTGGGTTTGGGTTAACCTAACCTAAAAATCGCAGATATTTCTCTTTATTCCGCGCTTACCTCCTTGGTCGAGAGTCACAAACAAATGAAGTAGTGTTCATGTAGATTGGATACCAAATTTATTTTTATGGGATCATGAGTTAATTGCTTAAGTTTCTTGAATAGTATTTAACGTATGAACCATAACCCTTTTAAGAGATTAAAATAGGAGTTGAAGGTTTAAGGTGGTGAATATTCGAGATTCAAATGAAATAAAGTTTAAGAGTATAATCTGCGGTCAGTGAAATGAAGAAACGAATTATTCGGCTTATTTTTGAAGATAGAAACTTCAAATTTTGTACGTATGTATTAAAATATATATTCTAGTTCGTCACGTTTTTATTTTTTTGTTTTAGTCAAAAACACGTGATCAACGAAAAAATGGACGTCGAAAAATTGGAATTTACAAAAAACGAAATCGTGACGACCTAGATAGTCCATAATTAATTACGTGGATAAAATATAACCTCTTGTTTTTCAAACATAGATTCAATAAATAGTTTCCAATTTTGCCGTCAATAGATGGCACTCGCCTCGGCATTCGCATAGCTTTACACGCTCTCAGACTTTAGGGAGGAACTTGTTGTCATGGAGACCTGACGCGAATGAATGCTTGCCAGGGAAGCATTTAGGAGTTCTGGTAATATCTTAAATTTATTTATAAATTATTTTATCTTACAGGAATGACTTAATAGATGAAATTCTTGAAAATGTTAATACATAAATAAAAGGTGCCAAATAGAGAGGACCGTTTTGTATAAACACTCCTACAAATTTTATGAAAATTTGAATGCGGTTTTTAGTTAGGTCAGAAATCAATTTATTCGAAATTATTACCAAGCAAAATGTACAGGGTGTCCCAGTCAACGCGCTATGCTGGGTTTTCTCGGTAGTTTCTGAGATAAGTTTATGGTTCAAAATCCAATCTGACGTAGGTTTTCCGAGGAATCTCATACTGCTAAGATATTTAGGAATCCAAAATGACGGACGAATTTCGTCATCTACGATCCTATTCGACTGAAAATCGATATCTGGGGGTTTTCGGGGATGCGGTTTACGAATTTTTGGTCAAAATTTAGGAATCCAAGATGGCGGACGAATTTCGTCATCTCTGGACCTATTCGACTGAAAATCGATATCTGGGGGTTTTCGGGGATGCGGGTTATGAATTTTTGATCAAAATTTAGGACTCCAAGATGGCGGACGAATTTCGTCATCTATGGTCCTATTTGACTAAAAATCGATATCGGAGGGTTTTCGGGGATGCGGGTTACGAATTTTTGGTCAAAATTTAGGAATCTAAGATGGCGGACGAATTTCGCGATCTATAGTCCTATTCGACTGAAAATCGATATCTGGGGGTTTTCGGGGATGCGGGTTACGAATTTTTGATCAAAATTTAGGACTCCAAGATGGCGGACGAATTTCGTCATCTATGGTCCTATTTGGCTGAAAATCGATGTCTGGGGGTTTTCGGGGATGCGGGTTACGAATTTTTGGTCAAAATTTAGGAAACCAAGATGGCGGATGAATTTTGTCATCTGTGATCCTATTCGAATGAAAATCGATATCTGGGGATTTTCGGGATGCGGGTTACGAATTTTTGGTAAAAATTTAGGAATCCAAGACAGCGGACGAATTATAACTATATTTTGACCCCCCTTTATTTATGTTATTATTGGAGACAAAAAAAAGTTTCGTATAAGAGTTGTAAGGTTGTATACATATTTTTTTAAATGCAATTAAAAAACAATTGCTTGGATATGTCACGTGATATAACAATGAAGGTTGCTTTTTAAATGAAAAACCCTGTATATTTTTACATATTCTTTTAGATCCTTTATCCCCGATTTCAAACATATAAGGATCTAGCTGTAATATTTTTTGATATATCGGACATTAAATATGCTCCAAACATGCATATAGGTATTTTAGGGTTTCTGACGGAGCGCAGTCAGTGGCGGATTTAGGGGGGGGGGGGGGGGGGGGCTATAGGGTAAAATCCAAGCGCGGCAATTTTTTTGAAAAACACCAAAGACATAAAAACAAAAAATTATTATTATTAATATGTTCTATCAGAACATGTTTAATTTATTTGAGAACGTGTTTTTTATAATAACTAGACTAAAGTTCCTTATTATAGTCAACAGTACAGGGTGGGTGTGCAAACGTTAGAACCTCATTTAACTTCTTTATTTTTGGAGTTACGTAAATACGTTCAAAAATAAAAGTTATGAGATATCACATGTATTTTCCAAACATCATTTCAGCAAAACAATTCAAACAAGTCGAATTTCGGAGATATGAGCTTTACCTTGGTTTTACTTCCACATCCAGTGGAAGTATAGTAACGCCAAAAAAAATTTTTTTAAATTTTTATTGTTCAAATAGGCTCAGAATGTCATGAAACGTCGAGATTTTAAGTTTGAGCGAAAAAAAAATTTCTGTCTGTCGGTCTGTAACTTTTTTGTGCGCACGTTTACTCTGTAACCGTTTAAGATATTGACTTGAAATTTGGTACACAAATGTACTTTAACGAGATCTGGAACTAGATTATATTTTCATTTTGTTCCGTCAGAGGGTTGGGGGGTAAATTGAGGTAAATTTGAGGTAACCAGCTAAATCAAGCAGCTAAGAGTCCAGAAAATTGGTATTTAGTATATACAAGAGAAGCTAAGGTCTCAAAAAATGTTTGGCATTAGCCACCCCCACCCCATTACTAAATTTTTTCGTTGTGAATGAGTTGGATCGAAAATCTGGATGCGGAAGTAGTGATTCCTTGGGCAGCGGTTTTTTTAAATAGAACACCCCCATATATTTTTACACCATTTGAAAGGCCATAGAAAAATCTTTTCAATGATATATGACCCAGTATTTTTCTTAAAAACTATAGTAGATATTAAGTTTTATATTTTCTTACATTAAGTCATGGTAGTCCGAAAAATATATACAGTCTGTTTCACTTTTTAAATTTTTTTTCCGATTTGAATCTAATTTTACTTATGGAACAAATTAGGATCTACTTATTACCAGAAAAAAATTCACGTCCTACAAATGCAAAGCCACCTGCGGTACCAAAATATGCGGATAAAATCAAAAAATCATATTAGGCATATTTTTATTGGAAAATTTTGTTAATGAAAGAATTGTTCAGAAACCTTAAGTCCAAAATTTAATCAAAAAAAATATATAAATTTTTATTAAAATAAAGTCCGAAAATATCATTTGAATGGGTTTTTTCGTTTAGAAAACTGTACTATGACAATTTTGTTTGAAATTAAACCCAAGCTGCCAGGTAGTTGTAAAACAGTTTTTTTTAAATACCTAATTATTTTCAAAATTTTTTAAATTTCAAGTTTTTCATTTTTTAATTTTGATTAAATTTTGGCCATTTTGGACAATTCTGAACAAGTTTTATTAACAAAATTTTCCGATAAAAAAATGCCTAATATGATTTTCCGATTTTCTCCACATATTTTGGTACCGCAGGTGGCTTTGGTACCGTAGGAGGCGAATGTTTTTCTGATCATAAGTAGATACTAGTTTGTTCTATACTTAAGTAAAATGCGATTCAAATCGGAAAAAAAATAAAGTTATTGGGGTGTTACCATTTCAAGTGAAACACACTGTATCAATTATTGAAATTCTCCATTTTATTTAAAATAAAGTGAAATTAGACAGAACTAACATATTGTTTATTTTAATTTACATACTTTTGTTTTCCATGGCTAATTTGATAAATTGTAAATTTATAGTAAATTAGACAAAATTTGTTTAAGATAAGTACCATGTATTATATTATAAATACAAAGCTTTTTTTATGGCGTTTCAAATGGTACATATATGGAGTGTTCCTTTAAAAAAAAGCAAAGTAAAGTTCATATCTCCGAAATGCGACTTTCAATAGGCATGTCCACAAAATTTTAATTTCAATTGGGAATGGTAGAATTATCGATATTGTACACTAATTTAACAATAAAAAAAAACCTCTGCCCAACTTCCACATCCAGATTTTCTATCCAAGTCACTCACAACGAAAAAATGTTATGTGGAAATAATTGTTTAATAATATAATATTTGAAATTCTCTACCTCAAAAACCCATAAAACGATACCCCGCATCGGTAATAGGGTGAGGGTGGTGATAGAGGGTGGTAGTGGGGGTGGATAAGGTAAAAAAATATTTTGAGGTTTCTAGTTCTTGTACACACACTAAATTAAATTTTTTTTCATCCCCTTTAATAATGGGGTGGGGGCTAATGCCAAAATTTTTTTTGAGACCTTAGCTTCTCTTGTATATAGTAAATACCAATTTTATGAACTCTTACCTGCTTGATTTACCTATTTACCCCAAATTTACCCCAATTTACCCCCAACTCTTCGACGGAACAAGATGAAAATATAATCTAGTTCTAGATCTCGTTAAAGTACATAAGTGTACTAAATTTCAAGTCAGTATCTCAAACGGTTCCAGAGTAAACGTGCGCACAAAAAAAAAGTTAGACCGACAGACAGACAGAATTTTTTTTGCTCAAACTTAAAATCTCGACGTTTCATGACATTCTAAGCCTATTTGAACAATAAAAATTTTTAAAAAATTTTTTTGTCGTTACTATACTTCCACTGGATGTTGAAGTAATATATGTATCCTTATTTTGCCAGTTATTCGTAATAGGCATCACCCCAACATAACGAGGATTTTTGGTAATTTTTCAATAAAAATTCTTGGCATATGAAGTAAAAAAATATTTTGAGGTTTTTGGTTCTTGTACATACACTAAATCACACTTTTTTTCGTCCCCTTAAAAAGTGGGGTAGGGGTGGTAATGGGGGTAGCTAATGTCAAAAATTTTTTCGAGACCCTAGCTTCTCTTATATATACTAAATACCAATTTTACGGACTCTTACCTGCTTGATTTACCTGTTTACCTCCCCATTTACCAAAATTTACAACCCAACCCTTCGATGGAATAAGATGAAAATATAATCTAGTTCCAGATCCCGTTAAAGTACATAAGTGTACCAAATTTCAAGTCAATATCTTAAACGGTTCCAGAGTAATCGTGCGCACAAAAAAGTTAGACAGACAGGCAGAATTTTTTTTTCGCTCAAACTTAAAATGTCGACCTTTCATGACAGTCTAAGCCTATTTGAACAATAAAAATTTTCAAAAATTTTTTTGTTACTATACTACCACTGGATGTGGAAGTAATCAATATTCTATTTTCAAGAAAAAGAACGCCATTGCCATGTAAACCGGAAGTGATATTTAAAATTTACATGCCTTTTTTTACTTTCCTTTAATGCTTTAATAGTCAATTAAGAACATAAATAATCCGATCAATTCTTCTTTGATGTTCAATTATATGTTTCTTAGCGGCATAGATTCCCCGAAAAAAAAAAAAAAAAATACTTATCTCAAAAACTACCGAGAAAATCGGACATAACACGTTAACTAGGACACCCTGTACACTGTAAATATACATTATGTACCTACAGATAGTTTTTTCTTTTAATTAAAAACCACTGCCTAAGGAATCACTACAACCGCATTCAGTTTTCCTATTCAAATTACTTTAAATAAAAATTCTTGTGCACCCAACGCGAAATTCGACTCTGTACGACAGAAATATGTTTGAACTATTTCTCTTATATATTACACAATATGTTATTCTCCGCCTTTTTACTTGGTCGGCATATTTCATTGATCAAAGGTGCACGCCCACCCGTATATACCTTTTTCATATATATCAATGAAAATATGTTTTGTCTTAACGCAGATTATCCTCTTAAGTGATCAAAAGTTGTTCTTCAGGGTTTTTTGATGCTGATCTCATCTTTAATATTACTCGCACCCTATCGATCCTCCGAAGGAATGAAAACGGGGGTCGATCTAAAAATTACGATATTCCAAATACTCGTCATTAGTTGCGTTTAGACTTGTAAATATTATTTTAATGGACAGATATGAAAAAAAAAAATTCGTCCGAGTTTCAAAATTGATGGGCAGGTGAGAGAAATCTAAAGAACTTTTTTTTAACCAAAATTGATAAGCAGAGAGAAGGAAATGGAAAAAAAATTCCCGAAAACGAAGTAAGCCTTATAGATAATCCGACCCTGCTAGTGTTGCTCTTTGTCTTTGCGAAAAATCAACTAAACACTACCAAGCGAGACACGCATGTTAAACGCAATTTAGAAACAGATGTACATTACCAAGCAAAGTCTCGTCAAGCGACGGCGATAATAGAACTTATTGCCGCGTTACGCGTATCTTCAAAAATACGTTTTATATGGGAAAATGAGCCCAAACTTTATATATTTTCTAGTTTCAACTTTAATATTATTTTTATTAAGAATAATATTACGGTCTTTCGATGTCAGAGGCCTCAGGGGCCCCAAAACTGGTAACTCGAGGGCCCACCGGGAAATTTCCCGGTTTCCCGGTGGTACAATACGACGCTGAATAAAGCTCATCGAGCACTATATCTCACAAAAAAATTAAATCGACCAAAGCGTTCCAAAATAATGGAGTGTTGCGGTACTAAATAGCACACACTGTGTATATGGATACAATTCTGCACAAGCACAAAATAAATGCAATTTTTATTAATCGAAATGATTATATACACTTGCCTTCACATAAATAGATTATGAAACATGATATATTTGCTTTATGCTTTTACACAAAAAAGATGCTGTGGTAGAGATGAAGTATATATTTTCATTTGTCAAATAGTGTATAATTACAAAGACTGGCTTCAGAATGGGCCTTTCCCGCATGACTGAATTTTACTATTTCACCACGACCAAACCATATAATAAACTGTAATATAATTTTATATTAATTTAGTTTCTTGCAATTGTATATGTTCTACTAAATATTTACTTTACAAAATCAGTTTTATTTCACTTAATTTGAAACATGAGTTCTAAGGCGCGAGCTTGCAACGTCAGTCTGATTAGACCAATAAAAAGTCGTATTTTTAAAGGGAGTTGTCTATTGCCAGGTGTACGTCTTTTTATGTGAACATCGTATTTCCGATATCAACTGGCTAGTTTGAATAGTACATTTTTTTTTCATTACAACGTACTCTTCGTTAACCTGATGCTAAATAAAAACAAAAATTCTGTCAACCTTTCACTGTCTGAGTCTAAAATCCATATATCATGTTTATATTCTCTATTTTTGATCGTTTTGGTTCACATATGGTATAATATCAGTATCATCTGGCAACGCTATACTGAAATGCTCAAATCATATTCGATAACCTCACTTTCTATTGTTTATGTTTGATACGATATTTACGTAATTTTATTTTATAATTAGAAAATGCCGCTTACAAGGGTTTGTTTTGTACCAGTGTGTCCAATCACTAGTGAAAATACTACCAAGTTATTTTTGCGCGTCCCAACAAATTTGAAAATTCGAAAATTGTGCTGAAAAGTTGCAAAAGTTCCTGGTGTTGTTTATACTGCTCCTGGATTTTCCTGTTGTGAAGATCATTTTAACGTATGTGTATATTGTTACTAACTTCCTTTTAGTGGGCTTGATTTTATACTCTATTTGTCTCTTTAGATTGAAATCACAACATTTACGTTTACGCAATGTCAATCGGGATTATAAACGGACGTTCTCAATTAAACGTTAGCACTTTACTTTACGAGACGCCAATATTCTTGGCTAGAGATGTCGGTCTCGGATGTCTGGGGCCGGGCAGGACTATTGCCCTTTACCCCAGTACATCGCTGTAGACCGGGGACCGGCCTCGTGCAGGGCGGGCGAACTTACTTTACGTCGGCCCCACTCACAAATGTGAGCGGTGCAGACGATTTCGGTCCACCTCCCTGGGTCCTGGCTCGTTGGACCTTGCTGGCTAAGGCCTCTTCTGGCGTTCTTCTGTCTTCGTTTTCTTTTCTTCGCCAGCTTGTTTCCCCCCGGGGGGTAGTCATCTGTCTGTTGGGTATGTTGGAAGTTTTGGCAGGAGAGACTTCCGGTACACAGGATGCCAAATGACATCCTGTCGTCCGGGTCGTCGGTAAGGTAAGGATGAGCTATGTAGCTCGAGGAAGGGCAGACCTAAATGCTATTGGTAGCATTTTTGGTCTGCCCGGAGCCAAGGGGACTACAGGTACTGGACGGTATGTTGTCCGGTACCCGCAGGGTCGTGGGTAAGGGTGTTTGGTATCGTCATGTCTCTTCGGGTGGCTTCTCCATCGACGGGGTGGTCCGGGTGGCGTCACTGGGGGGTGAGGTGGGGCAGGTTTGCGAACAGGGCCCCAATCATGGTACACATCTGCTGCATTTGAGCCAGTACAGCAGCGAGTTGTCCAGCCTCTGGGGGGGCCTGTAGTGGTGGGGCAGGGGTGGTGATTGTCCCTGTCGCACCCTGGGCTGCTCTGGCGTAGCTTAGCCCGGGGGTTGTCCTGGTGGTGGCTGACTTGTGGGCGGGTGGTTTCCGGGCTGGTGTCTGTTGGCTGGTTGTCCTTTTGGGGCATCGGGGGCATCCTCGGTAGCTAGCAGGGTGCGGTCCCTGGCAGTTTGCGCACTTTGCTGGGGTGTCTTTGGTTTTCTGACAGTCCTTGGTGTGGTGGGCCTCTCCGCACTTTACACACCTGGGCTGGGCCGTGCACCGTCCTTGTGCATGACCGTATGTCTGGCACCTGTGGCACTGGGAGATGATCTGCTTGGCTCTTTGCTTCTCGGCTTTGACCACTAAGAAGCAGCATCTGTTGACTGTCAGAATGAGTTCTTGCGTCGGGGGGACCAGGACCAGCATCAATGGGATTTCCTGCCTTGTCCTTCGGGAGGTCATCCTCTGGACTGACGTGGGTGTGAATCCCTGTCTTTCGAGGTCTAATTTCACTTCATCCGTGCTTACGCCGCTGGGGATGCCCCGGAGTACCACTCTCAACATCCTCTCGTCGGGCAGGGCGTAGGTATGGAATTCCCGCTGTTCCTGGGCGAACAGCGTGGTCATCCTCGAGTGGTCTTCTTTGGATGCGGGTTCAATGGAGATGCCCTCTCTTACCACCTTGGCTTGATTGAACCCTATCCTGGCTTGGTGAAGTTTGTTTGTCACTTCGGTCCAAGTTTCCTTGTTCCTCAGTACAACGGAGGGCATCCGGGGGGTTTTAGGGGCCTCCATGTCTATGTCCGTGGGGCTGGTTTCCTTCTGACTTGTGGCTGGTTTGTCCTTGTTGACGGGGGCAGCTTTCGCAGCTTTGGGGGGGGTTGCGTCCTCGTTTTCCGCGGAGTTTTTCCTTTTTGGGGCATCTTTTACGGGTGCTGTCAGGGGGGCCGTGGCACCTTGTTCCATCGCCAGTTGTTTTTCCCTCGCCGCTGCCATTGTTCTGAGGGCATCCATCAGTTCACGGTGTTGCATGGCGGCTTGTTCTCTCTGGGTTTTGAGTTCAAGGCTAACTTCCGCGAGCTCGGCCTGAAGTCTTTCAATTTGGGCCATTTGTTGCCTGTTCTCTTCCTCGAGTAGTTTGCGTTCGTCTTGGTCGTTTTGTGTCCACCCTGGTGATGACGCTCTCGATGACGATGCTCTGGACGAGCCATCTATTTCCATGTTAGGGTCTTTCTTTCGCCTTGTCATGTTCTTCACACTTTATCTCACCTAAAAAAGAAAAATAAGGAAAGGGATCGGGTAGGTAAAACACTGGTGTCCCCAGGCGGGGGACTTTATTTATCTTTTTATATCAGCGTCTTAATAAAGACGACTGATATTTCTCCTCTTGCACTCTCTGTGGGGCTTCCACTTCGCTAGTTCGCTTCGCACTGTCTTCAACTGCACACTGGAGGTCTGCACTCGTCGACTGCCACTTGAACTATGATTACTTTACGAGATTCTATTGGTGGTTCCTCATAAATGTACTCAGGCACCAATAGAATTGCAAGATATGGAAAACAGAACGCAAGTGAGATTGTTTGGGAACTTGGTTTGAGAATGCACCTTTATAGCTAATTCTGGCAGCGGTTTAAGATCATATTTGATTGGTGCGGTTATGATGACGTCACATTGCCGCCCGAATGCTATCGTTTAAATCTGCTGTTGATTTAGGTAATATTTGAATATTTTCTGTAGTATTTTATGCGTTCAGAAAAAAAATTAAAATTCATTTTTAGTAATATTTTGATAGGATCTTTCCAATAACACAATAAAAAAAAATAGCGGGAAAAGCCCATTATTATGATTGCCATTATGTTGCCGTCTTTACAATACCATACGCTCTTAGATATGACAACGAAATGCACTTTCCGTGGATGGTAATTCCCTAAAAATAATATTTATTGAAAAGGGGAGATTTTGAATCAATTCACATGTTGGCAATTATATATAACTAATATTTCTTAATATAGCTCAAGGCAGGGCCGGATTATCCATAAGGCTAACTAGGCTATAGCCTAGTGGCGACAATGCGTGAAGGGGCACGCGAGACTACCACGGCGTTTCACGAAATGCCTAGGCAGCTTGTGCAAACTCAAGAATTTACAAGATATTCCGGCAATTCATGTACTGCCTAGGCTTTTCACGAAATTAGGTATTTCATCAAAAGACTACGACATATATAGTATAGGTTGATACAATGCAAATATATAACTTCGATATAGTTATTTTTCGTGCACAAGAAGTAAATTTAAGATTATGTAGTTGCACGTTGTTTTCTGTACCTCATGAATATTTTTAGTTATAATTTATAAAGTAATAATTTCAGTTCCCAATTAAATTTTTTGTAATTTTTCAGTTTTTTTTTCACAAATGATAATATATAAATACGTATAAGTAATAATCGTAATAAGAACGTTTTGTAAATGTTTTGCAATCATAGCATATTGTAGTGCAAGAGCACTGATGGATCAGAACGCGCGAGACGTGCATTTATAAGCTCAAAACGGTAGCGGGGGCTATACAAAAATAATCATATCCTTTACAACAATAAAACAATGCTGATAATTCTCTCACTAAAAATTCCTCCATGCTTTTCTGCAGATTTCATATCATAGAAGTATGCATCAATCTGCAATAGTTTTTAAAATGCCTCGATGCTGAAATTTACACTGCACTATTCTGGTACGCCTTGTTTAAACAATTTCTGTAGCATTTGTTAAGAACAATTTCGAGAATAATTAGGCAGCACCTGAATCTAGAAAGAATAAGCTTTCCATTGGTTTGAAAATCATTACGAAATGTTAAAAAATAATCCTGTAAATGCGGTGGAAACATAAAAAACCGCTGCCCAAGGAATCACTACTTCCACATCCAGATTTTCTATTCAAGTCACTCACAACGAAAAAATTTTGAACGTGGAAACAATTGTTTATGGAACTTTAATAATATAATATTTGAAATCCCATAAAACGATACCCCACATCGGTAGAGGGGGTGGTGATAGGGGGTGGTAGTGGGGGTGGACGAAGTAAAAAAATATTTTGAGGTTTCTGGTTCTTATACACACACTAAATCACATTTACCCCCCAACCCTTCGACGGAACAAGATGAAAAGATAATCTAGTTCCAGATCTCGTTAAAGTACATATGTGTACCAAATTTCAAGTCAATATCTTAAACGGTTCCAGAGTAAACGTGCGCACAAAAAAAGTTACACACAGAAAATTTGTTTTCGCTCAAACTTAAAATCTCGACGTTTCATGACATTCTAAGCCTATTTGAACAATAAAAATTTAAAAAAAATTTTTTGTCGTTGCTACCACTGGATGTGGAAGTATTTAATCAATTTTCAGCAATATAAAAATTTTCGAAAAAGACTATTTTACGCCTTTTTGCAATCGCGGCCAGGCTGGCGCCCTTCACATTTAGATCCGCAAGGTCATTCCAGATAATGTATGAAATTTTTCAAAACTATATGATCGAATTTGACCCTCCCGATTAATAAGAATTATTTGTTTGTTTTGTATGTTCAAGAGTTACATTCATGTCAAATTCAGCTCTTCGACTATTTCGTGCCAGCAACGTGCAGTTCATAATCAATGCTTCATCCCGAACACAAACTTACATTATAAAAAATTGATCAGAGAAGTTTTCCGCGCGCGCCTATAGGTCTGGTCTATTACACCTTAGAATAGAACTCACTAATTGAATTAGTGAACTAGAAATAAGTAAATTAACATCATATTAAGGTGGTGTCAATAGCTCAGTGTCTCTTATTATTTAAAAACAATTTTGAATAATACATTACACAAGGCTAAGAGGGGGCTTTAAAGTGGAAGGTTATAAATAACTATTATAAAATTGTACTCTTATTTACGTCGTTTAAAAAAACGTTTGAAAATAGTTTGTTTATCTGCAGTATGTTTTGTTAGTATCATATTTTTACGGGTTTTGAGTGGAATCATAATAAACACTTGGAGAGAGAAATATATGAATCATTAAGTTAATTTTATCATTAACGTGGATTTTTTTACAAATAATTGCTCTTAGTGTTAGTGTTCATCTTCACCTTACAAAAATATATAATATCTAAAAAATATGCTTACTGCGAGCTGACAACGGTTTTACTTGCGGTATTTCAGCAAGCTTACAGCTTTCAGGAAGACCTTTTTGTACTCACTAAACAGGGAGTGGAAGGTCTCAAAGTGACAAAAAAAAAACAGCAAAAAAATATTGCAACAGCAAGTTTAACTTTTTAAGTAAATTTAATTTAATATTATCAGGGACGTCTTAAGGCATGGCCAAACTGGGCCATGGCCGGGGGCCTCGTCGTACATGCCCATTTTTATTTCTATTTTAATTTAATTACGACCCACACACATTTAATTACGACACACAATCCAGAAGAACTAATTGTGAAATGTCGACACTTCAAGACACGTTGGATTGGATATTGAAAAACTAAGGGAAAACGAAAAAAATGAGGAAAAAAGAAAAACGAGAAAAAAGAGAAATCTACTGTTGCAGATGAAGATGAACTTATAGAAGAAAATGACTCGATTGGAATCAATGTACTTTATACTTATACAGTGTAACTCATTTCAAGTGGAAACACTTTCGTAACTTAGTTATTGGTCATCCAAATTCAACCAAATTTGGATCGGTATCAAAGATCTTTAATATTTCTTTTTTGAGTAAAACAAAACTTATTTCAGTCAGTGGCGTGCATTTTTATTAAGAAAAAAAATTGTCGATTTTTCGAGAAATCATATTAAGCATTTTTTTGGCGAAAAACTAATGCAATATTATTGATCAGCATGCCGTAGAACTGCTATATCCAGAATTTAACAACATTTTGATTTTTGGTTTTCGAATTACGGCCCACTCAAAATTGGCTATTTTAAACATTAAGTAATCAATAAATTGGTAACGAATCTTTTTTCGAAAGAAAGTCATTCTTTATTTTTTCTTCTAATTCATTTTTTCTACCACCCCATATCATCGATACTTTCAAATTCGATAATCCTTAATGCCCGAATAATTTACAGGTTTGATGACCCAAAATTTTCCAATGAAAATTCTTGTCCTTCGAAATTTGAAAGTTTCGATGATACAGGATATAGAGCGGATGATAACGATTCATAAAATCGACTTCTGGCGGGGCACTTCCTGTCAGGAGCGTCACGAACACTGTTTAAAAATCAGTGAAATCATGTCATCGTTACAAGGCTGATTTTTTTTTTGTGTGTACACATTTTATGTTTAGAATGAATAAAATAAGATCACCAGAAAGTGTGGGCCGTCAGGAGGCGCAGCCAGAAAGGTAATAATGATACAATACATCTGAGGCACGGTACGGAGTCAAGTTAGCCGAAAGTGTTAAATTCCTGTATATTTAAGAGCCTATGGTACTTTTGTTGACACTAAGAACTTTACGGGGAGGCTATTCTATTGTTGAAGGAGCTTGTATTTACGTTTTAAAAAGGAGCCTGTCTTCAAAAATCCTAAATATTTTCTTTCTGGCTAGCCTTACTGACGGGAGTTTCTTTCTGCGAATTTTTTTCTGTGTTCAAAACATTTAAATAAACACGCTCAACCTTAAAAAAGTTTGTAACGATGATGTTATACAGGGTGTCCCGAAACTCCCGCCTTCCCCTTTAGGTGCTAATTCTCCATGCAAAAATAGTAAGAAAAGTTCCTATAAACATGTGTCCGGAAATGCTTCCTAAGGGAGCTACGGCCCTCTAAGGATGGCGCAAAAATAGGTGTTTTTACTAATTATCTCGGAAATGATTTGGGACAACTTTATGGAACTTGGTTACGTTTTTTTGATTATTAAAGGTTATTGTTTTACAGTATTAGCCAAAATTAATTTTATCCAGGGGCGGAGAAACGAGAGGTCGGTGTTCTTTGTTTCTACATATTAATTTTCCATTTGACATTTTTAGTACTTTAATCCCTGATTATGATTCCCTGGTTAATTCTGCATAAAAAAGGCCTCTTTACAATTAGCCATATGGCAAGCCGTTTTAGAGTAAAAGCGGTCTAAACGAAATATTGTGTATTTGTTTGCTAAATGCGCATTATTTATTTTTTAAAGTAGGCGTAAAACAATAACTTTTATTAATCGAAAAAAGTTAACCAAGTTTCATAAAGTTGTCCCAAATAATTTCCGAGATAATTAGTACACCTATTTTTGTGCCATCCTTAGAGGGCCGTAGCTCCCTTAGGAAGCATTTCCGGACACATGTTTATAGGAACTTTTCTTACTATTTTTGCATGGAGAATTAGCACCTAAAGGGAAAGGCGGGAGTTTCGGGACACCCTGTATAACTCCGTTTTTTTACCTCTGACCTTTCTGGTTGCGCCCCTGATGGCCCACACTTTCTGGTGATCTTATTTTATTCATTCTAAACATAAAATGTGTACACACAAAAAAAATGGCTTTGTAACGATGATATAATTTCACTGATTTTTATACCTTGAACCATGGCCAACTCGACGGGCTGACATATGCTAGAAGTCTATTTTGTCGTTATTTAAGTTCGATAGAATTAATCAGCGCATAGAAAATGCTTGTAACGATGAGTGTCCGAAAAAGCCACTTAGCTCCCGCATCAATAGTAGAAAAAATGAATTTAAAGAGAAAATGAAGAATCACTTTTTTTCGAAAAAAATTTCGTTACTAATTTATTGATTATTTAATGTTTAAAATAGGTAATTTTAAGGGGACCGTAATTCGAAAACTAAAAATCAAAATACTGTTAAATTCTGGATACAGCGGTTCTACAGCATGCTGATCGATAATATTGCATTAGTTTTTCAACAAAAAAATGCCTAATGATTTCTCGAAAAATCGACCCTTTTTTTCTTAATAAAAATGCACGCCACAGACTGAAATAACTTTTGTTTAACTCAGAAAAGAAATATTAAAGATTTTTGATACCGATCCAAATTTGGTTAAAATTGGATGACCAATAACTGAGTAAGAAGGTGTTTCCACTTGAAATGCTGTATGTTCAACGAAAAAATTTTTACAGTGTTTTCAACCATTGAAATTATAATGAGAATTTTTTTTGTCTATGATGGTCACCAATGCGAGCGGAGAGCGTTCATTTTCAAAATTAAAATGAGTGAAAAGTGAGATAAGAAATCGCATGACTCAATCACGCTTAAATAGTTTAAGTTTGATGAGTATTGAAACTGACATTTTACAGACCAGGGTGTATTAAATAGGTAATGCGACGACAACCCTCACAGTGGCTTCAGAAGTGCTTATTTTGTACATAATGTAATAGATGGCAGGACCGATAAGTTCTCTCATTACTTACGCATAGATAGATAATTTTACAGGTTCTGTGCATATGTGCATACAGTGTTGCATACATTCCCGGCCTATTGTTTTTGTTTAGTGAAACAAGAGTCCAGTGACATCTGACATAAGTAGCTAAATTAAAACATTCTAGCTCTTATTAAAATTTCTGCCTAGTTCCTGCATTTTCAACCAAAATCAAGTTCAACGCAATGTGTATAAAGTTTTAAATAGCTTGTCACAATAAAATAAGACACTTTTTGCAGGTTAGGAATCTAACCTAAAATTAGCAGTCTATTTTTATTAATCAACAATATTGAAAAATTATTTGCGTGAATTTGTTTGGAACCAGTATGGCTCGAAGCTAAAAGTGCCTATACAAACATTAAAAATGAGAATAAACGAAAAAACTTTAAAATTTGAGGTTATGTTAGTTATACGATGCACATGCTCAGGTAATTGTAGGACCTTATTGCTCGCGCCATCTACTAAAGTAAATAGAAACCATGCACTTATGAAGTCATTATTATAATACGAAAGTGCCGTACGTCGGACCACCTATTTAATACACCGTGTTACAGACTATTAACTTTGACGACATAATTCATGATTTCGCCACCTTGAAATGTAGAAAACGACTTCTCTAGATTACTCTAGAATAACATTATACACAATGTAGTTTATAGTTAATAACATATTAGTGATACTATATAAGCTAATTTTTTGATTGCAAACAAAATTATAAGAGGGGGGGGGCCTACATTTGCATATGGGGCCAGGGCCTCAAGAATGCTTAAGACGTCCCTGAATATTATATTAATATGAATACAATATATTGACAGACATGCTATTAAGATTCGGATTTAAGATAGCGGCAGAGAACCATAAAATTGCATAAACAGTGTAGCATTTGTACATTACAACAGCCAAGCTGATTTTTTTGTATTTAAATTATTTTCGCAGAATGCCATGTATATGAAACGGAAGGAATCAAAGTTGCGGTTTTCTTCTAAATGTTTTTGTTGTTTTCGTTATTCGACAAACAATAAAACCCCACTTCGGTATAAATAGGGTCGTTGACCATTTTTTAAAAACTTTATATTCAAGTACTTTAACCCGTATTTTTTTATTTTACAATCTAAAGTCATTTTAATAGTGAAATTAATTATTTAGTCATATAGTCCAGTCACCTCTAATTTGAGTGCTAATGAATGGATTTTGATGAAACCTTGTGCAATGTGTTTGTAATGACGTTAATAAAAGAGTTGAAAAAAGATCAGAGTAGGAAATGATCGGTTCCGTAACTTGTAGAATTAGTTCAAAAATGAAAGAAACAATAAATTTACCTTTTTTGGCCCAAAATAAGATGTTTTTACTCTTGCGAATTTTTTCGAAAAATGGCCTAAAAGTGAGGGAGGGGAAATGTAAAAGTGCATTTTCACAGAGTTATTCCGAAAAAACTTGAAAATTACCCCTTTCTTTGAAATTGTGGCGCTTTAAAAATTTTAAAAAATTCAGACGTTTGCATTGAGGCCATCTAAACATTTTTTGTTTCTTGGAATTTTTTTGTAACTTGCTAATTTTCCGAGTTACAGACAGTATAGAAACCTCATTCCAAAAGCGCATAGAGATATTTATCGATCAAAATGGGCAACATGTGGACCACTTATTATAATTTTTCTGTCGAATTATTTGAAGAAACCTCCATTTTTTATGTTTATTCTTGAATATATTTATTCTTGAATTTTGTACTTATTGCTCAATAAACCGAAAATAGTTCCAAATAGCAATAGGGATATCATTTCTAGATCACATGGTCTAAAAAGCTGCAGGGTGATCCATTTAAAAAAAATTGAGAAAATTCAGTTCTAAAAGTTCTAAATTGAAAATTCATTTTTGACCACCCTGTATACTTTAAGAAAGTGAAAATGATTCAAAAACATTAATTAGATGTCTCGTAACTAGTATTCACATAACTTTTTCTAACATCCATAATTGTGACTGTAGTGACTGTTTCAATACTTGGGTATATACGCATCTGCCAAAAAAACTCATTACATCCAAGTGGTTGGGAGATAGTCAATAATAATAATAAAGGAGTGAAAGGAGTCTAGAAAAAGGCTTCAAAAAAATGTACTCATATGGATTGCATTCCATTCAAAAAAAGGCACTTGATCCTGTAGAATCGTCTTGGCTCGCCCTGTATATTCGAAAATAATTTCTGATTATAGACTTTTTTCATCTACTTAGTTTACTTATTTTTTATTTTTTAGTTTCTGAGGCCCACTAGAATAATAGAGACATATTTTCATTTTGTTCATTTTCAGAATTAAATGTAATTGTTCTTAAACGATTAACAAATATAAATTTGTTAGCTTAACTGAAGTTTCATGTTACATAACTCTCATGTTAGATGTTAATCTAACGCATTTCCTATAGCGTTAAAAAAAAAAAAATTGGACAGCCGGGCCTGTTGTGGAAACGTTCAAATTGTCATCTCCTAGTCGTTTTGATGGAAACCTCAGGTCCCGAGGGGAGCAGTTTACTAAGCTCATTTTCTGGCTAACAATGATGTAAATTGCTCATAAGCCCAATGTATTGGCTAGACCGAACTATCTATAAAAAAATCTCTTAAAACATTCTCTTTTAGTTAAGAAAGTCGTTGGAATCGTCCGAAAAATAGTAATGAACTCAAATGAACTTTGATATACTTAATTATTATGTGTAATTAAAACAGATTGTTAGGTAATGACATCATTTAGTCGTGAAATCTATTTTACAATGTTTATTATCTACGAAACAAAGTAGTGACCTGAGAGACGCCATATATCATTTACCTACATCCATGTCTATGACATCCATATATAGATAGTTATACAGGGTTGACCATTAATAATAGGCCATAGTTCTTAGGGTAGATTCTTTGGATCAAAATATGAGGATATAACCAAACATGCTTTAGTAAATTGTTGACGTGGAAAAAGATACAAATAATTATTTATGTATTACATCACGCTAGCCCGTGGAGGGCGCCTCATGAGCTATACCTGATGAATATTTTTTCTCTTTTATTTTTACGAAACTTAGTGACACTTTTGACTAGAAAATCTCATGCAGGAGTCATTTCTACGTTAAAAAAGGTACACTTGATAGAACTTGATAATTCCAACCGTTTTCGAGAAAACTGCCGCATAGATCTCAAAAATTCTTTGAAAATAAATCCAATTTGAAAATGAAAAATTGTATTTATTGAAAAGTGTGCTTTGGTGACGTCTTAGTTCGGTCAAAATGTCAAACTAATGAAATTGTACATAAATGAAAGAACTAAGACGTCACCAAAGCACACTTTTCAATAAATACAATTTTTCCTTTTCAAATTGGGTTTGTTTTCAAAGAATTTTTGAGATCTAAGCGGCAGTTTTCTCGAAAACGGTTGGAATTATAAAGTTCTATCAAGTGTACCTTTTTTTACGTATAAATGACTTCTGCATGAGATTTTCTAGTCAAAAGTGCCACTACGTTTCGTAAAAAAAAGAGAAAAAATATTCATCAAGTATAGCCATGAGGCGCCCTCCACGGGCTAGCGTGATGTAATACATAAATTATTGTTTCTTAGCCTAAAAAATGTTTCCTTACCAAATTGGGAGAAGATCGGTCAAGAGGTAGTTGAGATATTGCAAAAAAAAAGAAAAAAAAAAACAATTGTGACACCCTGTATCTAGCAACAATTTATTAAAGCACGTTTGGTTATATCCTCATATTTTGGTCCAAAGAATCTACCCTTGGCCTATGGCCAATTATGACCTATGGACTATTATTAATGGTCCACCTTTTATAATAAACATCACTGAAAATTAGTATCGTAAGTATCATAAAAAAATCGGCAGCTACTGGAAGCGGCTGGAACCTCCCCACGCGGTGAATCTTTGAAGCCGAAAAGAGCACTAAACAATATGAACGATCTCATTTAATTATATTTATTAAGTTGAAATATTTTTTTCATATTAAATCAGAAAAAAAAGTCTTGCGTTCGGTGGGATTTGGACCTAAGAACTTGAGTGTTAAATTTATAGTCTGCACAACATTTTATTCAATGTTTGAATACAAATATATGCTTCATCGGATCCTAGCCCGGGGCCAGCCAGACAACCACGGTGAACACCGCCGAGGCGAGTGTGAGGCTGGACGGGGTAGGTCCGATTTGGCTTGGAGAAAAATAGAAAAGTAGCTCCTGTCTTCTGTAGGCAGGCTTAAAAACTAGGTTAAAACTGTAATGTGTTCACATGGACCCAAAGTTAATATAAAAATAAACACAATACTATAAAAACGTTCGTAGGCAAGACCACTTAATAATTTTGATTATTGATACAGGAAACAACTAAACGAAAAAACCTGTTCGTTGGTAATGGGATGGATGGCAGGGAAGGCCATCTTTGGAAAAAACCATATAACTCTTGGTGGACAGCTTCCCTGCCAGATGTAGCCAGGGTAGTGTTCATGGTGGATCGTTTAAGTTGGTATATTTTGTTTTATCTTCTGGCCTCGACCGCTTTTCACTAAATCGGTCGAGGAAGTGATAGCTGTCAAGTTTTTGGTTCCAATGTTTCTCTGGGGAATTTAGTTTTTGAAAAATGTTTAGGTTGGTACCAATGTCTTAAATTGTTTTTAGGTTATGTAGTACTATTTTTAGGTTATGTTGCAGGAAGAATTTCCGGCGGGATGCCGGAAGTAGAGGAAATAGTTTTTAAAATATAATGTCACTGTCACTTTTATTGGAAAAAACTCACCGAAAGCGTTCCGGTGAGGTTGCTTACACTTGTTCAGGATGCCCTCTCACAGCATCCGTGGGCTTTATAAACGTCGAAAAAACTTGTAATCTCTCGATGCACTTGACACGTCAAAAATACTCAGCATACTTATACCACAGATGGACCCGTAGTATTTTTTGCGAATTTTCCTTCGAGTCCATTTAATAAAATTTGACATTTTTCTGAAGTGACATTTTTCCGAAAATTTGACATTTTCCTGAATTTTTGACATTTTTCTGAAAAGTGACATTTCTCCGAAAATTTTACTTTTTTTCGAAAATATGACATTTTTCTGAAGTGGCATTACTCCGAAAATTTGACAATTTTCCGAGCAATTTTCAAACATTTGACATTTTTCTAAAAGGAGACATTTCTTCGAAAATTTGACGTTTTTTCGAAAATTTGACATTTTATTGAAAAGTGACATTTCTCCGAAAATTTGACATTTTTCGAAAATTTGACATTTTTTCGAAAATTTGACATTTTTCTGAAGTGACTACTCCGAAAATTTGACAATTTTCAAACATTTGACATTTCTCTGAAAGGTGACATTTCTTCGAAAATTTGACGTTTTTTCGAAAATTTGACATATTTCTGAAAAGTGACATTTCCCCGAAAATTTAACATTTTTTCGAAAATTTGACATTTTTCTGAAAAGTGACATTTCTCCGAAAATTTGACGTTTTCCTGAAAATTTGACATTTTTCTGAAAAGTGACATTTCCCAGAAAATTTGATATTTCTTCGAAATTAAAAAAAAAATTTCGTGCCTCGTCTTGTAGAAATATTTTTTTGATATCAGTTCGTCTGTTATAAGAATTTTATGTTTTTATGACGTCATCAGAACGTAGGTGTATTTTTAATTCACTCGTATTCCATCCATCTACAATATTTCCACCTACGTTTCAAACTTTAATTGGATGTTTCCAATTGTTAAATCGATATCTACATCAGTTCGCCCTTTGTAAGAATGTTTCTTATTTGTGATGTCATGTGACGTAGGAGTATTATTAATTCATTTGTATTCCGTCCGTCTACAATATTTCCACCCACATTTCAAATTTTAATTGGATGTTTCCAATCGTTAAGTCGATATTTGTACCAGTTCACCTGTTGTAAGAATTTTTCTTTGTGGCGTCATGTAGACGTAGGTGTATATTAATTAACTTTTATTCCGTCCATTTACAATATTTCTACCTACCCGTTTCAAATTTCAATTCGATACCTCCAACCGTTGAGTCGATATTTGTATCAGTTCTTCTGCTGAAAATTTTTTCTTATTTGTGATGTCATGTGACAGGTGTATATTTAATTCACTCGTATTCCGTCCATCTACAATATTTTCACCTACGTTTCAAACTTTAATTGGATGTTTCCAATAGTTAAGTCGATATCTACACCAGTTTCGAAGAATTTTTCTTTTTTGTGACGTCATGTGGACGTAGGTGTATTATTAATTAATTCACTTGTATTCCGTCCGTCCACAATATTTCCACCCACATTTCAAATTTTAATTGGATGTTTCCAATCGTTAAGTCAATATCTGTACCAGTTCGCCTGTTGTAAGAATTTGTCTTATTTGGTACGTCATGTAGATGTAGGTGTATTATTAATTCACTTTTATTCCGTCCATTTACAATATTTCCACCTATGTTTCAAATTTCAATTCAATAACTCCAACCGTTAAGTCGATATCTGTACCAGTTCGTCTGTTGTAATAATTTTTCATTTTTGTGACGTCATGTGACGTAGGTGTATTATTAATTCACTCGTAATCCGTTCGTCTACAATATTTATACCTACGTTTCAAATTTCAGTTCGATATCTTCAACTGTTCCCGAATTATCAGCCGAAATCACTGAACACCTCTGTCATTATTAGAATATCACCCTGTACATTGCACTGCTTTGAGGACAAAAAACTATAAATTTCACTTGGCGGAGATTTTAAAAATCAGTATCAAATATAATTTGGGCATAGTGGAAAATCGAAATTTTGTGTTGAAACGTATATAGCAGCGAAACCATTAATCCTACAGACATTTTTTGACGAAGCAAATTCATCATCATTTTATTGTCTTTTTAATAGATCCCTACTATTTTTTTTCCAAAATCAATATTTATCTAGATATTCGCAAGAAAAGAGAAAAAAACACGTTTCCTTGGAAAATGTAAATTTCCACTTGTTTCGTTCCTAACGTCCTTATTTTTTGTCTTTGTCAAAAAATAAAAAATAATTTTTTGTAGCATTATTTTCTCTACACTTTCGTTAGGGACCGCCGTTTAAGAGTTATGGAGGTTTAAAGAGAAAAAATTCGAGATTTTAGACGAATTTTAAAAAAGTCTCCACTTTGGCCGACCGTATCTCGGTAATTTTTGGAGCAGCATAAAAATCCAAAAAAAAAAACTTTTAGGTAATTCAATTCTCTACAATTTCGTTAGGTCGGAGTTTTTTGCCGTAGGAGTCGCCGGTTAGAAGTTACGAACGATTTAATGAAAAAAGTGCATGACACCGTCATCTCGAAAGGCCCGCCGGACCCAAACGAAAAGTCCCATTAAAATTTCGAGTGCGGCAAAACGTTCCTGACATTATGTAGTTTTCCTTAGGGAGTTTTTATTTTTGAGCATCTTTCACAGTTTCCGAGTTACAGATGAAAAACCGTTTTCAGAGTTGCGGCATCCGAGGGTAAATTTTGGTCGAAAACACGACATCTAAATTTACTCGTATTTTAAAAAAACCGCTGCCCAAGGAATCACTACTTCCACATCCAAATTTTTTATCCAAGTCACTCACAACGAAAAAAATTTGTATGTGGAAATAATTGTTTATGGAACTTTAATAATATAATATTTGAAATCCTCTACCCCAAAAACCCATAAAACGATACCCCACATCGGTAGCGGGGTGGGGGTGGTGATGGGGGATGGTAGTGGGGGTGTATGAAGTAAAAAAATATTTTGAGGTTTCTGGTTCTTGTACACACACTAAATCACATTTTTTTTCCATCCCCTTTAATAATGGGGTGGGGGTAGTAATGGGGGTGGCTAATGCCAAAACTTTTTTTGGGACCTTAGCTTCTCTTGTATATACTAAATACCAATTTTATGGACTCTTACCTGCTTGATTTACCTATTTTCCCCAAATTTACCACAATTTACCCCCCAACCCTTCGACGGAACAAGATGAAAATATAATCTAGTTCTAGATCTCGTTAAAGTACATACGTGTACCAAATTTCAAGTCAATATCTCAAACGGTTCCAGAGTAAACGTGCGCACAAAAAAAATTACAGACAGACCGACAGACAGACAGACAGACCGACAGACCGACAGACAGACCGACAGAAAATTTTTTTTCGTTCAAACTTAAAATCTTGACGTTTCGTGACATTCTAAGCCTATTTGAACAATAAAAATTTTTTTAAATTTTTTTGTCGTTACTATACTTCCACTGGATGTGGAAGTAATACGATACCGTGACGGCCGTACTATGTAGCGATGGAAAGAGAAAGATTTGTAGTTGATCCGCATCGTAAATTGCATGTCGAAATTAGAAAATTCAGCTCGGCACGAACGAATTAAAAGTGACATTTTTGCAATTTTTCGTTTGACGTTTCTCGACGGCAAAAAAAAGAGATAGACAGTCTTTGCGCGTTAATAACTAATTAACCGTAGATAATTAGTCGTTCGGAATGTCGCGTTGAGATGTAGAATTTCACTCGTCAAATCAGTACAGTCCCGATTCAATAGTCTCTAAAGAAAGCCTTTGCGGCTGCAAATTTGCAAAGAGTAAGGGGTACAGCCTTGTATTATTTTGTGGTATAATTCTCTGACACTAGTCTATCGAACGTTAGGTTAGACTATAAAATTTATCTTACACAAGAAGCGTGTTATTTTGTTTTTTAATTTTTTTCACGGAAACCAAATCGAAAAAGTGCAAGTGTGATATATCGTTGAAATCGGAATTTTTACTGTTTTTCAATGGTTCAATTACAAGTTGTAAGTAATCATAAAATAAACAACTTGTTGTGCCAAAACGGCACTAAACGTAATCCGATCTCAACCAAAACCTTTTCATCAGATCTTCTGGAGCACTAAAGAAACCATCATGCAAAGTTTCATCCAAATCCGTTTAGTAGCTTCGCCGCTATCGTGCTAACATACATATACACACACAGACATTTTTCAAAAACAACTTTTTTGGGTTCCTGGGACCTCAAAACGTAAAGATTTGACGTTATCTCAATTTTAGATTTTGGACTATTTGTAGTAACCTCCCACAATTTTATTGTGCGGAGGTTAAAATATCTTAAATGTCAAAAAAATTTTAGATTTTTTGGTAAAATGTAAACTAGAATGTAAAGAGTCTTGCGCATGTGGCAATTTTACAATTAAGTATGCGCCCCATCTACACTTTTCATAAAGGTTTGAAAAAGATAAAAAATACCCATGTCAACAAACATTTTTGATAAAGGACACCGCACAAAATCAATGGAAAAAAATCCCAGTCGAATTGGTTGAAATTTCGCAGTGATAGTTTTCAGCAACTGATTAAAACATCTCAATGGACCCAAAGACCTGTTATGTATAGTTTCCGAGATATTGGGCCTCAAAAGTGGATCTTTTAGGAGTAATTCTGAATAATTATTCGCACGTTACATTTTTTGTAAATAGTATCACCAGACTTGATGAGGATTTTAGGATTTAGGATTTTTGAGGTCGCTGAATCCGAATATGGATTTTGCTTGATACTGCAAAATCATCCAGAGGTCATTTCAAGGTCAAACCAAGAATAAATTATCATAAAAATCTGTAAAGAAACATGTGCAAGTTTTTGAGATCGCTGAATCCGAATATGGGTTTTGCAAGACCCTGCAAGGTCACCTAGATGTCATTTCAAGGCCAAACCAAGAAGAAATAATTAGAAAAATCTGTAAAAAAGCATAGGTAGGTTTTTGGGGTCACTGAATCCGAATATGTATTTTGCTTGATCCTGCAAAACCATCCATTTCAAGACCAAACCAAGAATAAATGATCAGAAAAATCTGTGTAAGTTTTTGAGATCGTTGAATCCGAATATGGGTTTCGCTTGACCCTGCAAGTTCACCCAGATGTAATTTCAAGTTCGGATCATGTTTGTGTGTGTGCGCGCGCGTGCATATAGTCTTAAAGAGTTTATATCGATAAAACGTTGAGGTTAGTTGTAGATTCATGAAAATATCCTTTATTCTTGGATTGATCTTGAAATGACTTCTGGATGATTTTGCAGGATCAAGCAAAATCCATATTCGGAGACCCCTATGCTTTTTTACAGATTTTTCCAATTATTTCTTCTTGGTTTGACCTCGGTGACCCTGAAGGGTCTTGCAAAACCCATATTCGGATTCAGCGATCTCAAAAACTTACACAAGTTTCTTTTCAGAGTTTTCTGATGATTTATTCTTGGTTTGACCTTGAAACGACCTCTTGATGATTTTGCAGGATCAAGCAAAATCCATATGTGGATTAAACCCGCTGCCCAAGGAATCAGTACTTCCATATCCAGATTTTCTATCCAAGTCACTCACAACGAAAAAATTTTGTATGTGGAAATAATTGTTTATGGAACTCTAATAATATAATATTTGAAATCCTCTACCCCAAAAACCCATAAAACGATACCCACATCGGTAGTGGGGTGGGGGTGGTGATAGGGGGTGGTAGTGGGGGTGGATAAAGTAAAAAAATATTTTAAGGTTTCTGGTTTCTGTACACACACTAAATCACATTTTTTGTTCATCCCCTTTAATAATGGGATGGGGGTGGTAATGGGGATGGCTAATGCCTAAATTTTTTTTGAGACCTTAGCTTCTCTTGTATATACTAAATACCAATTTTATGAACTCTTACCTGCTTGATTTACCTATTTACCCCAATTTCCCCCCCCTCGACGGAACAAGATGAAAATATAATCTAGGTCTCGTTAAAATACATATGTGTACCAAATTTCAAGTCAATATCTCAGACAGTTCCAGAGTAAACGTGCGCACAAAAAAAGTTACAGACCGACAGACAGACAGAAATTTTTTTGCGCTCAAACTTAAAATCTCGACGTTTCATGACATTCTAAGCCTATTTGAACAATAAAAAATTTTAAAAATTTTTTTGTCGTTACTATACTTCCACTGGATGTGGAAGTAAAACCTACCTATGCTTTTTTACAGATTTTTCTAATTATTTCTTCTTGGTTTGACTTTGAAATGACCTCTAGGTGACCTTGCAGGGTCTTGCGGATATTCGGATTTAGCGACCTCAAAAACTTACACGTTTCTTTACAGATTTTGCCCTGCAAATAATTATTCAGAATTACTGAGTCATCCCTCCTAAAAGACCCACTTTGAGGCCCAATATCTCGGAAACTATACATGGCAGGTTTTTGGGCCCATTTAGACTTTTGATCAGCATGCTGAAAACTATCAGTCTGCAAAATTTCAGCCAATTCGACCGGGATTTCTTTTCCATTGATTTTGTGCAGGGTCCTTTATTTCTTACTTCTCTCGCCTACCGGGAAGTATTGTAATGCCGAAAAAAATCACTCTATGTGATTTAAAAAACCGCTGCCCAAGGAATCACTACTTCCACATCCGGATTTTCTATCCAAGTCACACAACGAACAAATTTTGTACCTGGAAATAATTGTTTATGGAACTTTAATAATATAATATTTGAAATCCTCTACCCTAAAAACTCGTAAAACGATACCCCACATCGGTAGTGGGGTGGGGGTGCTGACGGGGTGGGAGTGGGGGGTGGATAAAGTAAAAAAATATTTTGAGATTTCTGGTTCTTGTACACACCCTAAATCACATTTGTTTTCATCCCCTTTAATAATGGGGTGGGGGTGGTAATGTGGGTGGCTAATGCCAAAATTTTTTTTGAGACCTTAGCTTCTCTTGTCTATACTAAATATCAATTTTATGAACTCTTACCTGCTTGATTTACCTATTTACTCCAAATTTACCCCAATTTACCCCCCAACCCTTCGACGGAACAACATGAAAATATAATCTAGTTCTAGATCTCGTTAAAGTACATATGTGTACCAAATTTCAAGTCAATATCTCAAACGGTTCCAGAGTAAACGGGTGCACAAAAAAGTTACAGACCGACAGACAGACCAACAGACAAATTTTTTTTCGCTCAAACTTGAAATCTCGACGTTTCATGACATTCTAAGCCTATTGGAACAATAAAAATTTTAAAAAATTTTTTTGTCGTTACTATACTTCCACTGGATGTGGAAGGAAAATTAAGGTTTTTCAATTGTGTCTGCTGGCGCTATATCTAAAAAACTTTATTTGGAGGAGAAAATAATATTTGGTAGGTAGATGACGCTATTTGTCAATGAAGAAATGGGTTATACTTTTAGTGAAAAATGTACAGGGTGGACATACTAAAAATAATGAAAAGAATGTGGCAGAAAAATTTTGCTCGATTTGGCTTGAGATTGTTTGCGAAGATAAGCGATAGTAATTTTGTAGACGCAATAATTACTTCCACATCCAGTGGAAGTATAGTAACGACAAAAAAATTTTAAAAATGTTTTAAGTTTGAGCGAAAAAAAAATTTCTGTCTGTCGGTCTGTCTGTAACTTTTTTGTGCGCACGTTTACTCTGGAACCGTTTGAGATATTGACTTGAAATTTGGTACACATATGTACTTTAACGAGATCTAGAACTAGATTATATTTTTCATCTTGTTCCGTCGAAGGGTTGGGGGTGAATTGGGGTGAATTTGGTAAATCAAGAGGGTAGAATACATAAAATTGGTATTTAGTATATACAAGAGAAGCTAAGGTCTCAAAAAAATGTTGGCATTAGCCACCTCCATTACCACCCCGACCCCATTATTAAAGGGGATGAAAAAAAATTGTGATTTAGTGTGTACAAGAACCAGAAACCTCAAAATATTTTTTTACTTCACCCACCCCCACTACCACCCCCACCCCGCTACCGATGTGGGGTATCGTTTTATGGGTTTTTGGGATAGAGGATTTCAAATATTATATTATTAAAGTTCCATAAACAATTATTTCCACATACAAACTTTTTTCGTTGTGAGTGACTTTGATAAAAAATCTGGATGTGGAAGTAGTGATTCCTTGGGCAGAGGTTTTTTTGAAAACCGTCGTTTGAAAAGCGATCGTTTGGGAACATTCGCGATTACATTGTTTTTCCCCAGCTAAAATGTCCAACACTAATACATCAAAGTTGGAGTTATGAAAAAATTCTTTTTGCAATCGTTTGCGAACGTTTTCGATCACATTGTTTCCGTTTGCGATGTTGCCATTCCCCGAAAAAATCCAACAATAATACATCCTAACATCCCAAAGTTGTAATTTCGCAAAAATTCTTTTTGCGATCGATTGCGATCGCGATCGATATTTTCGTTTGCGACGTTTCCATTTCCCGGAAAATCCAACAGTTATTATAATTGTTGTGTATAATACACCCCAGCACTCTAAAGTTCGAATTTTGAAAAAAATCTTTTTGTGATTGTGATCGTCTTCGATTAAATGTTCTCGTTTGCGACGTTGTCGTTCCCCAGGAAATCCAACAATAATACATTTCAGTATCTCAAGTCAGAAAAGAAAGAAGGCTATAGCTAAGGCTACTTGATCATCCGCACAACGCCATTATTAAGAATTTAACAAAAGTATTCGGCCCCTTCCGCCCCTTCGACCCTACAGGTCTATTACTTTGCACTAAAAGTGTAGCACTGAGCTGCACTGGTGTAAGATTGTCTCTCTTTAATCTATGATATCCGCATTGATGCCATCTCTGTCAATCAAAATTAGTGTCACACTTCTTGTGCAAAGGAAAGGACCTAATATATACTAGATCATCTCAACCAGTACAAATTAAAACAATTTGGGAACAGGCTTATTAGGATACCTGCATGTAGAGCAAATATTCCTTATTATATCATCTTCATTTTACATTCCCTTCAGATATCACATAAAAAAGCTTTTAATTTCATAAACTTTGCTTTTAAAGATGTGAAACAAAAAATTATGCGATGGATGTAATTCATTATAAGCAGAGTCATAAGCTAAACAAGTTTACTGAAAAACTTCTAACATAAAAGCATTACATACTTATTGTATTCTCATTTCTTCAGGGATGCATATATCGTAATGTCATTAATTAATTAAATAATCAGCAGAACCAATAATGATGACTATGATTTTCCCGACTGACATTTTCCGGAGCATTTTCCTCTATTAGATAAAACTTTAAATAAAAATTTTCACCTTAGTGAATATATTTGATTCTACTTTTATAAAGAGAATTTCTACATGTGACATGTACGAAATTTTATTAGTAAACTTAATAAAAACTAAATTATTCTTATAAGAACTGATAGAAAAGCACATAGTACTTATTTATCTCTACAAATATTCACGTTTTCTTTAAATTTTGCTGGTTAAATAACAATATTATTTAGTTTTTTCTATTTGCCAAAATCATTAATATATAAGAATAATAATTCTCAGAAATTATTATTTTACAGATCAGTTATCTGAGTTATGTGTTTGAGGATGTGAAATTTTTAACCCGATAAACATTTGCAGAAAAATGATTACTTACTGAGTAAAATCATACACTTGGATTCACAATAAATTTTAGAAAAAGCCAATCTATATTCTACATATTATTGCATGCAGTATGCAGTTTCATCATTTACTTTATTTTGATTTTGCTGTTACTAAAGTGAAATACAAATAGCATAATGGGAATAGCATCGATATGATGTAACATAATGTGAACTAAAACGTGCTTACCTTGACTAAAACTATATCAGGAATAACCCCCGAATTAATACATTAGATTGGTAGTAAACTATTTTTTCATTTCCTTATTTTCATTTACCCATCAATGTTGATTATGAAGCTGGGTGATTATATAAAACCAATGGTATCGCCAATACTACATGTACAACTCTTTGAAGAATTTAAGTCTAATTACAGTAATGGTTTGATTATATTTGCAATCTTATTGAGGAAACTGAGGAAGGAACTATCTCGGAAACTATCATACACTATAGTTGTATGGTAAATGTTTACGACATCCACTTATCGTATTTTGCCATTTTTTTTTGTGTGATATATTCTACGTTGTTGTAGGAAGCATTTGTGACTTACGAAAATTTGTGCAAATTTTTCTAAGCTAACCACTAAGACAAAAGATAATGGCGCCCCTAGGCCCGGGCCTATGAGGCCTAGTCACAAAGCCGGCCCTGCATGCAGTTTCATCATTTACTTTATTTTGATTTTGCTGTTACTAAAGTGAAATGCAAATAGCATAATGGGAATAGCATCGATATGATGCAACCTAATGTGAACTAAAACATGCTTACCTTGATTAAAACTATATCAGGAATAACCCCCGAATTAATACATTAGATTGGTAGTAAACTATTTTTTCATTTAGGTACTTATTTTCATTTACCCATTAACGTTGATTATGAAGCTGGGTGATTATATAAAACCAATGGTATCGCCAATACTACACGTACAACTCTTTGAAGAATTTAAGTCTAATTACAGTAATGGTATGGTTTGATTATATTTGCAATCTTATTGAGAAAACTGAGGAAAGAACTATCTCGGAAACTATCATACACTATAGTTGTATGGTAAATGTTTACGACATCCACTTATCGTACTTTTTTTATCTTTGTGGGGGGATGTGAAGGTGATTTTTGACCAAGATTTTTGTAAATTTTGTTTTTATGTGTGTTGAAGGGCAAGGATAAAAACAAAATTTATAAAAAATCTCGGTCAAAAATTACTTTCACATCCCCCCCACAAAGATAAAAAAAAATAAATTTGCACACATTTTCGTAAGTCACAAATGCTTCCTACAACAACGTAAAACACGTCACACACAAAAAAAATGGCAAAATACAATAAGTGGATGTCGTAAACATTTACCAGTTGTATTATCAGAACCTGTCAGATTTATGTTCATGGACAATCAAGAACTGTTACATTTTGTACAAGACATTAGATTAAGTCCTCTACTTAAGTTTGTATGTATACATATAACTATGTCGAAAAGATACTTACCCAAACACATATAGGTTCTCTTATCATAACGGTGAAAATATCCGACATGAACTGTCCAAGAGATCTTCCATCAGTTTGATTTAAGTTCTTGTGATGTGCTATTAGGGCACCTTTACTATCAATTTCGTGCATGTTATTCCAACCGGGCTCCTGTATGACCTGGCTGGCAATATAGACACATCCTGAAAGGGCTACTAGACTGACAAAAGAATATGCTTGTAAATTAGGCAACGGTATCCTGTCTAACGGAACCACTGGCATGTTGTAACTTTATGGCAAATATATGGAAAAAGGAAAAAATGTTTCTTTAAAAAACCTTTAACAGTTGTTTACGATATTTGCTTCTTTCGGTCCGACAAATTTTTGTTTGTTGACTAATTACAAAAAACGTTGACATAGTGATATTATACCGTTATAATAAATTTTTATAACCGAATGGGAAATGATTATTACCGCATATGTTCCGCGTACACTGGAAACTTCAACTTCAAAAACCGAACTACGAAATTGACAAGTCACAGAAATGTAAATTTTGTTTGCATATCGATCATATGGCGCGCCAGCTGTTCGACGAATCTAACACTTTGACAGTAGATCTGAAGTTTCTGCTAAGAGATAAAGCAGATTGTTATTTTTGAATTCAACATTATCACTACATTCGAGGCATAGATGGCGCTACAAGATATAACAGAGGCGTAACAGTTTGTTAAGAAAGGTCATTATATTTTATTTCACCAGTAATTATACAGGGTGGACCATTAATAATAATAGGCCCCTAGTTCAAAAGTAGATTCTTTGGACCAAAATATGCGGATATAACCAAACATGCTTTAGTAAATTATTGCTGTGGAAAAAGATACAGGGTGTTAAAATTGTAATTTTTTTTTGCGATATTTCAACTACCTCTTGACCGATCTTCTCCCAATTTAGTAAGGAAACATTTTTTAGGCTAAGAAACAATAATTTGTGTATTACATCACACCAGCACGGGGAGGGCGCCTCATGAGCTATACCTCATCTCTGATGATGAATATTTTTTCTCTTTTTTTATTACGAAACGTATAGTGGCACTTTTGACTAGAAAATCTCATGCAGGAGTCATTTCTACGTAAAAAAAGGTACACTTGATAGAACTTGATAATTCCAACCGTTTTCGAGAAAACTGCCGATAGATCTCAAAAATTCTTTGAAAACAAACCCAATTTGAAAAGGAAAAATTGTATACATTGAAAAGTGCGCTTTGGTGACGTCTTAGTTCTGTCAAAATGTCAATCTAATGAAATTGCACGTAAATGATGTCACCAATGCACATAGCTTTTCTTGATTATTTTCTTTCCTGTAAGTTCTACTCTAAAATTAGGTGTTACCAATATTGCAGGGAATAAAAGAAGCTCCAACTTTTTTCTTTCACATACACGTACACTTAGTGAAATATGGTGACGGTAAAGATAATTGATTTTTTTTTGTTCAAATAGACTTAGAATGTCATTAAACGTGGAATTTGAAAAAAAAAAATTTGTCAAGATCTCTAGAGGGCCCCTGCGCTTAATAACTGATGAGCGGGGGGTGAGAATTTGAAACAAAATTCAAAATCTCTGGCGGGCCTCCTGCGCTTAATAATTGATGAGCGGGAGGGAGAAATGTGACAAAAGAATATTTGTCCAAGTCTCATAATTAATGAGCGAATATTGCGTTTACTGGTCTAGCCGGGCCCGAGAGTACCGCGGTACCTACTGACCCCCCCCCCCCCCCCCCTTGCTCCTTGTGGGGGCCCTGGCCATCGTGTGCTGCGATTTTTAGCTTTTAGCGATACCAATCTAGATTTCACCATGACAATTTATCAAACTTTCTAAAGTGAAATAGGTCAATTATTATATGTAGAAACAACGGGAACGGAGATAATTGAAAAAATCTGCACTGAATCACAAATTCTCACCTTTCTTGCGGACTATAATGACTATATATAAATCGTAAAGTATTAAGGAGAAAAATAGTTTGAATAAAAGTTGCACCCTTTCCTACTCCCTACATTACTACCTAATTTTAGGGTAGAACAAGTAGTAGAGATAATAAAAATCCTATATTGACAGTAATTTTTCTAACATGGCTGCCGAAAGGGGAACGATATTTTTGAGGAAAACATTCATTAATGATTGTATATGTATATGATTGTATGACAGTATACAAACAAAAAATTCCTTGTGAGAATTAATCGCGGGTCAAACGACAAATTGACTGTATTATTATTGGCCTTTGTCCCTTTTTGCAATATTTGATAATATGTCGTATTTCATGGACGACTCTGTTTATTTTAAGAATTTACAGTTTTGGTTTGTAACAGACACTAACTTATAAGTTCCACTACAGAGGTCGCTTATTTGTTGCCGATTATAACCTTGACAACCACTGGCTGGCACTGCACTGCACAAGACAAGACAATCCCATAAAAAAGTATAAAGTGCAAATTTACAAGTAGTATTGGTGGAGGTGTTAATTATTACGCTGCGTTTTAGTGTAGTGTCATGAAGTGATATTGATTTTAAACATGAGGGGTTCGCGAGAGGATTTTGTCTGTGATTATTATATAAAATTAATTTTGTAAGATGTGCTACCTATATAATTAGGGTATGTTAAAATACACATATATTTACTAATTTTGTTCTATGAGCTAATCCTGATTTACATATAGCATTAGTCAACAATATGAAAATAAATATTATGAATTAGAGTTCAAACCAACAGTAAAAATAACCTTGACAAAAAATCGTTAATTTTGTTAACCTAAATTTTCATCGAAAAAAGCAATTTTTTATGCAGACACGCTTTATTTCATATATTTTGTTGTCATACTTAATTGTTTAAAGTGCAAATGCAACTAATATTTGCTGTTTACTTAAAAGTTATTCAATGTCTGGTAGATAACATAATTATACATTATTATGTTAACTCACTGTTGTTAACTTGTAGCTATAGTCAATAAAGCAGACCACTTAGTAAGAGTAATTATTTTCAATTTTAGTTATAAGTAAGGATTGACAATGGCAACTAGTGATACTAAAAAAAGTCCACAACTCAGCAAAATTAAGTTAAAAGTAGGAAATAGTACAGTAACTGCAAGTGATTCAGATGCTAGTGTCGATACAAATAGTTTAAGCGCAGATAGTGCTACAGAACAAAATCAGGTTCATCATAATGAGAAGAGACGCAAGAAAAATAGGAGAGGGTCAGAATGGGAAATTATGGAGGGTTTGAAGGATGGGCAGCGCTTTGAAAACAAACCAAATCCTTTCAACGGTTATCTCCATAAGAAGAGAAAGTGGCCTTTAAAGGGGTGGCATAAGGTAGGTTGAGTATGTAAGATATTGAAAAATAAATATTGCTTCGATTACTGATAAGTAATTGGGATATCTAATAGTTATTTACTTTGATAATGAAAATGCGTGGGTTTATCAGTGAGGACTACTATACCTTAGCCGGGAAAGGAGGGTAGCGATGAATTGAACCGTCAGTAGTGTCAAGAGGCACATGTCATTGAGCGACATTGATTTGATAAGCTCTTGTAAAAATTATTTTGAATTATTCCCCCTCGAAATGTAAACGTCAATAGAATCTTGTCGCACACACTGATTATATGCTCATAGTACTATCCTCCTTTCCCAGCAAAGGTATACCTAGTTCCCAATTTTGTAGTTATTTGAGTTGGTAATTTTTGTACTCACCAAGCTACCTATTTATTACCTTATTAGGTGTTATGATTGGGCTACATCTGTTAAATAATAAAGAAAAGAATAAGTATAGGTTATTTATAGTATCTTACCTACCTATCTTGGTACCTACCTATCTTGGTACCGAGCTTGGTACCTACCTATATATTTTTGAGGCTTTCTATAGGACCAGTTATAAATGTAAAAAACTGCCTATTTTGAAGGTGGAGGTACATTAATCGTGGTTATTATATTGTGTGAGAGTTTACGAATTATCCATGTTAAGTTACTTAGTAATTTTGTAATATTGCCACAGGTATTACTTTTTCTGATATTTTAGATGTCTTCTTGTATTTTGGGTAACCTGAAGATGAATGTGAAAATATTTTGCCTCATTTGAATTTAGTTTTCGAGAAAATGAGGTTTCAATATAAAAAACTTTATTGCAAGAAACAGTAAAGAATATATTTGCATAATGTCAAACATTTTTCAATAAAGGAAAAAATATTAATTTTGAATACTTACATGGTCCTTTTTAAAATTACAAATAACAATACCGTTTTTGGCATTGTTAATGTGCACGATTGTGTTTCTAAAAAGAGAAACGTACAGTCAACAAGAATAGGTATTCCAGTGCAAATATGAGCATTATTAGATCTTGTAATAGGGCCTGTTGGATTGAAACTTCACATTCTTAGTGCAAAGTATTTTCATAGTAGATTTAGATTACTCTGAAGGAGCGGGCGCTTGGCCTTCCCCACTGTGACCTATAAGGTCTATTGTAGTACTTTTTTGGGTGCCTCAGGGCTCCCCATCCAAACATGGTCTTCCTAGACTTCGAGTGTGTTGATAAGGGCCCCCAGGCACGGTTATCAGCCTCTGTCTTTCTCTCACCGAGCCGCCTCAGTCCAGTCAGGCTTTTACAGCTCAGCATATGGACTGAGATCTCCAGCGAGAACTTGGGTCACCATTCCAAGCGCTGGACGCGACCGACGTTGCTTAACATCGCTGATCGAGTGCCGGCGCCTAGATCGGAGCCCGTATAGAGAGCTGTATTTTCATAGTAATATAGGCACCTATATGAAAATAGGAAGATAATTCGTTCGTTCGAAAAATTCGTTATTCTGCCGCCAAAATTATCCCTAGAATATTAGGTATTTAAAACTATAAAATTTAAAAGTTATGAGTTACTAAGTTGCTTTCTTTCTATCCTAGCAGCAATATAATTCATAAAAGCAAACTCTTAAAGTATCACACCATACAGATGCATACAATTATTAGAGTTGAAAAAAAAATTGAAGATTCAAACTTGATTTGAAAAGTTTTAAAAAACTTCCTTTTGCAATAATTTTAAATCATTTATTAAAGAAAGTCTTACAGTTAATTTCACTAGTCCCATTCATAAGCAATAAATTAATAAACTGACATGTATCATACTTCTTTGTCCATAGTCATCAGGGTTGGAAAAAAAAAACAGTTTTTTTAAATTCTAATTACAAGAAAATTTGCTTTTTAATGCTTCAAAATAAGTATATTGATATACTCTACTCTATACTCTATACTCTACATATGTTTCGGCTTATTAGGCCTTTCTCAAGAGTAAATATAAAGATTACTAAAGCTATAGAACATAATTCTACTATTTATAAAGGTACTAAATTCAGAAAATTGCGGGTTAAAAGACCGAGCACGAATAATTAATGAATAATTAATGAAGGGTTTATGGCAAACCATAATAAAACCATAATAAAACATAAAATTATAATTTAAAAGTTTCTTAGCACTGAATCTATTATAGAGGTATTAAGGAAATTTAGTTGGTCATTAGCGGTACAGCGATTATTTCTAAGGGATTTTTTAATCTCTAATTGCTTGAGGAGATCTAAACGTTTCCCTTTTGTTTCTGCATGGATGAGCTTTACATTTTTAGAGTCTATAAAATGGTTATTATTAATACAATGAGTAGACATCCCCGTACTTTTAATATTGTTTAAAATTGAATGTTTGTGTTCTTTTACCCTCTTATCAATGCTCCTACCACTCTGACCAATATAAACTGCCTCACAGTCACTACATTTGATTTCATAAACACCAGATTTGCTTAATTTATTAATTTTATCCTTATTATTAACTAGTAATCTTCCTAAATTTATTTTATTTACGTTTATTGTAGACGTACCTAAGTTATTTAATTTGTTAGATATCTTGTTACTAAAATTTGGAACATGATTAATAAAACTAAATTTAGTTGGCTCTTTAGGTGCATTGAAAAATTCCTTTTGGATCATTTTTTTCCGTTTGTTTTTTACCATCTTCTCTATTAAGGACTCCTTGTATCCGTTATTTCTTGCAATTTGGTTAATAATATTAAATTCAATGTTAAAATCATTCTCATCTAAAGGGAAGTTTGTGAGTCTGTGTATTAGGCTGTGAAAGGGAGAGAGCTTAATTTGCCACGATTGTTGTGATTTATTTTTCATTTTAAACAAAAAAACTGTTGTTTTTATTTTAAACAGTTTTTTTTTGTTTTAAATGGTATGTTTAAAACATGTTTAAAACATGTTTAAAACATGTTTAAAACAGGTTTAAAACATGTTTGAAACAGGTTTAAAGTGTTTAAAACTCTATTAAACTGAAATTAAATGGTGCCAAGTTACTGTGTCTGCTACTACTACTACTACTTGATGCCAGATGACGCTCTTAAACGGATTTTACAGCACTCTACAAATAAAACGTTCAGTTTAGTGCAAGTGTCCACTGACCATTTGATTCATAAGAGTAAGACTACAGAGGCTATTTTTTTGTGAGTGTGTTTGTATTAGTACTGCTTTTTACTAGGCGACTAGGGATCTACAATTTAGCGTGGACTCCAAACCACGGTCCTCAGTCACCAACTTTAACCTACCCTTGGTCATCCACCACCGTTTGGCGAGATAGATGAGATCTTGGGTCACCCATCCAAAATGCCGGACTCGCTCAGCGTGTGAATATGTTTACTGTTTATATTGGAATTATTTATCGGAATGGGCCATCATTGTCACTTTTCCTGCTTTTCCGCAATCTCCAAAATAATGCATTTGTTTAAAACATCGCGCTGTGTTTTAAACAGTTGTTTAAAACATCGCATTGCGTATTAAATATGTTTTAAACATTTATTTAAAACATGTTGCCATGATTTGAACATGTTTTAAACATCTTGTTTAAAACATTTTGTTTTAAACATGCCAACCCTGAAAGTCATACTGAAGGCCGAAATTTTTAAATAAGGGATCGTGCTCAACTTATAACTCTTAATTAATAATCTTTTTATTATGACTGGTGACATAGAACCTTGACTTGTCAATAGGGATGGGACGGATATCCGGTCCGGCTACTGCATCCGGCCAATCCGGCTTGCAAACCGGATATTCGGCTTCGGCCGGATATGAAAAAATATCCGGTCCGGCCAAATAAAAACTGTCCAAAATGCATGAAACTTAAATGTTATTTATTAATAAATTGTCAGTTGTATATAAAAATATTTATAAAATCATTAATGAACTCTAGAAACTACAATCAAAATAAATAAAAAATGTTAAAAATAAGTCTTAAATTCTTCAATAGGCCTACATATCGATAATATGGATATATAATATATTATTAAATAGTTGCGTAGTTGCTTTTAACGTGTTTGAATTTGGAAACTGCGCAAACTCCTGACAGTTCTCGGACGGTAATTTTCAGAACACGAATTTACCTATAGTTTGACCTCGCTCTGGAAAGGACCCACTCAGGGTGCAAGAAAATATATTACTGACCTAAGACCGAATTTTTCGCGAATACAATAGTGGTGGTAGTGGCATGTATAGCTATTTTTCTCCATTGTATTGCTAATGACAAAAACAGCAACTACTAATGATCGCGACTATCGCGAGAAATTACTTTTTAATTTGATGTGTAATTACACAAAATGCATGTAATTTCAAAAGACAGATGCCGGTTGCTGGTTCTTCTGAGAATGAAGTTCCTTAGAAAATCATAATATTAATAAATACAAAAACACCGTAACTGTGGATAGAATCAAGTACACACATATGCATACTTATTATTAATTGTTACTAGTTCTGTTCTGGTGTGCCATGCGCATTTTGTGTAATTACAATTACTTGCAGCAATGTGCAAGAGACAATACGGGTGCGACTTGAATTTAATTGTAAATATTGCGGCCTGCTCGTAGACAAAGCGACCGCTTGAAAAGGCAAGACATCCGGCCGGATTATCCGGCCGGACCGGATTTTGAACTCGCCGGATATACTGTATCCGGTTATCCGGTCATAAGCACATCCGTCCCATCCCTACTTGTCAACTATCAACTATCGTTTTCATGGCCTCGACAACCTACCTACAAAACTGAAAAATATTCGCTTCGATTTCTCTGCCCCTAAAAAACATCGGTAACTGTGATTTGCTGCCTCTAATAAATTGGGCCCTGTGTGGCTGCATGCTCACACAGGCCTTTAGCATGACCCTGTTCGAAAATAATAAGTACTACTAATGGAATTAATCGAGTTTTGTAAAGGACCCCGCAATAATCTTATGGAAATTGGGTTTCGGTCAAATCGTCCGAATTTTGGATATGTTTTAGGTTTTGTCATCCCAAGCAAAAGTCTCAATGGGCACAAAGCTCGAAAATCAATACTTTGGCTGCTAAAGAGCTTGAAAGCTCCAAAGCTTCACCACAGATTTATTTATTCGTGCAGTCTTTATAGATTTTTAAATAACTTATTTTTTCGATTTTAATGTCTAGGCTTATGTTTTTGAGGTTGCTGAATTCAAATCCGATGTCAAATTGTCCAAATTGACACTTGACAGCTGTCAATTAGCTGTCAAAGTGCCTTAACAAAGTGCAAATCTTATTTTTACGTTATGAGTTTATGCTGTTTAGGTAACTCAGTTCATGTATGATGTGAATACAATAATTCGACAATTGGCAACTGTCAACATGCTGTCAGCTAGCTGTCAAAGTGCAATAACAAAGTGCAAATATTATTTTTTTTGTTATGACTTTATGCTTTTTAGGTTTGACAGATTGGAGGGCACATAACTTAAATTTTTCCACTTGATGAAACTTTAAAAAAGTGAATAGAAAGATTGAGGCTTGGATTGAAGTTGTATGTACTCCTCGGGGGGTAGTAAGCGATTTTAATTCACTCAGTCTGTGCTATCAAAGACCTCAAGACCACTGTTAAAGCCAAGAATATCCGAAACGGCATTTAAGGCACAGGAATCAAGATTCATGTATTCGGCGGGGTTGTTCCTAGAGAAAAATAAATACTGAAAGGACCCCGCACCAAATGCATGGGTAATTTGTTGTCGACGGAATCGTTGCAAATTCAAAGCATAGAATCTTTAGGTCATTCTCAATGAAAACTGTTATGGATAAAGTTCTAAAATGTCTATATTTTAAAAACGCAGCAGGTCGAAGCTCCAAATTCAAAATTTTAAAAACGCGATTATACGTATTTTTTATCGAAACGGTAAATACTTTTAATATTTAATTTGCTTTAAGAATATAATACTGATGTACAGAGTAACATAGGAAAATACATTATTCTAATATTCATATAAACAAATAAAAGATTCTTACTCAAATAAGAAGAATCCTATTTTTATTCCAGTGGAAATCAGCAAAACAAACAAAATACAAACAAGATCATATGATTCATTTTCCTGATAATATACTTATAAAAATTACTAAAAATTAAAAAAGTTTGCGTGCATATTAGAAAAAGTGTATTTTTGTTGGACCTCAGAAAATAAATATACCTTTTTCTTTCTGTTTTAATGATTCTATATCACAAAAGTTCTTTAGCTTAAAAAATGTGATTTCGTCATTTTAAAGTAAAATTGACATTTTTATTGCATAATATTTAAAAAACAGGACAAATTCATATCACGTTGCTATGGTAATAAAAATAAAGCGTAATAATATTATTTAATTTATATATTTATTTCTCTAAATACGTTTTTACATGTATTTATTTAATAGTATAAAATAGATAAATAATAAAAGCAAAAGTAAGCTTTTGCATACTAATAACTTTTGTGCCTGTTGTATCCTACTGGTATATAAATAAGGGTAAAAGTAATTATATATTTATTTACATAAGTACACAATATATTATTCATGTAACTTCATATAAATCAATACAATACAATACGATAAAAAATACGTAAAATCGCGTTTTTAAAATTTTGAATTTTGGAGCTTCGACCTGCTGTATTTTTAAAATAAAGACATTTTGGAACTTTATCTATAACAATTTTCATTGAGAAATGACCTAAGGATTTTATGCCTTGAATTTGCAACGGTTCCGTCGACAACAAATTACCCATGCATTTGGTGCGGGGTCCTTTAAGGAAATTTAATATTAGAAGAAACTACTCTAAAAAGTTTTTTTATATTTTTTTCACCTAAAACTATTATATAGGATAATTTCAAGTCGCCCACATACTTTCATTTATTTTAAGTAGTACGTTATTGACGTACGTGTTTCCATATGATGTCATTAACGATCTAAAAAGTTGTCGACTGTGCCATCTGTTGATGGAAAGTAGAACTTTAAATTCAAGGAACTAACACTATATTTTTTTCTTTTCTAATTCTTGTGGTTTATTAAACGACTGTGTATAGGGTAGCGGAAAGGGCGACAAAACTCGTATGATTAAGTGCAGCAAAGTTTTTAATCTGGGGTTGAGCAGTTCCATAAGGACTATGGATACTTTTCAATATTCACCGGTGATTACACCGATCTCCACCGGTTTACCACCGAACCATTTCAGTTTTAACCGGCCACCAAAAATAAGTTGTTTCTAAATTTAGAGATGTGATTAGCTGTTTCAACCAGTTAGGCATCACATCCACCAGGGTTGGAGTGAAGAGTATATTGCGTTTAACCAGCACATTTCTAAAATTGTAAAAATCACTCTTAGATAAAAATTTGTCATATCATGGTGTTAATGAACGAATTCTGAGCAACTTTTAAATTGTCCGTCTGTCTATCCGCCTGTCGGTCTGTCCGCTCGTCCATCACATTTCTTGTAAGCACGATAACTTAAGAAAGAAAAGTCCGGCTGTATTGAAATTTGATCAGTACATTACGTTTTTTGATTTTTATGTTTTTGTAATTGAATAGAAATCTTGTGAAATGATATCTCCTTTTAATATCTATTTATACATTTTACTAATATACATTTCATAATATAATAATTATTATATTATATTATGAAATATTCAATATTATTAATTAATATAATTTCATGTATAATATACAGCCGTGAAAATATGAAAAAACAACAAAATCATACCTATCATGCACCCGGAGTTTCTCACCAAATATGTATGGCGTTGCTGAATAATGAATCCATGAAAGCATACAAATTTAATTGTACAAACGCCGTATAGTATTAAATTACCTATATAATAATAATAATAATAATAATACCGTTTATTGTGCAAAAGGAAATACATACTTTACCCAAAAGGATGAGGTTAGCAAAGCTTTCTTCCACCTCTCCTAAAAGATTTAAAGACTAAATATTCTAATATTAAATTATAAATTATAAGTATAAAAATCAAATTTTAAAACCTTATAATGTAAATGAATTAATACAAATATACACATTAAAATATTAATATATAAAATACATATAAATATAAACGCCTATATGCTAGCTACAAATCAGTCTACAAATAACAGTTCCGAGAGGGTGTCCTAATTATTTAACATTATCTTTAATTTACTTTTGAACTGAGGTAGGGGCAAATCTAAGTTGGATATAATTTTATTTAAGTACATTGGTGCTATATAAGAAAAACATCCTTCAAATTTGTTTGTATGATGTTGGGGAATTGTAAATGTATCTAGTCTTATATTTACATCATGTGTATTCGATCTTCTTTGAATCAAATTAAATAGATACTGGGGTGTTTTATTCTTAATTAATTTATACAAAAATAACGTGATTAGATATTGCATACGCTTTTCAACATTTAATTCATTTAATTCTCTGATGTAGGGAGTCACATGAGTCATATATGGAATGCAACAAACAAAACGCATGCATGCATTCTGTACTCTTTGCAGCTTATTTTTATTATACTGTGGTAGAAAATTATAATAAACTGATGAACAATAATCTAATTGAGGATATATTAATGTTTTAACCAGTTTTAGTTTTATATTCTGATTTAATTGGTTTTTAAATGAATATAATGTTTTTAATTTATACATAGATGTTTTAAAGATATGTTCAATATGGTCATTAAATGATAAACTTCCATCCATAACTACACCAAGATTTTTTGCTGAGGCAACCCACTCAACATTTGCATTGTTGATATTCAAGTTATATTTTGTTTCAATCTCAAGTTTTTGCCGTTCTGGCCCTATACATATTGCTACTGTCTTATTGGGGTTTACACGCAATCCGTGCCGTTCAGAATAAGTAAGGATGTTCTGTAAATCCCTGTTTACATAGTCAATAGATGTTTGTATTTCCTTATATGGGAAAGATAAGTACATTTCGATATCATCTGCGTAGAGATGACTTTGACATCTTGATAGAGAGGCAGCTAAATCAAATATATATATAGAAAAAAGGATAGGTCCCAGAACACTACCTTGTGGAACTCCCGATGAGGTTTCTTTTGTTGAAGAGCATGTATGTGTATTAAGAAAAACCCTTTGATATCTGCCTTTAATATAATTACATAACCATTCAAGCGTTGCATTTTTAAAATCTATATATTTTAATTTTGCTGCAAGTAAATTAAAGTTAACTAGATCGAAAGCTTTACTCTGATCCAGTAACAATAAAATGGTACAGCAAGACTTGTCTAGTGCTGTAGCGGCATCATTAACAACCTTTAATAATGCAGTGTTTGTTCCATGCTTTTCACGAAAGCCAGATTGAGTTTCGGGTAGTATATTATTCATTACTAAATAGTCTTTTATTTGAATAGATATTATTTTTTCAAATAGTTTTGATAATGTCGGTAGTATGCATATGGGTCGTAAATCGTTATAGCTTAGTGGTATAGATATTTTTGGGATAGGTAAAACATTTGCAATTTTCCAAATGTCTGGAAAGACACCTTGTGTTATTGATTCATTAAAAATGTGTTTCAATATGTCCACACAGTAAGGTACAATAATTAGTAACATCTTTAAATTGATATTATCAACACCTAGAGCCTGGCTCTTTATAGTTTTTAATGCATTAAGTATATCGTCATTATCAATTTGTCTAAAAGTAAAAACTGAGATTGGGATTTAGCTGATTATCGTTGTAAAAAGAGAGTAAATTGTCATCTACCGTGGAAGGACCTGCCACGTTAAAAAAATAATCATTAATTTCTTGAGGATTTAATAACTCGTTCGGAATATTATTTTTTACTGCACCAGATTGCGTACCAACCCCCCAATCAGTCAGTTTTTTCCATATCAATTTATTATTACCTTTATTTTTATTCAAAACAAATTGCATATATGCCTTCTTTTCTTGTTTTATTGCTTCATTCACTGAATTTCTCAAACTTACATAATATTCACGCGCTACCCTAGTTTTTGTTTTTAAGTATTTTGAATGAGCTTTATTTTTTGTTTTAATCATTTGTCTGATATTATATGTAATATAAGGACGGTACTGATATTTCTTTGTAAATGAGCATACAGGGGCATGGTTATCAAAGAGTGTTGTTATGTAGGTATTATATGCCTGGAAACATTTTCGGAAAATCAAAAATTCTTCTGGCTTCTGGTCCCATTATGGCAGTAGGTTCTAGGTGACTATTTTTTTATGAACTATCAACATGAGGAATGCCATACAATATTTTGTCTGAAGAGCGCATTTTCGGATGGAAAATTCAATTTACCTGTGTACTCACCTGTACCGCCCAAAAGTGACGGCATAGTGCCTAAAGTTATGTTTTCATATACCAGCATCGTACTGAATATAATTCATGTTGGGTCACTTGAAAATTATGATGGGCTTGTAGTCTATTACTTACAAAATGTAAATTTTAAATTTGTCAACAAACGACACAAATATCAAAGTTGTCAAAAAATCCGGGAAACCTAATGAACCATTTCGAAATTTTACATCTACCGGAAAAAAAATTGTTGTCCTGACCGGCTACTGGCTCCTTTTATCAGTGGATATAACGACGAATATTGAAAAGTGCCCTATCAAGGACCTCTAAGAACTGCTTCAAAACAATTGCAAACTTCGATTACTTCATATGAGACAAACTGCGCATTCTTCAACCAAAGGTTAAAAATAGGAATGGTGGAATAAAAATCTCAGTAAACTTGGAGTTGAAACAAGACTTCCCCTTATAAAGAGGATCAAGTGCATCAAAAATTGGAGGAAATTAAAAATGTACCAACATAGAACAAGACGGAATTGAGAAAGTCTGAAAGAACTTAGGAGGGGAGGGGGCTGGAGGTTCTGCGAGCAAATCGATAAAATGCCTCTAGTTTTCCAAAAAGTTCTATTAATACGACTCAAGAGGTTCGGCAAAATTTTCAGGTTAGAGGTAGCTCGTCTCCTGGCATTGGTTATAGGCCTTGGTAGCAGAAATAAGTCGATGATTAATAAATAATTTTTTTTTTTTAATTACATTCTGTACTCAATGTTGTGGAAGACAACTAAACCGAAAAGGACGTACATCCCTCTACAAACTGGGAAAAAAGCCTCTCTATGGAAGAATCTTCACACTTAATAATGTTGTTAACGTACAAGAGCTGCTTGAACTTTTTTCCTGGCACAGTTACGTTTTTTCTATATTTGTGCTCACTTGTATGCCTGTTTCTGGTATGTTTGTATTTCTGTTTCTTCCATTTCATAATTAGGTATATTTATAGATTATGTTATTATACTATATTTCTATTATGAAGTAAGTAAGAAACAATATATTATCTTAAAGGTCAATGTAGCACTAATTACTTTATTGATTAAAAATCATAATGGTTGGATGAAGTGTGGTTTAACATTGCATGATTTAACAGCAGTATGCTAAATACAAATTTATCCTTACTACTCCCATATTCAGTATCTTCATTTTGAAATAAAATGAAACTGATAACTTTAATGATTAGGTACTAATAATTTTTATAACGGAATATATTTAATATCTTATCCGCATTTTGGATAATCTGATTAAACGTGAGGGATAAAAATAAACTAAATATTTAATCAATCGATTTCAGTTATGAAGAAATATAACACCAAAATAAATATTTTGGTCTCTTTTATTAATTTCGTAGTAGTAGTAGTAGTATTATAAAGCTTAATTGGAAATTCCAATTGGTTAAGGACCTAAGTCTTCCAGCCTATTTGCAATTACATTACACCTACAATACATACCCAGTAATTTAAAACAAAAATGTAATACGTCTTATGTCTAAATAATGTTTTTACAAAAAAAATATATCATATTTTATGTTATTCTTAGATTGTTTGGGTCGGGAATATTTTTTGTGGGTGGAATGTTGAAATTACAAAAAAAAATTCTAGTAATAACCAAAAACTATTTTTTTTGTCTGAATGTTGCTTTACATCTAAAAAAATATTAGTCTTTTCATACCTTTGCTTGTTTAATGGTTTGCCTCAGTTTTGGCCTGATTTAAATCTACTGGTTTTTTAAATTAAAATAATTTACTTATATCAAATTTAATTTTTTAAGAATATTTCATATTGGCACATAATGAGAGCAGAATAAATGAACATTCCAAAAAACAAACCGTAAAAACATTCTTAGAAAAAACTTAATTAAACTTAATAATTAATAGTTTATGTTTCGACATTTATTTTCATTGTATCATTTATATCAATTATGCTAAATTAAGGCTGTGTTACCAATGTCAAAATATCGCGTTCATTATCGTCATTTTCGTCGTCATTTTCTAATTCTTTCGCGAGGTTGTTCTTAAAAACGAACCGACAGAATTCAGATTTGATTTAATTATTATAACTAATTAACTTAAGTATGTTATGTATTATAATTTATATTTGAATACTAAATGAAATTAAGTTTCCAAAGTTTTCTCCTTTGGATTATTAAACGTGAACGTACCTCTCAATCGGCCGTAATAATCTATAATTATTTTATTTTCTTTAATGGGACTCAAATGTTCAAATAAAATAAAATACATACTAGAATAAATATATTTAACGTGAAAAAAAGTTAAAAATCTGCATAATATCTGCTCCTATAAAAGATTAACCTCAGAAAAAATTGCTCATTTATGCTAATATTAGTTTGACGTTTTACTACTAGATGGCGGGACAGAAGTTGTTCGAAGTGGTAACACTGCTGAAATAACACTAGAAAGACAGTGAAAGCAGGGTCGGACTTATTTTTTAATTTCTCTAGTGTTGGAAATGGTGTTTAAAAGAATTTTAATTTACTTGCCGATTGAATTGTCCACATTCTGTAGTACTGATTACATATTTTTTTGTATCATTTATTTTTATTTATGATTGACCGGGCTTGATCTCTTAATTACATACTACACTACAATACAAAGAGAATTGCCTATGGCTATTTATGCAGGGCTTTTTTCTCAGATTATAAGGAGAAACAAAGTAGCCATTACGATTTTTTACGATTAAAATTTTTTAATAATAAAATTGATACGCTAAGTTGTATTCTTTATATTAGAGCATATTTCACCCTTATTGCACAATTCCAGAGCTTGTTTTCATAAAAGCTAATTTTTGTACTCTTTTTTTTCAGAAGTCCTATACATTTCTTGTTTATTGTTAATATTGCTAATAAATTATTAGTATGTCTAACAAAATATCATTACTAAAAAAAGCGATTAAGATTAGGATAACTATTTTTAATTCCGACTGTGAATAATCGATGTCATGGAGAGATACAAAAGAACTTGTGGTATACAGACAAACTCTCTTTGCACACTCTAATAGCATATATATAATCAACAATTATTTTAAAAGAGTCTTTTACTTCTCGAAGGAGAGTTCAAATTCTCTCTGGAAGTAATAAAGGCGCGTTTGCACTCATCCAGTAATTTAGTCGAGTCGTTTAGTAATTTAGTACTCGACCAATGCGGACAGCACTTTCCACTAAGTCACTCAACTTAAACACGCTGTCCGCATTGGTTGAGTACTAAATTTCTAAATGACTCGACTAAATTAATGGATGTGTGCAAACACGCCTTAAGTGACACTTTAGTCTTTGAAAATGATTATTAAACTTGCAGTACAAAAATATAAAAGTATAAAACTTATACTGTCAGGTTGGAGTTGGAAATTCAAATGCCTACTGCCACGAACCGATAACCGATTTGGTATTCGAGTTGGTAGCAATGTCAACGCAGTATTTTTTTGAGTGAATACCAGTGTAAGAGGCTCAGACAGGGTGTATTAATTACATTCAATGTAAAGAATCCACGAGCAATTCACGCAACCCGTAATACTTTGACGTGTTCGGTGGGTAATCTCTTTGTTAGATATTATAGTGCGCAGTGCGCGATAGTTTAATTATTATTTACGAACATCAAATCTTATTTCAAAAGTTACAAGATAGAACAGGAGCTGAATAATTCGTTAATTCATTGTTATAAATCTAGTCGACTATTTTCAACAACGTTGATCACTTTGCAATACCTCCGTACGGCCCTGCAACACTTCTGTTGCCAACAACAGATAAGCAAATCTCAACTCTTAACTAGGCAATTGTATGAATCCTGTTTTACCGGCAGAACCATTAGTTCGCTACTTCTATACAAGAATTGACTATGGCGTGCAAACGCAGCCTTAAAAGTTAAAAAAAAAACGATACTTATAGCGTGTTGTGATAAATAAATTGCTATGTTCATAATGGACAAAATAGAAATTAACGACTTTAAAACAATAAGTGCATCACTACTGAAGTAGAACATTCAACGAAATAGCACTGTAACAGAGGAAATAGTCGAATTTAAATAAAAAAAAAATCGTGATTTTTTTTAAATTTAAATCATTTTTTTTTATTTTTTAAATAAAAATCGTGGTCTGCGCCCATCTTTAGTTTTACTAAAAGAAAAAAGAAATTAAAAGCTCTTTTTAATGCTATGTCAAATATATTTTCTATTTTTGTAAGTTGGGAAAAATTAGAAACAAAACGATCTATTTCAGTTGGAATATGTGAATATGCTTAAAGTAATTAGAATAGTGCACTCGTAATAATTTTCTTTTTAAAACTTCAATGCCAAATTATGACACATTTATTGGCAGAGATACGGGCAAAATTAAAAATAAGGAGAAATGTATTATGTAATAATAATAAACAGTAACATTTAAAATTGGCAGCAATAATTTTTGATGGAATATTTCTATATGGTTTAAAGAAAAATTATATATAGGGATATACCTCGGTGTATACGTATCTGCCTGATTTAAGTAAAATATTTCTAATGTTTACTACATAATGTGAGTATTTATGTGTATTGTGATATGTAAATTTTAGGGTATTTATAAAACTCAAAATTTCATGAATACAAAAACATGTCACCGATATTTTACTAGATACCTAGATTTGATAAAATGTTAAACAGTATACAGTGTGTCCCAGGATAGATGTAACAAGAGGTGTAATGGACCAAAAATTTTGGAATTTTGGAATGGTATTTGCGGATTGAGTCCTGCTTGTTGTAAATCTAAAGTATACCAAAAATGACTTGATTTGGTGTTCTACAGGGTGGGTGTTTTATAAGCAAAGTTGTAAAAATCACCTCTAATAAAGTACCTATTTTTCACAATATGAAAAAATTCCACTAAGAAAAGTTATTTAGAATGCAATTTTATATCTCTATACCAAATTTCAGGAATATAAAATTATTTTTTTGAAACTTCCCATTTTTTCAATAAATTAGTAAGTATTTTATTTTGAACCATTCAATTAAAACTGCATAGAAATTATTTTTTGTGAATTAATATTTAAAGTTATGTAGAAGCTAAAAGTAGGCTATGAGAAAAGCAGTGGATACACATTTATCATTTATTATTGACGTATCTGTCAAACATAGTCAATATTATCCTTAATTTCTGTTTCAAATTAACGAACCAAGCATAAAGAATTCAGTGAAAATGGTACCCACAGTGCGTAAAAAAATTTATATTGTGCAATGCTACGGAATTGGCAGTGAAAACTCGCTAAGAGAAGTGGTAAGCTAATTTAATTTGAAATTCCCAAACACTGCTTTGTCAGGCTATGAGAATAATTAAAAAGTTTCTGGCTACTGGTAGTGTTCTTAACATGAAAAGAAAAATAAAAGTATATGATGAAGACAATGTTGGGGCTATTATAGCTCATGCCTCTTATAGAAAATCCTAGGATGCCATTAAGAGAGAGAGATCAGCTCTTATTAATATTAGTAAGTCTGAACTCCAAAGAATTTGCAAGGCAAAGAAAATTAGGGCATATAAAGCAAATTATAAATATACGCTTGAAGAGGGAGATGACGGTCGTAGGTTGGATTTTTGTTTGATCATTGGAGAAAAAATCATGGAAGAGAGATTTTTTCATCATTTCATAATTTTTTCAGATGAATCCACATTCACAACCAATGGTGTTGTTTCATCTCAGAATTGTCGGTTTTGGGCTTCTGAAAATCCAAATTTTAGAATTCATTGTAGAAGACAATATTGTAAAAAAGTGAATGTGTGGTGTGCCGTTTTTTATCACGTTGGAGTTATTGGACCTTATTTCATTGAGGGAAGGTTAAACCAGCACACTTATTTACAGCTTCTTGAAAGATTTTCTGAAGAACATTTAAATATTTTAAGAGATATGCCTTTAGTTCATTTTCAACATGATGGTTGCCCTGGCCACTCCACAGAAATGGTTAATCGGTGGTTGAATTTAAATTTTGGAGAAAATTGCATTGCCAGAAATGGACCGATCAAGTGGCCGGCGAGATCCCCAGACCTATCAATATTGGATTTCTTTTTATGGGGGTCGCCTCAAGCAGTTGGTTTACACTGAACCACTTCCTAACGATGTAGCAGTATTGAAGCACAGAATTACAAATGCCGTAAACTCCATACCGTTAGATCATATTTGAAACAGTTTTAAGGACTTCAGGCGAAGGATCGAAATGTATGTGGATGTGGGTGGTAGCTACGTCGAATAATAAAAAAATTGTAAACATTGTTTTGTATTGGTCAATAATTAATTTGTTTGTGAATCTGTTATGTTTTTGACATTTATTACTTGTTATAATTTTTAAACCTCATTATAATCTTCTGTTAGTAATTGTTTCTTGTTTTACAATTAGTTCGATTAACATTATACCTTCTTACATCTCGTATATTAAATTTTTTATTTACCAATAGCCTACTTTTTGAGATGATTAACATTGCTCCTACACAACTTTAAATAAGAATTCAACTCTTAATTCGCAAAAAATGGGAAGTTTCAAAAAAATTATTTTATATTCCTGTAATTTGGTATAGAGGTATAAAATTGCATTCTAAATAACTTTTAGTGGAATTTTTTCATATTTTGAAAAATAAAGGTACTTTATTAGTGGTGATTTTTACAACTTTGCTTATAAAACACCCTATAGAACACCAAATCAAGTAATTTTTGGTATACTTTAGTTTTACAACGAGCAGGACCAATCCCCAAATACCATTCCAAAATTCCAAAATTTTTGGTCCATTACACCTCTTGTTACATCTATCCTGGGACACAATGTAGATATGCCAAAAAAAATCTTCTGAAGTTTGTCTTTGAGCCTTTAATGATTGATGACATCAGCTACAATCCAAAATTAAATTCTGTCTATAATTCTATACTTAATTATAATAATTTCGAGCAGCACACTTCTTTTATTTGCAGCATTGTTTTGTTGACAAAATGAATCTTTTGAATCTAGTGTTATTCAATTTCCACGGCATACTTGATAAGCATATTTTTTCGATATTTTAATTAATATCCACCAAAGAACTTGTGTATTTGGATTAATATCAAACCGATTTTCGATTTGAAGGTATCAATGGATTTGTCGTAAAAATTAGTATTCAACTACTGCATGTCTAAAAGATGTTGCCATTTGAAAAAGTTGACATAATTACAAATTAGTGATTTCGCAACTTTTGGTTTGTCGTAGCTTTAGTAGCTACGACAAACCAATTCGAAAAATTTCACGTTTACATTTTTCTTTTTTGTTTTGGTCCATTTGGTCGATTTGAGTGCATTCACTGTATTGTAGATGCAAAAAATCAAGTAGCCTCAAAATATTTTTAAGTGTTAAAGTGTTAAATTATGAAAAATTTGCCGTTTTTTGCCAAATTTAAAACTTATATCTTGAAAACTCTGGAAACTATAGCTTATCTAATGGTTCCGTTGACACCCGGTGTATAATAATAATACACTTTATTTCAGAAAAATCAGTCTTACAAAATATTTTTTATAAAAACTAATTGAATGAAAGGCGTCAATATGGGTACTGTAGTTAACAGTTATTTCAAGTCTTAAAACTTAAATTAAAATAAAAACAAGTTAAAATTTTGTTTCAACAACGACATGTTATACAATATAAAAGAGCAAGTAAAATAGAAGCCAACGGCTTTAGATTGCATTTAAAAATTCCTTCTCACTATATGGCTCAAGAGCTACAATAATATTAAAAACTTGTTTTTTAAAATCCTTAAATGATGTTAACTCCTTTATATTCGCTGGCAGTTTGTTATAAAACTTTATACACGAGTAAGCAGGGTTTCTCTCGGAGAGAGTTAGTCGATGCTGTGGAAAGTTATAGCATAAAGATCTGGTCTTATGGTTATGTGTAATTTCATATTTTGTAAATTTTGGTTTGTTTTTAAACAGAAATAATAGACATTCATACGCATACAGGCCAGGTACTGTTAGGATATTTAGTTCCTGGACGGTTTAGTTCCTTTAGTTCCTACATGACTCCCTTGTATTTAACCCTGTGAGTAATCTTATAATACGTTTTTGTATGATGAAGACTTTGTTTACATCTTTACTTCCTCCCCAGAAAATTATTCCGAATCTTAGAAGTGATTGAAAATTTGCATAGTATATTGTTTTAAGCACTTCTGGTTCCAGGTACTTTTCCATCACTCTGAAGGTGTAACTGACAGAGTTTAGTTTGTTACATACATACTGTATTTCTTTTGACCAGCTCAGGTGTTGGTCAATATAAATACCAAGGAATTTGGTATCTTGCATTAAGATTACGTTCTGGGTCTGCAGCCTTGCCGAGTCTGGTATTTCTACTCTACTTTATTTGGTCCTGAAGCATATAAAATTTGTTTTATCTTTATTTAATAAAAGCCTGTTTATTTGAAACCAGTCGTTTGTTCTAGTAAGCGAGCTATCTCCTAGGGTTATTAAATCCGGAAATTTCTCAGCTTCTATTAGAAGATTTGTGTCATCGGCATAGTTTATTAGATTTGAAGTCTCACCTGAAAGTGCACAAACGAGGTCATTTATATAGATAATAAAAAGCAATGGACCCATGATACTGCCCTGTGGAATGCCAATGTTAATTTGTTTTCTTTCCGAGAAATATTTTTTATGATCTCTTTCAATCACTACCATTTGATGATGATCTGTGAGGTAGGAGCGGATCCATTTCAGTGTAATTCCTCTGATACCGTGTAGTTCTAATTTTTCTAGCATGATGGAGTGGTCTAGACTATCGAATGCTTTCGACAAGTCAAGAAACATTCCCAAAACTATATTCTTTTGTTCCAGACTATGAATTATTTTATCCACGAAGTCATACAGTGCTGTCTCCACTGACCTACCCCTCAGATAGCCATGTTGACAGTCATTGAACAGCTTATTTGTATGAAAGAAATTTAGTAGTCTGTTCGCCATTGCTATCTCAAAAATTTTTGAAAGAGATGGTAACAAACTTATGGGTCTATAATTGTGTTCTACTTCTGGATCCCCCTTTTTATGTATAGGTTTAACCAATGCCAATTTTAGTTCTTCTGGAAATACACCATACCTGAAGGAGTTATTTATAATGAAACATAAGGGTGCCCTCAATTCTAGTGCACAGAATTTTATAATACTACTCGGTATTTCGTCATGCCCTGCACTCATTTTGTTTTTTAAGCTGGCGATAATATCTATTACCTCTTCTATAGTTACCGGGTTGATAAAGATAGAATTTTTATTTGATTTAAGGTTTGTTGAAAATTTTATTTTCGATAAATTTTGCAGTATTTTTGGAGCAGCATTTATGACATAATTATTAAAGTTGTTACTTACTGTTTCAGGGTCCCCGGGTAATTAATTTTTGTTATTTGTCTTGCTTTCATTACCCTTGATGGTATTTACAATTTTCCATACACTTTTTGATTTATTGTCACTCTCTTGTATCTGATGTTTATAGTATTGTTTTCTCGAATCAATTAGCAATTGGTTATACCTACGTTTTGTCATATTGTATGCCTCCTTGTACCCATCCTCTGTCCTGCTTAGCACTAACAGTAGGTCGAGCTTTTTACACTCGATAACTTCTGGTGTCTTGTAATATTTGTCTTTTGTTTCTATTTGCTCTTGTGTGTTTTAGTGGAAAGCATTGGTTGAAAATGGGTAGTAAGGTTTGCATGAAATTTTCCCATTGTTTGTCAACATCACTGTCATTTTGGCTAAAGACATTTTGCCAGTCCTGGTCTGCCAAAATTTGCTTAAAAATATTTTTATTTTCCTTATTGAAAGTTCTATTAGTGAAATTGGTTCCATGATTTGAATAATCATCAGTACAGAACACAATTTTTTGCGCTGTATGATCTGATATATGACTGTCTATTATTTCTGCTGTGAATGATTTACAATTTGTATAAATGTTATCTATACAGCTTTTGCTTGTCCTGCTTACCCGAGTATAGTTTTTTATGGATGGATGTACATTAAAAGAGCTCAGAAAAGACAGGAAATCAATTGTAGACATATCTTGTTCTTTTTTTATGTCAATATTAAAGTCACCCGCAATAAATATTGCAGTGCTTTTGTCAAATATTTTTGTTAATAGTTCATCCATTTTTGCAAGAAATCCCTCTATAGAAGCCGTTGGTGTGCGGTACACTGATATCACAATAATTTTTGTTTTCTGTAGCTGTGCTTCTATCGCGGCACATTCAAATACACCGTCTTCTGCGAGTGCTACCAGGTCATTTCTTGTCTTCCAATTTATTCCATCTCTGCAATATATTGCCGCCCCTCCATGCAACCCTTCTTGTCTACAATGGAAAGAGGCCAGGTTGAATCCAGAAATATTGTAGGATTTTAATTGTGTTTCTGATTTCCAGTGTTCTTCATGTTCATTTAATAGTATTTGTAACTCATCGATGCAATTTCCTATGGACTGTAAATTGTGGTGTATAATGCTATACTTTGTTTTGGAATTTCCAATGTAAGTGTCCCTGTGTTTACAGCTGTTTGTAGTTAAAGCTGTTCTTGTTATCTGATTTCTGCCTCTTGAAGTGATAACTATCCACAAAAGTTCCTGCTAGCCAGAAATCCAAAGCTTTAACTTCTTTCTCCATGTGTGTGGGTACTCCCAGTTTGAAGGACGCGACTCTGGTGTTATAATTTCTGACAAGTTTCTGGCAAACATATTAATCCTTATATTTACCATCAAGGCAGGCGAGTATGTCCTCTGTGCTGGTGTCTTTATCCAAGTTTGATAAATAAATCCAACTTAACCAATCAACTGTTTTTAATCTAGTCATATATTTTTTATCAAAAACGGTACGAGATAGACAATAAAGATTTTTCTATTCTATTCTAGTTAGAGGACTGATTTTGACGCCATATGTAAAGAATATAATTCTGCATAAGACCTTTATTTTGTTTTTTCTATTTTCTTTTATGTAAGGCCCCACAGCAAAAAAAAGTGAGGGGAACCTGCCAGCACATGCCTGTCTATAACTCTAAAATGGCCCAATAACTAAAAATTTTACACGATCTATCGATTGGTATATAATTTATATATGTTATGTTATTTATTTAAATAAAGCCGCCAGTGGCGTATCAAGATGAAATTGCACATGTAATTGCGTTAGAATTTTATTGAATAATTTACTATGCCTTACAAATTGCGAAAAATATTGTCGCCTTTAAAAATTATTTCTCATTTTTTATTTTATTATTTTTTAGAAAATAATGTGGGGACGGCTTTTCAGCTATCTTTGGCTGTTACCCAAGCAACCCAATAAATTAAACACTAGATAAAAAATTATGTTACGTTTTCTATCGATTGGTATATAATTTGAAAATTTTATTTATTTAAATAAAGCCGCCAGCGGCGTTCCACACATAGTTGCATTAGAACCTATTTTTAATAGTAGTATATTAAAAAAACAATATTTTCACTATTTCTTATTCTATAATATTAACGCATTAACAAGAAAATATATAAATAATGGTAAAATTAACAAAAAAACATTTAATAGAAAATAAAATACCCAAATTGTAGTACCTGATTAATGAAAATAAATTTTAAAGTAAATAATCTAATTGCACATTCTACGCATGAATTATGTGTATTTCGAATTTTTTTAAAAACAGTTGCAGTTTTTCGTATTTCTCATTTGTGAAGTGGTCCATTTATTATTATCCATAATCCATCCTCATTTGAATGGGAGTTCAACAATGATTGACAGAGCATACCCCAAAAAAAATCTTGACAAACACATATATTGATGTGAATTGACATAGCATTCTTGGGGGTAAGTTCTTAATCGTCCTATTTTCTTTGTGCAAATAACTACATTCGACAAAGGTCGATATTATCTGTGTTGGATTATTTATCGTAAAGTGTTATGACAAATTTTGAGTGCATTCTTAATTCCCAGCACGTCTATTTTCCTTTTCCAAAAAAAAAATAAGTGGTGTCACAATCAGTAAGTGAATGGAAAATGGGAAGAGTCGAGGTTGATCGGCGATATCTTTACAAAATATATGTTTCAGATTTTTTTCCATTGCCAAATTCTATCCACGTCACATGTCCTGATTTTCATTTTGGTTTAATTTACTTTCTAACTTTAAGTTTGCACAGGTCTCATGCCAGCTCACACTATAGATTCTCAATACCGTCTCCATCATCGATTTCTGTAGTATATATTTCCAGTGGTAGTTGATGTATTTCATAAAATTATAATATATTTTGCGCAACTATGCCGCCAGAATTCGAAGGAAATCTTAATTTTGCTGCGCAAATAAATTTTTCAGCAGTTTTCTTTTTGCATAATACACAAATACCCTCACAAATACCATTCATTTTAATCTGAAAATAATTCTAAGCCTAGTTTAGGAGGTTTTTAACTTACGTTCTTTTATTTTCTAATGATTGTTTTTTGTTAATTTTGCCATTATTATACTCTTCGTAAATACGAAAACGAAGAGTATATTATATTTGATTGGTACATTTCTAAAACCGTAAATATCGCTCGCAGCTCATATCATTGTGTTAGTGAACGAATTCTGAACAACTTTCAAAATGTCCGTCTGTCAGTCCGTCCGTCCGACCGTCACGTTTCTTGTAAGCACGATAACTCGAGAAAGAACAATCCGATTGTACTGAAATTTGGACAGTAAGTTAGTGTTAGCTCGGGGAAGAACCCTATTGTTTTTGAACAAAATCGATCGGTAAATAAAAATGTTATTAATGATTTAAATTTAATAATTTTTTTTTGATTTTTATGTTTTTGTAAAAATTTACATTTTTTACATTTTTTTTTTACGTCTTAGGTAGTCTTACTCTTTTGAGTCGGAATCCAAGGGTCCCAGGTTCGAAACCCCACATGGGGTATGGTATAGTTTTTTTTAAATTTTTTTCTTTATTTTACACTTTTCACCAACTAAGTTCGTACTATAAAATTAAAAATGTCTAAAACTAACATTATTTAAAAAAAACTGCGAAGAGTACTCTATAGAATGTGTATCAATTATATAAAAAGTTTAGTAAACCGGCGAAGAGTACGTTGTTAGCTTGTTTATATATTTTTTTTGTTAACGCGTTATAGAATAAGAAATAGTGAAACTTTTGAGTTTTTAATATACTACTATTAAAAATAGGTTCTCATGCATATTGATTTTTCCATGCACGCCACTGGCGGATTTATTTAAATAAATATCATTTCCAAATTATATACCAACCTATAGAAAAGGTAACAAAATTTTTATATCTAGTGCCTAATTTATTGAGTCGCTTGGGTGACAGCCAAAAATAGCTGAAATGCCGTCCCCATATTTTTTGCTAAAGGGCTTTACGCAAGACAAGAATAGTAAAACAAGAAATGTGAAATAATTTTTAAAGGCACAGTCAATATTTTTCGCAATTTGTAAGAAGAATTAGAAAGAAATTATTAAAAATAAAATTCTAACGCAATTACATGGGTATACCAATCGGTAGAAAAAATAATGATCTTTTTTTTTATATCGTGTATAATTACTTCCACATCCAGTGGAAGTATAGTAACGACAAAAAAATTTAAAAAATTTTTTATTGTTCAAATAGGCTTAGAATGTCATGAAACGTCGAGATTTTAAGTTTGAGCGAAAAAAAATTTTCTGTTTGTCGGTCTGTAACTTTTTTTGTGCGCACGTTTACTCTGGAACCGTTTAAGATATTGACTTGAAATTTGGTACACATATGTATTTTAACGTGATCTGGAACTAGATTATATTTTCATCTTGTTCCATCGAAGGGTTGGGGGTAAATTGGGGTAATTAGGTAAATGAAGCAGGTAAGAGTACATGAAATTGGTATTTAGTATATTCAAGAGAAGCTAAGGTCTCAAAGAAATTTTTGGCATTAGCCACCCCCATTACCACCCCCACCCCATTATTAAAGGGGATGAAAAAAAATTGTGATTTAGTGTGTGTACAAGAACCAGAAACCTCAAAATATTTTTTTACTTCATCCACCCCCACTACCACCCCCTTATCACCACCCCCACCTCACTACCGATGTGGGGTATCGTTTTATAAGTTTTTGAGGTAGAGGATTTCAAATATTATATTATTAAAGTTCTTTAAGCAATTATTTCCACATACAAAATTTTTTCGTTGTGAGTGACTTGGATAGAAAATCTGGATGTGGAAGTAGTGATTCCTTGGGCAACGGTTTTTTGATCTATTAGGCCGTTTTAGAGTTATAGCCAAACGTGATATTGCTGGCAGGCTTTTCCCACTTTTTTTTGCTGTGCTTTTTTTTGCCTTATAAAAAAGAAAATAGAAAAAACAAAATAATGGTTTTATGCAGAATTGTATGCTCTATCGAATGGTGTCAAAGTCATTTCTCTATCTCTACCGTTTTTGAGAAAAAAAAATATATTGGCAGATGCAAGTACCGCATCCCCCCTTTGAGAGGGGGAGCAGGCATGATTTCTCGAGGTGGGTCTGTTCGAAAATCTACTTATTTTAACTTGTTCTATGCATGGTTAAAAGGATTTGCTTTTTGCTTTTACTCAAAAGTGGAAGTATCGATTCATTTTAGAGACGCAAGTCACTACACTATTACTCGCTAATACTCGAAGTGCCAGTGATTACCTGAAAAGTATTCGTTAATTTGATAACATCCGGATTTTTTTTCCGTTTCCTCCCCCCTCCTCCACCGTTCATCAAAATTTGTTCCTTTTTCTATTTTTTTCGTTTTCTGCCCCCTCCCTCCCCCGCCCCTCAAACTTTTTCCCATAAATAAACTAATCATTTGGTAATCAGTAACGAATACTTAGTAACGTTTACTCTATGAAAAGTAACGGGACTTTGCATCACTACTTTCCATAGCATGGAGCACAGTAAATCGCCGCCGCACAGTCGCCCCAAAATTGGATTTTTACTTGACATTTTGATGTACGATCAACAGTTTACGAAATAATCCGCAGAAACTACTGTTTTGAAAATAAGGTAAATTAGGTAATTCGTACAGAATTTAGTGGTAAACAGAAAAGGTCCTTACCATTTTTTCCCTAGCATCAGTGGTTCTTGAGATATTTGCGTTTGACTTTTAGCAAAGATGGCGGCTAACCCCGACACCCCAACCCCCCAATCTCCCGTCAACCCCGCCAACTAGACAAAATACTCGGAAGACATCTCCGAACTCTTTAAAAAAAGAAAATTGACTTACGGGACCCAGTTTTTTTTACCTATGATTGGGCTAGTACTGCAATTGCCAATTAAGATGAAGCCGCCGGACGCAGATCAGATAAATCCCACCAATTTTTTTGTGAAACCGTACGTGATTAATTAATAAATTTATTACACCAATCACGTACGGTTAAACAGATAAAGATACATTCCATCGGTTCTTTCTAAAACCGTACGTGTAATAAATTTATTCACCCATCGCTACGGATTTAGAAAGAACTGGTGGGATTTATCTGCGTCCGGCGGCTTCATCGCTTCATGGCGATTGCAGTATTATGAACACAATATCATGATAACGCACCTTTGACCAATCAGGAACTACCAAGTTTCATAATCAACGGGCGAGTCCATTTTTTCCAAGTGAAAGTCCATGATTTCGATTGACGTTTCAAATGTCAAATAAAGTTTTACTGTGAACTAACTTTATTTTTTTACTCTTAAACGATTAAAACGGTTAAAATAATCTTGGATAAAGTATAGTATTCTGCTCGCGTATAATGGCTATTACACGCTCAGATGATTTACGACACCTGCCTTCGGCTCGTGCCGTGAATATCACCCTCGCGAGTAATAGCCATCATTATACGCCCCCTAAATAATATACTATTATCAAACATGTTCATAAATACAAAATACCTAATTGAATGTACAATACGAAATTAGAAATTAATGAATTTAATTACATGCAAGGATACATAACATTATAAAACATGACGTGTAATAGTTAATGTCATTTGATTTAAATCTTTATTGCAATAATCAAGTAGTACTTTGGATTTAAAAAAAAAATCAGTAAAGGTACTTACCGAAATCTTCCCTCTGTTTTTCATACTTATTTATCTTTTTATTCGCAACGTCTTGCGAATGGACGTTTTATGATTCATAAATTATTCTATATTTTAATATTGTATACTTTTCATATTTTTCTTCCAGTTGTATTAACTGCATGCGATTATCAGCTGCCACATTTTTTAAAAAAATTTTCGGGGTAACCATCCTATATATTTTTCATATTTTTCATCTTTAACAGTTGTGTTAACTACATGCGAAATATTATATCTCATATTTTTCACAATTTTTTTAGAGAGACCACCCTGTACATTTTTTTTTAACTCTCTTCGACAGTTGTGTTAATTATACGTCAAGTACTATCGTTCTCCATCATATTTTTTCATTACCTTTTTAGGGTGACCGCCCTGTATGTTTTTTTCATATTTTTCTTCTTCGACAGCTGTGTTAACTACATGCTTAATATTATCATGCCAAACCACTTAAAAAAAAAATGTCTGTATATTTTTTTCATAGTTTTCCTCTTCGACAGTTGTGTCAACTACATGCTAAATATTATCGTCCTCCGACACATTTTTAAAATTTTTTAAATATTTTTCTTCCTTGACAGTTGTGCTACATATCAAATATTCCATCATTTTTTTCCTTAATTATATTTTTTATGAGGTCCACCCTGTATATAGCGTCAACTACCTACCAAATATTCCGTCAAGTAGTTTTGTAGATATAACGCCAACGGACAGACAGACCGACGGAATGAAATGGCTTTAATTTTCGCACTCTACGTAATCTGAAACGTAAAATTCCGGAGAAATCTCGAAGGGTGATATTTTCACTAATACTTCTCTTCGATAAGCGAGGGAAGTAAGAAGTGTATTTTATTGGACCAATTTAATAATCCGCTATATAAGCTATGATTTTTCATATTTGAAAGAATTAAAAGTGTCTGCAAAAATTTAAATTTATCTAGAACAATGTGACATTGTTATAAATATGTAAAACTGGATGTAATATTAATAACCTTTAATTTCTATTTAACGTTATGGAATAAGTCATTTACAATAAACAATATTATATTTATTATATTATATTTAGATCATGATACAATGTATTCTTTGTATCATGTATTTAGATCAGTTCTTTAGTAAGAAGTGTTGTGTTTTAATGTATTGGCACTATTGGTATGGCAGTAACTGAGTACTGCTTTTAACTAAATTTCCTAAACACTATTATAATTCAATAGGGGAATTTACATTTATTGTAGACTTTTTGATAAATGGAGACAATAAATAGTTTTGTATATAGTGTGTCCCTCTTTTCTTATAAGGGTGGCTACCCTCATATCTCGCTCATCTGTTATCCGAATATTTTGAAATTTTAGTGGTGAATATATACCGATAAAGCGAGAAGTAACCACATTTGATTTTAGTCGGGGCGTCCGATTCTAGGATGGAAAAAGGTGGTCGATTGTAAAGAAAAAGTATTAGCGATTTTTTTAGCAAAAAAAAAACAGTAAGATATTCTTAATCAGCACCTCTTTGTACAAGATTACATCGTAGTGGGTTCAAAAGTGTTTGAGATAGGGGCCGTCAAAAAAACAATTTTTTCACTAAAAAATAATTTTTATCTGTAAAACGGATTCTCAAATGAAAAAAAAAATGCGTTCTTTATTTTTTGTTCAGAATAATGTACTGTACTAGTTTGAACTGATTTTACAAAAAAATACTTATTTACTTAATAAAAAATAATTGAGGATTGGTACACATTGTATGTGTAAAACGCATTTTTTACCCCTTTGCACCCCTATGAAACGCCCTTCTGCACCCTTTGGAGTCAGGGACTCTTAGGATTCTTAATTTTAAAGGTGAAACCTACAGACCCTCAAATGTTCTTTGATTCCTTAATTTTTTCTTTTTTAAAATCTATTTCTTTTCATACTAAATAAATATACAGCATTATTTTAAACAATATTTGAGCTTATATTTTTTAAATAATTATAAAATTAGAACAAGTCATGAGACGTGTTAATTATATCTATACATAGTGCATACATATATTGCACGTGTAAATAAAATAATACATGCTAATTTCCATTTAACAACTATTCAATTTTATTATTCGGTTATATTTGTATAACATTTAAAACAAAAGTTCAACAGCTACTGGCGAATTATTGCTTTGAATTTTAATTAACTAAATTAACTTGGTTTAATGCAATTTTCGAGCTTGTTTACTTTTTATTTGAAATTGTGTTTTAAATGCCAATTTCACAAAAATATGTTGAAATATTTTTGGCTGATTAAACATTCCATATAAGGTCAAACATATCTTTTCTGCATAGCACCCAGTTAATAGCCGGGGAGCGAAATATGCAAAATAAAAGTGACTTATGCAATTCGCGAACATACAAAAACTGCCAAACTCGGAAAAAATCGCACTTTTCCACTTTCTCATGAAAGTTCTCGGAAATACAGTATTTTGCATTTTCCATCTCATAATTTTGTTTCTAACCATTGACTCGGTTGAAAATTTGAACACGTACAGGTTGTTTCAAAAAGATTGGGTCAACGCTCAGCCGTAGATTCTTGACATCAAAACAAATCGATTTAACTCAGTTTTTGTTTTTAAAATACAGGGTGGTATAGTGAAAAATTGTATTCGTATTTTGTCTCTATCTTGGAGACTATTATACATATCTACAACAAGCACTATTAATGATTTCAAGACATCATACTTGACGTACACCTACTAGATAAAAAAACCGCTTTTAGGTACAATTGAATTTCTACAACTGGTGTGTGACAAAGTTGTAAATCGCGTATTTCTCTGAAAAAGTACATTTTATCGCGTTTCAAGTACACCTTTTCTTTAGGAAAAAAAATGCGCTTCAATTATAATAGAAGACAATGTCCAAAACCTAACCTCAAAAAGTTATGGCTCAAAGTGTCACATAAAAGTACTGTAACTAACGCCATCTCTAAAATGTGATATCAGCAATATCACCATTGTAATTAGCGACCTGAAAAACAAGTCGTTACCAACTTTAAAGTAGATACGTATAATAGTCTTCAAGATAGAGACAAAATACGAATACCATTTTTTTTTTTACTTCGCCACCCTGTGTCTTGGAAAAGAAAAGAGTTAGACGGCTACTTTTTGGGTTAAGTTGACTTGTTTTGATGTCAAAAATCTACGGCAAAGCGTTGTCCCAATATTTTCCAAACACCTTGTACATTCTGAAACATAATGAATCGATTGCCATTCATAAAATTGTACCAAAGATAGAATATCTGGTACAAAAAAAATGTTTTAATTCGAGGTCACATAGATTTTTCAGTAGAGGAATTGAAGAAGTCTGTATCGGGCAACTTTTTTATTGTTGAAGTAGAGTACTAGTAGGTATAATAGTCAAGGAAATAGCGTGCAAATTCGACGACGAATGGTTACCGCCTGCCAGTCGGTAATCGAAGAGACCATATAAGTACAAAAAATTTTTCCCTCTGGAACTTTTTGGTATGGTGGGGGGATAGGGAGGGGGGGCATTTATTTTTTAATCGAATGATTATCGATATCTGTCCACATAGGTAGTTAGTATATGTACTTCACATACCCCAATTACGTTGGTAGACGAAACTTCCGTCGGCGCGCGCGTTAACCGGAAATAGAAACTAAAAATTTTTTTTTCTATTTTTCTTTTTAATATTTTCATTAAAACACCAAAATAAATCAATTTAAAAAATGAAGGATATAATTTGTTAGATCAGAAAAGTCTAATTTCACTGGACTAAGTAATATTTGCTAAATCTTCACATTAAAATTTATTGGTATATTTACAGTGTGTTTCATTTGAATCAAATTTTACTAAAGTATAGAATAACTTAGGATCTACTTATGTCCAGAAAAACATTCGCCTCCTACAAATGCAAAGCCACCTGCGGTACCAAAATATGCGGAGAAAATCAAGAAATCATATTAGGCATTTTTTTTTTAGGAAAATTTTGTTAATGAAACTTATTCAGAATTGTCCAAAAACTCTAAGTCCAAAATTTAATCAAAATAAAAAAATATATATTATGCCTTGCGCGGAAACTTCGAGCCACATTTTTGTCTAAACCGTTCGTTGTACATAAAAAACAGAAGAGATCATTTTTGTGCGGAATTTCATTATCTTTCATTTTCATAATAACCTCAATTGGCATCCGAGCCACAGAAAGCGCGATATTCGCAAGTTTTTGTGAACTTTGACCTTGAATAATTCTTTATGCCGTAGTGATCTCATTATCGATTTTCAATATTTTCATTAAACCACTAAAATAAATCGATTTAAAAAAAAATGAATTATATAATTTGTTAGAACAGAAGCCATATTTTTGTCTAAAATGACTGGAGTATTAGTAAAGCGCTCAATTACTCGGTAATTTTACTAGTACTTTTATCAGTGCATTTTCAATGGCTATTATTACAAAACTAGTCTTTTAAAACATCATTGACAAATGTTTTGCTGAAACCGTATAAAGATAATACTCCAGTCGAATTAGACATAATAAAAAATTTTGCGTACTGCGGACTTTTTTTTGTGGAAGTTGTTTAAGAGGGCACAATAAGCAAGCACAGAAAACTACACCCCTCTACACCATGTGCGTCCCCTATTTTTAGGGGTTGAAATTTTGAAACCACTAAAATAAATCGATTTAAAAAAAAATGAATTATATAATTTGTTAGAACAGAAGCCATATTTTTGTCTAAAATGACTGGAGTATTAGTAAAGTGCTCAATTACTCGGTAATTTTACTAGTACTTTTATCAGTGCATTTTCAATGGCTATTATTACAAAACTAGTCTTTTAAAACATCATTGACAAATGTTTTGCTGAAACCGTATAAAGATAATACTCCAGTCGAATTAGACATAATAAAAAATTTTGCGTACTGCGGACTTTTTTTTGTGGAAGTTGTTTAAGAGGGCACAATAAGCAAGCACAGAAAACTACACCCCTCTACACCATGTGCGTCCCCTATTTTTAGGGGTTGAAATTTTGAAATATTACTTATGTGCCCATATCTTTTTCCCTATTGCCCGTAGGGCTCTTTACCAAGTTACACTTTTTGAAAATTCATCCCTCCTCTACATAATATATATCTTACACATTTACCGTAGGACAAACGGTTTAGGCTGTACGAGGCCGGAAAGGTCGCGCTGTCCGAATTTGGGGGTCTTCTGTACAGGACAAACGGCTGTTATTTCCAATCCACAATACTACACATACTAATGCCCTTAACGAGGGATGATGATCTGTGAAAAAACTTTCATCGAATACCGCGCGGTTTCCATGATACGGGATGTTGAAATTTTGAAAACCCCTTTTTTAAAAAAAAAGTGAACCTACTTTTTTCCGAAAGAAAAATTTCTTTCATGTATGTACGACCCTAATATAAGAAAATTTACGTTGGTTTCATTTTCATACATTCGTTGGTTTAGGAGCTAGACAGCAAAATATGCCAAAAAATGGCAATTTGGTATTGTTGCATTAAAAAAACCAAAACCAGTATAATTCTGGTAAGTGTTTTTGTTTATCCTAAAAGTCCAATTCATTGCGCATAGAAAATGTGTATTTTGTATTTAAATAGGATCAACACTTATTGTGTAATAACGATTTATGTCATGTGTTCTCCAGTCTCCTTTCTCACATTTTTTTTGCGGCCTTATGGTTCATAGTAGGGCAGAAAGCAATGTGTACCTGAACAGGGCACATATTAGGGTATTAAAATGAATCTCTTGTTAAAATGCGATAGGACGTATCGTTTTCGAGTAAAACGCACTTGTTTGCAAAAAATTATTTCAAATCACACTTTTCTAGTAAATACTCACCGCTGACTACGAAAAAATAAAACTATGTGTCGCTTCTTGCTTTTTCTGTTTATGAGGGACATTGCTAATGAAAAAATGAAGGGACTCGGATGGAATAGGGGGCTCTCACTCCCCTATTTGAAGGTTCACGCTTGTCTCGAATCATCATTGCAACTTATTTTGTGTCTATAACAAAATCCACAGTAATTTTACCTTCCTCGAGAAACAGCTATTATATGTCCATTTCATCGGAAAATGATTTAAAAAAACAAACTTCTAAGAAAGAAAACACCAAAATGTAGAATTTATTTATCAGATCACAATTCAGAACAGAATGAAAACTTAAAGCAAACATAACCAAACAAGTGCGTTTTACTCGAAAACGGTACGTCCTATCGCATTTTAACAAGAGACCCATTTTAATACCCTATTATGTGCCCTGTTCACGCGTATAATGTTTTCTGCCCTACTGTGAACCATAAGGCCGCAAAAAAAAATTCTGAAAAAGGAGACTGGAGAACATATGACATAAATCGTTATTACACAATAAGTGTTGATCCTACTTAAACACAAAAACACATTTTCTATGCGCAATGAATTGGACTTTTAGGATAAACAAAAACATTTACCAGAATTATACTGGTTTTGGTTTTTTCAATGCAACAATACCAAAATAGCCCTTTTTGGCATATTTTGCTGTCTAGCTCCTAAACCAACGATTGTATTAAAATGAAACCAACGTAAATTTTCTTATATTAGGGTCGTACATACATGAAAGAAAAATGAGCGAAAGAAAGTAGGTTCACTTTTTTTTTAAAAAAGGGGTTTTCAAAATTTCAACATCCCGTATCATGGAAACCGCGCGGTATTCGATGAAAGTTTTTTCACATATCATCATCCCTCCTTAAGGGCATTAGTATGTGTAGTATTGCAGATGGGAATTAATAGCCGTTTGTCCTGTATAGAAGACCTCCAAATTCGGACACCGCCACCTTTCCGGCCTCGTACAGCTAATAGCGTTTGTCCTACGGCAAATGTGTAAGATTTATATTATGTAGAGGAGGGACGAATCTTCAAAAAGTGTAACTTGGTAAAGAGCCCTACGGGCCAATAGGGAAACCGATATGGACACATAAGTAAAATTTCAAAGTTTCAACCCCTAAAAATAGGGGACGCACATGGTGTAGCAGGGTGTAGTTTTCTGTGCTTGCTTATTATGCCATCTTAAACAACTTCCACAAAAAAAGTCCGCAGTACGCAAATTTTTTTATGATGTCTAATTCGACTGGACTAAAGAAAAATGACATCTATAAATCTAAAAGGCAAATATTAATTTCATAAAACACTTTACTAAAAACTCAATTCATGATGTGCTAGAAGCATTTCAGACTTGTAATTATGTCTTTTGTGGAAATGTGGACGGAAATATAAAAGAGTGGCCATACATTAAAAGAACTGCTAAAAAGCAGAGAGCTCTTTGATGCTGCTGTTTTGATGCATTTGTTTATTTGAAAAAAAAAAAATCTCGAGTTTCTCTGAATGTATATTTCTTTATGTGATGAGAGTGAAACGGCAACCTGCAGAGTTTCAAAATAAAAAACATTTGCTACTAAACGAAGAACACGAAATAGAAAAAAATTCACTGAATCTTTTTTTAAATGGCATTTGTAAATATGTGAAATTTGAGGGTTGAATTGTTATTTTTGTTAATATAACTGCGTGATATTACTTTGCAATTAAACACTTCTAGGTTCTGAAAGCACATTCAAAGATGATAACATTCAAAGAAAATGTTATGTTATAAAAATGTGTTAGTTTTTATTGTTTTATTATTTTGCTGTTATTTAACAAAATTTAAATGTAATTTTAATTAACCAAGTACCTCTGTTTTACTTCAATATTTCATTTCCCTTGATCTACACAATTTCTCAGAAATTCAAATGACCCGCCATAACACTCGCCCAATTTAGTTTTGACACTTTTTGGGTTTTGTAGAGTATTTTGGGCTCTATAGATCTTTTAACTAAAAGTTCGAAATTAATGTACGTCGCTGCAGCACTGGAGCTGTGAAAATTATTAGTAGGAGACGAAAATTTATAGGTTAAATTTAAGGTTCTCAGGCGTATTCGTCTTGTCGGTGGCTCTCTTAAATCCCAAAGGTTTTATTACGATTTTAGTATAGCCTTTATTTAGAGTACAATGTTCTAGGCCATTAGCATTACTAGAATATATACTTTAATAAGAGGACTGCAAATGACAATTAGGTTTTATTTAATTGGCCGGCCATATTCTCTTGTTATAAAAGTATTCAAGGTCAATTCTACAATCGTAATTATTAACAATTTTCAATGTTTCTTTGTCAAATTAAGATACAAACACAAAAACCGACTGAAAATGACCCGAGGAACCGACAAGTAGACTATTTTTTTTTTATTTGCTGATTAATGCGACTGTAAATTTTGTCTAATTTATTTTGGATATTAAGTAATCAACATTATTTCGGGAGGCGTGGTTGTTTTTTGTGCCTATTTTTTGTAGTTTTAACGAAATTTTGAAATTTTTTTGTCATAACTGATGTCATTTTGGCTTTTTAAAATCGGTTTTTTACAGGTTCGGAATGTGTTCGTTTAGCTATGGCAATAAGAGCACGCGAGAACGAAGCAACTAGGCTATTCTTTTTTATCGTATAACGCATCATGCCACCTGCTTTCCCCACCACATGTGCGTTTAATAGCAATGATGTACGTGATTCTCTTGATGGGGCGTGTCACTCTTTGCCCCTCTGCTAGAGTACTGGTAAACGCCTTTATTGTGGGCGGTCGGTTAAGTCGTTGAAACTAGTGCAATATCAAAACCAACACTTTCCGAATCTGTATAGAGAGATGAGGTATATACTGTGTACCACTCTACTTTTACAAGTTTCAAGTTCATTTTGTCTTGGTATTGGTCCAGTGTTTGCTTAAATCAGTTTAGAAGTAATAAATGTAATGTTAAAATTATTTGGATTTCTTTATGGACATTTTATCGCTTTTCACTCCTAATATCGACTTCTAAGGGTTTTAAAAAGCAGTTTTAGGGTAACCTTCTATGTGTTCTCTAGATATGCAGGAAGATCATAAAAAAAGTCCATCTGGCTTTAAAATATAATAAAGGTTTTAAAAAGGCCCTGACAAGGTTTTCAAGAGTGGCACTATGTCGCTATAAGGAATTTTTTGAGAGAATGGGCTTGTTACCGATAGTTTTTTTCGTTATTTTTTTTATGGTATTCAATAGAATTCGATCATCTAGATAAGCTGTAAAATTTCAGTTTCATAATTATATCCAATCCGTAGATATTCAATGTTAAAGATTGGGTTTCAGTACAAAGCGCTTCGCCGATTCGTGACGTCATTTTGCACAAACAAAAATTGAAAAAGTACATTGTTTCTGTCATAACCTCTTTGTTTTTTATGCTATAGAAATAGAGAAAAAACCATTTTAAAACCTAATTAATAGTCTTTCATTTTTGTTCTTACTGCTTTTGACGTAAGTGCCGTAGTTTTTGAGATATTTAACATTTAAACTAAATACTTCGTCTTATAGACGTTCGGACGCCACCTTTATACTTCCAGATCTCCGAAACCATTAACTCTACAGAAATTAGAAAAAAAGAAAATTCATCCTCAATTTAGTGGCTTTCTTATTTGTCTATAGCATGTTTTCGCTCGATGTAATACTTTTCGAGTTATTTGACGAATATTGTTTTGAAATACCTTTTTTCTTTGCTAAAATCCCAATTTTCAAGTCGTTATAACTTACAGACTATCAATTTTTATGAAAAGATGCATAAAACATTTTCTTCTTAAAACTTAATTTTACTTCACCTCCAATGTTTTTAATTATCAAATCCCGACTATCGCCTGATCAGCATCTACAAAGTGACGTCACGCGAAGCTCCGCCCCGTTTTGGCACTGTCCAATTGTAGTAATTTATTCAAGGTCTTAAACGTCCGAATAAAAACCTAAAAATTTGGAAATTGCCTTAAAAAGTGTTCTACTTTCGATTTCTAAAATTAAAAAAAAAATGCTGAACGGGCCTATTTAAAAAAATATCTTACCAACTTTCATAAGAGAGGGATTTTAGTCTAGAAGCTGCTTTATGATGGTGTTAAGGATGTTGTTACAGCAAACTGAATTTTTCAAGGCATTTTATAAATAGTTTATAGCAGATATTTAAGAACCCGAAATTTTTTATTCGGAATGCATATTTAAAAGGCGATTTTTTAAATGAATACAAATATTCGCAATTATATACAGCTGATATTTCTGTATTTTATATTTTAGTTTGAAAATAAATGGGCTCCTAAATGGTCCATACTTTCCGAAAATTCTGGACGACTGTATAAAAAGAATTGAAAGACTACATACTTTTGTTAATCCATATATGTATATGTTTACAGTAAAAATTTCTCACCTAAAGAAGTGCAGTCGTTGAGTAAATGCACACAATTATACCCACTTCTGCGAAAGCTCTGCGGGGGTGCGGCGCCATGCACGGAGGCGGTTCTAGAACCTAGGACCTCGTGAGAAGTGAGAAGGTGAGCTGAGATATTCTAGATCTTAGAATCTACACTCAAAGAAAATGATAGGTAAATTCACCCAAAAAGAGCATATGAAATCGCGCCTATCTAGTTTCATAGTTAAATCAATCAGTAAAGAATAGTCATACAACTTTATTTGTTTTCGTAAACAAATAATAGTTTAATAATCATATCTTCTTGTAACAAATTAAATAGTACAATGACATTTTTTTATGTTCACTAACCATTTTCAATTTGGTCTACAATTAAATAGTACAACGACTTTGTTTTTTGTTCACCAACTAATTTTTAGGTTGATCTACACTTTATTGTATGATGAAGTTTTTTTGGTTAGCCAAAATCTCAGTATTGAGACATCAGACCACCCAAACCAAAGATTAGAGATCGTTTATAAGATCCATCCAAATATGAGAGAATTTGAACACTGCAGTCATGTTATTAATTTTCTATAAATTCATAAGAGTACAAGATAATGCATGATGGATTATTGTTAGTGATTTGTATGTGGCGTCATCTGGGAATAATTTCTGTAATAGACTACGTGGTAAGCAAGCAAATTTTATGGTAATTCTTTCAGAACTTCTAGAAGACGACAATAATATTGGTTTGTCTACCAAGTACAATAGTACAGCGAACTAATACTAATAGAATTACAATTCGATAATAGTTAAAAATAAAATATACTATTATCTAGTTTAATTTGACAGAATTCAACAAAATAATAGTCAGACGAACAAAATAATAGTCTTATTCATCTATTTTTTAAGTTAATGTTTGTTTTGTTGTACGACAACTTTTTATTAATTAAAATAACAATCACCTCTTGTTTAAAAATACCATCAATATAGTTTGGTTTAACAAAATTAATGATATTGTTAGTTAACCATTTTTTTTTTGTTTAATTTACCCATACTATTTCTTTGAGTGTAGAAAAGATCTTAGCTCACCCTCGCCTGCCTAGAGATCCTAGGTCCTAAGTTTTAGAACCGCCCCATGCACGGCGCACCATCCCCGCAGAGCTTCCGCAGGAGCGGGGATGATTATGTGCTGAATATAAAACCACCCCTAACCGCCCCCGAACACACCTTACAACCAGTCAAAAATGTCGATTTTTTTCCCCATCTTAGCTGTTATAGGAAAAGTGCGCCAAAATCCCTCTTACTTAACTACTCCCTCTTACTTAACTACTTAGTAGTGAACTAAACACTCCATATTCATATAGAAATGTAATAAAATGAAAACATGTTGCCGATATGGTTAGGGATTGCGCGCCAGAGCAACGTTCGTATTACAAGGCCTTTATAGTGCTATGCACTATAATAAAAACAATTTAATTTAAGGGGATATATTAAAATCAAGATAGATATTTAATATGGTATAATTCATTTTGTGGTAAAAATATAATTATATTATCATTTCTTCATATTATTTTTGTTATTTTTTATTATCCTCTTCTTTTTTCCAATCTCCCTCGTTACCAAAAACAGGCGAGCGAGTTGCCACAGCCTTTTTCTCACTTCTGCATTTTATAAAAAAAAAACGCTCCAAATAAAAAAAATCCTCATTTCATTAACTACATCTTACCTATTTATTTTTCAATCATATCATAACAAAAAATAATATTTTGCATTCACCGTTGGAAAGCGAAAGGTTTGAATATTGCAATATTAAAATATCAAGTTTATACAACAAATAGCAGATTCAATATCTGTTATTTGTTCAATAAACTTGAGATATTGGGGAACATGAAAAATGTGAAAATAGTATTTTTCCTAAAAAACATGAGAATGTGCAATTTTCTCCACATCTCGCAATTCCAAATCAAATCGCGAATTCAAAAATATGTTTTGTGATGGGTTTTTACATAAGAATCAACTGTCTGTTTTTGTATGTTCGAGAGTTGCATAGCAGGTGTCGAATTTAGAGGTCTGGCTCTTCGACTATAGCTGAACTTATAACAATTGTGTTATTTAAATTTACTCAATTTTATTTTTTTGGCGTTAAGCCAGTATTTTCTGGGAGCAGTTGTAATCTTTCTATTTATTTGGATTTACTAATGGTTTATTTTTAAACTGGTGAATTACATCTTTTCTCGTTTATAATGTTGATATGTTTGATTAATTATTATGATTCTGAAAGAAAATACACCGTAAATGATATAAAATAAGTTTACGAGGATTTCTCGGTAGAAGAAAACTGCAATATTGGACTAACTTCTTTATTAGAACAGCTTACAACACTTTCTGATGGCTGCGAGTTTGGTACGGATATTTATATGTTCGGTTTATCAAACTTGTGGCCATTTGATAATATTTATAACTATATTTATTAGACGTTTAATAATCAAAATAAAATAATGGGTAAACAAGTGATAGCGTAAAACTATCAATATTATTTATAACTATATTTATTATGACATTTACTAGTATCGTTATCAAAATAAAAATAACGAGTAAACAAGTGATAACGTATAACTCCTCCCTTCTTAAAATGGATTCATATCCTTTACATGAAGGTTTGAATCTTGGAGTTCAATAGGTTCATTGGGTGGTTTGCCTTTATTTATAATTTTTATGTTAAATGGCTTTGTCTTGAAATATTTAAAGAAAACGTAAATTAAAATTACAAGGATAATCAAAAAAATAAGAAAGTAGAGAATCCAAGTGTGATGAGTAGGAGTCTTGAAGTCTTCAATTTCTAGTGGTTGGAGTTGCTTCAGTGATTCAGACATTTTGCTTAAGTCTGCGGGAAATTCTTCTAAGTGAAGGTCTGGTAGTTGGGACATAGTATATCTTTCGATTTTCGGTTGATAGAATCGACGTCCTTCAAGTCTAGTACTATCTATCGAGTAGGTAGTGTTTTTAATAATAATGCTACAGTTGTGTTCGAGTGTAACTTCGCTGAGAGTATTTAGTTGGATTATTTCTTGTTCTGGGCATGAGCTTTTAATAACAACTTCATCTCGAGGGAAGCAAATAATTTTATCTTTGGAAATCCTTAATAGAAGATCGGTATTTACTTTGATCTTTTGTAGGACACAGTCGTTAGGTTGTTTTCCTTCTAACAAGTTAAGGAAGCAATTGGAAGTCCAAGGTAGAGGTTCTCCATCACAAATATGGTATTTGTTGATCGTTTGGCAGGCAGTGTCTTTCATAAATGGGCAGAATGATCAATACTCAGTACTAGGTAGGGTTTTGGTGGTATGAGGATAGTGTTATTTAAGGGAATAGGAATTAACTGGACCAATTGAAAGTCTCTAATGTCAAAGAGTGGTATAGTTAATTGAACATAAATCAAATTCTTGTTAACTTTAGTCTGAATGTGAAATAATCTGTAATATTCATCAGTGTCTATTTTTAAGAGGTTTCTAGAGTTATAAAGAGTTACTAAAGTCTTCAAAGTTCAAAATATGTATTAAGTCTGAGTGAGACATGAAGAAATGATGTATAATTCCTGAATAGGAGTTTACTAGTGCATTTTCTAAAGTTTCTAAGTGATTTAAAATGAGTAGAAAGTTCTGTGATATTTGGTTTGCTAAGCTTTGGCAATATACGTTTTTTCCTAAATTATTAAGTTGGTTTATTGTCGTGTTCAAGTGAAACATGATTGATTTTTCATTTGTTTCAATGACCCCTAAAGTTTTGTTTATTCTATCCATTAGTTGCGTATACAGAGAGGTTCTTAGGTTTAGTTGAGCCGTTAAAGAATGTTGATTCCTCATAAGAGTATTTAACTTTGAATTTATGTCTTCTAAGTCATCTGCGTCAGGAGTACCGTATAAGAATTTATTAATTTTTCCAATAGCATTAACTAGTCCTCGTTTTTTTCGATTCATGGGTTGAAAGTTTAGGAATTTTGAATATACTAGTTTCGAGAGTTGGGTTAAACGCGTGTTTGAATAATTAGTACATATATTCGGGAAATCTAACATATTTTCGGTAGTCTGTTGGATTTGATTTTCGACTATGTTTAAGTCGATGATGTAAGAGAATGAGTGATAGTTATTAATAAGTCGGGTTGGTTGGTAAGTCATTAGGTAGATGGGGTTATGAATGGACTTGATTTTTAGGCAATATGTCCTCAAAATCAACAGTAGTACTAATAGGAGTGGTGACATGTTTGTTGATCTTGTCCTGGATTAGTCTCTGTTTCACCTGAAACAAGGGTTCATCGTCAGAATCATTGTCAGTCAATCGCGAATTCAAAAATATGTTTTGTGATGGGTTTTTACATAAGAATCAACTGTCTGTTTTTGTATGTTCGAGAGTTGCATAGCAGGTGTCGAATTTAGAGGTCTGGCTCTTCGACTATAGCTGAACTTATAACAATTGTGTTATTTAAATTTACTCAATTTTATTTTTTTGGCGTTAAGCCAGTATTTTCTGGGAGCAGTTGTAATCTTTCTATTTATTTGGATTTACTAATGGTTTATTTTTAAACTGGTGAATTACATCTTTTCTCGTTTATAATGTTGATATGTTTGATTAATTATTATGATTCTGAAAGAAAATACACCGTAAATGATATAAAATAAGTTTACGAGGATTTCTCGGTAGAAGAAAACTGCAATATTGGACTAACTTCTTTATTAGAACAGCTTACAACACTTTCTGATGGCTGCGAGTTTGGTACGGATATTTATATGTTCGGTTTATCAAACTTGTGGCCATTTGATAATATTTATAACTATATTTATTAGACGTTTAATAATCAAAATAAAATAATGGGTAAACAAGTGATAGCGTAAAACTATCAATATTATTTATAACTATATTTATTATGACATTTACTAGTATCGTTATCAAAATAAAAATAACGAGTAAACAAGTGATAACGTATAACTCCTCCCTTCTTAAAATGGATTCATATCCTTTACATGAAGGTTTGAATCTTGGAGTTCAATAGGTTCATTGGGCGGTTTGCCTTTATTTATAATTTTTATGTTAAATGGCTTTGTCTTGAAATATTTAAAGAAAACGTAAATTAAAATTACAAGGATAATCAAAAAAATAAGAAAGTAGAGAATCCAAGTGTGATGAGTAGGAGTCTTGAAGTCTTCAATTTCTAGTGGTTGGAGTTGCTTCAGTGATTCAGACATTTTGCTTAAGTCTGCGGGAAATTCTTCTAAGTGAAGGTCTGGTAGTTGGGACATAGTATATCTTTCGATTTTCGGTTGATAGAATCGACGTCCTTCAAGTCTAGTACTATCTATCGAGTAGGTAGTGTTTTTAATAATAATGCTACAGTTGTGTTCGAGTGTAACTTCGCTGAGAGTATTTAGTTGGATTATTTCTTGTTCTGGGCATGAGCTTTTAATAACAACTTCATCTCGAGGGAAGCAAATAATTTTATCTTTGGAAATCCTTAATAGAAGATCGGTATTTACTTTGATCTTTTGTAGGACACAGTCGTTAGGTTGTTTTCCTTCTAACAAGTTAAGGAAGCAATTGGAAGTCCAAGGTAGAGGTTCTCCATCACAAATATGGTATTTGTTGATCGTTTGGCAGGCAGTGTCTTTCATAAATGGGCAGAATGATCAATACTCAGTACTAGGTAGGGTTTTGGTGGTATGAGGATAGTGTTATTTAAGGGAATAGGAATTAACTGGACCAATTGAAAGTCTCTAATGTCAAAGAGTGGGATAGTTAATTGAACATAAATCAAATTCTTGTTAACTTTAGTCTGAATGTGAAATAATCTGTAATATTCATCAGTGTCTATTTTTAAGAGGTTTCTAGAGTTATAAAGAGTTACTAAAGTCTTCAAAGTTCAAAATATGTATTAAGTCTGAGTGAGACATGAAGAAATGATGTATAATTCCTGAATAGGAGTTTACTAGTGCATTTTCTAAAGTTTCTAAGTGATTTAAAATGAGTAGAAAGTTCTGTGATATTTGGTTTGCTAAGCTTTGGCAATATACGTTTTTTCCTAAATTATTAAGTTGGTTTATTGTCGTGTTCAAGTGAAACATGATTGATTTTTCATTTGTTTCAATGACCCCTAAAGTTTTGTTTATTCTATCCATTAGTTGCGTATACAGAGAGGTTCTTAGGTTTAGTTGAGCCGTTAAAGAATGTTGATTCCTCATAAGAGTATTTAACTTTGAATTTATGTCTTCTAAGTCATCTGCGTCAGGAGTACCGTATAAGAATTTATTAATTTTTCCAATAGCATTAACTAGTCCTCGTTTTTTTCGATTCATGGGTTGAAAGTTTAGGAATTTTGAATATACTAGTTTCGAGAGTTGGGTTAAACGCGTGTTTGAATAATTAGTACATATATTCGGGAAATCTAACATATTTTCGGTAGTCTGTTGGATTTGATTTTCGACTATGTTTAAGTCGATGATGTAAGAGAATGAGTGATAGTTATTAATAAGTCGGGTTGGTTGGTAAGTCATTAGGTAGATGGGGTTATGAATGGACTTGATTTTTAGGCAATATGTCCTCAAAATCAACAGTAGTACTAATAGGAGTGGTGACATGTTTGTTGATCTTGTCCTGGATTAGTCTCTGTTTCACCTGAAACAAGGGTTCATCGTCAGAATCATTGTCTGGGGTTTGTTCGAGTGTGTTGTCACGTACTTGATTTTTTGTAAATCGTCCTCTATTAGTAATGATAACGGGTCCTTCGTCTTTTATTACTGTTGCTGATATAAATTTAGGGAGATTCTTTGCGCGTGTAGCTTGGGAATTTCTAATATAAACTATATCGTTCGGATTATAAATTTTTGGTTCTTTGCGATTTTTATTGATTTTTGCTATTATGTTTTCTTTGTCTAGAACTTGGTTTATTCTGAGCTGTTCGTATAGCTCTTGAGTAAGGTTTTTGTGTTCCTGTATATAGTCTGAGGTGATAATTTCGTCTGAGATTTCAAACGGAGAGGGTTTGTCTAAATGTCCAAAAAGAACTTCGAAAGGGGTGTGTTTAGTAAGGGAGTGTATCGACTCGTTGTATCCGATAGTAGCCAATTTCATTAGGTAGTAGTTGGGGAAATTAGGATTTTCTGAGGTTAGGCATCGCATGCTATCTATTAATGAACTATGGAAGCGTTCAACAGGACTGTTGGATGTATGACTATCGGTACTGGTAAAATGTAAAGATATTTTATGCAGGTCACAGTAGTCGATGATCATGGTGTTATTGAATTCTTTTCCTTTGTCACAAATTATTTTGTAAGGTTTTCCGTAGTGTTGAATAAAGGTTAAGAGGTTTTGTTGTACTTCCATTCCTGTTTTAGACTTTAAGGGATAGCTTTGTCCGATTTTCGAGAAAGGGTCGAAGATAGTAAGGTAACATTCATTTGAAAAGTGAAAAAGGTCTATGTGAATAACATCTAGAGGTTTCTTGGGTATTGGTGTATTTTGGAATTTAATTTTCTGTGGGTGCCTGTCGTATTTACAAGTGTTACACGTGTGACAATTTTTTATATATTGGGCAACTTGATAGTTGATATTAGGCCAATAGTATTTTCTCATTATTAAACTAGTTGTGACTTTGGTTCCGCGGTGTACAGTTTTTCCTTCGTGCATATATTTTATTATTTGATTCTGTTTATCTTCTTGAGAGATATCTTCAAGAACTTTATTTGAAATTATACAACTCATTGAGTCGTTGGAGTTTAAGAACCTTTGAAATATTCTAATTATTTTGTGTTTGATAGATTCGTCGTTGAAATTAAAACAATTTTGAGTATTTTGAGTGGAACGTAAGAACTGTTTTACAAATTTAAATACCTCCTCATCGGATGTCCGTGATTTTAGTACAATTCTGTGTCTCTTGTATCCGGGGAAAGGTGTTTCTAAGATATGGGTGTTAGTGACTGCATTGTCGCTTTCTTTTATAAAAATCTGGTTTTTATAAATATTGATGGCTGATTTTGAGTAAGGCATTGTGAATGTGGAACTTGAAAGGGCTGTATGTACAGTGTTGTTGTCGAAAGTACGTTCGTCAATGTCTTTTATTAAATTTTCTGCGATTTCTGGGTCTACTTCGGGTAATTCATCTAGAATTGATTGTAGATCTGGAGAATTTACAATCATCGAATTAGTGTCATCATTGTTGATGGCATTAAGTTCTTGTATAGGGGGTCGTGAGAGACAGTCTGCGTTTACATTGTGTTTCCCTTTTTTATATTTGATGGTGTAATCGTATTCGTCGAGGCGTAATCTCCATCTAATCAGTCGAGAGTTTGGGTTTTTCAAGTGATACAACCATTGTAGTGGTTGGTGATCTGTGATGATAGTAAAGTGGTGTCCAAAGAGGTAGGGACGAAAGAATTTGCAACTGTCGGCTACGCTCAATAATTCTTTCTCGATAACGCTGTAGTTGATTTCTGCGGGGTTTAAGGTTCTGGAATAATATGAGATAGGATGTCCGTCTTGACCGAGTATAGAGCCAATGGCATATTTGCTAGCGTCACATTCTAGAGTAAAGGGTTTCGAAAAATCAGGGTAAGCTAAAACTGGTTCATTGCAAAGAAGGTTTTTGCATTCCTTAAAGCAGGAGACGTATTCTTCGGTAAGGGTAATTTTCTGATCCTTCTTTAAACATTGAGTGAGGGGTTTTGTAACTTTGGCGAAATTTGGAATGAAACGACGATAGTAGCCAAGGAGTCCTAGAAAAGATTTAATTTCCTTAGGTGTTCTAGGGATAGGGAAAGATTTAATAGCTTCTATCTTCTTTGGGTTTGGCCTTATGCCGTCAGTGGTTATTACATGTCCTAGAAATTCGACTGACTTACATAGAAATTCGGATTTATCAAGTTGTATCTTGAGATTTGAATTCTCGAGAGCCGTGAAGACAAGGTGTAAATTTTGAATATGTTCCTGAAGGGAAGTAGAAAAGATGATTATATCATCCATGTATACAAGACAAATTTTATTTTGGAGGTCTCTTAGGACATTGTCCATGACTCTTTGGAAGGTACTGGGGGCATTCTTTAGACCAAATGGCATGCGTACATACTCATAGTGTCCTTTTTCGACATTAAAAGCAGTTTTTTCGATACTGTTTGGGTGCATCTCGATCTGATGGAAACCTGATGCAAGGTCAAGTGTGGTAAAATATTGGCATCTACCAAGTTTGTCTAAGATGTCAGTAATGTTTGGTAGGGGGTACCTGTCGGTGATGGTTTTCTCGTTAACCTTACGGTAATCAACGACTATGCGCCATTTCTTTTTTCCAGAGGCATCTAGTTTTTTAGGGACGATCCATATGGGGGAACTCCAAGGGGAGACTGAGGGTCTTATGATCCCGTCTTTTAACATTTTGTCTATTTGGGTTTGTACTTCTTGCTTGTGTATGAAAGGATATCTATATGATTTGGTATAGACAGGGGTCTCGTCGCTGGTGCGTATTTCATGTTTTACATGGTTAGTGAAAGAAAGTTTGTCATCAGGGAAGTAAAGTATGTTGGGATGTTTCTTTAGAACTGAAAAGAGCGCATTCTTTTCTTCGGAATTTAAATGCTCTGTGCGGATAGTTTTACTTAGATCAATTTTATGTTTAGAGTTTTCTAGGGGACGTATATAAGGGGTAAAAGTTTCGAAATCTTGAAATGGTAAAACATTTAAGGGCTGGTCAAAGGTAGCTTGTGTAGAAAATTCATTCATATTATGAAGTTCTACTGTAGCTAACCCATTTTTCGCAATGGTTAGGGTTTCTGGGATACTAACTGTGCCGTTTGAGAATGCTGGGACTAGAATTTCTCCATTGTAAATATCTACAGGTATTTGCGTTATAACCACTTCATTTGAGTTTAAATCATAGGTGCGTGATGTGTCGTTAGGGGTTCTTAATAATAGTGGTATGCAAACATCATGGTTAAGGAGAGCTTTATTTTCGAAATCTAATAGAAAATTAAATTTAGATAAGTCTTCAAATCCTATTAAACCGTCGTAAAACTCGTGAAAATTATATACTAAAACGTCAAGAGTGTCGTCTGAATTAAATTCGTCGAAGGCAGGGATTTCAGCATGAAATTGTATGTCTGTCTCTCCGTGACATGTTTTAATTTTTGTAGAGTTAGTGTACATACAATCAGAATAGAAGTTTTCAATTATGTGGGGTCTAATGATAGTTTTGGAGCAACCTGTATCTATGAGAAGTTTCATTGGGGGGTTTTGGATTTGTATATATGGTAAACTACAAGGGGCGGTTACTGAATTCAATTCGACGATTGATCGTTCCGAGGCTCTTTGAGAAAATTTACGTCCTCATTGTTTTCTTCATTTTGATTTTGGAACTCGTCTGGTTCTTCTGGAGTGAGATCGATGTTTTCGGAAATATTTAAGTCTGCAAATCGAGGGTTAGGAATATCAGGATATTCTTCTGGATAATAGTAGTAGCCTACTGTTGGATCAAGTTCAGCTGTGTGTAATTCTTGGGCTATGAAGTTTTGGGGACTCGACTGTTTGAACCATGGGAATTGTCGTTTAATTTGGGAGTTCGTGTGTGGTCGAAATTGGGGCGAAAAATGCTGTTTGCTTGTTGATGGGTTGGCAAAATTTTGTCTAGGTTGGACAGAAACACCAGACATTGGAGTGGGCTTATATGACTGAGTGTTTTGTGGTCTTGGTTTAAAGACGTTTTGATTTTGATTTGTATTCTGTCTTCCGAATACTTGTTGGTTAGTAGGGAAATGTGTTTGAATAGTTTGACGTGGGGGTAAATTCATTGGTTGAGATGGAAATTGAGGTTTAAAGCTATGATTTTGGTTCATATGGAAGTTATTTTTTATGAAATTTTGCGACGATGTCTGTCTTGATGTTTTGTTGAATTGTTCTTCTCGGGCTATCAAATTTATAGCTTCCTCTAGTTTTGTGAAGGGGCTTAAACGTATCATAACCTGGTAGTTTTGTGGTAAGGAATGGGTGTATGTATCAAGCGTTAGTTTTTCGTATATTTTGGTATAAGCTGTTTTTTCTGCAGCTCCGTCGTTTGATTGCGAAAGTTTTGCTAATAGTAAACTTTGTAAGTTTTGCAATCTTAACCCAAAGTCATGTAGTGATTCATTATTGTGTCGGGTCGTTTGTCTTAGGTCGTGTTCAAGATTTGCAATTGATCTTGGGTCTGAGAAATGGTCTATTAACGTTTTGCGGATGTCCGCCCAGGAATTTAGGTCAAAGCGGCAACCGACTATGGTGAGAGCTTGCCCGTGTAATTTTGATTTAATTGATTGAAGTAAAAAGTTGTTTAAATTGATGTTATCAGGAGTATCGTTTGGTTTCGCGTAGTTAACTTCGAGTGCGTTACAGGCTGTGACAAAGTCATTGAGGGCGAAAACATTGCCGTCAAATGGTCTTATGGTATCAACATACATTCGTAATAATTGATAATTAACCTGAGCCATGTCTGTATTTTGAGTACTAACAGAAAGAATAGGATTTAATTTACTGGGTCTTAATTTTGCTTGGATAGGTGTATAAGTATTATTTTCTGGTTCGTTACTTGTGCTAGGAGATGCAATAGCTTCCTCTAGGCTTTCGAGTAAATCAGTGAATGACATATGAGTGGTCTACTTAATTATAGGGTCGAGGATCTGACTCTTCCCTGTCTGTAAATTACAGAATGTAATAAACAGCAACTTAATTCTTTAGTTGTCTACGATAGACTGACTTAGCAACTAATAGTTTTTTTCCAAATATCACACAAATTCTATTAAGAGATAGTAAGTGAATTTAGAAAAAATTTAATTTCAAGACCGAAAGGATCACAAGAGTTTGAAAATTAAACAATTAAGTGACTTTCAATTTGAATTTGAGAAAGGGAAGCGTTCTAAGGAGCTGAGTATTGACTTACGTTTTTCTTCTCCTCCACGTAGGTTGTTTGGATAGGCCTCAACAATAAAGATTGACTTCTGGCGTCGTACCTCTGGGACTTCTTGCTCGATGCAGGATTTTTCTCAGGGGGTGACTCGATGCACTGAACAACTTGCCAAAAGGGCACTATCCTACCGACTGCGCCAAATAAGTTTACGAGGATTTCTCGGTAGAAGAAAACTGCAATATTGGACTAACTTCTTTATTAGAACAGCTTACAACACTTTCTGATGGCTGCGAGTTTGGTACGGATATTTATATGTTCGGTTTATCAAACTTGTGGCCATTTGATAATATTTATAACTATATTTATTAGACGTTTAATAATCAAAATAAAATAATGGGTAAACAAGTGATAGCGTAAAACTATCAATATTATTTATAACTATATTTATTATGACATTTACTAGTATCGTTATCAAAATAAAAATAACGAGTAAACAAGTGATAACGTATAACTTATATTTAAAGAAAAATAAATGTTTTCTTCATTATTCAGCTGTTAAGAACCATGTTTTCTTTCCTTTATACTAAAGTAAATAAACTATCTTTAAAGTTAAAGAGATATTAGGAATAAAATGTGAATTTTACTTCCACATCCAGTGGAAGTATAGTGACAAAAAAATTTTTAAAAATTTGTATTGTTCAAATAGGCTTAGAATGTCATGAAACGTCGAGATTTCAAGTTTGAGCGAAAAAAAAATTTCTGTCTGTCGGTCTGTCTGTCGGTCTGTAACTTTTTTTGTGCGCACGTTTACTCTGGAACCGTTTGAGATATTGACTTGAAATTTGGTACACATATGTACTTTAACGAGATCTAGAACTAGATTATATTTTCATCTTGTTCCGTCGAAGGGTTGGGGGGTAAATTGGGGTAAATTTGGGGAAAATAGGTAAATCAAGCAGGTAAGAGACCATAAAATTGGTATTTAGTATATACAAGAGAAGCTAAGGTCTGAAAAAAAATTTTGGCATTGGCCACCCCCATTACCACCCCCACCCCATTATTAAAGGGGATGAAAAAAAAAATGTGATTTAGTGTGTGTACAAGAACCAGAAACCTAAAAATATTTTTTTACTTCATCCACCCCCTGTCACCACCCCCACCCCACTACCGATGTGAGGTATCGTTTTATGGGTTTTTGGGGTAGAGGATTTCAAATATTATATTATTAAAGTTCCATAAACAATTATTTCCAGATACAAAATTTTTTCGTTGTGTGACTTGGATAGAAAATCCGGATGTGGAAGTAGTGATTCCTTGGGCAGCGGTTTTAAAATTGTTTTCATAATTACTTCCACGTCCAGTGGAAGTATAGTAACGACAAAAAATTTTTAAAAATTTTTATTGTCCAAATAGGCTTAAAATGCCATGAAACGTCGAGATTTTAAGTTTGAGCAAAAAAAAATTTCTGTCTGTCGGTCTGTCTGTAACTTTTTTGTGCGCACGTTTACTCTGGAACCGTTTAAGATATTGACTTGAAATTTGGTACACAAATGTACTTTGACGAGATCTAGAACTAGATTATATTTTCATCTTCTTCCGTCGAAGGGTTGGGGGGTAAATCGGGGTAAATTTGGGGTAGATAGGTCAATCAAGCAGGTAATAGTCCATAAAATTGGTATTTAGTATATACAAGAGAAGCTAAGGTCTCAAAAAATTTTTGGCATTAGCCACCCCCATTACCACCCCCCTTATTAAAGGGGATGAAAAAAAATGTGATTTAGTGTACCTATGTACAGGAACCAGAAACCTCAAAATATTTTTTTACTTCATCCACCCCCACTACCACCCCCCCACCCCACTACCGATGTGGGGTATCGTTTTATGGGTTTTTGGGGTAGAGGATTTCAAATATTATATTATTAAAGTTCCATAAACAGTTATTTTCACATACAAAGTTGTTTTCGTTGTGAGTGACTTGGATAGAGAATCTGGATGTGGAAGTAGTGATTCCTTGGGCAGCGGTTTATTAACAAGTATAAAGAAAATTTCATAGTTTGAACGAAGTGTTAAATTTACAGTTTTTGTATGAATTATGTACCCCTTATCTCCCTAATTGTAAAAAAGTTAGTAACTTTAAGTTCAATAAATGTATCACCAAACCAAAGACTAATAATATAATTTATATTATACAGAGTGCCTGGTGAATATGTACTGTCGTGGGCAAAAAAATAGGAATTGTTTTCTAATGTAAATCTGTCTCTATTTGCACACTTGCAATGAATTTTGACAAATAACTGACAATGTCACAAAAATTAAAATTAGATGTACACTTCTGTGCAAAAAGTCCCGTACACTTGAAAAATCAAGTAATCCGGTTTTTACTATTAAGTGATGTGAATCAGTCTTTTTGGAATTTAGATTTTTTATTATCGTATAGGTTATAAAAAAGTGACATTCATTGTGAAATGTCATAAGTAAGGTATTTGTATAATGTTAATCCAGAAGAAAAACATACGCTACCTTTCTCCTTCCACCTTTTCTTCACACTCATAACAGTACTTTTATTAAATTGATAATGGTTAACAACTGCTCTAACTTCAGTTTTAGAGATAATTCAAATTTTTTCATGTTCAGTTAATTTTGGCACTGCGAAAATATGACACTGACTGACAAATAAATAAAGAATGATTTAATATAGCGAAAAATAGGTGTACGGGATTTTATTGCACAGAAGTGTACACAACTAGATTTTAGCAAACATGCGTTATAAGACTTGTCCCATTTTTTTTTGCGCACGACAGTACAAATATTTTGCGTGATAATATATTGACCCAAAAGATGCAAAAAAATCTTATAAAATGTTTGCTGTAATCCAATGGTTTTGCATACGTTGATTCTTTTATAAAAATACGATATTTTTAATCCAGGTAGTATAGGTATATAAAATATTGTGTAGGTCAGTTTTACCGGACAAACTAAAACCAAGTTCAGTGTCTTCTTGCGACCTACATCTCCCTGTTTATTGTTTATTGTTTATTGTATTGACAATGCGACACAAAAAACTTTTAAAAAACTCTGGTGTCTCTTTCATAAAAGGAATCCTCGGCTGTCGGCGCCGACGGTTCAAAGAAAATGTTTATTTGTTTTTCATACTTCATTGTTTAACCCTAGGTAGGCCGCCGCTTGCGAATCATAGGGTGTTGTCAATGTTTTCGATTTATCTAGTTTTAAAGTAAAGGCTATAGTCGGATAAGATTATGCTCACGGATTGTGCTCATTTTTTTTGCTTGGATTATTATCTATCACTTATAATTTTGCCAAATTTCAGCCCTTAATATTAAACCGTTTTCGAAAATAATTTTTATCTTTTGAACGGCATAACAGATTCAAATAGAATGTTAACCAATTATAGATACTACCAGAACGTAAATATGGAATAAATTGGAACAAAATCTGAACGGGAACATTGAAAAAATAGAATCATGAATTTTTCTGGATTTTTTTTTAACTCCTATTAAGTTTTGGCACAACTACCAAATTTTTTATGTTTTTTTACCTCACATAATTTTCATAAAGCGATCAAATGGGTAGGCACTTCGTACTTGAAAAAAATAAAATGTTTATTTTCATTTTACTTCTACATCCAGTGGAATAGTAACGACAAAAAAATTTAAAAAAAAATTTTATTGTTCAAATAGGCTTAAAAGTCATGAAACGTCGAGATTTTAAGTTTGAGTGAAATTTCTGTCTGCTTGTCGGTCTGTCTGTAACTTTTTTGTGCGCACATTTACTCTGGAACCGTTTAAGATATTGACTTGAAATTTGGTACACATGTGTACTTTAACCAGATCTGGAACTAGAACTTGTTCCGTCGAAGAGTTGGGGGGTAAATTGGGGTACATTTCGGGTAAATGGGTAAATCAAGCAGGTAAGAGTCCATAAAATTGGTATTTAGTATATACAAGAGAAGCTAAGATCTCAAAAAATTTTTTGGCATTAGCCATCTCCATTACCACCACCACCCCATTATTAAAGGGGATGAAAAACAATGTGATTTAGTGTATGTACAAGAACCAGAAACCTCAAAATATTTTTTTACTTCATCCACCCCCGCTACCGATGTGGGGTATCGTTTTATGGGTTTTTAAGGTAGAGGATTTCAAATATTATATTATTAAAGTTCCATAAACAATTATTTCCACATTAGTGGAGCGCCTGGAGCGTTAAAAACATGAAAACCTCGGATTTCAGTTACAGTGAATGAAATTTAAAAATTCAAAATGGAATGTTTAGCTAATAATATATATAAAAAAGTTTACCTATTAAAAAATTGTGATCTTGATTTGAATAAAAAAAAATTGATAATTGCAACAATTCAAATAGTATAAGACCCACATATTAGGCTGTAGAATATTTTTTTATAACGAAATTAAGTTAAAGTATCTATTTATATAGAGACAGTAATCGGGGAAAAGAAGTAAATTAAGGAAAATTAAATAAGAAAGAAAATTATTAATAAAATATTTGTTTATTTAAACAATTTATAGTACAGTATGAGGTAAAAAATATGCAAAACTTTGGAATAATCTCATATTGAACGGATTTCGTTCATTTTTGGCAATATAATAGTAAATACTTCACAGGAAAGTTTCTATATTGTGCGGGGGTTTGCTAATTTATAGGGGGTGGGTGCCATCCCCTCTCGGATGGATGCCACCTCCTCTCAGAGGGTGGCACTTAAAAAATATATATATTTATTGGAGCTCAAGTAGAATCAAATTTTAAGAAGAAAAGGCTCTATGCAATTTTTCACATAAATTGATAGTTTTTAAGTTATAACGAATTCAAAATTGCGATTTTAGCTTAAAAAAAAGTTATTTCCAAACGGCTTTCCTCAAGTATCTCGAAAAGTATTACTTTATCGAAAAAATGTTACAGATCAATTACAGAAAGTACAAAATGGGAATTAATTATATTTTTTGTTTATTGATCTAGAATTAATAATTTCGGAGATATTTAAGTTTACATTTGGCATCCAAGTGTTCATAAGATAATTATTTATAGTGAGAGTTAAATATCTCAGAAACTGTGACACCTACGTCAAGGATGCTAATAGGTAGAATAATAGGTTATTAATTAAACTTTCAACTGTTTTTATTTGTTTCTGTAGCATACAAACCAAAGAAGATCTGACCGAAGCAATGTGCGTCTACACATTTTTTTAATAACAACGTCGCCATTTTGTTACTGTAATTAGCTAGTAATTAAAAAAAAGGAATTTCAAACACTGCTTCTCATTAATATACAGCATGACGTAGATGCTTAAATGTTTTGGTTTGTATACAGCACTTGCTTTAGAAAAAAATACAGTTTAAACTATAAAGGTATTTTCGATAAAACGTAATTTTTTTTTCCTTTTCCAAATATTTCAATAAATATTAGTTTACTTGAAAAATGGGTAGAGATCAAAAATAAAGCTCATAAACTCATAATGAATTTGGCTTGTTTATTTATTTACATAGATTTAATAGTTTCGGAGATATGAAAGTTTACAAACGGCGTCCGAAGTTTATAAGACGAAACATGCAGTTTAAATGTTAAATATCTCAGAAATTGTGACACCTACGTCACGCATGCTAAGAAATGAAATTAAAGACAATTAATTACGCTTTCAAATTATTTTTTCTCGTTCCTGTAGCATAAGAAATAAAGAAGTTATCGCGGAAAAATGTGCGTATTTATATTTTTTATATAAAAAGGTCGCCATTTTGTTACTCTAATTAGCCAGTAATTTAAAAAAATGATCTCAAATACAGTTTTTTGTTAAGATGTAGCATTACCTAGATGCTCAAATTTTTTTGCTCATTTAAAGCACTTGCTTTAGAAAAAAATGCATTTTAAACTTTAAATGTAATTTCGAAACACTTAGATACCAAATATAAACTTAAATATCTCCGAAATGATTAATCCTACATCAATAAACAAAAAATACAAGTAATTCCCAGTTTGTACTTTCTGTAATTGGTCTGTAACATTTTTTCGATAAAGTAATACTTTTCGAGATAATTGACGAAAGCCGTTTGGAAATACCTACCTTTTTTTTTTAAGCTAAAATCGCAATTTTGAAGTCGTTATAACTTAAAAACTATCAATTTATGTGAAAAATTGCATAGAACTTTTTCTTCTTAAAATTTGATTCTATGTCAGCTCCAATAAATATATATATTTTTTATCCACCCCCTATAAATTAGCAAGCCCCGTACAATATAGAAACTTTTCTGTGAAGTATTTACTATTATACTGCCAAAAATGAATGAAATTCGTTCAATATGACATTATTTCGAAGATAAAACCTCTAGTTACTGTACTATTACATTTTTGTCCGTATCAAATATTTTCTTCGACTTCATTTATTTGAATGATAGGTGGAGTATTAAAACAACTATTTTCGCTGCACTGTAGACATGCTACACTACAATATAAACCACTCTTCCGACATCCACAAGCAGCTCCACATCCCTTTTTGCAATTACAAAATAACGTTTGCAATAGATTATCCGGAGCCGGCAGTTGATTCATTGTTATTGGAATGAACATGTTATTGGAATACTTCCATCCCCAATTTTCAATATCTACGTCATTTCCTAGCCATATCTGGATTTGCAGGTACACTCTCTTTAGGTGTTCAAATGCTGCATCAGTTGTAGGAGGTAATGACGACAAAAGAACACTTGTACTTTTGGCCGTTGCTTTTATGAAAGAATTGAACCTCAACATATTCAAATCTTTAATTTTTGCAAGATTGTTATTGGCCATTTGCAACGATGTAATAACATGCCTCCATCAATGACATAATGAACATTGTCTAGACTTTTTAAATTATTGGAAATTTCCGGGAATAACTCGTAAAAAGTTGATTTTTTTGTCTTTCGCAGTTCGCCATTTTCAAATAGAGCAAGTGGATATGGTGCGAGTTCATAATTCATATAATTTTTAAGCTCTTCATCGGTTTTTTTTTTAATACAAATACGTTGGAACAGCAGCAATGAATCAACAGGAATCACATCGTCATGAATTTTAATTTTGTTATTTTTCGCCAATAAAGGATTATTATATCTTTCCTTGATAATTTCAATTCGCGAAAATTTTTTCCCTCTGTTTTCTTCATTACATTTTAAATCTTTTTCAAAAGCATCATAACAATTTGTATCTTTATCTCCAGTAATTCCGGTAGCAATGGACATAACAGCATCTGTATTAGGAAAAGTGCTGTGTTGCTTGAAGAAGTCCACCAATCTTTCTAGCATCTGTGGAATCACTATGTTGATGACTTTTCTTGAACTATATATCACAAAAATGTTCTATGCCTTCAATAATATCTTGACTATAACGGATAACTCACTTGATTTTTGCAATTAAAAATCTAGAACTACGTCCGTAAAGTTGTATATTGCAGCTGTCGCTGTCGTTCTCCCCTCCACGTTTTACTACCTGTTTAAAGTCCCTACCACCCTTATTATACTCAGGTATCAGGTATCTTTGAAAGATATTCTTCTATGTATATTTAGGTGAAATTCAACGTATACATAAAAAAAAATATTTGAAATAAAATTATATGCTAAAATATTGATTTTTTATAGTTTTTTGTTCAAATAATGATAAAATCAAAAGCACAAAAAAATATTTTTGGTAAACTTTGAAATTTATAGTATAAAAAACAAATTCCCACCTTGACCATATAAATTCATTCACTGTAACAGAAGTCCGAGGTCAAAACCCCCAGGCGCTCCACTACATACAAAGGTTTTTCGTTGTGAGTGACTTGGATAGAGAATCTGGATGTGGAAGTAGTGATTCCTTGGGCAGCGGTTTTTTTAAATTGTTATAAGCTTATGTTATAATTCTTAATTCTTTTGTAGCATCTTGGGATGGTATTCTATAATCCCTAATTTTTTGAAATCGATAATATCAGTAGAAGGTCCTTAAAAAAAAAATGTCCTTTTTTATTTTTACTTCCACATCCAGTGGAAGTATAGTAACGACAAAACAACGTCGAGATTTTAAGTTTGTGCGAAAAAAATTTTCTGTCTGCCTGTCTGTAACTTTTTTTTGTGCGCACGTTTGAGATATTGACTTGAAATTTGGTACACATATGTACTTTAACGAGATCTAGAACTAGATTATATTTTCAACTTGTTCCGTCGAAGGGTTGGGGGGTAAATTGGGGTAAATTTGGGGTAAATAGGCAAATCAAGCAGGGAAGAGTCCATAAAATTGGTATTTAGTATATATAAGAGAAGCTAAGGACTCAATTTGACATTAGCCACCCCCTATTACCACCCCCACCCCATTATTAAAGGGGATGAAAAAAAAATGTGATTTAGTGTGTGTACAAGAGCCAGAAACCTCAAAATATTTTTGTACTTCGTCCACCCCCATTACCACCCCCTATCGCCACCCCCGCCCCACTACCGATGTGGGGTATCGTTTTATGGGTTTTTTGGGTAGAGGATTTCAAATATTATATTATTAAAGTTCCATAAATAATTATTTCCACATACAAAATTTTTTCGTTGTGAGTGACTTCGATAGAAAATCTGGATGTGGAAGTAGTGATTCCTTGGGCAGCGGTTTTTTAAATTATGATACGCTGATGCTAAAATTATCATATTTTTTTTTGTAGCATCTTGGAATAGTACTCTATAATTCTTTTTTTTAAATCTGTGTTATCAGTATTAGGTCCTTAAAAAAATAAAATGTAATTTTTTATTTTTTTTAAATTATGATACGCTGATGCTACAATTATCTTACTTTTTTGTAGTATATTGGGATAGTATTCTACAATCTCTAATTTTTTTGAAATCGGCATCATCAGAAGAAATTATTATTCACCAGAATTCATCAATTTAAAAAAAATTCTGAAATGACAAAAGTCAAGTCATTTATTTTTTTTTTTAAATAAAAAATCTTAACATCAACAAAATATCGAGTCAGAAAAAGAAAATTTCTGAATTCAAATACTCCGATACATATGTTACCATTTAATACTACTTTTATTATTAAGAATATCACAAATATATTAGACATCATGCGTATGTATATGCGCGGAAATGAACTTTTCTACTATAGTTGCTGTATTGTAACATTGCTGTAGTATCGTCTGATGTAGTTTAAGTCCATCAGCAAAACTAGCATCTTAGTGCTATAGAAAAATCGTTTTTTGAAATTCAGTATTGCCGTTTGACTGAAACTGTTTTCTCAGTGCATTATTTTCCAATACTCCAAGTAAAGAGTGCACAGTTTGCACGTCCAAAGACTTTTAAAATGCTGGAATTGTCGAACTTTACCATTGCTAGTCCGATCAGTTCGAGTTTGTCAACAAAATTTTGTGCTCTTATAAAACGTATAATATTATGTCATGATATTCAGATATTTCATGGTTTATCATGAATCATTATAAACGGATAATACCAACCAGATGCCACACAACTAACAACTAACTAACTAACAGACTGCCACCATTTTCTCTACATTTTCCGATCGCTCAACGTTATTGCGTTTGACCTTTTCAAAATTCCCCGCTTTAAACGACTTTTGTCTCATCTTTGACAACGTCGCGAATGTTTGCGATAGGACGCCAACTAGAAGCTATTCATGCAGATAAATAACACGGGTAAAGATATTTTTTTTTGGGACTCCGCATGAATGACATCGATTTTAAAAAATTATACAACGTGATCTACCAAGAAATGCGGAAAAAAAAATGGTGTGCTAGTCTTCAATGTGGGAAAGCCCCTGCAAAATTTTAGAGGATTCTGAGGTAATTTAGCATATTAAATTATTAGTCAATTTGCGAAGATACACTACTGATGTTGAGTAAGTCCTGACCTACCGTGAATAGGTCGACGAACTTACTAGTGAAAGAACGTATTCGAGTTGTTTACATTTCCTTAATTGGCATAAAAAGTGAAGCCGGCCGGCGAGATAAAAAAAGAGGTCTACACACGATCCAGCGGCAGGGAGCCAACATTGTCGGTACGCTTTGAAGATAATTGGAATTCCAGCGGACCAGTGCACTTTTACGAATGAGTTCTAAGCATGCCGACAAGGCTGGCTACCTGCCGCTGCATCGTGTGTAGACCCCTCGAGAGCCGCATTTTTTGTTCTCGGTCGAACAATGGGTACACCGCCGCGCCGCACAGTGGAGTATTTGGCCAATCTAGCTGGCCAAAATTATTTGAGCTTTCAAATGAGGTCATATTGGCCTGATAATTTTATTCGACGGTTACTGAAGTCATTATGTGCTCACTTTGATAAAAATACGTAACTTTTTCTGAGATATCTTTTAAAATATCAATTTGCTTAGAACATAGTGACTTGGAAATTATACATATAATTATTATTAACGTGAAGAAATGTCTTCTTCATCTGAGAAGGTGCTTTCTTCGTCCGAAATTATGTTTTTGTCCAAGACCATGTCTTCTTCGTCTAAATGTACTTCTTCTTCTTCTTCTAATCTTGGGAGAGCACTTGCATTTGGTGGTATATCTAATTCAAGAAACATATCCAAAGTTTCCTTTAAAAAGGGCTTCGATCTTTTTCTTGGAATTTGTCTCATTCCACTGAGGAGAGGATCTGAAGTGAGGAGTAACCTATTAAAAACGTCTTCGTTGCAAGCAGTCCTGGAAAACTTTCTCGCAAAGTTTTGTCGATAAAGCCGAAAATGTTTGTTTCTAGCCTCTGCGGCCTCTTCCGACAGTAAACCTATAGGCAGCATAGCATGCTCCACAATGACGGGTCCATGGACTAATACTTTATGCAATGTAGGTGTCATTGGATGCCAAGCATATTTCTCGACATATAATTTTGCAGTGTTCATGGTGTATGTTGCAAACTTTTCTATGTGAATTTTATGGCCGCTTGATATAGTCTCCAGGATTACTTTTAGGCGATAAATTAATTGAAAGTCTAAGCCAGTTATTTCTGCTGCTAGCTCTGGATCCATGAAAAACCTCCTGCTGGTATTGCCATCATTAGTGTTTCCAAACCCAGCCTTGGGAACATCCACAATCAGACCCATTCTTTGTCGAAATTCTAGCTGTATTTTTGTCTTTGTTTCGTTTGCAACATTTTTGTCGTTTTCGTTTCTCAGCTGCCACTTTTTTAGAGGCAATTTGTAGGCTAAGTGGAGCAAACTTTCGAAGAATCTTATTCTTGCGTGCAAGACTGATAAACCAAATCTCAATGAGTCTTCAGTTATGTCTTTCTTCTCGCTTAGGTCATTAAAATCTTTTGATGTTGCACCACAAATATAGCACCTCATTGTTGATTTTGTCGAAGTTGCAGCATTACATACTTTTCCGTCAACCATTGTAAGAGCCATATTGTGTTTAACATAATATACTCTATCTGCCAACTCTATCTTCGTCTGCTCCAATTTTGCTGCGGCATCTTCGATATATTTAATTTCTTCATTGGTAATGTCTGTCGTCTCTTTGGTAAAACGTATTCTTATTGGACGACAATATCGGGGTGAAGAAGGTGTTGGATTTTGCCAAATTACTTTCTTTTTCCCTGAGTCCAAATTTACCAGTAGTTGTAACGGCACAATCGAACTTTGAAAAATATTGCAGTCTGAATCTTGATGGTTTTCAAACTTTTGTTTGAATTGGGACTGCTGCGAACCATCACATCCCCACTTATAAATTAAAGTAAGTTTATTGCACTCTTCTTCAGGTAAATATTGTATGACTTCCTCTAAATAAGTGAGCAGCCTAGTAGCAGTATGATTTAGTAAACTCTGTAGATTAGCTTCAGCACAATTCTCAGTTACGTGAATTGTATCTGGATATGACTCCAACTTGGTTTTCTGCAAAACTGTGTAGCACGGAAGATATGGAAGGAAACTTCTTATTGTTTCATACTGATTTTTAGAAAGCCCAGCCTCAACAAACATTGCTAAAGCTTTCAGAGGCGACAACTGATGTGAAGTAGTTTCATCTTCCGTTGATTTTGAAAAAGCGTTTTTGTACTTGGTTGCTCGTTGTGGGCTAGAGTTCAGGTCCTTTAATATTTTGGAAGCATCTCTTTTTCCTTCCACTTGAAGTTTCACCTGAGCAGCGTATAATAATTCTTGCGACTCGTTACTCTTACGCAGCGTTTCCGTTTTGCGTCTCTTACTTCTTTCGCTGGAGTCATGAAACGTCTTTGATGGACGCCCACGCCCCACAACCCATGATGATTTAGGTAGGTTGAATGTAGTATTTAGCCACGCATGGTTCTTCCCCAAGAAAGTATCTTCTTTATAATTTGCTTCTGACCATCTTCGCTTAAACTCTGACTTTAGCCGTGAAAATCTCTTCACAATAGCCTTTTTGTCATCTTTAGTAAAATCGTCTCCATTAATTAAATAATCCTGAACAAAATCTAATTTTTCATTAATGTTCATTTGATTTTGCTGTTGCATCATGTTGAATATTTCTCGTTTAGTGAATATTTTACAGCCAGATGGCTCTGAAAAAAAAAATTATTCCTGTTGCTATTAACAAAATAGGTACGATAATTGAACATAAAATACGTGTATGACATAAGCACAGTAAACTTGCTCAGAATTGCGATTTCCTATACATTTTTCCGATTATTGGACATTGGTTTTTCCGGAAAAGCAGCTTGAACAATATAAGTGTTTTTTCTTTTTCTTTTTATTTCGAATGCAAATATCTCAAAAGCTACGCTAAACGAACATAGTTAAACTAAAAAAAAAAATAAAATAAAAAAACACGAAAAAGCATATAATATACAGATATAGTTCAAATCGCTTTTCTGGAAAACCATTGTACAATAATCGGAAAAATTTATAGTTTTTGTAGGATTTTTGTAGTAAATCGTATTCTGAACAAGTTTACCTATGTTCGTTGAGCCTTAAAATGCGTACTTATCGAGATCTATACGTTCAAATGAAAAAAAAAACAAAAAAACGTATATATAGTATATGTATATATCTCAAAATGTCTTTTTTTTCTGCGCATAAGCAAAAAATTATTCTAAAAGTTGAATACTAACTTCCTGCGCAGAGAAACTGCTATTTAAAATTTTTCCGTAAAACGGTGTTTTTTTTTTCCTAATTTAAGTGGAATATTAGGGCCCTAATACGCAAAAAATCGGAAGAATCCGGAAACGTTTTCAGCAGATATTGAAAGCTGAAGCCTTTTAGTATTCATTTATGAAAAAAAAAGTCGCGGGACTCCTCGGGAAACCTAACAAAAACAATTTTGAATTTCAAAATATGCTTTAAAAACATCTCAAAAACTCACTTTCTTTAATGTCACCATATGAATGTGGAAAACAGAGCTTAATGCAACAAAAATAGTATAAATATATTCTTACTTACCCCCCTCAAGATGTTCCATTGTTTCAAGAATATATAACTTTTTTGCAGGTATGTAAATCACTTTTAATTGTACGCAATTTTCAATTACACAGACACCAGCAATGTGCATTCCAAGCGAACGTCAAGTTGACATTAGTACTATGACATTACTGCTGACTCTATGTCACACAGCGTGGTGATTTTATGTCCCCCCATTATTCAACTTTAAGAGGCGATACCTAATTTTCATCGATAATGACTTTTTTGATATTGATTTTTGGCCAGCTAGATCGGGCAAATACTCCACTGTGCGCCGTGTCATTGACCGGTTTAACTAAATATCTCTTATACCTGCTTGTCATTTCAGCATGGGGTTAATGTCTTTGATTTATTTCGATTTATTTCGTTATTTTTGTAGTGTGATTTGATTAAAACCAAAAGTCAATTCTATCTAATGATCCAGCTTTGCTGTCAGTAGTGTCAATCCCAAGTCTGATAAAGTGATATAGTTGTAGCGCGTTACGTTAGATTAGTTAAAGTCATTGGCGGCGCATTTCTACAACAAAATAAGGTCATTTTTTTGGTCATTTTTTTAAAAATTTTTATTTTTTTAACTCCTTTCGGTGGGGACAACCTACTGTTAAATTTTCCGCATGTCATGGTAGATCACGTTGTATATCATAAAATACTATCGCAAGGTGCTACCAAAAAATATTTTAATTTTAGCATCAGCGTATCAATTTAAAAAAATAAAAATAAGGACATTTTATTTTTCTTAGACTGATAATACCGATTTAAAAAAATTAGGAATTTTATAGAATACTATCCCAAGATGCTACAAAAAAAAATGATAATTTTAGCATAAGCGTATCATAATTTAAAAAAATAAAAAAGACATTTTATTTTTTTAAGGACCTTTTACTGATAATACCGATTTCAAAAAATTAGGAATTTTATAGAATACTATCCCAAGATGCTACAAGAAAATATATGATAATTTTAGAATCAGCGTATCATAATTTAAAAAAATAACAAAGGACATTTTATTTTTTTCAAGTACCACGCACCCAGTTGATCGCTTTAGAAAAATTATGTATAGTAAAAAATCATCCCAAAATTCTACAAAAAAAAACCGCTTCCCAAGGAATCATTACTTCCACATCCAGATTTTAACGTTAATAGTATAATATTTGAAATTCTCCCAAAAACCCATAAAACGATACCCCACATCGGTAGGGGTGGGGGTGGTGATAGGGGGGTGGTAGTGGGGGTGGTTGAAATAAAAAAATATTTAGAGGTTTCTGGTTCTTGTACACACTATAAATCACAATTTTTTTGAGACCTTAGCTTCTCTTGTATATACTAAATACCAATTTTATGGACTCTTACCTACCTGCTTGATTTACCTATTTACCCCAAATTTACCCCAATTTAATGAAAATATAATCTAGTTCCAGATCTCGTTAAAGTACATATGTGTACCAAATTTCAAGTCAATATCTTAAACGGTTCTAGAGTAAACGTGCGCACAAAAAAAAGTTAGACAGACCGACAGACAGAAATTTTTTTTTCGCCAAAACTTAAAATCTCGACGTTTCATGACATTTGAACAACAAAAATTTAAAAAAAAAATTTTTGTCGTTACTATACTTCCACTGGATGTGGAAGTAAAATGAGCACAATCCGTACAGGGGCAAATTCACCCATCTTATCCGACCATAGCCTTTATAGTAAAAACAATAAAACCGTGTAATGAACGAGGTGATGAATTAAATGTTGTGTAAAATGTAAGAGTGCATAAAATTGAGATTTAGTGTGTATACAAGAATCAACATTTTTTTGACATTAGCCGCCCCATTATTAAGGGGGTAAAAAATAAAATTGTGATTTAGTGAGTGTGTGTACAAGAACCAAAGTAAAAAAATTTGAGCATTTTGCGTTCGTTCAAGCAACAATTCACATCTTCAGGTAATAGTTTCTGAGTTTTTCGGTAATGGAACAGGTGTTATTTCCTATTGTTGTTCAAAGAGTACTCTTAAAGTGCTTTGGCGAGATTCATTTTTATGCCTAATCATTTGATACTTATCGTAGGATCTAATATTTCTTCTTCACCGTCAACTGTTCTTGCCAGTGACGTAACCAGAAATTAATCCTGGGGGGGGGGGGTCAAACCCTGATCTGTCTGACCAAATTTTTATTTTTTACTTAACCTGTTACCAGGGCGGTAAACACAAAATACGGGCCCGGTGAAAAAAAATTGATGAGTGGGGGAGGGGGGGGAGAAATCCCAAAAACGTTTTTGACAAGTGGGGAGAGAAATCCGACAAACATTTTTAACGAGGATGGAGGACAAATCCCAAAAACGTTTTTGACGAGCGGCGGAGTATAATACAAATTTTCATCATTTCAAAACTGGTCCACTCAAACAAGTCCGGCGCCATCACCCTTGTACTCCCCGCTTCCTCTCAACAGGCCTGCCTGTTACGTCAACTTACTGACTCATTGGGCTGCTGCTGTGCTGTGCATATCTGCATTTGGATGTGCGCCAACGGCCAAATGCAAAAAAACTTCTTTTTCAAGAATACAAGATTATTCTAGTAGTCCAGTCAACGGGGGGGTGAAATCCCCCCGTAACTTGAGTGCTAATGAATGGATTTTGATGAAACCTTGTTCAATGTGTTTGTAATGACGTTAATAAAAAAGTTAAAGATTACAGTAGAAAATGATCGGAAGGGGCAGAAAACACCGTAACTTGTAGAATTAGGTCAAAAATGAAAAAGGAAACAATGTGTTCGCCTTTTTTGGCCCAAAATTAGATGTTTTTACTCTTGTGAATTTTTTCGAAAAATGCATATTTTTCGAGATATGACCACTCGAAAATTCCTAAAAATGGGGGAGGGGAAATGTAAAAGTTGAAAAAAAAATCTGAAAAAATTCAGGTGAATGTATCATCGAAATACAAGACTTTCTTTATTTGCAACTTTTCTTTAAAGTGCGTTTTCGCCGAGTTTTTCCGGAAAAGCATGAAAAACTACCTCTGTCTTTGACATTGTAGTGCTTTAAAAATAAGGAATTGAAAGATTTGAAAAAATTCAGACGTATGCATTAAGGCCTTCTAAACATTTTTTGACTCTTAGATTTTTTTGTAACTTGCTAATTTTCCGAATTATAGGCAGTTTTTCAAGATAAATAATGTACTACATTTTTATAAATTTTTCCGGAAAACTTTTTCACATTTTCAGTTTAAAAGTTATATTGAACCTTTAAAAATGGTATAACTATATAGGTTTCATATATTTTTTTATAATAATATATATATAAATCACACCCATTTTTCGAATTTTCATGTATTTTTTTAGTGTGCAAAAAATGTACATTATTTATCTTGAAAAATTGCCTGTAACTCGGAAATTATTATTAGCAAGTTAAAAAAAAATCCAAGAGACAAGAAATGTTTAGAAGATCTCAATGCATACGTCTGAATTTCAAATTTTTAAATTACATATTTTTAAAGCGCTACGATGTCAAAGATAGAGGTAGTTTTTCATGTTTTTCCAGAAAAACTCGGCGAAAATGCACTTTACAGAAAAGTGGCAAATAAAAAAAGTCTTGTATTTCGATGTATTTCGATTCACCTGAATTTTTTCAATTTTTTTTTTCAACTTTTACATTTCTCTTCCCCCATTTTTAGGAATTTTCGAGTGGGCATATCTCGAAAAATATGTATTTTTCGAAAAAATTCACAAGAGTAAAAACATCTTATTTTGGGCCAAAAAAGGTTAATACATTTTTTTTCATTTTTGATCTAATTCTACAAGTTACGGAACCCCTTCCGATTATTTCCTACTCCGATTATTTCCTTCCGATTATTTCCTACTCTAATGTTTTTTTAAATTTTTTATTAACGTCATTATAAACACATTGCACAAGGTTTCATCAAAATCCATTCATTAGCACTCAAGTTAGAGATTTTGGTCATTTTAGCGCTCCGTTGATTGGACTATAGTTACCAATGAAAATTAGCAAAGAGCGTAAATTGGTAAATTATTTAATTAAAGGTAATTAACGAAACATAAATTCTCTTATGAAACAGAATAACAGAAACAAAACGTATATTACTAAATATTTAGTCTTCTCTTGACTTTTGCGAGCTCCTGACACACTTCATCGCAAGTTACAGGAATCTCTTGGTGAATATTTACTAGGGCCAAGCCATTAAGGTGACTTGTGATTGTTATATTTCTGAGGTAAGTTATCGGTCTTCTTAAACTTGAAGTAATAATTAATAGTCAGATACGCCACTGGTTTTTGCGATTTTTGAACGGCCAAGATCTCTGTTTTTCACTTGAATACTACCTATCCTGTTTTCCTAAGACGCCTATTCGTTCTTACTTTTCATGGCGCAAATTTTTTTACTCTTTTTATTTATTATATAACTATGGAGACAAAAAATTTACTTTTTTTTTGTCATAGGTTTTTGTTGTTTTAAGGTTTTAGAACTCGTTTAAGACGAAGCTAATCATTTGTTCGTGGCGAAATTTGCAACAAAGAACTATATGGTTATTTTTTACGTGTGGTGATCGCTGATTTTTTAATTGAAGTGCAAGTTATGATTTATGATATGTTGCTAATGGGGCGGACGAATTTTTGGGCAATTTGAAAGGTTTATATCTGTGTGAAAAAAGAGCTTGTTTGTGAAGGAAAACATATCTGATGCTGAGGGTGCTTTATTTGCAATAAAAGATTGTCAAGAGGACTTGTAGTTGTACCAGAACTTTGAGCCATTGAAACTTTTATTGCTTACAATGAGAAACATAATGACAACACATTGTTGATTATAGAACAGTCACAGAATGTCGGCATTCAAAAAAATATCAAGAGAAAAATGCCCTCTTAGAGAACATTCCAATGAGGAAGATGCGTCTGATTAGATCTCTCTTCGATGAGTTCTAAGACCCTATAGAAAAAAAAATCATGGTATCAAAAAAGTAATTTTTTTGTTTCTATAGCTACAAAGTTAACAAAAAATGTATATAAAACCTGTTGTGTCCTGAAGTGTTCATTAAGGCCTAACCGACTCGCTAGGATCATTTTTGTAGATAATTTCTTGCCCATTACTTTTCAAGATATTTAATAATTTAAACTTGGAGAACATGATATACAGTATAAATTTTACATTTTAATTATGCATCTCATTTAACAGAGGACATAATTACAATACTGTTACAATTTTTTTGCATTTACATATTTTATTTTCATAATGAATGTAAAAAATCGTTTAAAATATAATGTTTGTCTATATATAACTTGAAGATTTCGTTCTAATTTGGTAGATACAAGTATTTATAGTTCATGACCTCTCTCACACTAATTTCGTTATTGAGCAATACCAGTCAATAAATAAGGGGGTGGCGAGGGTGGAGAATAAATATAAATACGCACGTTAACTTGAACACTGTGAGTACTATAAATATAAGCTACAATTTCATGTAAATACGAATACAGACTTTCATATAAATTGATGATTTTTAATTTTTTTAAATAAAAATCAAATTTTTTTATTGAAGATATCTCATAAAATACTGATTGTGGAGAAAAATGTCGAGAAATAAATTAATGCTGACAAAATTAGCTTTAATTTGTTTTTCAATGACGGACGTAGTGGAAAGTAGCTCTCGAAATTGCATTGAAATTCTAGATTTTTTACACTTACAAAATTACTCAACTTTAAGCTCCTAAAAAATGTTTCGTCTACTATCCGCCCTTGAAGTGCTGCCCCGTAATTACTAAGTACGAATAATCCTGCGTGTAGAATATTCTTTTGCCAGTATCACCTTTTACAATGAGTGCTGTATATTTTACTGTATAAATGACCACAAATTATCAATCAATCAATAAAAACAACTTTATTAACAATTTAATTATACATAGAATTTCTGACACCCGCGTCCTGAGACTGTCAGACATCCAGGGCGCGAAGCGCCTTGGCAATTGAAGGACAAGACGGGCCGGGACTGAAACAACTTAAAACGAAATGTATATATAAAAATCTTCTTTCATCACTATGATTGAATTAAAAAAGATATTTAAAAATAAAATTTCCGATAGGAATCGTAAGACTCAATCGCTAATAATAAAAGAGATTGAATACTTAAGTAAAATTTTGATATGCTGATAAGGAAAAATCACCAAACAAAAAACCTCCAGATAATTGACACACTACCTAGCGGTGGCAAGCGCTTAATTTATAGTACAAAAATGTTATAATTTCAAAAGTTAGAATTATATAAATATGATGATAAGGAAGAGAGCAATTTAGAATAAACAACAAAAATACAGAAAGGGGATAGGAAAGAGAAAAATATTTGTAAATTACCCCAGAAAAAAATTTGATGGTTTATAATACAGAGGCCAGTGTTATTGTGAATTGTGATATTCATGGTTCCTCATCAGAAATTTTGAATGTTTTATGTAGCAGTGTGTCATTTTCAATTTTATTTTATTTTTTGACTAGCTTTAAGAGATACGTTTAGATTTGTATGTTTTTAATAGAAATTTGCTTTTGATTTAAAAAAAAATCAAGATGAGTTTCTTTTCAAAGAACTAATATTGCGAATGCACACAACATAATAGGGTGAAGATTCTAGCTCCTATAATAGGGATTTCGGAACCCATGTTTATAGCAATTTTTTAAAATATTTTTTACAGAATCATTCTTAAAAATTAACTACTGCATACCTGAAACACCCTGTATAATATACGAAACTATAAATAATTAACAAACTGATAAACTGAGTATGGAATTAAAAGTTTGAAATTATCGACTTTTAAAAAAATGTGTTCTCATACTTTTACATATCCTAATATTATACTGGTAAAATTATCGCCTGCTGATTATTGCATATCTGCCAATTAATTTTTTTAAACCCACCACAGATAAACTAAACCGAGAATGAAGTTATTAATTCATAAATTTTATTAAAATATCAGGTTTTCCATATTGTGCAGCAATAACACATATTTCGATGTATTTTTTTTTCATAAATGCTAATCATATTAGTTGGCTTAATGAGAGAGGTGAATTTAAGGACAAGTAAAAACGGTTTTATTTGACGAAACTATGTTTAAGGATGTCATATTCAAGATAGCGAAAGAGGGTGCCCAATGAGTAAATGTTTATTATTTTTTGTCATTCATATAGGCCAGGCGTATTAGGTGAAATTTCGCTGAAACCCAGAAAAAAAATCTGACAGTTTCCCTAAAGCATTGTCGAAAAACATACTAAAACTCCAGCCTTAATAGGCGAGGCGGCCATTGGGTGCCCCTTTAGCTTCGCTAAAGAGGTCTACACACGATGCAGCGGCAGAGAGCCAGCCTTGTCGGCATGCTTTTAACTCATTCGTAAAAATGAACTGGTCCGCTGGAATTCCAATTATCTTCAAAGCGTACCGACAATGTCGGGTCCCTGCCGCTGGATCGTGTGTAGACCCCTTAAACTGAGCATATTAAACTATGTTTTGTAGAAATGTAAAATTTTTGGAATTCCATAAACTGATTTAAGTTGCCGTTCCCGTTCAAAGATGAAATATTCAAAACACTGATAATAATCATTATATTGACGTTGATGCCATATTTCCCACTGGATCAAAATTTGCCATCCGTTCAAGATGCCCAACATTGCCGTTCCCGTTGGGCGTTTCCGTCGCCGTTCAAAGATGAAACATACAAAACACCGTTTGTTATTTATTATGTTTATATCGTTGGCGTTGATGTTTCCCCACTGGATCAAAAGTTGCCGTCCGTTCGAGATGCCCAACTTTTATGTTTTGAACGGCGCGGCGTTGCAGTGTTGCCAATGGTTAAGAATAAAATTATACGCGCCTCGGCCTTGATTATGCGATTTGTGCAACATTGTACGATTTATTAAAAAAAACTTTAAAAACTGTTATTTATTTACGAAGCACGCGTAATGAGCAAGTGTATTCGTCTTTATTTAATTATAACAGATATGACAGAGATGTGTTAATTTTCTGGCGCTGTTATTTAATCATTCTAAGGAACCTGTGAAAGCGTTGCCAAGCCTACTGTTATAAAAAACTAAAGAAAAAAAATATCTTTTTTCGCAAAATATTTGTAGAAAGCTAGGGACCCGCAATGATTCGTTTTTATGCCAGATTTGTGAGAATTTGCATATAAATGTGAGGTGAGGTAGGGCAGATTTCTAAATTCACCGGTACATCGCACTGGTAAGCAATAACATTATTTGATTGGCTATTTTGAAAAAGATAGCCAATCAGCTTCGTATTTTGTCCACTCGGTGCGTCCACCGGTGAATTTAGAAAAGTGCGGGTACGGTACCGGTTTCAATGACGAGACCTCGATCAGGGAAGTTAGGCACGGCGGGCGAGTCCGTCACTTGAATGGGTGACCGTATCTCATCTCGCCGTCCTGGTTAAGCGGTAGAGTAGCATTAGCGAAACTTCGCCAGGACGTTAATATAAATGAAGCATTAAAAAAAAATCCGAAATTATGCGATTTTACTCATATTAGAGTGCGAAAATTATTATCTGGCGGTTAAATTATGCGCCAGTCAGCAACACTGCGGTGTCGTTGCGGGATCTCTAATGAAAGTGAAGTGTTTTGTCACGTGAGTGAGTGCCAAAGTTTAATTCAGTCCCCTGTCAACTTATATTGCCCTAAGTGCTTTAGAGTAAATCCGTGTATATACAGTTAGAGTTTTTTTACGCGGAAAATGTATTCTTCATAAAAGTTTTGCTTTTGTTAAAAATATGATTGCCATGAAGTAAGTTAACATGTCATGTACAGGGTGCTTAGAAGTTAAAAAATCTGAAAATGGTGTAAGAGTAAACTACGTTCAATTTTAAAAATTGTCAGTAAGAAAAGTTGTTTAGAATCAAAATTTATGTTATTTATGAATTCCAATTTGTGGATAAATCTGCCTAATTCGACTTTTTTTTTTATTGCATAAGTATCAAGTAGTATCATGCGGTAAAACTTACGGTAACGTAAAAATTATTTTCTTCTTACAATAATTATTAAACCAGACAGCCAGTTACACCCCTAATTATACTAAATTACTTCTATTTTTAACAGAATTGAAAAAATTTATTAGCAAAACTTAAACAAATGTTAAAAAACATATTCAAACACGTCTTCATCGTGCTCCACGCATTTTTGAGATTTCTTAACCACTTTCAAAAATTATTAATTAATTTTCAATATCGTAAAATTATGAAAATCAATAAACAAATTGGAATTCTGAAATACATTTTTCTAATAATTTTTTTCAATGCTGTTAAAAATGAAAGTGGTTTAATATAATTACGAGTGTAATTGTAAGAGGAATCTTTTCATACAAAGTCTGAGCCAGCGAAAGCTTATATTTTGAGTGAATCTTTAATCGTAAGTGATATAAAGAAATTTTCAAATACGACGTTATTTAAATTTTGTCTTCTGAAAAAGTCGTACCTCCACTTCTATCTGTCTTCAATCAATAATTTTGTTGTTTTATTACGGTACCACTTGGTACTTATGAAAATTTAAAAAAAAATTAAATTAAGCAGATTTATCCACAAATTGGAATTCTGACATAAATTTTAAACTTTTCTTAGTGACAGTTTCTCATATCGTTAAAATTGAACGTAGTTTACTTTTACATAATGTTCAGATTTCCTAATTTTCTGAACACCCTGTACATATATATCAACTTCTCCACGGTAATTATATTTTTAACATGAAGAATGGGGGATGAGGTACGATCACCGGTTTAAGTTCAGTCATTCGATCAGCGAGGCGCAGCAACACGGAGCGAGTCCGGCACTTGGATCCATGATCTCATCTAATAGTCGCAGTCGGTCGGCTGGTCCAGGAGACCCGGGAATCTCAGTTTATTGAGCCGCCATGAAAGGTGGTGTGTGGACCAGGGTCAAAGTTGGTGGTCGAGGACCGTGGTTTGCAGTCCACGCTAAACTGTAAATCCCTAGGCAAAATGGGCTATCCCGGCCTGATCGACTAGTAAAAATAGCAGTACTACTATTTTATGAAGAATAAATTTTCCTCGTAAAATGAGAAATAAAAAAGCTTACTCTTATCCACTCTAACTGAGGACATACTGTATATTGATTGATTGATTTACCAGCGTGCGATAGGCATTGCTGCCACTCTTAGGTTATACACCTGCTACGTCCACGCTGGACTAAGGTCATGGTTGTTTCCAGTAGCGAGAGCCGCATGGCGCATGGTAAAGGAATGTGGGATGGGAGGTGTAGGTATTTGTGAGATATGTGTCATGAAACGTCGAGATTTTAAGTTTGAGCGAAAAATTTTTTGATTTAGTGTGTGTACAAGAATCAGAAATCTCAAAATATTTTTTCAGTGGTTGTAGTCAAATTTTGTTGAGATGGATCTGTAAAGAGAAAGTTGCCCCTCCCCCGTAAGTCTTCCATCCTTTGAGTCAAGAAAAAAACAAAAAAGTTTGTGTAACCATTTTAATAAAAAATTGTTTTACATCTAAAAGAAAATATTTACAACTGATAATTTTGAGAACAGTGTCCTTCACATGCGCACAATTGCGTACACTGAAGACCGTTTCTGACGCATTTGCACACAGAACACCCTTTGTTTGCAGCTACAGGCAATTAGTTCTTCACAACTTTTTGCGACATCGGGAATAGTAGACCAGAATGGCTGAAACCAGTCATTAGTTTTTTCCCATCCCCAAGTATCGGGCGAAGGAGATTGATAGTCTTTTTCCAGACGGTGCTTCCATATAAGAGCTTGAAGAGTGGCTAGCTTGATATGCTGAAGTAAAGCATTTTGCGTGGAGGTATATTCTCAATTGGTTTACTTTTTTTAATGAAAAGGAATCGTCTACACTCACTAACTGTGTTTAAGGGAGATGTTACATCATACAAGAGAATCACAAACCTTTGCACGGTACGCATGATATCTTCATCTGGGTGTCTTCCCATTAGCAGCTGCTCAAAAGTGGAATTAATATTAGGCTCTGCCATCCACATCTTCCAAGCTCCTTTCTTGCCTACTCCACAAAATGAAGACACGGTATCGCAACCTGTTGCAGAATGAAATATCGGCAAAAATGTATCTTGTGATAAATGAGAACATGGGTCATTGATGCCTATTAACCTACGATTTTTCCCAGTTCCAAAATCAATCCAAAGTTGCTGAATATTTTCAAAATTTGAAAAGGCAGATACTGCAATGACCACAACATCCGAATCTACCGTTCTAATGCTAACGCAGTTGTGGCCATTATCAGCTGCATGCTTAGCATGAAGAAGAAGGCATCCGTCCGCTTCTTCGTGAAATAGCTGATAGATCTAACTCTGCTGAAGACGATATTGTTCTTTCTTCAAGCGTACAGATTATTGTTTTTCCTTCAAAATGATCGTTTATTAGCTGTTCTGCCAAGAAAGTAAACTACTGTTTTTTGTTTTCATCTACTTGTAAAAATTCGTTATATTTTTGTGGAATTATTGTGAAAGGTGTAACTCGTATGTGCACTTCTACTCCTCTTGATTGGCATGTGTCAGCTTTCAAGATTCATCAAATACTAAATCAATTCGTTGTAAATTTTGGAATAGCTGACAAATGTAGGGCTTAAATAGGTATATTGTTATAATATTCCAAAAACGTTTTCACATTTCTTGGAACTGGTAAATGGACAATATCCGCACCGTCCAGTACTAATTTTTGCGGAAACTTCACGGTGTACAACATGAAACACAAATACTGACAAATACTCTGGTATTCTGTTTTTACTGCTAAACACTAAAACGCTAGACTAAAAACTTTGCAGCTCTGTATATATATGTAAACATGTGGCTGAAGACAGAAACGAATTCAGAAATGAGAAACGATTATTTACAGTGGACCAATGAAGTAATGCACATGAAGTTAAAATCTTTGTAATTACAGAATTGAAAAGTATTTTCCTATAAAACCAAACATGTATGTTGCAAAGGGTTGAGCAGCTAAAGTTATCTAAAGCGAAACACCGATTTTAAGAGGGTGAAACACCCCAAAAACTGTAAATTGTAAAAATAAGATAACTATAAGATAACTATTGTAAAAAAGTTTTTAACACTTTCATATTTTAGGGTGTGATAGAAAAGAGCATTTCCAATATTGCATAATTTTGATTTAATAAAAAACAGAGTTTAAGAGGGTAAAACACTCCAAAAACAATCAAAATAATGTAACTATTGCAAAAAAGTTTTTAACACTTTCCTATTTTAGGGGGTGATAGAAAAGAGCATTTCCAATTTTGCATAATTTTTATTTAACGAAAACAGGGGGTAAGGGGGTGATACACCCCAAAAACTATATAAAAATTGTAACAATTTTTAGCGCTTTCAGATTTTGGAGGGTGATATTTCCAAGGTAGCATAATTGGGATTTAATAAAAATCAGAGTTTAAGAGGGTAAAACACCCCAAAAGCTATCTAAAAATTAAGTAACTATTGCAAAAAACACTTTCCTATTTTAGAATATGTTAGAAAAAAGTATTTCCAATATTGCATAGTTTTTATTTAACGAAAAACAGGGGATAAGGGGGTGATACACCCCAAAAACTATTTAAAAATAATATAAAAATTGTAAAATTTTTTCACGCTTTTAGATTTTGGAGGGTGATAGAAATAGTATATTGTGTATCTAGGTGTGAAAGCGATACATTCCCGGACGACGATGCAATTGTTGAACAAGCATCGAAGTCTGGGAATGTGCTTTCACACCGAAGTACACATACTATTTTTTCTGAAATCACAATAAATATTATTTTAAACGTATAAAAATCAAAAATATAAACATTTAAAAAAAAAATTTCTGAAATCACAATCAATACTATTTTAAACGTATAAAAATCAAAAATATTAACATATTAAAATATATATAAAAAACCGTACGGGAATGTACATGTACATTCCCGTACGGCTTTGTTGATCGTTGCTTGGCAACGGATCTTTTCCGGTCTGCTTTCTGATAGTTTCCTAGCAACGGACTAAAATACTGGAATTGTGCGTTTTTCGCTCTAAAATCGCGCCGAAAATGTAGACATTCCCGATCGATTTCAGAAAAAGACTATTTCCAAGATAGCATAATTAGGATTTAATAGAAATATATTTTTAAATAGTTTTTATTCCCTGTTTTTCGTTAAATAAAAATTATGCAATATTGGGAATACTTTTTTCTAACATACCTTAAAATAGGAGACTGTTAGAAACTTTTTTGCAGTAGTTACATTATTTTACTTCCACATCCAGTGGAAGTATAGTAAGGACAAAATTTTTTTTTTAATTTTTATTGTTCAGATAGGCTTAGAATGTCACGAAACGTCGAGATTTTAAGTTTGAGCGAAAAAAAAATTTTCTGTCGGTCTGTCTGTAACTTTTTTTGTGCGCACGTTTACTCTTGAACCGTTTGAGATATTGACTTGAAATTTGGTACACATATGTACCTTAATGAGATCTAGAACTAGATTATATTTTCATCTTGTTCCGTCGAACAAGGAGGGTTGGGGGGTAAATTGGGGTAAATTTGGGGAAAACAGGTAAATTAAGCAGGTAAGAGTCCATAAAATTGGTATTTAGTATATACAAGAGAAGCTAAGGTCTCAGGAAAAAAATTTTGGCATTAGCCACCCCCATTACCAGTTACCACCCCCACTCCATTATTAAAGGGGATGAAAAAAAATGTGATTTATTGTGTGTACAAGAACCAGAAACCTCAAAATGTTTTTTTACTTCATCCACCCCCACTACCACCCCCTATCACTACCCCCACCCCGCTTCCGATGTGGGGTATCGTTTTATGGGTTTTTGGGGAAGATGATATCAAATATTATATTACTAAAGTTCCATAAACAATTATTTCCACATACAAAATTTTTTCGTTGAGAGTGACTTGGATAAAAAAATCTGGATGTGGAAGTAGTGATTCCTTGTTCATCGGTTTTTAGATAGCTTTTGGGGTGTTTTACCCAATTATGCTATCTTGGAAATAGTCTTTTCTATCACCCTCCAAAATCTAAAAGCGTGAAAAAATTTTACAATTTTTATATTATTTTTAAATAATTTTTGGGGTGTATATCACCCTCTTATCTCCTGTTTTTCGTTAAATAAAAATCATGCAATATTGGAAATGCTTTTTTCTAACATACCCTAAAATAGGAGAGTGTTAGAAACTTTTTTGCAATAGTTACATTATTTTTAGACAGCTTTCGGGTGTTTTACCCTCTTAAACTCTGTTTTCTATTAAATCCCAATTATGCTATCTTGGATATAGTCTTTTCTATCACCCTCCGAAATCTAAAAGTGTGAAAAAATTTTACAATTTTTATATTATTCTTAAATAGTTTTTGGGGTGTATCACCCCCTTATCCCCTGTTTTTCGTTAAATATAAATTGTGCAATATTGGAAATACTTTTTTCTAACATATTCTAAAATAGGAAAGTGTTAGTAACTTTTTTGCAATAGTTAGTTAATTTTTAGATAGCTTTTGGGGCGTTTTACCCTCTTAAACTCTGTTTTTTTTATTAAATCCCAATTATGCTATCTTGGAAATAGTCTTTTCTATCATCCTCCAGAATCTGAAAGCGCTAAAAGTTTTTACAATTTTTATATAGTTTTTCGTTAAATAATAATTATGCAATAAGTATATCTTTTCTATCACCCCCTAAAATAGGAAAGTGTTAAAAACTTGTTTGCAATAGTTACATTATTTTTAGGTTGTTTTTGGAGTGTTTTGCCCTCTTAAGCTCTGTTTTTTATTAAATCAAAATTATGCAATATTTGGAAATGCTCTTTTCTATCACACCCTAAAATATGAAAGTGTTAAAAACTTTTTTACAATAGTTATCTTATAGTTATCTTATTTTTACAGTTTACAATTTTTTGTGTTTCACCCTCTTAAAATCCGTGTTTTGCTTTAGATAACTTTAGCTGCTCAACCCTTTTCAGCATACATGTTTGGTTTTATAGGAAAATACTTTTCAATCCTGTAATTACAAAGATTTTAACTTCATGTCCATTACTTCATTGGTCCACTGTAAATAATCGTTTCTCATTTCTGATTTCGTTTCTGTCTTCACTCTTCAACCACGTACACGCTATAAATACTACAACAGATATCCCGTTTTTAAGTATATAAAACATATTTAATATTGAATTTTACTAAAAAATATAGTCATTAAGTAAGTTAGTCTATGCCTATGTATAGTTTTTTTGACCCTCAGTTTGATGACGTCATTACTGGTGGTGGAGGGTCCGAAATTTTTGGGGTCTGGGGCGTTTTTTGATCTTTGATATATATAGAAACTATATCCAAAGGGGCATGTTCGCCGCCAGCACTGAAATATTTTTATGCTATCCGATTCCACTAAGGTATTAAAATGATGGGAAAATAAATAAATAAATATATATTTTCACAAACAGACTATTTATTTTATGCATAGTACAGTGGAACTTAATAATAGAATAGAATAGAATAAGTTTATTTAACAAATTGTTCTACTTCAATGTAATTGTTAAAATGTTAAGTGCTATTTAGAGCACTTGAGCGTGCATTGGGCACACAAAAATATATTTATTGCTCTAAACAGCACTCTTAATGTGGGGACTTAGTTCATTTGTCGTAATGTTTCAGTTTTTAACAATTACATTGTAGTAGAACAATTTGTTAAATAAATAATAAATAAATATTTTCGAACAATGCTTCATTTACGAGTTATATTGCAAATAAAGCGAAAAATGGCAAAAAATTGACGATTTTTTAATTTTAAAGTGTGTTGCCCCACCTGTCACGCGTGCGGATAGTTGGCATATGTTTGTGGACATCCCAAACTATACTTTAAGAAAAAAAAATGCGAGTAAACGACATTTCGCACAATAAAATTATTCCGACTGGTCTAATACCATTTCCTTGGGAAAAATCATACGAATGTTTCCAGCCTTGCTCCGGTGATGAGTCCTGAGAGTTGCTCCTTTGTCCTTTTGGCTCCATAGTGCATTAATTACTTCCACGTCCAGTGGAAGTATAGTAACGACAAAAAAATTTTTAAAAATTTTTATTGTCCAAATAGGCTTAAAATGTCATGAAACGTCGAGATTTTAACTTTGAGCGAAAAAAAAAAAATTTCTGTCTGTCTGTCGGTCTGTCTGTCTGTCGGTCTGTCTGTCGGTCTGTTTGTCGGTCTGTCTGTCGGTCTGTCTGTAACTTTTTTTTGTGCGCACGTTTACTCTGGAACCGTTTAAGATATTGACTTGAAATTTGGTACACATATGTACTTTAACGAGATCTAGAACTAGATTATATTTTCATCTTGTTCCGTCGAAGGGTTGGGGGGTAAATTGGGGTAAATTTGGGGTAAATAGGTCAATCAAGCAGGTAAGAGTCCATAAAATTGGTATTTAGTATATACAAGAGAAGCTAAGGTCTCAAAAAAATTTTTGGCATTAACCACCCCCATTACCACCCCCACCCCCTTATTAAAGGGAAAAAGTGATTTTGTGTATGTACAGGAACCTGAAACCTCAAAATATTTTTTTACTTCATCCACCCCCCACTATCACCCCCACCCCACTACCGATGTGGGGTATCGTTTTATGGGTTTTTGGGGTAGAGGATTTCAAATATCATATTATTAAAGTTCCATAAACAATTATTTCCGCATACGAAATTTTTTCGTTGTAAGTGACTTGGATAGGAAATCTGGATGTGGAAGTAGTGATTCCTTGGACAGCGGTTTTTATTGTTTATTTTGCCTGTTCCATGTGCAGTATTTCTTCTTGCTCTACCGTGATTTATAGCAGTTATTCCTTGGATTGTGTCTTATTAAAGAGTCTTCTTGTATTAATTTGATTCGTCCATTTTTTGCTTTCTCTTCTTCCTCCAGTTTATCTCCACTGTTGCCCTGGTATGCCTCTTTTCGAGGTGGTTCATTTTTTTTTACAAGAAAGCAACAATATTCATGGCACAATCCACCATAAAACATTGTAGTATACTTTATACTTTTTGATTTTATTTATACTGGTTATTTAATCGTGTTATAATACTGTTCTCATGTCCTATATGATCAGAATTAATTATGTAAATTGTTTTTAAATGTAAAAATACTTATTAATTATTTGGAACGACTGAGTGTTGAATATTATATTTACCTTTAATACGAAAAATACGTTTTTGGCAGCAACAAGTGCTATTAGGAATAAAAAAATTGTCAAATTTCATGTCTGATAATTAATGTTACAAGAGCAGTTGTTTCTATACCAGTCAGAGGATTATTTCAATGTTTTGTGCAATATTTACCACCCACAGTATGAGTCAGATAAAACAGATCATTTCAACATCTTGTTGTTTACGTAATTAATTTATCTGTTGTTAAACTTGAGTGATTTACCAAGTTATTCACCTCACTTTAATTTTTTTCTGTAACTAGATAATGTTTTCAATACCTTTTGTTGAGATTTAAAAATAGTTATGTTTATTTTCTTACTTTTTCGCCGCTGTTCTACAAATTGTTAACTAGTTATTGAATTTGTGTTCCAAAAGAACCAAAAGCAACAGACAGAAGTTAATTTTTGATTAATTACTTTATCATTTGTTTGTCATAGAAGTTTATTTATTATATTGAATTGCAATTAGACCTCAAAAGTGCAATATTTTCAAATAGATTTTGTCAATATATTCGCCTAAAACCTTTTGCGATGTGTGTCAAATGTAAAAAAAAATAGTTTAAAGTTTACCCATTAAACACACTCAGATTTCGATGTATAGAAGCTAAATAAAAATAGGTACTTTTTCAAAAATATTTTGAATGTGATACGTAGGGTGTTCTGAAATTCCCGCATACCCTTTTAGTGGAGTGAAATTAGGACTTTAATGTGAATTGTCTGGTCAGGTCCGCAGTTTCGGCAAGGTCGGCGTATTATTTATGTACTGTACAACAAAAGTGAATACACTATACAGTATCCGAAGATTTTGGATTTGGGTGGCAGGCATAGTTTCAACGGCTTGACAGACCGACTACAATAGAGGCGTGTACCAGTGCTCTAGTAGACGCGCTATCAAGAAAACACGTATCATTGCTATTAAAAATTTCAGTACCATTTATTCAAAGGAAGGATGTAGTTGGCTCTGTTCAGTATGGGTAATATTATTACGTGCTTTAATAACTGAAATTATTTAACCCGTTTTACTTTCAAAACGAGTCAAATAATTCTTTACATTTCCCGTAGTAGCTGCCCACGCACATGTGGTGGGGAAAGCAGGTGGCACGAGTAGGATGTGTTATACGATAAAAAAGAATAGCCTAGTTGCTTCGCTCTCGCTTGCTCTCATTGCCGACCCAAATGAAACATTTTCTGATACTGTAATTCATTCCATTGTTATTATTATTTTAAAAAAATGAACATTGCAAAATTATGCGTTTTTAAACAAATCACTAAAAATAATGGATATTATTCAATGAAATTTTGGAAAAATATGGCTCTTATAAAGTACAATCACCACTTAAAATTTCAAATCAAAATGATTACTGAAACGGCTCAAATATACAATTGTTGCTAAAACTTTGCACCCTTGTGAAATACTGCCATCAAAACCAAGAAATGTGTACGATGGCTCAAATTGTAGCATTCTATAAGTACTTTAAGATCACGGAGAAAAACTTTTTTTTTCAAAACTTAAACCCGTTCTATTGCAGTTGTTTATAGTTTTCGAAATTTTAGTTATAAACAGATTCAAGTAACTCCCTGTTTTTTTTTATGAAATCAAAAACGGTAAACGAGTAATGAAAGTAGATTAAAAAAGCCAACTTTTGAAAAAAAAAAAATTATAATGCTCTACTTGCATTTGTAGCTGCGATACGTTAGTTTTTACGTTTAGATCAAAGCTACAATTGTTAAAATAACATCGAATACAGCGGCTTTCACAACATAATGCACATTTTCAATTTTTTTATAACTTTTTTAATTTTTGTCACGAAAATGGTAAAGACCAACCTAGACAACTACTGTTATGTTCATGTATACAGCTTTGTAAAACTTTTATTATCACTATTACAATAAAAAAATATATATTTCGCGAGCAGGATTTGAATAAAAAGTGCTAGTCTCAATGCAATACAATACAATAAAACTTTATTATTATATTACAATATATTCCAGGCACCTGTGTCCGGATACTGTCAGACATTCACGGCGCGCAGCTCCGTGACAATTGAATGACAGGGCGAAGCGGAGTCTGGTCAACTTCAAGAAATAAAACTTTGACCTGAACTCCTTTCACCAGAAGGCAAATTAAAACAGGTATTAACAGACACATTTCCAAAAAGTGGATAGTAAAACTTAATATTAATTGGAAGTAAAGCGCACTGTTTTAAATTATAATAATAATACCCAAATTCACAAAAGTAACAAAAATAAAGTGTTACATTTACACTACAGGTAAATAAAAGGCGAGTAGTTCAGTTTACTGTCGAAGCCAGTAAACTGTTCTTCCACCACTGCCTATAAATAACGTCGGATGTGAAAACTATATGTACATATAATGTGGCTTTATATTCTTATCTAGACAAAACATAATACATAAGAAAATTAAAAAAAGAAATATATTAAAGCAGAGCGAAAAAAGAGGCAGACTAGAGCTGAAAGTGAGAGGAGACTAGGAAATGAGAGGGAAAAAAGATAGAGAAAGTTGCAGGAAAAGGTAAGATTTTACTTTACTGGTTTCGCATTAAATATTTTTAAAATGTCTTTTTAAAACTTACCTCCGATTAAAGAACTTATATCTAGATACATAATGGCATTGATTTATTTGTTGCTGAAAGACTCACAATCTAAGGCACTTCTTCCCATAAGTTTCTGATTGGCCCATCGGCCTATTCGCGGCTGTTTTCTACACGATCGGTTCAGTTTGATTATCATAATCTCAGTTTGACAGTGTCCGCCATTAATGTCAATAAATGTTTTTCGTGTTCTCCGACCAAAACGTGGTGAAAAAGTAATTTTATTTTAAGTTGTGATTTGCTTAATACCTAAGTAATATTCTCTATTCATATTTACACAGTTTAGTGAAAATTTAATGCTACATGTTGAAGTGCTGTGCCGTTTGCAGAAGGCAGTTTAGAAAAGAAGAAAATCGGTCGTTTCATAAGTAAGTGGGTCATACTCGTAACATGATGGCGTTCAGTTTACAGTTGTAATAATAATATTATAAATAATATCCTTTCAATACATATTTCCCTTGAATAAAACATCTCTACCTATTATATTTTTTAAATCCGCGGTTATGTTCATAGAGGTTAACCGACAATTATTACATAAAATATGTACAATATTGTACATTTTCCCTTCTACACATACCCGCCACCAGCGGCGGGTGGTGAAATTTCAGTATTTTTTTTTCTCGTCTATGGCGCATGGGGCCCATATGAAATTTGGGAAATAACATCTAGAGAAGCACTTCTCTAATGACCCCTAAAAAATTTTGAAAAAGCAGTTTGCCAAAAAATTTTTGAAAATTCGTTAGCCCCCCCTGGGTCTAGGAGCTCCTGTTTATTTTTATTTTTTTTCGTCATATGCATTTGACTTTTCATAAAAATACAACAGATTTTGGAGTTTATGAAAATATTTTCATTACTAATTGAGATACAACGAATTGAAATATTGTAATTTGTTAAATTGTAAATTACAAAATTTCAGTTCATTGTATTTCAGTTAGTAATGAAAATATTTTCATAAGTTCCAAAATCTGTTGTTGTATTTTTATGAAAAGTCAAATGCATATGACAAAAAAAAAAAAATAAAAATAAACAGGAACTCCTAGACCCAGGGGAGGCTAACGAATTTTCAAAAATTTTTTCGCAAACTGCTTTTTCAAAATTTTTAGGGGTCATTAGAGAAGTGCTTCTCTGGATGTTATTTCCCAAATTTCGTATGGGTCCCATGCGCCATAGACGAGACAAAAAATATTGAAATTTCACCAGCCGCCACTGTTACCTATGGGATGTGATGTTCATCTATCCATTTTAATGGACATATAATGTGACTATGTTAGGAGCAAATAAGGTATATGAAGAAAAGATAGCCATTATGTATCTAGATATAAGTTCTTTAATCGGAGAAACTTACACATGAAAGGGTGAGTCCATTAAAGGGTAGCTTATTTATACAAGCAGCAATGTTATAAGAGAATGACCTTTTGAATATTTCCTTACGGGGTTGTGGAATGGTGGGAATATCCTCTTCGTCTAATATTAATGAATATCATTTCTAAAACAGAGCTTATTGAGGAGATAGGTGGTGATCTGAACTTTAAAATTTTATGCCATGTGAAGCTTGCGGCGATAGTACATATTCAGCCATCTTGCAGTTTTCAGTTTGTGAGATATTCTTTGACGGCGTTGAATTCCAAAAATTAAACGAAGACAAGCATTTTGCACTTTTCGTATACGCCGCTTCTCGATGCTGTCAATACAAGGACCATAAACCACATCACAATGGTTAAAATGGGACAAAACTAAAGAATCACATACAATTTTTTTCACTTCCATGCTTAAAAAACGTCTCAGTGTTATATCATTTTTAGTGCAGCATATGCTGTTTTTAATTTACTCGTAATATGCTGTTTAAATCTTAATTTATGATCAATAATAAGACCAAGACTTTTAGAGCTGTTATTAAAGGCGACTGTGACTGTATCATTTCCGATCTGAATATTAATTTCTCTCGAGACAAATTCACGTGCATTGTCATTGCAAAATATTATAACAGATGATTTACTACGGTTAATTTTAAGTAGATGGTCATTAGAGACTGACACCAAATTCTTTATATCGTTGTTAATTAAATTCCTATATATATTCTACATGAAATGAACAATAAATCTGTGTATCATCAGCATATAAATGGTAATTGCAGTATTGCAAGGATTTGTGAAAATTTGATGTAAAAATTGTAAACAATGACGGTCTAAGTATACTTCCTTGCGGGACACCTGAAACTACCGTTAGTGGTTGTGAAATATTATTATTAAGTACCGTTTGTTGAATTCTATCCGAAAAGAATGACAAAATTAAATTTGAGGAATATCGTTCAAAGCCACAGAAGTGTAGAATTGAAAAAAGTAATTGGTGATTTATTATACAGTGTGTTTCACTTCTCGTGAAGACATCCCTGTATCTTTTTTATTTGTGGCCCAAATCATTTCAAATTTTTATCAGCCATACAACTCCATAAGACGACTTTATTCAACAAAATGCCGCCCAGGTCTAAAACGCCGGCCTACTGCGATAAAAAGAAAATAGCAATTTTCGAGAAATCATAGTAGGCTTAGAAATAGACAAAAATTTTGTTAATAAAAGTTGTTCAGAATCACTTGATATCCCCCCCTGTAAAATTTTGTGAAAATCGGAAAATATTAAAAAAAAAAAATTGTTTCACTTCTCGTGAAGACACCCCTGTATCTTTTTTATTTGCCACCGAATTCATTTCAAATTTTTACCAGCCATACAACTCCATAAGACGACTTTATTCAATACATAAATTCCGCCTAGATCTTAAACGCCGGCCTACTGCGATAAAAAGAAAATAGCAATTTTCGAGAAATCATAGTAGGCTTAGAGATAGTCAAAAATTTTGTTAATAAAAGTTGTTCAGAATCACTTGATATGCCCCCCTGTAAAATTTTGTGAAAATCGGAGTATATAAAAAAATAATAATTTTGTTTCACTTCTCGTGAAGACACCCCTGTATCTTTTTTATTTGTGACCGAATTCATTTCAAATTTTTATCAGCCATACAACTCCATAAGACGACTTTATTCAACACATAAATGCCGCCTAGATCTAAGACGCCGGCCTACTGCGATAAAAAGAAAATAGCAATTTTCGAGAAATCATAGTAGGCTTAGAGATAGACAAAAATTTTGTTAATAAAAGTTGTTCAGAATCACTTGATATGCCCCCCCTGTAAAATTTTGTAAAAATCGGCTATTTTCTTTTTATCGCAGCAGGCCGGCGTTTTAGATCTAGGCGGCATTAATGTATTGAATAAAGTCGTCTTATGGAGTTGTATTGGTAATAAAAATTTGAAATGAATTCGGTCACAAATAAAAAAGATAGAGAGGTGTCTTCACGAGAAGTGAAACAAAAAATTTTTTTTTGAAAATATTCAGATTTTCACAAAATTTTACAGGTGGGCATATCAAGTGATTCTGAACAACTTTTATTAACAAAATTTTTATCTATCTCTGAGCCTACTATGATTTCTCGAAAATTACTGTTTTCTTTTCATCGCAGTAGGCCGGCGTTTTAGATCTAGGCGGCATTTATGTGTTGAATAAACTCGTCTTATGGAGTTGTATGGCTGATAAAAATTTGAAGTGAATTCGGCCACAAGTAAAAAAGATACAGGGGTGTCTTCACGAGAAGTGAAACACACTGTATCAAAAGCTTTCATATAATCTAACTAGAGGAAGCATTATACTCTTCGCCGATTTACTGACCTTTTTATATAATTGTTACACATTCTATAGGATACTCTTCGCATTTTTCATGTAAATAATGCTAGTTTTTGGACATTCTAAATTTTGTGATACCAACTTTGTTGTGAAAAAAAAAATATATGAAAAAAAAAATCACGATGTGAGGGATCGAACCCGGGACCCTTGGATTGCGAGAAGAAGAAGAAGAAGAAGAAGAAGAACAAGCATTTATTAATATTCACATACAATAATGCGTCATTCCAGAGTCCGGCCCGGAGCCAGCCAGACAACCACGGCGAACATCGCCGAGGTGGGTGTGAGGTTGGGCGGGGAGGGTCCGGTTTGGCGGTGACGAAAATTAATTGTGAGTTAAAACCCCTGCCTAATAGGGAAAGGCTTAAATTTAACAGTATCGTGCAACGTAGTACACGAGGGTACTTAAAAATAATTAAAATTAAAACTGTAAAACTATCGATTTCGCGCACACGCGAACACTTAAAAATTTTGATTGCTGGCACGGGAAAACAAAACTCAACGAAAAAACCCGTTTGAGAGAATTCCACCCTGGTAGTCTTCCTGACGCCAGGAAAGTGTCGTGGATAGTTAAAAATGTGTAATGTTATGTGAAATTGTTGTTTGTTAAGAATTTATTGGTCGAGACTGAATTTAGAGACAAAAAATGGGCAAGCAACAAAAAAGGTAAAAACAAATAGATTGAATAGAGAGGGGTTGGTTGTAGGTTTTGGTGAGGATTAAAGGTGGGGAAAGGAGAAGTTGTCGTAGAGGAAAGTGTGGTTAGAGAGGTTGCCGAAAGATAGGCAACGCCTGGTATGGTAGGGGGTGTCGGATATCGAAAAGGATCGCATTATGCTGTCTGATTCGTGTTATGTTGCGGGTTAGCGGACTATCGCCCAGCTTGAATTGATAGAATTTTTGGGAGATGTCTTGGACGTAGTCCGCTAGTGGCGTTATGTCGTGGCAACGATTATATAGATCTCTGAGGGAGGTGTATCTGCCCGAATCAGAGATGAGGCGCATAAATTTGTGTTCGAGAACTCGGAGTTTTCTCATTGTCGTGGTCGGTATGCTGCACCACACCGGCGCCGCATATGTGATGGCCGGCCTGATCACCATCGTATACAACAATTTTTTATTTGTCCTGTTGAGTCCGCTACTCCTTGCCAGGAGCGGATACAGACTCCTGGACATGGAGTAGACCTTGCGTACTGTCTCGTTTATGTGAATGTTGAACGTCAGTCTCTTGTCCAAGTTCACCCCTAGATACTTCACGCACCGTTTAATTGGAATTTGGCGACCCCCGATAGAAAGTGGTGTTAGAATCCGATTTTCGGTGAAACGGCGCGTGAATAGAATTGATTCCGACTTCTCGGCATTGATCCGAATTTTCCACTTGTCGTAATACGCCGTAGCACGGGCCAAGTGAGCCTTCAGCAACATATTAGCTGCCTGTTCATTGTGTGAATGCACGTACATGGCCGTGTCATCGGCGTACTTGGCAAGGTTCGAATTCGGGAATTCCGGGAAGTCGGAGATATATAGGTTGTATAGTTTTGGTGACAGGCATGACCCCTGGGGGACGCCCGCGCGAATGTCCCGCCGAGTTGATAGTTTATTATTCACTCTGACCTGCAGCGATCTGCCCGTCAGGAAAGAGTGAACAAGTTTCGTTATGTGCATGGGGAAGTCCAGTGCGTTTAGTTTATGAAGCAGTCCCGGGATCCATACGGTATCGAAAGCTTTCTCAATATCGAGGAGCACCATGACGGTGCTCTTCCCGAGGTTGCATTGTACTTTGACGTCATTCACAATCCTGACGATCTGCTGCACAGTGCCCCTGCTCCGCCTGAAGCCGAACTGGCACTCGTCATCGATGTGGAGTTCATCCTGAGCAGAGTCTAATCTGATCAGGATGACCTTCTCCATCAACTTGGAGATCGCCGACAGCAACGAGATCGGTCGATAGCTGCCGGTGAGCTTCGCGTTCTTGTTCGGCTTCAGGATTGGCACGACCACAGCGCATTTCCACTTGTTGGGCCAGTGCTGCAGTCGCAGGATCGCGTTGACAATGTACGTCAACTGCACAATGCCTTTTCTCGGGAGATATTTAAGAAGCTTGTATTCGAAGCCGTCTGAACCCGGGGCTTTGTTGTTGGGTAATGTCCGGACGATGCCAGCCACCTCCGAGGGCTTGACCATGACCTTTAAAAATTCTCGTCTCGTCAATTGGATGTCATGGCCAATTAGTTCGTTGATGTCGTTTTCGATGCGGTCGTGTTCTGGATTGTTCGGTATTTGTACGTTGTGTATACTTGCAAAGTAGTTAGCTAAGTCGTCCGCTTTCTGCGAGTCCGTCAGAGACGTCTGTCCGTTTGCGTTGGTCAGTGCGGGTATGGCATCCCGCGTATTTTTCATGGCCCTCGACAGTTTCCACAGCGAGTTGTCTCGAAGGTTCAACGCTTCCAGCCTATCCCGCCATTTCCGGTTTTTAGCGGTGTTGATGGCGGTCCTGATCTGCCGTTGCAGCCTACCCATCTCGGCCTTAGCGTCGACATCGCGATTTCGCTGCCAAAGCTGTTTCAGTCGATTCTTTTCTCGTATGTCTAGTATGACCGCCGCGTCGAGTCGGTCTCTGTATGGGTTTATGGTTATAGTCGTTGCAACACTCTGTTTGGCGTCCTGCAGTATCCTTGTGAATTCCTCCACTACATTTTCCAGTTCGGCGGCTGTAGTGATATCGTTTGTGAGTGTCAAGTGTGTGTTTATATGAGTCTTGTAGAGACGCCAGTCGGCGTCTCTATAAGAGGTGACTTTTCGTGTAATGTCTTCCCTCGACATGTTATCCAATTCTAGAAGAATTGGATTGTGGTCGGATGTGAGTTCTTCTAGTGCCACTGGTGGCGTGGAGTTCCTCACACCTTTATTAACCACTATGTCGAGGGTGGCAGGTGTTGTACCGTTATCCGGAAAATGCGTGGGATCATCCGGATATTGCAACACGACATTACGATTACTGACGTAATCGTACAGAGTGTTGCCGTTGGCGTTGTTGCGATGGCAGTTCCATGCGTTATGTCGTGCGTTAAGGTCGCCTATGAGCAAGCAGCGTGGGCCCACGTTTAGCAAATTCTCAATACAACCCGCCGTGAAACCGTTCGAGGGCGGGTTATACGCGGCAACAATGCTCATGCCGCCATCTAGCGTCACACACACGTTCTCTACGGATGTGTTCCGCAGAGTACGATGTGTGTGTGCAATATCAGACTTTATGAGTATGGCCACACCGCCCCCTCTGTTAATGTCTGCCCTATTTTTTCGGATAGTCGTATACCCTCGGATGCGTAGCTTGTCCCGTTGGTTAAGTTTCGTCTCATTCAGAAGCATAATGTCAATTTTATGCCTCATTAAATAGTTAATAAGAAAAGGAATTTTGTTACCAATACCGTTGGCGTTCCAGGAAGATAGTTTTAGTTTAAAATGCATCGTCAGGAAGACTTTGGAAAAATGATACTACCACCTGGAATTTTCCCAGGGAGAAAGTACATCTCTCGAGCTCCTCGCAGAGCTCCGTCATCCGTGCCAATATCACGTTTAAATTGATGAGGGATGCCAGCCTCTTCGTCGTTCTCTGCAGACTCTCGAGCTGGGCCATCCCTGCTCCTGAGTGATCTTGTTGGCTCCGTTGCGTAGCTGGCGCAGACAGTCTTTCGGCGGCTCTCGTCGTTGGTCTTTGTTGGGGGGTGGGGGTTGGTGTTGGTGTTGGGGGGGGGGGGGGGGGTTGGCGTTGCGCTCGCTGTGTCCAAGCGTTCACCTTAGGTGGCGGTGCCGCCACGTATCTCATTTGCGGAGGGGGCGAGACTCTTGCCGTTCGCAGTTCTAGGTGTTCCATCCTTCTTTTATAGACCGGGCATGTCACGCTATTTGCAGTGTGTGGTTCTCCGCAATTGCAGCACCTGGCGGACTCGTCTCTAGTCTTGGGACATTCTTTTGATAAATGTTTTCCGGTGCACTTGACACTGTACGGCGGTATGATCTAGGCAATGGATTTTCGTTTGTAGCTCTTTCAGGGTTACCTCATTTGACATAATAGCCATGTATAATGGATACCTGGTCCCCCTCATAGTGTATATTTCACGAACTGTGAATTTATGGGTTTGTTCGAGCTCTTCTTTTAGGTCTTTTGTGTCGATGTCATGATATATACCTCGAAGTACGAAGGCATGCGATTTTTCCTCCTTCGGGGTATATGTGTGGTATTCAATTTCACCCTCGTTGAAATAGCCATTTATCATGGTCCAGTCGTTCTTGTTACTTAGTTGTAATATTGTCGTGTTCGGGGTATGTTTGAAAGTGTAGTCACCTTTCAGTTTACTTTTTAGGAAATTGTTTATTTTTTTATGGTTGTCTAGTTTGCCGTGGATAATGATCGGCGGCGGCTTTTTGTTGTTCAACTGAGAAGTGGGGGAGGAGGATGTTTCTAGTTCTATTTCCTTGCTTCTCTGTGGTGGTACCACGTTCATGTCTTCATCTATTCTGGGTGTGCCCTCGTGCCTGTTTTTGGTTTTTATAGGTGCACTCGACGGTGGTGGCATTATCTTTCTAGAGGACCCCGGGTGCGAGAAATTGGGGTTGCCGTCTTCATAAATCCTTGTTTTTTTGTTGGGTTTTGAATAGGGTTGTTATTTCGTTTAGTTCTTGTCCTTCAAGGGCGGTGTTGGTCGGTTCTGTTTCTGTGTTTGGTTTGTTCAATTTTGCCGGTGCCGCTTTTATACTATCTTGGCTTCCATCACTGTAAAAGTCTTGGTCAACATGCATCGGCTTGGGGCTTGGCTTGGCGCTTGGTTTGTCACTTTTTCTTTTTAAATTCCTCTTGACTGTCTCTTTCCTATCCACGCTCGCGCATGATATGTCGCTCTCATTGCCGGAGTGTGGTGACAGAGGCCATCCTTTGGACCAGTCGCATAATTCTCTAATTTCATTTTGCTTTTTGATTTGTGACGTTGATTGTGTGTTCCAATTATTAGGTTTGATTTCTTATTGTTTGTGCCTCGACCGGTTTTTGATCTAGACCGGTCGGGGTATGTTGTTTAATGAGGGCCTGGTGTCAGTTGATTTCAAAGGATTTGACAACCGTCGGAAAATTTTTATGTTGGTATCACTTTGCGGAAATGTCTCAGTTGGTATACAACTTAATGTTTATAGGTTATGGTTCACTAGTATTTAGGGTTAGAATTCCTGGAAGTATTTCCGGTGGAGTTCCGGAAATAGCGGAAATTATTTAATTATTCAAATGTCACTGTCACTTTAGAATAGTTTTTGATAAAGACTCACTTTTGGGGTCAGCCGAGGGCCGTCTTCACCCGCATAGGCTCCTTGCGGTTTATGTAGGTTCCACGTATCTACTGCGAACTTTAAGACTTCGTTTTTCTCTCACAAATTAAACTCAATTTTTACTTGTCAGAAAAAACACCATATACACAGTGGATTGCGAGACGAAACTCTTGCCGCTACACCACCATTTCTTATTACCAAAATTGTTAATGAGTGTAAAATATACCATAAGAAAATTTATTGTGATTATTAGGAAACACACATTAGTAAAATATATTAAAAAAAAACAGTGATAGGAAATAACATTTCGCAAGGTTTCTATTTATTACAAACCATAAAAAAAAATGTAAAAAATATTTTTTTAAATTTTAAATTATTAATAACTTTTTTATTTACCAATCTATTTTGTTGAAAAACAATAGGGTTCTTCATCTAGCTAACACTAAGTTACTCTCCAAATTTCAGTACAATCGGATTATTCTTTCTTGAGTTATCGTGCTTACAAGAAACGTGACGGACGGACGGACAGACGGACATTTTGAAAGTTGTTCAGAATTCGTTCACTAACATAACGATATAAAAATTTTTTCTCTACGAGCGATATTTACTGATTTAGAAATGTGCCGATCAAATACAATATACTCTTCGTTTTTGCGAAGAGTATAATAATACTGATACACTGATTTTATTATTATCGGTAGCGCCAATGATGTCATCAGTTGTCAGCAAGGACCGTAGCACAAGAGAAACCAGATCTAAATCCCGACTGTTTTAATGGTAGAATATTATTGAGATTCACAAATTCTCTAATTTGCAATTTTTCAAAAATTTTTGATAGGACAGGTAAAACACTAATGGATCTCAGGTGACTCAATTGGCTAGGTTGATTGATTTTGGGTAGAGGAAATATTAAAGCTATTTTCTAAGCTTTAGGAAAGTAGTGTGTATTTATACACTCATTATAAATATGTTAAGAATGGAACTATATAAGGGCAGCATAAATGTGTTAAAGTTATATTTAATTTATCATATGCATAAGTTTTGGATTTTATGTTTTGCTAGGCTAACTAAAAAAAGAAAAATTTTTTTTACTTGTGCGAAAATCAAAACTCAATAGTCTGGTACCATTCTATATTGTCTAAAGGCCTATCAAAAAATTTTTTGAATCGGTTCAGGGATGTAAGAGAAATTCTCGAACTACGAAATCATTTTCTTAAGCACGGCACCGGCACCCTTAATCTTTCGGTTTTTAGCAATATTTATTTTTTTCAACTCACCCCATTTCTCTTTAATATTACAATTATTAAATTTATACCTTAAATAAGCCTTCTTTTCAGCCTTGATAGCTGCATTAGTTAAATTCCTGAGTTGTTTGTAGTAGGCCCAGTGGCTATTTTGCCCTGTTGTTTGAATTTTGCCAAAGCCTTATTACCTAGTATCTGCATAAATTTAATGTTATCCGTTATCCACGGAGCATAGCTTCTTTTGGAACGTTTTATAGATTTGATAGGCGCATATGCGTATTGAATAACTGCAAAATATTATCGGTAACAAATTCAATCTTATCGTCAATATTTTCATATAGAAAATGTTATTCCAAGGTATGTTTTCTAAATCCATTTGAAAATGTTTAAAATTTATATGCTTTAAAGCTCTATAATTAAATATTCTATCCGGTTCTTCCATGATATTTAAACGTTTATAGTACAGTGAACTAAGAAGTGATCGGATATTTGTGCATCGACTACCCCAACGTCACAAACATTTTCAAAATTTACCAGAATTAAATCTAACAACGACGTGGTAGTATCCGTAATTCGAGTGGGTTCGTTTATTACTTGCACAAAATTGAAAGTTTGATATATATTTTTAAATTGCGTGGAATAGTTAGTATCTAAGTTTAGCATATTAATATTAAAGTCACCTAAACACACATATTATCATAACTTGCAAAAACATTGTAAAACGTGTCTTCAAAGTAGCTTAGAAAGGAATCATAATCGGAATTTGGCGGCCTATATACATTAGCGATAACAAGTGCCTGATTTTCTATTAATATTTTGATTATAATAATCTCTATATAATCGTGGGTTTCACTTAATATTGTGATATGCTAATACGGAAAAAGGAACCAAACCAAAAACCCACTTCGGAAAATGGTGGTTACTGAACGAAGCGGATACCAAGCCGCTTAATGTATAGGTAGTTTAAAATGTTATCACATGTGGAAGTTAAGATAAAATAAAGGTTATAATTAGGAAGAATAATTTAGAACAGTGATAAAGACACGAAAACAGGACAGAACAGAAAATAAGGAATGAATGTTATCGTTAATGAAGGGTTAGAGAAAGAATGTAGGGCTAGATAGGTTGCCTAAAGATAGGCAACGCTTGGTATGGCAAGGTGTTATTCTAAAGCCCAGTTTGTAGAAACATAATATAACATTTAGACATATTTGGTGATTTTCGGATCTCTAACAAAATCGCTAAAGACCCTGCTTTCGGGCCTTTATTCAGTATCTTTAACAATTGTAGCTTTGGATTATTTTAAGTAGTAGAGACAATAATAGACATTGGAGAATTACCAGTCCAAATTTCGATAAGAAACATCGATTTGTTTATTTATAAGTGACCCAAACGTAAAAATTAACGTACCTCAACTCCAAATGCAAGTAGAGCATTACATTATTTTTTTAAAGTTGGCTTTTTTAATCTACTTTCATTGCTACTTTACTGTTTTTGAGTTCATAAAAAAAACAGAGAGTTATTTGAATTTGTTTATAACTACAATTTCGAAAACTGCAATGAAAAGGGTTTATTAAATTTTGAAAAAAAAATCTCTCCGTGATCTTAAAGTAGGTACTTATAAAAAGCTATAATTTGAGCCATCGTACACATTTCTTGGCTTTGATGGTGGGATTTCACAAGGGTGCAAAGTTTTAGCAACAGTTGTATATTTGAGACGTTTTAGTAGATAATCAATCATTTTGATTTGAAATTTTAAGTGGTGATTGTACTTTATAAGAGCTATATTTCTGCAAAATTTCCATGAATATTATCCATTATTTTTGAAAGAACAGTGATTTGCTTAGAAGCGCATAATTTTGCAATATTCAATTTTTTTTTAAATAATAATAACAATTGGAATAAATTGTAGTTTATGTACTTTTAAAACAAAAAACTGCCCCGACCAGACAATTCACATTGCGATTTTTTTAGTTCTAATTTGACTCCACTATTTAGGTGCTGATTCTTCATGCAAAAATGGTAAGAAAACTTCCCATATGCGTGACCAAAAATGCTTCCTAAATGAGCTACGGGAAGTGGATTCATTTCTACACATCATAATCCTACACACGGCATTCCCTATATACATGTTATATGATGGATTCTCGTTTCCTACACATGAAAAACCTGCTCATTTTTGGTGTTAAACATCAACAATTTGTCAGGCTTATAGTTCCTTCACAGACCTTCAAACATCCTACACACGAGGTTTGCAAGATTCCAGTTTTCTACACATCATATTTTTCTGATTTTTTTTCCTACACATTTTTCCAAAAATGAAGTTTTCTGCACGCATATTTTCACTCACTTTTCTTGAAGATGCTTTACGAAGGCGTGCGGCGGTTCGTTTCCTACACTCATTCTTTCCAATGTCCTACACAAAAATGTTTACGTTTTATATGCGGAAATAAGATGCAGAAGAAAAATAAAAAAATGAAAATAAAAGTTCTCGTCGATTTGTGCATCTGCGTTTCCGTCATCATGACTCATGACTGAAATTTTATTGTTGATTCTTATGTACTGTGTTCTTCTGATTACGAAAAAAAAATATTTGCGCTCAAAAATTCCTGGTGCATCAAAAGTTATATGCACTTTTTGACACGCTTTCACGGATTCTCTATTTATCTGCCTAATATATTTTATACTGTAACCGAATGGGAATTTTGAAAATACTAGCTTATTTGAAATTAAAAAATTCTTGAAAAATATAGACCTGTCTGATATGTATAGGTCAATCCGCCATATTGAAAAAAAAATAGAAACTACCAAAAATGACCGAAACAATCAAATTCGATAAGAAGCGGTAATTTCACCGAAATTGGCAAAAATAAAACTTTTCTATGGTCAAATATAATGCACCAAACCCGGACGCTGTAAGTAAAATAGAACGGCCAAAGATGGCGGACGAAATAAAAAAAATAATTCTTCAAGTATCAAGGAAACATTGTGCGTCACTTTTTTCTTTCTTTCGATTGTAGGTTCTTTTATTTTAAGAAAAAAATATCAGTCGATTTTCCCCGACACAGAAAAAAGAACAAATTAAAGGTAATTTATATCACCTTTAAAAAAATGTCTCTTAGTATTTTTCGCTAAGGGCAATATTTTTTAGATATTTTTTTAAAAATCTGCTTTTTTATTTGTTAATAATTATAATAATTATAATAATAAATAAACAAATGAAGCAACTGAGTTAAGGAGGTAAACTTTTAATAATTAATTTACTTTTAAGAATCTCTTCTTAAAATTCCAGCGACTAGGGAGTTTTTCGAAGTAAAAATCTAATTGTAATTTACTGAAACAGCGATAACAACTTTGTTATTGTTATTCATATATAGGCAAAAAATCGATATAATTTATAGAAATAATTAACATAACAATTGTAATTAATATTTTTTTCTGTGTAATCAATACATAGCTTTCAATCTAATTTATTTCCAGTAATTTAGTTACACTGTGTTCATTACCATTTATATAAATAAATAATAGCAATATATTGATAAGTCACTAATAGGAAATAATTTGTTTTATCACTGTTTTTAAATTAATTAATTACTTGGCTAAAATGATAATGCAGTTGATAGGATATCTCAGTCACTAAATTTCAGTTCTGGAAATATTATATACTTACTTACTTAGTTATATTATTATATTTCATTATTAGTTTTAATAGTAAACTAATTTTTAAAACTAAAAGTTTATACAAAGTAATGATTCAGTTAGAAGTTATACATAGATAATTGTAAAGATGCAAAATATTTAATAGGTTAAAATTTATAAAATTGACCAACAGTTAGTCTATATTTATATGAAATTTGGCGCGTTATCAGGGAAATACTATAAACTTAAGGGATTTGAATGAAACCTTTTGTAACGCTAAAAATGACCAATTTAACGTTTACTCATTAAGAAGGTGTGCAAATAATTTGTTTTTGAAAAAACCCTAAAACAATATTGTGTGTGTCTCTTACAGGCGAGAAATGTTTCAGGCAAAGCTCTTTTGAGCAGAACATTTCCCCACCCTCATGAGCGGGGGGGGGGATAACTTTTGAATTTTTAATAGCATTTTTTATCGCGTATTCTGATTCTACGGCAAAAATTACATGACTTTTGAACTAAATATTTTTTTCTCCTCCTCACCCTTCGAAAGTTAGCCCACCCCCGCTCACCAGGGCTGGGAGGTGGAAAAATGTTCTGCCCAAAAGATGTCCCCCTCAGAACAACTTCCGTCTGAAACATTTTTCGCTATTGTCCCTTCCTGAGATATTACTGTGGGTTGATTAAAATAGCTTACCTATATTGTGTAATAAAATCAATTAAGTAAAAAAAAAGAAAAAATTGAGAGCCAAGCTAAAAGTAGTAGTACATTTTACTTCCACATCCAGTGAAAGTATAGTAACGCAAAAAAAAATTGAAAATTTGTATTGTTCAAATAGGCTTGGAAAGTCACGAAACGTGATTTTAAGTTTAAGCAAAAAAAATTCTGTGTGTCGTCCTGTCTGTCTGTCGGTAACTTGTTTTTGTGAGCACGATTACCCTGGAACCGTTTGATATTGACTTGAAATTTGGTATACGTATGTATTTTAACGAGATCTGGAACTAGATAACTTATATCTTAATCTTATTCTGTGGAAGGGTTGGGTAAATGGGGGTAAATGGAGGTAAATAGGTAAATCAAGCAAGTAAGTGTCCATAAAATTGGTATTTAGTATATACAGTGTGTCTCACTTTTCACCACTACACCCCAATATCTCGGCCATTTGTTGATCGATTTTTATCAAATTTGGTATACTTCTTTTGCTTCAGATTGTGATTAAAAAGTTATTTAAAAATTTTTTTTTCGAAATTAAATACGCCTACTATGATCAAAAGAAATTGGCAAAAATTAGGAATTTATATTAGCGATTGAGATAGGGTTTTTGTTTTTACAGAATCTTGTTCGGCATGACCCAAAACCCCTGTATACCAAATTTCTTTAAAAAATATTCATTCCTTTACAAAAAAATCATATCTAAGATTTCAATAATAATCACCCTACTATTCGAGTTATTTATTGTCGGATATTTACATAACTTGGTAGTCGTGTAATAAAGGCGCTAATTAAGTATTATAGCACATTTTTTATCCAAAACATTATTATGAAATGAATATTTGAAAAATGGTAGCTATTTTTCAAAATACTTAGAACTCGGCATACCAATATCTTCGTTAACATGGAGTGCTTTGGAATAGATTTGACAATTATATCGAATATCAAATTAAACTAAAACATGGCTGCACAACAATTAATTATTGCTGATAAAATTGAAAAAATAAGAATTGTCAAATCCATTCCAAAGCACTTCATGTTAACAAAGATATTGATATGCCGAGTTCTAAGTATTTTAAAAAATAGCCACCATTTTTCAAATATTTCATTTCATAATGGATAAAAAATGTGTCCTAATGCTTAATTAGCGTCATTATTACACGACTACCAAGTTATGTAAACATCCGACAATAAATAACTCGAATAGTAGGATGATTATTATTGAAATCTTAGATATGATTTTTTTGTAGAGGAATGAATATTTTTCAACGAAATTTGGTATACGGGGGTTGTATGTCATGCTGAACAAGATTCTGTAAAAACAAAAACCCTATCTGAATCGCTAATATAAATTCCTAATTTTTGCCCATTTCTTTTGATCATAGTAGGCGTATTTAATTTCTAAACAAAAATTTTTAAATAACTTTTTAATCACAATCTGAAACAAAAGAAGTATACCAAATTTGATCTAAATCGATCAACAAATGGCCGAGATATTGGGGTGGAGTGATGAAAAGTAAGACACACTGTATAAGAGAAGCTAAGATCTCAAAAATTTTTGGGCCATGACCACTCCCACCTCGTTATTAAAGGGGCTGAAAAAAATAAAATTGTGATTTAGTGTATGTACAAAAACCAAAGATCTCAAAAACTGCTTTTACTTCATCCACCCCCTGTCACCCCCTTCCACCACCCCCATCCCCACTACCGATGTGGGATATCGTTTTATGGATTTCTGTGTTCAAAAAATATTATATTGTTAAAGTTCCATAGACAATTATTATATATATATATATATATATAAATCCTTTATTTAGCCAAAAAGACTAATACATCATGAATACACAGAAACATCATATAGATATAAAACAATATATATATAAAACAAATCATCAGACATAAATTTTATACGTCACACTATAAAATTACACAATGAGCATCTAGAATAACAATAGTAGTACAGCAACCGATATCCCATCAAGATTAAGGCAGTTAATTCAGTTTTTAATTGGGAGGTTTGACAAACTATACAAGCAGCTACTCATCCAACAAATACTTTTTAAGTCTACTTTTGAATATATTTAATGTGGGACTGTTACTAATACTAAGTGGCAGATTATTATATTCACTTAATCCCTTATAGAATAAACTATTTTGGGTGGATTTTTTCCTGTATGTTTGCAAGTGAAAGTTTAGATTGTTTCTAGTATTATAACTATGAATATCTGTATTATAAACTAACTTATCCTGCAGATATTCGGGAGTTAAGTCATTTTTAATTTTATATATAAACACCATAGTGAAAAATGTTACATAATTTTTTACAGAAAGCCATCCTAGTGTATTTAACATAAATCTAATAGGTGTCAGTCTACAGCAACTTAAAATTATTCTCATACTTCTGTTTTGAAGCTTTTGAAGTCTACCCATTTCATTTTTATTTAAAAGGTATAGAATTGAAGAACAGTAATTAAAATGGGGCAATATGCATGTATTATATATTGTAAGTCTGGTCCAGTAGCTCAAAAAACCACTGCATCTGCTTAAGAAATTTATTTTGAATCCTATCGTCTTACATATATATTTAGCGTGATCTTTAAATGATAATTGGTTGTCAATAATTACTCCCAGATATTTAATTTTTGTAACTCTCTCGATTTCATCTGTACCAATATGAATTACGCGTCTATTTATTAAATTTGCTCCTGTTCCAATAAGCATCCACTTAGTTTTTTGTGAATTAACCTTGAGTAGATTAATACAGCAGTACCTGTTAACGTTTTCCAGTGTGTTATTTATTATTGTGAAACAATCACTACTATTTACACTACTAACATAGATTAGGGTGTCATCAGCAAATAAATGTATTTTACAATTATCTATAACCTCCACTATGTCATTTATATACACCAAAAATAATAGCGGCCCCAATACGCTGCCTTGCGGTATTCCAGTATTATTACTTATTTTAGAAGATGTTATATTATTTAATTTTAATTTCTGCCATCTATTATCCAAATAGTCAGTCAACCATACTAATGCAGTACCATCAATACCTATATTTTCTAATTTCATTAACAGCCTTGCCCTATCTATCGTCTCAAACGCACGTTGCAAGTCTAGAAATACTGCAAGGGTAACTTGATTTTTTTCCAGACTTAATTTCCATTCATGCAACACACATTGTACGGCTGTTTCACAACTGTGTTTGCTACGAAAACCAGATTGGAAGCTTGTTAATACTTTATTTTTTTCCAAGAAAGCTACTAGTTGTTCACAGACTACTTTTTCAAGAATTTTCCCCATTGCATTTATCAGGTTAATTGGTCGCAGATCACTAGCTTTTATTGAATTTGGAATCTTTGGAACAGGTATAATGGTAGTAACCTTAATATCCATCGGTACTTTACCTTCCAAAAGTGACAAGTTTATCATATTTAACAAAGGAGTTGATAAATTCTCATAACAATTCTTAATTAATATTATGCTCACATCGTCAGGGCTGTTTTTGTTGGGCAAAGCAAAAATTAGACTTTTCAATTCATCAGCACTTAATAAAGAAAAGCTATGAAACTTTTCATCAACTATCCTGCTACTAAAAGGAAAATCTGGACCTATCGCAACAATTTTGTTCCTAATATTCTCTATACTTCTGACATAATACACATTTAATAAATTAGGGATTTCTGCTGTATCATTAATAATGTCATTACTGTCAAATTCTACTTGCGAGATCATGTTATTTACAGCTTTATCGTTGGGGATAATTCTTTTTAATATCTTCCACATTTCGCGAGGATTTCCCTTATTCACATCAATTTTTCTTTCATAGTACTTTCTTTTTTCATTTTTTATTACTTTGACCACATTGTTTCTAGCCTGTTTATAACGCCTCCAATTTTCATCATTTTTCAAATTTACAAAATCTTTATAACATTCATCCCTACATTGTGTGGCTTCTTTCACAACATCATTCCACCATTCCTGATAGTAACACTTGATCTTCAACTCTTTTTTTGGAGCTACCTCGTCATACACCCCTAATATTGTACCCAACAAACGTTGATATACAATGTCTACATCTTTTACTCTATAATCCCATGTCACCCCGGACAATTTATCATTAATTTTTTCATAATCAATGTTTCTACCCCTACTTACAAGTTGCTGTGACTTTCCCCTGCTATAATTATGTTGACCTAAAGTCAAAGTTATATTATAATGTGAACCAATTCGAGGTTCTTTCACAACTTTAGCAGTCACCTCAGTATTTGTTAGTACCAAATCAATTAATGATCCTCCAGTATTATTTGGATGAGTAAACTCCCTTACAATGTTTTTAAAGCCAATGTCATTAACATAGTCTTTTAGTCTGATACTGTAAATACTAGTTTCATCAGACCAATTGATATTAAAGTCGCCTATAATAAAACTTTTAACATTCTGATCTACCATGTGTTGGTCACACCATGTTTCAAAAAAATCTAAAAATGCAGCAGTACTACCTGCCGGTGACCTATAAAGACATGCAATATCAAATGTATTTTGTTGAAATTGAATTCGCAGAGATATTAACCAATACATCTTTTCCAGTGAATATGTTTTAACATTAAATACTTTGTAACAATTTTGACTATAAATTAAAGCACCGCCAGTGTGACGACTTGAGCTATCTATCCTATAAACATTATATCCCGGGATCATAATTTCACTCTGACATACATCTTCTGTCAGATGTGTTTCTGATAAACATATTACTGCAGGATTTTTATCAATAGCCATTTTATAAATTTCATCATAGTGTGCTGGTAAGCTTTGCGAATTAAGATACAGCAAAAAACAACTGTTATTTTTCCTTTGGGTTATGGTTCTTCTACTTCTGGGAAGATTGGATTTAAAAAAAAAGAACTACTTTCATTAAAACCGTCTGACATATCCTCGTTATGTTCTTCCCTAACTACATTTACATCAAATTCACAATCATTAATTATTACAGTATCTACAAAAGTTAAGTTACCCATTTTCTTCCCACACTTAATTTCCTTAATAATTTTTTCACTAATTTTCTTTCTGTTCACTAATTTTCCTTCAAAATTCATGATATCTATTAACTTAACTTTCCCTTCTGCATATTTATCTAACTTTACTACATATTCAAAAAACCTGCTATTAAATTTTCTTATAAAACTTTTAATTTTATTACCGAAGCCAAATTCAGGTATTGTAACAAATAGGAAATTGGTATGAGTACAAAATTTTACTTTGTTGTGTATTTTACTTACTCTAGGATACCTATTATTTTTAAAATTATTTATGCCAGCAATTACTATTACATAGTCTTTTATTGTATACCCTTTTGTCAGTTCTGTTACTCCCTCTATAACATTCTCAAATAACGCCCCTGGTTTGATGATTGTTTCTACTTGACACATAAGATTATCTTTAAGCTTCAACCCAATCCCACGTCCTGTTTCATCACACAATATTAGGACTCTTTGCTTTTTAGTTTCTATTTTTTCTTTATTCTCCTTCTTATCACCTTGGCCATTCTCATTTTTACTTTGTACATAATGTTCAGTTACATTCAAATTATTATTACAATTAGTTAATTCAGATTTAAGTTTAACTATTTCTTGAGCGTAAACTTCATTGTCCATAGTCAACATTCTAATACTTTCTAACATACTAGTTTTCAATTCATCAAACATAGTTAATTTCTCTTTTAATTTTTCAATGAACATAGCATTTTCAGCATTTTCCTTTTTCAATCTGTTTATTTCCTCCTCATGAAATTTTCTTAATTTCTTTTCCTTTTTTATTTTTTGTTTTAATTTTTCTTCAACTTTGTTATTATTATTATCTTCACACTGGCATTCTTTGGAACAATATATTATGTGTCCATTTAATAGAGTGGCCCCCTTCCTTCTTGCTATACAGCTGTCATGAAAGATTTCCAGGCAGATTTTACAACAATAAACTTTTAGTTCCTTATTTTTACAACACTTGAATATTTTTTCCATGGTAAAAATAACTATGCTACACCACTGCTCTAGACTATATACTATTTCCACATACAAATTTTTTCCTTTGTGAGGGACTTGGATAGAAGATCTGGATGTGGTAGTAGTGATTCCTTGGGCAGCGATTTTTAAATTAATAAAAATAGTTGAAACGTGTTTTACTATTTGATATGGATTCCTTGAAGTTTCAAGGTTATACATGAATTTTATCGAATTGATAATTCAATAAAAACATGTTGATGTCTCAATTTATAACTAACCGGAAAATTAGCAAAATAAACGAAAAAAGCCAATTTCGAAGTCCGAATTTGACGGCGCGTGGCATAAAAGCATCAGTTCTATCACGATAACCGAAAAAACGGGTTTTGGAAATGTTCCTGCTTGCAAAATTGTGCTGATAGCTAAGAGCTGTTAATGCATTTTCTGCATGTGTGACTGACTATACAGCTGTTTTTCATCTAGCATTAAACAAAAAAATATATATATATATAACAAATATGTCTTGTCTGTTTTGATTAGAAACTTTGGTTTTAACTGACCACTCAAATTAGGGAAAAAAACGCTGTTTTAGATCAAAATTGTGCGCAGCAGTTTCTCTGCATAGAAAATAAGTATTCAACTTTTAGCACAATGTTTTGCTTATAAAAAATAATAATAATAATAACAGCAATAATAATAAAATGCATAGAACCTTTTTTGTAGGAAATCATATTCTGAACAAGTTCACCTATGTTCGTTTAGCCTTAAAAACGCGTAGTTATTCGCATATTTGCATTTAAAATAAAGGAATTTAAAAAAACGAAAAAACATATATGTATATATTGTTCAAGCCGCTTTCCCGGACAAACCAATAGGATAATCGGAAAAATGTATAAAAACTTTTTTGTAGAAAATCGAATTCTAAACAAGTTTACAAGTTTCTCAAAAAGTATGTCTTTTTGTTCTACGCATAAGCAAAACATTGTTCTAAAAGAATACTTACTTTCTATGCAGAGAAACTGCTGTTCAAAATTTTTCCCCACTTTTTTCCTAATTTGAGTGGACTAAAAGTCTGTTAATTTTGGCAACAACTGAGTAATTAATTTGACGTTGTAGATGTCTGTCATTAAATTATCGATCTACTGCTCTGGTGAACGACTATTCTCACCAGTAAGTCTAATTATCTCCACTTTTTCATTGAGACTCAACCATTGTCCCTGTACAATTTAAAAGTAAATTTCTGGACTATTGCAAAATTTTTGAGGTATCTAGAATTATTTTTGATTGAACTTTTCTTAATACATTTTTGCTGTATCTCTAAAGCTAAGTAAAATTTATAAAAATCTCATTTTTGAGTGGACACAGTGTGTGGTGTGACAATTGAAAACATATTGAAAGTCATGAAAAGATGCGTTTTGAATAGTTTCATAGTTGAGAAAAATTAGAAATTGATCTGTCGAATAATAACGGAAATATCTTGAGACGGGGCACACTGTTTAGTGACCAGTTCTTACAGAAATTTAGGTTTTATATTTAGTAAGACCAAAGAATTTGTAGACAATAATTAACACCTTTGTCAAATTAAAATTAAAATATGCTTCCATAATCTGGAGTTCAGAATATGCGGTACATAAACTTGGCGTTGAAAAAACGGAAAAGATTTTCAGTAAATATCTTCGGTATAAGAATGTGGGCATTTACCCAGTAAGAGGTAAACCTCAATGTAATTTATTAAAGGGATATTCAATACATGATTTGAAATCTCGTCATAGATATTTTTCGGTTATACTTTTATATGAAATTTTAAACACCTAGTTACATTGCCCTGATTTGTGTCTTCTTATTCACTAGATATTTTGTGATTCATGGATGATTCTAGCTGACTTCTCTTTACTGTATGGCCCTCCTGACAGCATCATGCCATCTGTCGCAGTTACCTGTTAGTCGCAAAGCATTGCCAAAACTTTTTCCCATCAGCTCTTTGGTGATACCAGCTCAACTGATTTATGTAGTTATGTTAAGTTACATGTTTCAGACTTCGTATGTGTTCACTAACTCTTTTTATTTAAATATGCTTTGCACAAATTTAAATCTCCACCTTTGCATTCGATGTGTCAAACTATGCATGTATCATGTTGATTTATTTTGTACTGCCATTAATATTGAGCAATCTGTATAGCATTTAAATTAAACAAGTTATTAATTTTATATACAAATATTTTATGTAAATGTCATTGAAGTTTTCAATATGTATTTATTTTATAAAATTCTGTAACGACATTTCTCCTACCCTGTAATTGGATTTTGTGTATTTGTGTCTTAAATAAATGAATAAACCTTAGTACAAAAAAGCGAATACAATATAAAAAATAATAATTTGACCTAAGTTATTAATTACTTCCATAAAATAGTCCAAGAAAATAATGTTTAGACTTCAATATATTAAACGTTTATAAAAGTGTAAGGAATCTGCTTTACTGAATTGGTGCATATAAGATCTTGCTCTAAATTTTTATAATTAGAAATAAGAAAAAGTCCAAAATATTCCATATTCAACGGGAAACTTTGACAGTTTCCTTAAAAAAAAAAACTTTATATAACTACATATCTTATTCGAAACAAATATGACAATTTAAAGAACTCCGTAAGGTGGCAATGGAAATTGGTTCTCGGTTAAATTCGCTCAAATTCTAGTGTGATGTTAATTTGACCTTCCTGAACAAAAGTATTTATGGGCATAACCTTAACTCCTTTCCTTTAAGCTACAGAATCCTCAGATGATGCTGGGTTTTCATAGAGTGAAAACTACGTTTTAAGCTCTTTGAAATGCGTTAAGAGGTACTTAAATGCAATGCATTGTTAGTAGTAAGTCGAATTAGTCACAATCGCATATCAACGCATATATATTCGCATTTACATTTGCATTTAAGGGTAAGCTCCCTTACAGTTTACATATGCCTGAGAATTTAAATGAAGTAAATTACTATGGAATTTCACATATTCCGGTATTGGAAATTGGTTCTCGATAGGGTTTGGGAAGTCTCGACATTTTCAAAGTCCCAGGACACGAAACAACATCGCGACTTCGAGACTTTTCAAAATAAAATTAGAATCGAGTTCATTTTTGGCGAGATGTATCAATAAAATCGCCATTTTAGTAAAAATCAACATTTATTGAACATAAAATCAAATTCTAACATTTCTAACTTTAGTTAAAGTCTAAACAATTCGTATATTTAATTCTCATACACAGATTCATTTTTTGGAAATAAAATCTTATAATTAGAAAACATAAAACAGACTTAGTAAAAGTAATCATACTAACCATCAATAATTCATCATTTAGTCTCTAACCATTAGTCATATAAATAAATAATAGGGAACGTGAGCTGGGTTTATACCGTCGTGAGACAGGTTAGTTTTACCCTACTGATGATTCGTCGTTGCGATAGTAATTCTGCTCAGTACGAGAGGAACCGCAGGTTCGGACATTTGGTTCACGCACTCGCTCGAGCGGTGCGTAGCTACGATCCGTGAGATTATGCCTGAACGCCTCTAAGACCGTATCCTTTCTAGTCGAAGGTGACAACGATATCTCTTGGAATTCCGAGAGTCGAAAGGCTCAAAACAATGTGATTTTACTAGGCGGTCGCAGTTCGCTGCGATCGTCGCACTTGCCTTATCAATTAATCTTTTTTTCCTAATTTAATAAAATATTCTTTTTAAAAAATTAGTGCATTAACAACTTTGTCCGACAATCCGTTTCTGATTTTTGTAATAATGCCTCCGGAAAGAGAACACTCTTGTTTTCAATAGATGTCGGTTTTATTGTGTACAGTAAGTTACGTACGTACGAGTATCAAATAATTATTAGTTAAACTAAAAGATGGCGCTCTCAATGACAGAGTGTGGGAAGCCTGAACTAATGAAGCGTATTATGATCTTTTGTTAATAAAATTATTACAAGCCTGTCTCAAGTCTCGACCCGAAAGTCCCGGGACCCGAGACAATTAAATTTGGGTAAGTCCCGGGACTTCGAGACACGAGGCGTCCCGGGACCCAAACCCTAGTTCTCAATCAATTTCGCTCAAACTCTAGGATGATGTTCCTTTGACCTTCCTGAACAAAAGTCTTCATGGACATACCTTCTAACTCCTTTCCTTTAAGCTACAGAAACCTGAGAAAATGTTGGGATCGCATAGAGTGAAAACTACGTTTTAAGCTCTTTGAAATGCATCAAGAGATAATTAAATGCAATTCATTGTTAGTAAGTGAAATTAGTCACAATCACATATATATTTGCATTTACACTTGCATTTACTTTTTTTTTTTAACTATTTAACGTCGGCCTATTTCCGCTACCAGGGCCTATCACCGACGCTAGGAGACGAGCTACCCCCAACCTGGAAATTTTGCCGAACCTCTTCCCTTAAGAAGAGTAGGGATCTTTTACTTGCCTAACATTTAATAGACAAGGGACCGCCTGCTTTACATCCCCTCCGAAGGGTGGTTATCCACTACGTAATCCTCGTCTGAAATTATGTAACTTCCGCGTATACACTGATATACAAGCCGCTAGAAGGTGGGACGAGAACGCTGTATTTCCCAAGATGGGACCCCATCCAAGTACTAACCGCGCTCGGCGTTGCTTCAACGGAATATCGACTGATATTCACATTGAAGTCGCCTCTACGCTCGCCCCCTGCATTTACTTTTAAATACGCATTTACCTCTTGACGCAATTCAAAGTGCTTACAACGTAGTTTTCATTCTATGAGACCCCGACATCTTCTGAGGTTTCTGTAGCTTAAAGGAAAGGAGTTGGAAGGTTATGCCCATGGAGACTTTTGTTCAGGAAGGTCAAAGGAACATCATACTAGAATTTGAGCAAAATTAACCGAGAACCAATTTCCATTGCCACCTTATCAGTGGATTCCCAGTTTTCTGAGAACACTGCCAGAGTTTTTTTTAACTAATATCGCCTTGGATTATTAGCGAGGTACTGTCAAAAATATAACCGTATATCTAATTATGCCATCCTTAATGTAAAAACATTAAATTTTTGAGATGACATAGTATCTGATAGAAATAATATTAAGTTTTTTTACTTCATATCCATCGTCTAAGATTTTGCTTAGAACTTTCGAAATTTGCCTATGAGACCTTCGTAAGTGGACACTCTATTAACACTTTCGCTGCGCATGACTCTCTTGAGAGTCATCCCCGTTCTCAGAGCAATGCGCATGACTCATGTCAACCAAGCCATATTATGTATTATTAGTGTTATTATTATGCACTGAACAAGAAATTCTTGGCTAGGTGCGCATGGTTCTCCTGAGAGTCAGTTAAAAAAACATGGAATACTGTGTATACAATTTTGACATCTAATTATGCAATATTTTCGAAAAAAACCAGTCAGCGTGGGGGGTGACTCAAAGCGTGAGCGGCCGCAGCGAAAGATTAAAATATAGAATATGATATGTTGCTTTTGTCTGACAGACAGGACATACCTTATTATTGATATAGCATTTGTAATTAGTAATTTGTAATTAATATAGTTTTATTGAACAAATGTCATATGTGACTCTTCTTTTCCAGAGATATTTTATGATAGATAAAGGTATATTGGTGTATGGAAAAGGTCCGTCAGAAATAAACAAAGGAAAAATTCACGGCTCCCTGGACATTGGCCTCTCAGTAATTTCCACAAAACAGAAAAGGAAACGTATAGATATAGATGCTGAAGAATTTATTTATCATTTGAAAGCAAAAGGTGATGAACCTTTCATTAGTTGGGTGCAGCAGTTGACAGCGCATAGGCTTTATAGGCAGCATATTTTAACGTATGGTACAAATGTTGGTGCTCTATTCAAACCCTCTGATGGGTTACACAGTAAGTATGAGTTTTTAATTTGTTTAATTTTTCTATGCAATAAGACATTCACACAAATTTGGATACCTAATGAAAAAACAAAGGACATATGTTTTTTAATTTTTTTAAACACAGTAGAAGCCTGTAAAAAATTAAAAGAAATTCAAATTCTTAATATGACGTACTGAGTTCTCTACACCATTTGATTGGTCAACTATCACATTGAGTATCGTGAACTGTGGTCCTCAATCCCACCATTTCATGAATTAGGCACTGTTGACATGCAAAATATCGAGTACCACACATTGACTTTCGATTGGTCAGTTTAATTCAATTCAATTTTAAATAAAGAAGAGAAGAATAACCTCTTTTAATTCTTTTGTCTGTCATTATTTATTTATACTTATATGCATACCGTGTTTTTTATTTACTATTCGAATGTGGTCTTTGATTGATTGAGCCTTGTGTACTACTAGTGTGTTCTTGTGTTTTTTAAAGTGAACAAGTATAGAGTGTGATTACTTAGAGAAGATAACTTTGTCATAAATTGCGCAGATATGGTTACTGTGTGCTCATTACCTCGGTAACAATCCTATACAGCTGCTTGGGCGTCGCACTGCCTACTACCATTAATATTTAAATAAAAAATGGATGGCATGGCAGTGATATTATGCCAACTGTTATATGCGATGCACGAAGCCGTGTAACGTAGTTAACTTCTCTAAGTAATTGCACCCTACCTAATCGAACTAGGTTTCGTGCACATTTTGATAGTTGTGCAGAGTTCGAAGACAAATTCAATGATACGAAATTTTTTTCTCTCCGAGTAATATTTACGTTTTTAAAAATTACGCTATTCAAGGATATATTTTTCTTATTTTCAATTTGGCCGTGTGGAATAACAGCCCATCGCCCATCATCCAGCTTAAACCCATGGCATGGCTTTAAAAAGGACTGAAAGAAAATTCAAATCTCATGCAACGATTATTCAAGATACTAGTTTAGTCACTGGCTCTTGGGCTAATAATTTTGTATTTAAATTAAACAAACTATTTGTTTTTTATGCGTTTTGTAAATGACGGTACATATGTAAATTTCAGAGATTAAATTTCACAACTTTTAGAGTCCGAATTATATAAAAACAGAAATATTTCATGTGATTCCTCCTCACATGCTGCAGGCACTTATGACTGGTTTCATGTGTCTCTTGGAAGAATGTGTATTAGTGGAAGGAAGCCAGTCACCTATTACATACAATTTTCTTAAAAAAAAAAACCATCCTTCTATAATTTAGCACTTCTTTAACTCTCTCCAATAAATCTTTATTCTAAAAGAAATATGCAGGTACCTGCAGGAGATCAAAATTAATTCATTATAATTTTCACTTCCAGCTATTTCTAGAACCCCTGAAATATTAAGTCGTGATGGTAGTCTTACAAGAGGTCTTAAGCCACCTAATGGTGCTGGTCGCCTAAGTATTTGGCTACAAGAATCTCTAACAACTCTAGAACAGTATCAACGGGATGCGACAGCTCTTGACCAGAACCTTACAAAACTCACCAAGCTTTTACAACAAATTGAAAGCAGCAATATTGTGATTGCGGAGGTAAGTTATATCAATGTTTTCTTTATGTTAGTACGTAGAAATTGTTACTGTTACTAAAATTTATTTCTATTACAGTTACCGTTACTAAAATTTATTTCTGTTACTAATGATCAATTTCGATAGTAATAACTCCTTCACTCACTAGAAAATGACGACTTCCTAATTCTCAGGAGCTTAGCTTCATATCTATTAAATCCCTAATGCCATATTTAATTCATTTTCATTTATTAGATAGGCAAATTCTAGTTCTTAATTGCCCTAGGCTCCTGTTCTCCTTAAGTGCGAAATCAACTATGTGTGTCTTCATATGAAAAAAAATTATGAATTATTATTGGAGAAGCCATATTTTGTAGACTAACTTTCCCTGTATTAATATTGCAATGTCTACAAATATATTAATTTATTTGTGTCACTCTTTAAATCTGTATCCAAACTGCTCTGTGGAGATGAAGTTTTCTTTGGTAAGGGCATCGAGTGATCAAGTCATTAGTTTGCTCACGATTATCTGATCAGCCTATAATGCTGTACTTTGGGAAGTATGGCTCTCGTGCCTGATTTAATTAGTAGATTATATAGTAGATTATATTAGTAGTAAAACTAAAATTGGTGTGAAATTGTTTTGTAATAACTCTTCTTTTTTTGTTGGAATTTAGAACCCTTACAAGAAGTGTAGCAAAAAGTTTTCCAATGTGATGTAAAATGTTGGAGCACCAAAATGTTAAGTTGAACATTTGTTCACAACATTGACCTTGACATCCTCATTCCTGTATTATTTTTGGTAGGAAACTTCTTTCTTTGTTTTGGGCTCTTTGTGAAAGCCCACCAGGAGCCCAATTCTTGAAATCGTAGGATTGGTTCTCGTGAGGAATTGACGTCATTTTGTCACGATTTTGTTACTTAAGTACAAATTCATTCTTAAAAAAAATCGTAGGAAATATCTCTCTTGATATTTACGGAAAAAGTTCTCAATGGTTTTTGTCGGGAAATTCGAAAATTCTCTTATTAATTTTACTTTTAGGTTATGTGTACAGTTTGTGACCTTAATTGTGGGAGATGAAGAACTAGATTTTGGTTTACTTGAAGATGATGTTAATGATATACCATCTGAACTGGTGCGTGCAAATCTAATTTCAGATTTAGTTGCTGGACAAGAACTGCAACAACACATAAATAATTTTAGACTACACCAAAATATTTTTTAATCACATTCAATCACTTGTTTTTCTTTCAAATTTTTTCGTTTTAAACCAACCGCTATTAACAAAAAGTGTTTTTATTAAAATAAGAACTTTTTAATAAGGATAAGTTCTGTAGAGTTAAATAAAGAAATTTAAATTTAATATCTATATTAATAATAAAAAATCAACTGAAAAACCATATGAAAGTAACATTCATATAATATAAGTTTATTATATGAATGTTACAAAGAATATTAACCTGCAAATCAAAACATACAAACAAAAAAAAACAAAATAATAAGTCACCAGTATTGCCAATAATAAATATACAAAGATTATTAAAAATCCAGCCTTCTCAGTGGCTATTGCAAATACTAGTACAAACATATAATTTGACATAAGTCCCACTGTCGTTCATCAGAGTTTGATTTCTACGAGATCCAAGAATGGCAATTCTTTTGACTTGCAATTCGCATGAGAATTTCAGCAGGAGCAAATTTTCTCAAAAGAATTAATTCATAGGATTTCAAGAATTGGGCTCCAGATAGCATAGAATCTGGCGTTTTGCATAATGTTATTAGCTGATGCTCTTCGTTCATGTTTGTGTAGATGTTTTTTCTGCACAATCAGTGTAGCAGAATTTCTTTCAGTGAGTGCCTTTAGCACATTTCAATTACTATTAGGTAAATTAAGTATCTGCAGATGATTCATCGAATTCGGGTTTCTGAGATCTGCTAGCATGTTCGGAGTAGATGGATTAATTTTGATAAGTCCAGATGTTGATTTGATTTGATATACCAGCGTACAGTTGGCATTGCTACCAGTCCTGGGAAACACTGCCTGGCCGGCTACATCTGTGCTGGGTTGGATTTGGGTCATGCTTGTTGTCGGCATCAAGAGCCTCATGGCACATAGTACAGGAATATAGGATGGAAAGTGTATTTCTAAAATTACGTTACCACATTGTGTTTATGCTTCCCATTTGTGTTTTTTTTCCTGTGGAGTCATTTATATCCTCCGTTTCTGATTTCGGCAGTGCATATATTCTTACATGTTTTTCTTCTTGATCTTATCTTAATTTGTTCGTTGTACCAATTTATGACCTGGTTGTGGGATGACAAATTTACAATCTAGCGGACCCTTTTAGGAATACACACCATAATATAAACACGTCAGTATTTATTTATCTAAAAATTTGTTAATCATTCAACTTAATATTTTATAATAAAGCAAAAAAATATTAATAAAAAGTAAATTTGTTTCCAAATGCGCTCATTTACATAAGATAAAGTAAAAGTTTTTTTTTTAACATGAAAGCGAGCAATTAATTTTAGAACTGCCCAGAGAATGTTCTGTGTACAGGAATAAGATGTATATTGTACAAATATACGTTTACTATGGATAATAGTAATTATTGAAAGTACAACACTTCTAATTAAATATAGATAATCACACATTTAACAAAGTCATGATTAATGTCTTACTTTTGTAGAAGTTTTTAAATATTATAAATTCTTCCTCCTTCAAAGCAACACCGGTGTAAGGTGGCTTTGTGATGTAACTATTTAATATTTTTTATATTAAGTATTTATTTATTAAAGAAAATAATTTAGAATTTTTTTTGGTTTTTGAAGTATTAAATTAACTAAAACAAATGAACCAAAATTCTTACTGATAATAAGCATATTAATAAAAAAAAAATACATTTTGTGAGCTTATAATATTGACCAGTTTGATATAGCAGGTTTTCGACATCACTTCAAGTTTAGTATAAAGCAATTTCCACTTATCAGAAAGTTTTAATTTTTATATGGTTACTCTTGATTGTCTCCCGCAGGACAATTTTTACCTGCTCCATGCATATATAGCCTAGGTGTAAGTCATAATTTTCACTATGTTTTCATAAATATTTTACTAGTGATTGCTGGTGTACACTATCTCACCTTGAAATTACCTTCAAAGGAACAGTTAATAATTCGCCATGAATGATGCAGATATAATGGGTTCATTTAGCACTGTTTTTTAATTTGATTATCGGAAAGATCTTATAATTTTAAGATCCTGTGCAAAAAACTAGAATTTTGTGGGACCTGTAAATCATCTAAAAAAAATCATGAAAATGGACCGCACCCGCCTTGTCCAGTATCGGCCGTGACGTCACTTGATAGGAACCCACTAGCCGAAGCGGTTAGCTACAGCGCAGTTTTATAGTTTCACAATATTACAAATCGTTAACTCAAGCAGTGTGTTTTGAAACTTATGCGTGTTTGTGGAGAATTTCAGTTTATCAACTATTTTCACCGATTTATATTACTATTATCTCCCGTCACGATGTTGATCGCACTGCGCTTCCAAGTCCCTCTTTAAAAGTCGTATATTTCGAAAACCACATATCGGATTCATCTGAAATTTTCAATATCGTCTAAGTTTAAGCAATACTTTTTCCACAAGAAGTAACGACTACTAAACGAAATTCATTAAATGAGCCCATTTTAGGAAATACATATAGTTTTCTTTGCTGTAAAGGCGCTTCTTAAGTTAGTGATGTTCCTCATCAAAATCTAATTTGCATACAAGCCCTGCACCGATCACACTTAAAAGTAATAATAATAATAGTGTAATCAATCCATATTTTCCTGTAAGGACTTCTGTTTCATATAATTAGTATTTATAGAAATTTCTAACTTTTGCTTCTAGAGCGGTTGTGAAGCTCTATCTCCAAATGTTAAAAAAGATAGAAGAAAGTTTGGTTTGAGAAAGAAAAAGTCATCTAAAGGAGGGAGTGTTGACTTGACAATCCAGTTTAATCCAAATAAGTCTTCTACCACTGGTACTGACCCCGACAATACTTCCCCTCTATCTGTAAGTCCCTTTTAGAAACTACACTATAACTTTTTCTTATTTTCTTTACAGTGATAAATGTTCGTTTTTTTTTCTTTTGTTGGAATTTTCCTATACCGAGTGATCTACATCTAGTGTACCAAACTTCAGAGGCTGGCTACTAGTTTATCAAAAAAATATGTTCACTTTGATTATTAAATATGTATGTATATTTGTCATAAAATGTATAATAATTGTAGATCACCCTGTATACTAGATATTTAGTCATATACTATGATTATAATTGAAAATGCAACAACTTGTATTAGTAAAATGTATTTTAAACACGACAAGTGAAAGTAATAGTTTGTCTTATGAAAAGTCTGAAGTTTGAGTTCTGTAAATTTTATTTTAAATTGTTTTATATTATTGAGTGAACAAAAAAATATGTCGAACAGTTCACAGTTTTTGTTGTAAATTGCTACTACACATTGTGAATAGAGGAGAGAATTTAAAGGATATTTGAATATGGGTCTCTGAGATAGAAGATTTGAGATTTTTGGGAAAGAAAGCTTGAAGTATGGAAAATTAATTTATTTAATGATTCAATTTTGCTATGTGTATTATAAAAAAATATATCTGAGAATGATATTCACTCTATAGTGATCATAAAGAAGAGCACTTGTTGGTAAACGTCATCTAACCTAAACCGCAATATTTTAAGAATTGCCTTTAGTAGAATTAATAGGATATCTGTTCTATCTATTGCAGAGTATAAAGAGCATTTGTGGCACTAGAAAGATAGCGGTACGCACCCTTGTCACTATCTTTGTAGTAATTTTTTATGGCAGTAAATAGTAAACGATAAACAGTAGTAAAAGAAGTAGCAGATGTACTTTGCAAAAGACTACTCAAGTTTAGAGCGAACCAAAGCAAAATATATAATTTCAGACATTTTGATTCCTTTATTTTGAAGCACATTATTACCTATATAGGATATGAAAGAAGTGCGTTTTTTTTACTAAACTATATAACTTCCAAGATTCCACAAAAATTATTTTATATTTTTTTGTGCACATTTTTTTAGTGACTGGTTTATAGGAAAAAAAAGCAATTTCTCAAACTTTTGATATTATAAGATATCGATTTTTTTTTTCTAAAAATCTGTAATTTTTCCATTATTTTTGCCATTAGCCCTTGTGTTTAGTTGATGATGGTTGCTTTGAAATGGTAATAAGTACATTATTTTGCATTTTTAGTTCATGGTGACCATTGAAGTACCCAAAAGCTGTATATGTTCACGGATTGGTTCCTACATTAAAATGTAAAATACATAACTCTAATTATCTCCGAAACGGTTAACAGGGTTCATAGCGACCTGGAAAACCTGGAAAAGTTAGGGAATTTGAAGTTGCCTAGAAGGGTCAGGGAAAAATCAGGGAATTTTAATAATTTTACATTAAAATGTGAAATACATAACTCTAATTATCTCCGAAACGGTTAAACGGCCTGGTAAACTTGCAAGTCAGGGAATTTGAAGTTGCCTAAAAGGGTCAGGGAAAAGTCAGGGAATTTTAGTAATTTTCATAAAAAGTCAGGGAATTTGAAAATAATTTTTCACCATCAAAAAAAAAATTTGAGTAGACCTGGAAAAAACTTCCAATAGCCCTGGAAAACCTGGAAAAGTCAGGGAATCTAAGTTTGAAAAATTGCTAGGAACCCTGTTAAAAATATGAAGTTGAAGTTTTGCACATATATAAAGAGCTTTACCTGTAGATTCAAATGATATTGTTTTCAAATTTTCTTGATGTATTTTTCACACAAAGAAATACAAAAATATACGAAAAATTGTATGTATGGCTTTTAAATGAAATAAAATGGGATAAAATGGAATAAAATGGAATCTAAATATACAATAAGAAATATATATTTATATATTTATTTAAGAAAAAGGGAAGAACCTAAGATTTTATTAATGGAGCAATAAAAATAAAATGTGTTTTATAGAGGAAAAATATATTTATTCACTATGAGCAGAAAGTAAAAAAATGTACTTTTTATCATTATTATTTTAGTGAAGTATTATTATCATAAGGTATTATAATAACCTACAAAGATCTGCTCTTACGAAACCCAATAAGGCCTAACGGCAAAAATAATGAAATAATGACGGATTTTTAGATAAAAATCAATATCTTATAAAATAAGCGAGGTATAAAAAAATTTGAGAAATTGCTTTTTTCCCATAAATCAGTGACTAAAAAAATGTGGAGTCTCAGAAGTTATACAGATTGATAAAAAAACACATCTTTCTTTCACACCCTGTAGATAGTAAAGTAAGTAGTAGCTTGAAAATAAAAGAAATGGCAAAACTCGCTCATTCACAAATAAATTATCTCTTAAATCCTGAAAATCGCACATTGATATCTATTCTCATTCTCAAAAAATGTGGATTTAAAAGATCAAAAAATTCGCTTGGTCTGTTTCAATTAGCCAGCAATATATAAGTACAAATACTAAAAAATCAATGAACTATTCTGATTTCCTATTAGTAATCTTCAATAATAACACATGTAATATACATTATCGGAAAATTTTGCTTTTGGGATTGCATAGTTTCAACAACTTAACCGACCGCCCACAATAAAGGCATCTACCAGTACTCTAGCAGAGGCAAAGTGTGACACATCCCTTAATGTACATCATTGCTTGTTTCGCTCTCGCTTGCTCTTATTGCCGTACCAAATCGAACACTTTCCGATACTGTATGTAATAATACACAATTGTAAATATACTGAAATACTCTCTGAAGTATTTAAAATATTTGTTCGTGAGATTTACAAGTTATTTTTTTTTATTTTCGTTTATAAATCACAAAAATTTATAGAGCAATTTATATTATATCAGATGCCTCATCAAAGAGCCACTTGAAACTAAGCTTTGTATTAAAGTTTTATAAAAAGTGTTGGATTTTCGTTTACGCATATTTTGCAGTACATGAAGAAATGTTACTACTACATTTGACACTTCAATGTCTTGGAAAATCAGAGCAGTAACTAGGGAGGTCTACTGCGCCTTTGGCATTTTTTGTTTTTGCGCACTTTATTAGATGCTGACCGAGGATTGGAGAATAGATCACGTCAGTGAATCAAATTTTGCGCCCTTGACAGTCACACACTTGCCAACCCCTGGTTCCAGCTCTGTGGAAAATAAGGCAACTTACCATAATAATTACTTTAAATTTATATTTTAGGACCAAAAATAATTCTACATGTGTTAAGTTATAAATACCAACGTAAATACTAATTTATATAAGTATATTCCATCATCCAAGTTGCTGATCATAAATAATAATAATAATAATAAATGCCTTTATTCATCGTGTATACAAATTAAAATACAATAAACAAAATTAAATAAACACAAATGAAAGGGCGAAGTTTGGTGGTACAGTAGTACACTCGCTCTTCCACTTAACCCAGAAAAGACTATTAATTATTAAATCAAAATGTACTAAATTAATTCAGAAAGTACACATAACAACAACTTGTGATAATGTGCAATTTATAATAACTATGTACGTGCATTAAATAAGATTAAACCTATTACCATATGTTAAGTAACCTACCAAATAATGTGCTATGATTTAACTACAATATAGACAATGAAAATCTAGCTTATAAAATTACAAGAAGACGTATATTATGGAATAAGATAATAAGTAAACCGATAGAAGATATTCATGAACGTAAGGAGGTGTAAAGGCCAAAGAGAGAGAGAGAGAGAGAGAGAGAGAGAGAGAAAAAGTGAACGAGATTATTAATCCACTTAAAATCAGCAAAAAAGAAAAGAAAAAAAAACGGATACACAGGACGAATAAAAGCGGAATTTATTGAGGTTATTTATTTTACCAATATTATTTTCTATACAACTATGATAGCAACTATGAAAATGTCACAAAAACGATTTAAATTATTAGGATAAGTGAACACCTAGAAAAGTAAAGTTTTATCAAATGAATGTTCTTTTAAATGTTTTTTAAAAGTATTGCTAGGCAGTTTTTTTAAATGATCAGGTACGGCATTATAATATTTACAGATCGAATAGGAAAATGAATTCTTATACATTGCAGTAGAATGCCTAGGTACAAATATTCTGTTACGGTGACGAGTATTAAGATCATGCAATGCATTACCAAATACAATTTTTGGAATATAGATAAGATGGTGTTTTATGCATAACAACTTTATGATAAAAACAGCAGCTATGTAAAATTATTCTTTCTTTCATATTAAGCCATTTTAGCTCCCGTAATTTATACGATACAGACCGATACTTTCTAATTCCAAAAATAAATCTAATACATGCATTTTGCACACGTTGTATCCTTAGTTGGTCAGACATAGTCAGGCATGAGTGATATACCACATCTATATAATTGAAATGGCTTAAAACTAACGAGTTGCAGAGAATAATTTTGGATTTTTTATCTAAAATGTAACTGCAACCATATAATAGTTTCAAATTACAATAAGCCCTCTTTATGCATTTGGTAATGTGGTGACTAAATTTTAAACTGGGGTTAATTTGTAACCCTAAATTCTTCGTAATATCTACAACATTTAAAGGTTTATTGCCTATAACGATATTCAAATTATGTAAACACTGCTCACGTTGAAATTTTCTTCAAAATAACATAACAGCAGATTTATTAGGATTAATTGTAAATGAATGATTAGATGACGCAACTATTAATGATGCAAATCAGCATTGATTTTTAAACATGCATCATCCATATCAGTAATATCAAAAGATAAATGTAATTGGGTGTTATCTGCATAGTAATGGGACTTGCAGTAAGTCAAGTAAGAGTGAAAATTGTATATATTGTAAACAATAAGGGACCCAAAATGGACCTCTGTGGCACCCCATTTTTAACTTCCAAACCCTCCGAGAAGATACTATTTAACAAAACCCTCTGTTTACGTCCTACTAGATAGCTATTTAACAAAGCTACAACATCAACACCAAAACCAAAGTAATGGAGTATTGCCAAAAGTAACCGATGATTAATCAAGTCAAAAATCTAATAATACAAGCACTGTTAATTTATTTTTGTCAATTGCAGACAAATGACTGACAATTGCTTTACCATCAAATAACAGAGGTCTTTTATAAGATACCCATCTTTAGTACAATTATTAAATTATATTTTCACTCAATATGATCTCTTCCAAATATAATAATTTGTTTTTACTTGCCAATAAAATATTTTTACTAGTACAAAGTGTTGCATTGATAATGCTTATATTTAGGAAAAGTGTAGCGGTAATGGTAATATATTATTTGTTTTGTAGGCTAATTCATTCTCTTGTATCTCCTCTGCGCCACAACTCTGTTCCATAACCACCTCAACTTTGCCTGTACCAGCCAACGCTATATCTAATGCTCCTACACCCGATAGCCTAAGCAATGTTGATTTGATATCTTTGTCTGCTGAAAATCAAATGAGAGATGATTTTGTTTGTTTAGCTAAATCTGGTAAGAATTTTAATTTTATTCTCAATAATTTCTAGTACAAATACTTTATTGTTGTAATTAAAGGGTCTAGCAGGGATAAGTGAGGTAAAATGGCTCCAGAAGCTTTTGGGCTAAATTTGGTATCTAATAGAAAAAGAAATATATTCCAAGAGTTTTAGCCCCCTGTCGCCACTAGTAATCTCTAACTGTACCATAATAAATATAATTTTTCGTGTTGATTTTTTATGTCTGAGTTAATTATTGTAATGAAAAAAAAAATATGGAAATGAAGACATCATTTAAATACACTTTGGAAAAAAAGTAGCCTGATTTTGCCACCTCATTTGAGTAAAAAAAAAAATGTTAAAGAAATCAAAAATTCATTTACTCATGAAAATAATGATTCATTTTTTTTTTTCAATCTTCTTAGGTAGTGTGCCATCATTAAAAGAAATTAAAACCATTATGATCCATTGGAATTCTTTGGTGTATACAAGTAATATCTCTTGACTGTTGAAACATTAATTAAACACTGTGTCGTCTTTTGTCGGTAATTATTTCTCACTGCACTGAAAGTCGGACAACATGGCGACAGCAATTAATTGTCTTTCATCAAATGTGCCGACACTTTTCTGAGTTTTGCACCCTTATAGAGTTCATAGTGACCTGGAAAATCTGGAAAACTGGAAAAATCAGGAAATTTGAAGTTACCTAAAAATGTCAGAGAAAAGTTAGGGAATTTGGAAAATTTAGTAGAATTTTAGTATTCTTCATAAAAAGTCAGGGAATGTGAAAATTTTTAACGTTCATAGTATAAAACTACAAATTATACTTCAGCAGTGTCAGCAGTGGGTTTTGTACTTCTAGTTCTGTGCTTGCGGGGCCTGGGAAGAACATCCAAAACTCCTGGAAAACCTGAAAAAGTCAGGGAATTTAAGTTTTAAATATTGCTCTAAACCCTGCTTATTCGACAACAATAATTGTCTTTCGCCAGAAATGCCGACATGTTGCTTTATTTTACACCCTGATTCGACAACAATAGTTGTCTTTCGTCAGTAGCCACTTCTGACGAAGACAACCAAAGCACCAGAGGAAACTGATACCATCCAGAATCGAGGACATCACAATTTCATTTCCTATCCAATATCCACAAAGCAGGAGTACCGTTACAACCAATTGTAAGTGCAGTGAATTCACCAACCCATGCATTAACAAGATATTTAGCAGACATACTCGAAGCATTTATTGAGAGCTGAAGAACATCACAGTGAACCAAGAATATATACTAGTCAGTTTTAATATAACATCACTATTCACAAAAACAGCAGTTGACGAGGCGATAGAACTAGCTCGGGAAATATTGTATTTGTATCAACTTCAACTTCAATGGAGGCCTATATTAACAAAAATATGGAGCAATAATGGGTTCACCTTTATCACCAGCACTCATCGACTTATTTATTTAAGCATTTGAAATATATTCACTGGATATCTACCAATTAAAACCGAAATGTTGGTTTCATTATATGGCAGCACGGCCTTGAGGAGCTGGAGAATTTCCTAAACAACTTACATTATAAGATGAAATTCACCGTGAAAGTAGAAACACAAATTCCTGCTTCTGGACGTCCTCATGTATAAGAAGAACAATTGAGGATTAGGAGACAAGGTATACAGAAAACTGATACACACCGACAGATACTTACACTAGGGTGGTCCAAAAAATGACTTAATTTTTTATAGTAGGGTCTCGATCCCCCCAATTTGTTTCCAAATCCGATAAAAGTAAATACGTATTTTTTTGTTTTTCAAAATTTTGATTTTAAATGGTGCCTATGGAGACATGAAGTTTCCCATTTAAATTGCATGGGGAAAAATCACTTTTTGGGATTTTTTTGAATAATTGTTTAGGGTTAGAGAAAATTTTACATTAAACTTATAGGATTTGGAGAGAACTACCCAACGAAGAATTTGATGTATATTCATATGGGTTTGTCGCCCCTAATACATCTCCATGGTGTCCCGAAAACTACCTGAAGAATTTACATTTTTTGATTTAAGAGTAGATTTCGGGGTACCGTGGAGGTGTGTGGGGCGACAAACCCATATGTATATACATCAAATTCTTCGATGGATAGTCCTCTCCAAGTCCTATAAGTTTAATGCAAGATTTTCCCTAACCCCGAACAATTATTCCAAAAATCCCAAAAAGTGATTTTCCCCATATAATTTAAATGGGAAACTTCATGTCGCCATAGGCATCATTTAAAATCAAAATTTTGAAAAACAAAAAAGTACATATTTACCTTTTTCTGATTTGGAAACAAATTGGGGGGATTGAGACCTTCTATAAAAAATTAAGTCATTTTTGGACCATCCTAACCTACACGTTAACTCAACTACCCAACATAAAAACAAACCGCCGTTATACTGGTATACAGTGCAAAGCAAATTTGTGAGGCAGAACATCTCCAAGAAGAATATCGGACTTTAAAGATGTCACACCAGTAAAATGGATACAAACCGAAGGACATAGACAGTGCCATAAAGAGTCAAGATACAACCAGGGCAGAATAAGAAAAGAAATACATGGCAATAGCTTCCCTACCATATATCCAAGAATGTACGGCTAGGATCGGAGGAGTTTCGGAGAAAAAGAACATCAAAGTAATATACGTAAAATTACAGTAAATTACATTACAGTAATTACATTACGAGTAAAATTACAACATCACGCGTGCCAGCTGGCTGAAATGAAATAACAGAGCTGAGATGCTCCGCCCGACGGAGGAATTTACGGCAGCTGTGTTGTCACTGTTGTCAGATCTCTCGCGCTACGTGAATGTACATGCCTAATGGGAAATTACACGCACGGTATAATGCGAAACAGGAGGTTGCACAACATTTTCCCAAATACCAGAAGAACTAGAAACACTAGGAGTATATAGCATTGCATGTTCCTGCGGACAAGTTTACATCGGAGAGACCAAAGGACATATAAACACCAGACACAAAAAACACATTAGCCATACAGAGAATGGCAAGTCTATAAAATCAGCAGTTGCCGAACATTCAGAAGAAACTGGCCATTTCATGAAATTCGGCGAGACAAAAAAATTAGCCACCACCAAGAACTATTGGCCAAGAAGATACATTTCACCATGGACGAAAATTGTTTAAACAAAAGCTTTGGGAAATTTTATAAGCTAATATTGATAATAACTAATTACTACATAGGAGCAACAGGGGCAAAGATAATTGCAAAAATCTGCAGCGAAGTACAAATTTCAACTATTTTGATGGCTGTAAATCATTAAATATTAACAAAATAGAGAAAAGTAGTTTAAATAAAAGTTGGAGTTTTTTTCATTTTCAATATTGATATACCTAATTTTAGGGTAGAATTAACAGGAAAGGGGATAATGGAGAAAAACCTATTTTAACCATCATTTTTTCAACATGGCGGCCATAGCGGCAACGATATTTTTGTGGAAACCATTAAATTATTATTGTGGCAACTCCCCCCCCCCCCCTCTCATTATACAAATAAAAAAAATCCTTGTAGGAATTATTCACGGGCATTGGCGCAACTAGAGAATTTTTCTGGGGGTGGCCAGGCCTCTTGTGTTTGAAATGCAAAGTTCACTGGCAGCTCGTGCATAAGATACTTATGTGTGTACACGGGGCGGTTAGTGATAGCACCGTAGGCAAAAGCGCCGCGGGCGAAAATTTTTTGTCATTTCAAGGTCATTTAATGACATTGAACTTGACAAAAAAGTCATCGTGCTCTGACAACGTTGGCCAAAAGGCGAGTAGACCGCCTTTGGTGTATAGTAACATTTTGAAATTAATGTTACATTGAACTTTCAATGCTCGGAGCCATCCATCCCCCTGGAATTAAAACAATTTAAACATATTCATTAACAGGGTTGGAAAAAAAACAGTTTTTTTTTTCATTTAAAACAAAAAAACAGTTTTTTTTGTTTTGAACAGTTTTTTTTGTTTAAAACAGGTATTTTTTAAGTTTTAAATGGTATATTTAAAACATGTTTAAAACAGGTTTAATACGTTTAAAACTATATTCAACTGAAATTAAATGGTGCAAGGCACACTATGTCTGCTACTACTAGCTGATATCAGATGGCGCTCTTAAACGGATTTTACAGCACTCTGCAAATAAAATGCTCAGTTCAGTGCACGTGACCACTGTATCGGAATTATTTATCAGAATGGACCATCATCGGTACTTTTCCTGCTTTTCCACGAACTCCAAAATAATACATTTATTTAAAACATCGCATTGTGTTTTAAACTATGTTTTAAACAGTTGTTTAAAACATCGCATTTTGTATTAAATATGTTTTAAACATTTGTTTAAAACACAGTGCGATGATTAAACACTTTGTTTAAAACATTTTGTTTTAAACATGCCAACCCTGTTTATTAATAACTATGGTCAGAATTTTTGGTAGTTCTGCAGCACTTATGAAGAAACCGCCTTTTATACTACCATTATATCTAGATGGAAAATCCTATTTTAGCTATTTCATCGACACGGCCATACGCATATGCATAAAACTACTTTTTACTTTCAGTCAAATTATAAAATGAAAAAACTATACAAATATGTAAATATTATTGGTTTCGAATGGTTTTATCGTGATGTTGACACCATACGACGCTTAAAAGTAAGAGATTTAATAATTTAATAATTTTTATTCTTTCCTCTGGGGTGGGCCGTGGCTAGTTTGGGGTGGGCCCGGCCCACCCTGCCCCCCCTCTAGTTGCGCCAATGTTCACGGGTCAAATAACGGATTGACTGATTACTTACCCATATTCTAATTCCTATTTGCTTATCGCCCATTTATTATTATATATTTTTAAAACTCATGCAAATTTTCTGTATGATTTAAATTTCTTTTTCAGTGTTAAGTAGCTTGAAGACTTTGACGTTTGGCCTAGGTGCGGAAAGGGAAAGGTTAAAAACAGCGCTAGAATCAGAAGTCCAAGTTCCTGCTAATGTTAGTAATCAAAACATAGTCAATTTAAAAAATAATCTCAATCAAGTTGTTCAACAGAATACTGATTTAAAAAGCCGACTGCTTAGAATCCACGAAGCATCCGACCTCGCCGATTTGTCGACATTTGAACATTTGTCAGAAAATGTAAGTCCGCTTATTTGCTTATTTTTGTTTTTGTAGTCTTAGTTCTTTAGGCAGTTTAAAGCTTCGCACTACCTTAACTCATTTTTTTCTAGACTTGTAAATAGAATAGTAAGTAGAATTGATTAGAAATTAACAGAATTTAATGAGGAAGCAGTTGTTACAAGTGAAGAAGTAAAATAAATGTATAGGTATAAGTTATTATTATTATTTCTCCAATTAAACGAATATATGAATAAGTTATATGTTTGTTGTTTAAAAGTGGCCGCTGGACACGTTTCAGTATTTCTTTGTTTAAATTTGATTGTCATAAATATGCTAAAGGTAGAATTATATGCAATTGTCCTTCTGATTGTGAAGTCACGTGAACATAAATAAAAATGTATGAGAACTTAAAAAAAAAGGCTTTTATCAAAAATACCCTAAAAATAAAAAATAATCACTATATAGATGCATTAATGTCTGCTTGCAGGTTTAAAAATTGCATCGTGTTACAATAATCCTTAGTATGGATTTTGATCTTGGATCAAGCTGACTTTGGCTTGAACTTAGTTGGTACAAGTCGCCCTTTAAAGCTTACATTGTAATTGATTACCGATAGTGGATATTCATATATCAGGGAATTTACATATATTTTTTTCAATTCATTAGAGTGTTTATTTATATTAGAAACTAGGCTATGCCAAATAGCAGTCCTAGTTGTTGCCCAGGATTCCAAGACTTTTTGCAAAGCTTGCGATTTTCCTGAGAGCTAATTTCCCTATGTCTTCAGGCGTTAGTTCCGCTTGTTCTAGGCACTTTAGCTTGCGGATTAGTATCTTGCATTCACAAAGTGTATGTTCCGCAGTTTCAGTTGCAGCTTCACAGTATCTACATTTCTCATCTTCTGCCATGCCCATTTTCTTGAGATGATATCTCAAGGGGCAATGGCCAGTTAGAAGGCCTGTGATCAGCCTTAAGCTATTAATTTAAAATGATGTATGGCTGTGACGTCAAACTGTGTGACGAATGGGAAACAGTAAATGGCAGCCATTGCATTCACATTGACATCGAGGTTGAAAATTGTAGTGATAATCAGAAAAAAAATGTTACAAATACTTTATAGTGCCAATATGTTGCAATACGTTAATAAAACTTTGTATATATAGGTCATATACATAATATTACATACTATACAACATGATTTACCATGACATGCGGAAAATTTAACACCGAAAGGAGTTAAAAAAATGAAAAATTAAAAAAAATTACCAAAAAAATTACCTTATTTTTTTGTAGAAATGCGCCGCCAATGACTTTAACTAATCTAACGTAACGCGGTACAACCATATCACTTTATCAGACTTGGGATTGACACTACTGACAGCAAAGCTGGATAAGATAGAAGTGACTTTTTGGTTTTAATCAAATCACACTACAAAAATAGCGAAATGAATTGAAATAAATCGAAGACATTGACCCCATTCTGAAACGACAAGCAGATATACGAGATAATTAGTTAAACCGGTCAATGACACGGCGCGGCCGTGTCCCTATTGTTCGACCGAAAACAAAAAACGCGGCTCTCGAGGGGTCTACACACGATGCAGCGGCAGGGAGCCAGCCTTGTCGGCATGCTTTGAACTCATTCGCAAAAGTGAACTGGTCCACTGGAATTCCAATTATCTTTAAAGCGTACCGACAATGTTGGCTCCCTGCCGCTGGATCGTGTGTAGACCCCCTTTTTTGATCTCGCCGGCCGGCTTCACTTTTTATGCCAATTAAGGAAATGTAAACAACTCGAATACGTTCTTTCACAAGTAAGTTCGTCGACCTATTCAGGAGTAGGTCAGGATTTACTCAACATCAGTAGTGTATCTTCACAAATTTACTAATAATTTAATGTACTAAATTACCTCAAAATCCTCTAAAATTTTGCAGGGGCTTTCCTACATTGAAGACTGGTACACCATTTTATTTTCCGCATTTCTTGGTAGATCACGCTGTATATTAATAGAATTTGATAAAAATTTTATACCCGTTTTATCCTAAATAACAAAAAACATAAGTTTTGCACTCCTTTTTTCTTTGTCCAAGACACATTCTATCTGCAAGGATATAGTTGTCTGTCAAGTTTTTAGTTTAAAAGTAAATTTTTTTTTCCTGAGTTAATTTTATTCATAATCAGAGGTCAGAATTACCCATCGGATATGACATAAACCCAAGGAACAATTTAAAAGTCATTTGGACTTGAGGAGGTTTTAAGAAAGGTTTGTCATGGTAAGGAAATAGTCATGTGCTTTATTGATGTTGTAGTTAAGGCCTTTTAGGCTTCAAGTATACTTGCTCTTAATAGTAAGTTTTAAAGCATTCTGTAAGACCTAATTATAAAGCTAATTTGCTTTTAGGATAATGTGTATTTGTAATGGATTTATCATAACCTACATAAAACTCTCCATAAAGCTAATTAGTTTTATGAACGTCTTAAATTCCATTCAGATTTAAAGAGGCTTTAAATTATTCTTTATGGTTTTAACATATTTGCAATAAATGCATTTTAAATCCTTTTTAAAACTAGACATTTTCAATGCCTATTAGTACTTATTAAAGGCCATTACAAAACTAGACTCTTAAAACATCCTTGATAAATGTTGTGATGAAACCGTTATAAAGAAAAAAAGGCCTCTATAAATCTAAAAGGCAAATTTTAATTCCATAAAACACTTTCCAAAACCTCAATAAAACATTTATTATAAAAATAATAAACAATATGTCTGCCTGAAGTGTCGTTGAGGCATGTGTGTCTGTGTGTGTGTGTTAATTAAAAGCATTTCACGACTTACTGATGTGTAATTAAGTCTTTTTTGGAAAGGTGGAAGAAAATAAAAAAGAGTGGCCATTTTAAAAGGACTGTTAAAACACACACGCATACAAATTATTTTGAGGTTAAGTTTTAAGTTTTTTTGTATCAAATGTCAACGTCCCAAACGTTTTATTACAGCTTTTATCAAGTCCATGTGATCTTCGCCAAGTGCATTTGCATTTTTGTAAGGAAGGGATTATTTGTGATAGTATACAAAAAGACTAAAAGGGCTTCATTTAGAGTAAATGTTCTAGGTCATTACCATTATTAGAATATATAGTTTAATGAGAGGACCAGTGTTGCCAGATCAAAATTTTAAAAGTTATCAGACTACGCTAAAAGTTGCAGTGTCTGTAGGACACGTAATTTTCTTGAGCTCTCTGAGCACAGCATAGCTTTGAGCGTCCTCTATCTGATTATTTCGTTGCCAGACTTCGTACTCTGTATTGTATTAAATGGTTTGTAACTAGAAAGTACTGTTTGTGTACGAGACGCTAGAGGGCAACGAGCCCAGGCTATTCGATTGTAGCGATTCACGGTCAATAAACTATACGGTTACCTCAATTAGCAGCTTTTAGACGAGAGAGACGCGCGGAGTGGGGAATTGAATGAAAGATATTCTGTTAGGGTCTACAGCCTACGTCAGCTGTAGACACTACAGCTGACGTGTCTTTTGCACGGAAATCAGATATGTCTGTCTCTTTCATTCGATTTCCCATTCCGCGCGTCTCTCTCGTCTAAGAGCTGCTGATCAAGGTAACCGTAGAGTTTACTGACCGTGGTAGCGATTAACGTGAAAAGTTTTGCATTAAATGGATCGCAACTCGAATTTAATGTTTGTCTACCTACCGGCAATAAATTGGATGATTCAAAAATCATTAAAAATGGGCATTTTCATAAAAGTTTTCACTAAATCACTAGATTTAAAAAAAATCGCTAGATCTAGTGAAATTTCATTAGACCTCCCAATAAACATTTCACGGTACTAATGGTAACACCTAATATAACTAGGTGAATATAGAATATATAAAGGTAACGAAGTTATATAAGAAAGGTTTCAGTAGGCACCTAGAGTCACCAAGGTTTGTTAAGGTTTTATAAAATTACTGTAAGTTACAGGTATATAATGAAGTGTTATAAATATTTCCATCACCATTTTATAAAACCTATAGTAATCGTTACTAAAATGTATATAACAAGTTTGTATAAGGCTTGCCATTACCTTTATTATAAAACTAATATTTCCTAGGTTATATAGCAGTATAGGCCTGTCCAACACGCTGTCACTTTGCTTTGTTTGTACTACAGCAGCCATCTTTTGTTGGTAAGTTAGGGTTTTCGACAAGCCTAAAGAGCACCATACACGTTCAGTAATCTCATTACCTGAATTTTCGCGTTTTTTCAATCATACTTAATTCAATAATTATAGCTAGATATGCTTTTTTCTTAAATAATGGACATGTAAGGTGTGAAAAATAATGACAGGGAATGATGGGGAAATTTTTAGTAATGATGTTTCTGTAATGATCTGCTGGAATGACATTATTGCTGAACGTGTATGGTGCCCTTTAGGCCTGACAAAAATCCTAACTTACCAACAAAAGATGGCTGCTGTAGTACAAGCAAAGCAAAGTGACAGCGTGTTGGACTGGCCTATTGTTAATTACCTTTATAAAATTTAGGAAATAATAGTGCTTAGGTGTGTATACTATAAAACTTTTGGTAATCAATTTAGTGAAAAAAATTCCTTGTATAAACTTCTATTGAAGCATGTTATCCTTATAAACCTTGATAATGCATCATGGCTTCTTTTGTATTTGACACATGGAGTGTTTATAAACTCAACTATGGAGAATGACTTACTAAAATCCTGAAAAAAGGTAAAATACAGTAGTGCATTTCATCGCAAAGTTTCAAAAAACTTTTCCAGAATTTTAAAATCAGTACCTTTATCATTCGGTACCTCAAAAAGTGTAAATTCATATCAGGTGTCATCATCAAATTCATTAAAAAATTGTACAAAATCTATATTCTATACACAAAAACGAAATATTAGAGCAAGATGTAAATATTAAAAACAAAAAAAACCATAATAATGGAAATAGTGAAACCGCTTTACTTATTTGTGACAATATTAAGACTCTCAGTGAAATGGATCATGAGGCACAATGGTTAATGAGGGCAATTTGTGCCCTGGTTCTTTAGTGTGTACTATTTTAAAAGACATTACTACTAAACCACACGATCACATAAACATATTTTTTCAGGTTATAATGGATAATTGACATAAATGTCATTTCCATATGTAACCAAAGGTATATAACATCACTACAAGTAATATATGTTGCTAGAATATTTTTAAAGGACATTTGAGGGCCTTTAAGTTTTATAATAACACTTCTAAGAACATTAGATTACTCAAGAGTATATAGTGAACCTAAAGCTTTATAACAATACTGTTTAAAGTTATATAGTATTACTTGAGTTTATATAAGGTCACTATGAGTGATATTAGTTTCCAGTGTTTATAAGCGAACTACACATTGCTTCTGCCATGATGTTGAGTTAGAATGGAGACGCCATTTAAGGCTCCTTATTAAAATATAACATTTGACTTATTTTTACTATCTTGAAGCCAAAATATGCACTTGTTTGATGGAATCTTATAGAGGCAACACTTTTATCGACTTTTTATATGAAATTTCTAAAAAACGCATTTGTGTAATTTTCAGATCCGTAAATTAAACTTGACTGTTAAAGGGTATTTTAGAAGTCCCTGCAATTTTTGGGACTATTTTGTTCATGTTTGCAGTAATAAATCGCTCGCAATAGAATTTCGATCTAGGGGAATGCGAAAACTTAGTAAATAAAGTTCCTACAGTTGATTATATTATACATCCATGTTCATTTTATTTCATAAAATGACAGAAAAGGTTAACTTGGAATATTTGAATGCGAGAAGAAAGTAGGTACATATAAATGATATGCGTCCAAGAGAGAAAACATATATTTGCGTAACAGAAGACAGAAATACAATTAAGTAAAGGTGATCTGGTGACAGAAATATTACCAACACCATTATATACAAAGTTTATAGGAGTAACTGAAACATTTATATAACTACATTTCATCACCAAAGATAATAGTCTTAAGTTATATAAGAAGTTATATAAAGGTAACGAGAATATTTCTATTACTATTGGTTATAAACTCTGAAGTTATATACTCTTACTAAACAAAGGTGTTGGCGACCCTTATAAACTGCTCCATTTAGGTGTTTTAAGAAGTTTATAAGGGTAAGAGAAATATTACTAATACTATATTATATAACTTAAAGTTAGTTAAGCTTAGTGATGGCAAATTTACGGTTACTATTATATAACCAAAAATGTTTATTGGGCTGGCAACACTGGGGAGTACTGTAAAATGACAATTAGGTTTTTAGTTGGCCGGCCATGTTTTTCTTGTTATATAAAAATATTCAAGGTCAATCTCACAATTAGGAAGTTTCCATTTTTCTCATTTTCTCGTAATAAATAGTCGTGAAAATCTAAAAAATATCTGTATTTTTTTTTTAATTATCCCTATAAATAAAAAAGTTATGGTCCTTCCAAGTTTAAAATGCCGCTATCATCTGGGCTGAGCTCGATTACGTCACAATACATGATTCCGCCAACAGCGAGCGGACGCGGGCACCTTAAACTCGCTGGCAGGCACCGGCAGTTTATAGCCAGCTTGCATTTAAGAGCCGAAAAAGTTACTAAAACATGCAATTTTGGCACGTACATATTTTTCGAAAAACACCATTGGGACGGCCGTATGATGTCGCGACGTAAAGAGGAAGTCTTCCAGATAAAACTGATCGTAAATTGCACGGCGAAATTCGAAAATTCAGCTCGGCACGAACGAATCAAAAGTGACATTTTGTGACATTTCAGAAAATCGAGCACACACACTAAATAAAGGGAACATACAGCGTGCCGCCGGCATGGCAAGTCAGCGCGTTGTGTATTGTGACGTCACGGTGGACTTCAGCTGAGGCGAAGTATTCAAATAAGAAATTGAATAAGTTCGTGAGTTTTTCAGATATCGAGATAATTTTTTTTTTTGTTTGACTAGTTATCTGAAAGACTACTAAATGAGGTTGAATGTACATGATATTTCTAAAATAGGAAACTTCCTAATTATAATTATCAATAATTATCACTTTTTCGTTAGCAAATTAAGGTAGAATTACAAGAAACGACTGAAAATTACCGTGGGAACCGAGAAGCAGCCCACTTTTTTAAATTTGCTGATTACGTGTCTATGCAAATTTTGTATGGATATTAAAATCATTATTATTTCTGAGGGGCTCTTGTTTTTTGGGCCTTTCTTATGTAGTTTTAACGATAAACTGCCGTTGGTTTTAATTTTTTTGTCATACCAGATGGCTTTTTATTACCTTTTAAATCGGCCTTAGAGAGGTTATATTGCTCTACGCTTTATACATTTCAAATTCCATTTTATCTTCAATAAGTCTGATGGTGTGTTTGCTTAAATCAGTTTAGAAAAAATAAATGCAATAATAAAATTATTTGGATTCCTTCGTGGACATTCTTATAGCTTCTCAGTTCTAATATGGACTTATAAGAGTTTTAAAAACCAGTTTTAAGGTAGGCTTCTAGGTGTTTTCTAGAAATGCAGGAAGCTAATAGAAAAGCTTCTGACAGCTTTAAAATAAGTTTTAAGGAAGGTTTTAAAACGGCCCGAACAAGGTTTTCAAGAGCAGCACTATGCCTCACTAAGGAGTTTTATGATGGAATTTAAAAAGGCCTCAACAACCTGAATAAGGGTGGGCCCTTTTAGTCTACAAGTCGCTTTATGATGGTATTAAGGATATTGTTACAGCAAAATAGATTTTTCAAGGCATTTTATAAATAGTTTTATAGCACCCTTGTATACATTTAAGAAACTAAAATTGTTCCTTGGGAAAACCAGAGTTGATTTTAGGTGGTTATGTATCGGCGCATAAAGATTTGCATCCATGTATGAAACGATATCTTACCTTGAAATTTTTTTTAGCGAACTCCGTGTTATCCAAAGTTGATAAAGTCAATTTATTATTAACACTCACTTGTAGTGAACTGGAGGTATAAAGGGATGTCCTTAACACTAAACTAACACAAACAAGTATTTTTCACTGCCGGTTACATGAATAAAGTATATTACTATCTGTTTAAATGTTTTGGAGTTAAACTTCGACACATTTCTTTGAAAATTCATTTATATTGCGAGACGTCGACAGATGTAACTGGGGCATACTTAAAATATCTAAACTTTTACGAAGTCATCACATTCATGCCAGTTTGGAATTTTGTTTGTACCCTCAGAAAAATTTCTCCCTGTAGTGGAAAAATATATTGTCGAAGATCGAACACAGCGTTTATTGCATAAACTGTAGTAAATTCTGATGGTGGCTGATATTGAATGGCTAAAGTCTATAAATGCCTGTTGCGCCTGTGAAAAAACAACCTGCATCATTTGGACTTAACTGCTATATTACGGATTTTACATTTTTAAAATAACAGTAAATAATAGTACGATGCTGCCTTTACCCAAGTTCCCCACTGTGTTATAATGGATTCTGGAGGTAATGGAGTATTTGGTAGAATTCAGTGAAATAACCGTACAGGACTTGGTGCTTTAAGAAAAACTTTCTTTACACTAGATATCAGATTATCAACATTAGAATAGCACCCCCTAATAGTTTCAGCAATCCCATGAAGCCCTTGTGTTAAATGTTACATGAAGTATATTCCGATATGCTTCCTTCAAAAGTCTTCTGCAGCTCTCATATAATTCACTCGATTGGTAAGAAATTATAAGAACTTGTCCTTATTTTCTGCATATTTGTCACCCCGAAAGTCTTGTAGACTTGAATTTACTGCCTCCGCTATAGTGTGAGAATTTGTAGCTTCTAAAACTTTAGAAGCGATCTCTCATTGAACAATTTTCCTCCAATGCACCCATTAAAACATTCGCTACCTTGAACTTGCATGCATTGATTGTTTCATCTACGCTAAGCCAGATGTACTTCCCATTAAGCTCACGAAATTTTCTCTCTGTTTTCACACCCCATTAATAAATATTTTTTTCAAAAATTGCCTAAAACGTGGATTGTTTAATTTCAACCACGGTATGTTACATCCTATCATAAATTCCTCTAAATCTAAGTTAAAAGTATGTTGCATGCCATTGTAAGTAAAGCCACCTAAGGTTTATGGTTTCCTGAGGACATATGTATATTAATATTTGTGTTGCATGACTACGAAATTGATTTGTCACATCTAGTGCAATATAATTGTCTACCATCAAATTGTAAATCGGCAATATCGCTTATCCATGAATTTACTGTAGCTTCCATCGGTTTAGCATGATGTGACATTTTGACTGCGCGTTTTTAGTTCCTACGTCCGAATGAATCCACGTTATGCGAAATACTGTCTGATCGTGTTATCTCCTCTCCGCGCTAGGGCCGTCCGTTGTGCTTCAGTAATACTGAAATTTAAAAAAATCTATTACGCATTATCTAATAAAGTGCATTCTCTGACAAAATTAAGTTACACATTAACATTGTAAAGTTAAAGAAAATTCACTTAATATGTTGCATGGCTTTCTGTTTTTGTAGTTGGGGGAATATTTTAATATATTATATCTGTAAATCCATCCCTGGAATCCGATCGGTAAATTTGACCTCCGCTCATAAATTTAGATATAAAGAATATGTGTCTTGTAAGAAAAGAGCAATTTGATTAAGATTATTATTGCATTTAATTCTATTTTTTCAAGCATACTTTGTCTTACTAAGTCAGTAAATTATTCTCTTATCTTTATTGTGTATTCGCAAAGCCATACACCAATAATTATACAAGATAAAAATATTCTTAATCATGATTACATACAGTAACACCTTTAAAAAGAAAATTCTCATTTTATATCGTTGAATGAAATAACATACTTCTTAATGATTCAGATATATTTAATTACATTTATTTAGATTGCCAGTAGCTCTAATAAACAATTCTTTGTTAAAAGTATATGCCTTTAGATAGTGAACAAATATGATGTACTTTTTGTCTCATAGACTACTCCTTTTATTGAAAATAATATACTAAACTATCACTGAAGCAGTTGACTGTTTTCTCTTGTTTTATTTCACTTTTTATTACCCGCTTTTTATTTGGATATGCAGCACCGGGTCTATCATGCTTCATTGAGCTATAGCTCTTCCTGCGTAAGTGCCACAGAGTTTTTTGATGCTGAAGACTTGCCAACCGAAAAGCCTCCTAGCTATCGGGATCATGAGGGAGGAGAAGAGGAATCAGAGGTGCGTACAAGGTCTGAGAGCAGCTCAGAGGCTGGGTCGCTTTCTAGTGGTGAAGGAAGTATTAGCTCAGAATCTGAGTTGGGTACGGAATTGAACCCGGTTAACAGCTTAGAAATTGGAGGTAGGTGAAAATATTTACTATTTTGGTTATTTCATTTAAAAACAATCTAAGAAATGTTTATTTTGAGAGTGAATAATTTTCAGATCATTTTACTTACCCATTCTCAAAGTACTCTATATTTGTAGCCCAGTCGACAGAGGAAATTTTATAGTAAAATCTCCAAAAACTTGCAAAATGAATTTTTTTTTTTTTTTAATGAGTTCGTGACAGTATAGAATAATATCCTGAAATGTTTATACATGCTCAGATGCAGAACAAAAAAAAGTGAGAAAAAAAATTACGTCATGGTAGGAAAAAATAAAAAATACTGGTGGATAGACCACGTGTTTCTAAACAAAAAATGTCCTGATAAAATTTATCGCTAAAGCCACGGTATTCCTGCAAAGAAATAGTGAAGTAACTAAATGCGTACTATGGAACCTTTAAAAATTCTTAGCAGTTCTAACTAGTAAAATAAAGCTTTTATCTCTTTCTGATTACACATTTTTCATAGTGAATAGGAGGAAAAATAGTATGGAAGGAAAATGTATAATGAGCAAAATGCATACTGTTAAAAACTCCCCATAATAATAATATGGCAGTAATTTTAATAAAATATATTAAATATTATAGACACTGTTTAGTTCAAAAGGACATGCTCAACTAACTCGCTTTGGGGTATCCCTGCCGCTAAAATGCTGACATGTTTTGACTAATGTGAGAGAGTTATCGTCTTAGATTGACGACAGAGAACCCGCAAAGTTAATATAATGAATCATTTAATTGAGTAGTATATTTAAGATTTATTTATTTAACAATCGGCCAATCCTGATGTGGAGCGTCCTCGCGACTGCGCCTTCTGTAGTACACTGGACTACGATTTTAGTGCTACTACTACTTACTGACCTTGTATGTGGCTCACTGGACCAACATTGTGCAAATTTTTCCTGGTACACTGGACCTCTCTGTGGTTTACCCGACCACCCTTGTAATAGTTCACTGGACTAGTTTTGCTCGGTACACTGCAGTTGTGGTTCACTGGACCACCCATGCAATAGTTCACTGGACTATTTCTGCTCGGTACACTGGACCGCTTTGTGATTCACTGGACCACCCTTGCCATAGTTCACTGGGCTATTTTTGCTCGGTACACTGGACTGCTCTGTGGTTCACTGGACCACCTTTGCAATAGTTCACTGGACTATTTCTGCTCAGTACACTGGACCGCTTTATGATTCACTGGACCACCCTTGCCATAGTTCACTGGACTATTTTTGCTCGGTACACTGGACCGCTCTGTGGTTCACTGGACCACCCTTGCAATAGTTCACTGGACTATTTCTGCTCGGTACACTGGACCGCTTTGTGATTCACTGGACCATCCTTGCAATAGTTCACTGGACTATTTTCGTTTGGTACACTAGACCGCTCTGTGGTTCACTGGACCACCCTTGCAATAGTTCACTGGATTATTTTGGCTCGGTAGACTGGACCGTTCTGTGGTTCACTGGACCATTCTTGCAATAGTTCACTGGACTATTTTCGTTCGGTACACTAGACCGTTCTGTGGTTCACTGGACCACCCTTGCATTTTTAACTTACATAAGGAATACGCACAAAAATATCCTTACAATTACAGTTTTCCTTACACTATTATTAATTGTTTTCCTTTTTTCTTTTTGCAATATGTTACTTTTTGACGTTTTATACAGAGTCTGATTGAGGTTTAAACAATCTCAAACAGTCACTCGCTACTATTCCTTTAAAACGTCTTCTATGTTTTGAAAATGATGCTACTCTATAATGATCATTTCCCAATACTGCTGTTATCTGAACGGGGCCGATATATTTTGGTACCAACTTGCCACTCGTCAAACCCGTGACCAATAATTTATGTTCTACTAATACTACATCTCCTACTTTATATTGTTTGGTCTTTGTTCGGTGCTTGTCGTAGGACCTTTTTCATTCTTTTGGCTACTAATTCGCTACGACTTTTTGCTTCAGTTCAGTCTAAGGTTTGTTCTTTTTCCAGTTCTCAGTCTCAGCTCACTCTCCATTTCTGGTATAAAGCTATAAAGGAGTTCGCTTGGAGCTACATTTGTATTCACATTTACTGTCGAACTGATGCCTCGTTGGACTTTCCATATCTCTTTGTCCTATTTATCATGTTCTCCCTCAGTACTAGCTCTTAACGACTCTAGTATTTTTCTGTTCGTACATTCTATTTGTCCATTACTGCGTGGTAAAGCAATAGCATTTTTCACATTGTTTAACAGAATATTTTTCACAAAATTGTTTAAATTCACGACAATCAAATGCTTTACCCCTATATGTAATAACTCTTTTTGGTGGATGCACAATTTAATAATTTGTTCTAACTTTTGACAAGCGTGTTTGCTTTTAGTATCGGGTATTGCTTCCACCCAAACAAATTTATTATTGCCAAAACTTGTTTATTTCCCGTTTCTGTTTTACAAAACGGGCCTACATGATCCACGTGCAAAGTGTGAAATGGTTCTGCCACTTTGTCGATCAGATGTAGCTTACCTTCCCTTTTACCAGTGTGTCCTTTTGACACCATACACGCAATACAATTACTAACGAATTTCTTTATAAAGCATTTCATGTTGTTAAACCAATAAGTATTTTTGATTGCTTGTAAGGTTCGTTGCCAACCAGGATGTCCATTATCATCGTGAAACATTTTTACCACTCTCCACCTGAATTCTTTTGGAATTAAAATTTTAGGAGTACCTACCATCGACGTCTTTGCAAACTTTGTTATCATGCAGACTATAGCATTGTAGTGCCTCTTTGTTCAAATGGTGTTGCTTAATAAGCTGTATATCTTCATCCTGGGCTTGAACTACGCAGACCCAGTCTCCCTCTTTAATCATCAGTGCTGTAACGGGATTTCTGCTTAAATTATCTACGTGGCACATATGAGTACCCGGTCGATGCTTCACTGTGAAATCAAATTCTTGCATTGCCAACCACTACCGTCCTATCCTTCATGACAAGTCTTTCTTTGTCCATATTAACCTCATGACATTGCAATCAGTTATGATGGTGAAATGTCTCCCATAAAGGAAATTTCCGATACGTTTCGCCACTTCGTATTCGGCTAATCTTTCTAACTCGTAACTATGGTATCTGGTTTCTGCGTCGCACAATTGGTGGCTCATAAGGCGACAGACTTCCAAATATTGCCATCTTTCTGTTTTTGCATTAAAATATCACTTTTTCCTAATTTGCTAGCATCCATATGCAGTTGAATTTCTGTCTTAGGATTTAATATTGCTAGTGTTGGGGCACATACCAAATTTTTCTTGAAGTGTATAAAAGCTTAAGCCTGTTGAGCAAATCTTCTATTAGTGGTAGGAGATACCGATCTTTCAGTTATTTGATATATTTTCGGTAATTAACTACCATTCTAAAATCACCTGTTTTCTTTTTTTATTAAAAGAATGGGACTACTAAATGGAGAAATAGTCGGTTCTATATCCTTCATTAATAAATCATTTATTATTTCGGCAACTTTTTCTCTTTCAAATAGAGATAAGCGTTAAGGTTTATATACAACTGGAACAGCTGATGTAAGCTCAATAATAATATTATTATGCATTTCAATGTCAATGTTACTTAAAAGAAAAATGTTTTCACCGACACACTCTGGAAATTGTTCAATAAGTCGATGAACACTTTTATCTTATCGTTTTCATTATTTTTATTATTCCATAAGCCTCGAGCTAAGCACGTATTTTTATCGACTTCTAATGTTTGTAAACTAAGATGTAAAATGCGTAGCATACCCGTGCCTTAACAGAATTGTATTTTATTTGAAGGAATTATTATTGTGGTGCCGCTTCGGTTTTGTTGAGAGTGGAAAACGCTTAACTCGCAATTATCTACATCAGATGTTACAGCAATTACATTTATTCCGGGTTTAATAACAGTAGGCATCTGTGTATTTATTTTGACATTATTTTTTTCTACTGCGTCCCATGGTAAATTAAAGTTTTGCTCTGTCAACTTTAAATATTCAGATGTTTTATAAACATAGACACCTTCGCACTCCGTAATCGGTTGGCCTATCAATAAGTCTGTTGCTTGCAAATTATCCGGCACAACAAAGAGCTCTGTTGTCACAGTAATTTCATCTGTCTCAATTTTTGTGTTTATTTGACCTAGAGGATTTACTGTAGCCCCTCCATAACCTATGATTACACTATTCGTGGTATTCGGTTCTATTTTTGGACCTAGTTTATGAACGACACTTAATTTAATTGTGTTACAACTACTACCAAAATCAATGTATGCGGAAAAAGCTTCCCCGTTTATCTTAGCAATTTTGTAAAATTTGTCATTTTTCGTGTCATGTTTTCCACTGGATACTAGTTTTAATTCGCGGTTCGAGGTTTTACCGAATTTTTGTCTTTTCCAGCACTCATTTCGTTATGACCTTTCCGTTTGCAAAATAAGCAGTTTTTATTCGAAACATACTTTAAACAGTTAATTTTTTTGTGTCCCTCAAGACCGCACAAAAACATTTTAGTCTTTTCCTATGTCTAGAATCTTGATCAACTGGTCGATTATTTTTGAAACTACGAGTAGAGCCTACTTTATAATTATTTTTGGCAACTTGTTCACTATTCGCAATTAAAAATTGTAGTAATTGCTTGCACTTACGCAACTAGCAGCTCGAATACCTGGCTTTAGAAACGGATCGTTGATGGTGTTTGCAATTACGCCCACAATCACCCTGTCCTGTAGTTTGCAGTACTGACCAAGGAATAACTTCTGATAGAAGAAATCGATTAAACTTTGTGATGCACTCCTCTCAATATTCACTAGATCCTCTAATTTGCTTAAAACGCACTGCTGTACCAGGAAACTAGTAATTTTATCCTTCCACTCTTTCCAAGTAAGATTTAAATTTTCTTGATTATTATACCACGTTTTCGCGTTGCCTTTTAGTCTATTAATCATACAATACACACGTGCTCTTTCGTCCCAATCGAATAAATCAGCTGTAATGACAATACCTACTATTTAACCACTGAGTAACGTACATCAATTAATCGAAGTTTCCGCTAAACACTGTTTACACTGTCAATTTTACCGCGATAAACACTGGACTTATTACTTAATTTTCACTTTAAAGTTTTTACTTTTGTTTTGGCTAGATTTAGTGTCACTATTACTGCTAAGCACTACTCGGAAAACTGTCACTACTATCGGTAGGCACATGAGACTATCCCACTTCTGATTTGTTAGAAACTCCCCATAATAATAATACGGCAGTAATTTTAATAAAATATATTAAATATTATAGCCACTGTTTAGTTCAAAAGGACATGCCCAACTAACTCGCTTTGGGGTATCCCTGCCGCTAAAATGCTGACATGTTTTGACTAATGTGAGAGAGTTATCATCTTAGATTAACGACAGAGAACTCGCAAAGTTAATATAATGAATCATTTAACTGAGTAGTATATTTAAGATTTATTTATTTAACAATACATTTTTTTGACATCATAGAATAATAGATCACTAAAAAACGTTATTTTCTATGTATTTTTTATTTATTTTTTCTCGGAATTAAAGGATAAAAAAATAATTTAGTTTCGCTGAGAATTTAAACACGTTCAAACGAAGCAAGTTTCCCGCCATTTGCGTGTGACGTCATCGGGCATTAAGCATTGGCAATGTTTAGTAGTATTATTTTCAACAGATATTTAATCTATGTACTTAGTGGTGGCAAACTATTTAATATAAAAAAGTTATATAATCTGAGACGAAAAACAACAGCTAATGTTGATAAAAATATTAAAATATTGCATGATGTTTACATATTCTCTCTCAGGTATCTAAATCTAACTGCAGTAAAAGGATAAAAATGAGCGTAAACAAATTTATTGTTAAGAATAATGAATGATGCATCTTTGTCTCATTTCTGCACTGATATAATCGGTATTATTAGCAAAAAAGAGCTCATTATAAATTTGTCGATTTTCGGCAAATTGTCAGTTTGAGCTTGCACAAAGTCGCTGTTTGTCATTTTTACCATTTAAATAAATTAATACATTAATGATTTTTACAAAAATAAACAAATCGAGATTTAAATGCGAGCAGACTACAATTTAACATTTAATTAACACACAATTTAATATTTCAGCACTAGCAGATGTAAACTTTCAAAGCTTTCAAACTCGTCACTTGTCTCCGCACTTTTCTAAATTTACCGCTGGGTGGATTAAATACGAAGCTGATTGGCTATGTTTTTTAAATTAGTCAATCATGTAATGTTATTACTTACTGGTGCACTCCACCGATGAATTTAGAAATCTGCGGTCTATGAATCAAACCAAAACGTTATGCCAGATGACGTCAGACTAATGGCGTAGCGTTTATAGTCACGTGGTTTTTTTCCGATAAAATTTGAATTTTAAAATGATATTTTTTTACAAAATAATTTTTTTTTTAGTTTCTTTTTTATTATATACTCAGCTTATATAATATGTATAATGAAAAAATAATAAATTAACGCATTTTTAAAACTCATGCATCTTGCTCATTATGAACGCATACACAGACACCACACATAGTCGCTGGATCGAAGCAGATCTGCCGTGCTGTCACTTGCATGAATTTTTACCTGGCTTTACTGTATTGTATTTATCACAGGTACACCTATCCACGTTTCAACTTATATCCAATGGATTCCTTATACATTTGTTAATTTAATGGAAAAGCTCCAGAATTTATATTCAAAACTTTAGAGGGTTATAAGGATAAGATCATGAAAATCGCTATTTCTGATCATGATGGGATTGATCATATTTTCGAAAAAATGCATACAAGTAAACGAATTTGTGTTATTTTATTTTTTCCAATGGGTCAAGTTCTCGGCAAGTTACAGCCTCTAATATATTTATTTATCAAAAAAATCATCAAGCAAGGAAATTAAAATGATTTGAGATGTATTTTTTTTTTTTGAATCCACGTTACTACAACTTAATAAACCATAATAATCATGAAGTGTACATACTTTTTAACAGTTCTCGATGAAGAAAGAATTTTTTTGAAGGGCTCTTATTTTTTTCTATATTTTTTATTGTGACAATTGAGTTTTGGCGTGATAATATATATAAGTATATTTTTCCCATCCATTCTTTGCTTGTATTGTTTAAAACAAAAAAGCATCGGAAAGCTACATTTCCATCTTTTAAATGAACCAACACTCATATAGATTGAACAAATTCTGATTTAGTGACATGTAATTCAGTGCGTCGGTGGCACAGTCATGTTACTTGATTATTTTTTCCGGGAATACTGTGGCTTTAGCAATAAACTTTGTTAGGGTATTTTTTATTCATGAACACGTGATCTATTTTTTATTTTTCAAACTTTTGAAAAAATGGATGAAAAAATTTTGTTTCACTTTTTTTTATGTTCTGCATCCGAGCGAAATGTAAACTTTTCAGGATATTATTCTATACACTTTCACGAACTCATTAAAAAAATATTCATTATCAACGACTGGGCTACTGGGCTACTGATTAGATTTAGCAAAGAAAAAACGAATTGAGTTTTATGTGTGTCTGTGTTTTGTGTGTGCTTAAGGCACATTCATTATTATCTCTTCAGTAGCTTGAGCAGATTCAACATTCAATTGTTATGAAGTGATCAAACTTAAAAATGATTGAGTTTTTAAATTAAATATCCAATAAGCTTATTTATGTGAAGCTTTTGCGTGTTTTATTGGTGTTCGTTTTCTTTGATATTTGAAGGACATTGAGACATGGTTGATTTTTGATGAGTTAATTATAAAATCGGTAAATAAGAAATCGCCTAATATGTATACTGAAGTTAGCAACTAGTGATGTGAAGTTAATCAGGCAGTTGGAAACTATTGATTGATTTATCAGTGCTTTCCATTTGAAAGTTTCTGGAACGAAATTTTGATAAAAATGAAAGTTTCCAATAAAATGTTTGGAATATTTGAAAATTTCCGAAATTCCTGGAAACTTTCGGAATATTCAAATATTTTATTGAAAATTTTCATTTTTATCGAAACTTCATTCCGGAAACTTTCATAAAGAAAGTTTCCTTTACCCATCTCTGATTTTTATCAAAACCGTTCTGGAAACTCCCGAAAATTTCTTGGAAACTCTCATTGGAAAGTTTCCTTTACCCATCTTTGCTAACTAGTATTGTTGTGTCCAGATTGATGTGATAATATACAACAAATTAGGTAACTTCATATTAAATATGGAAAGTGTGAAACGGTTTCGATTGCTTAATACATAAATAATATTTAGGTTGGTTCATGACACAATTGACTGGTTAAGACAAGTTAAGTTATTAGCAATTAATTGCCCAATAAATTGCTCAAGTTTAATTTTTTTACTTAAAAGTCATTTTGAAGTTATTCAATACTTTTTTAAGCCTGGGACTACACTCGTGGATTCTCCACATTTTTCCCCACTCTCTCCCATTATCCTACCACCTTTCCTACTGTCCCACCATCACTGAAATTTATATGTCCGTGATGTGTTTAGTTCAAAATATACTAACATGAAATATAATAAATACAAGGTCAAAATTATCTGCTTTCACTCTGTGGAAAAAATTTGGTTCTAGAGAGTGTAGCATTTTTGTGGAATTTTCGTTACAAGCAAACTGAAACTTCACCCTATTTACCGTAACCATTATTTTTTTGCCATATATAATATAGTAGTTATCAGAAACGTACATCCCATAATATACAGATTGAGAGAAATCGAAAATCTTCAAATCTGCTTATGTTTAATAATTTCACAAATTCAAAAATGCCTTCGCTTTTTGATTTGATGATAGAAAGTACGTCAATTTTATTTCTCGTAGTAATTTATCAGACTAATCTAGTTTCACAACATTGTAGAAGGGCTCATAAGTTTTTGTTGTTCTTGCGACTGTGCACCACCTTTTGAAATTGTAAACATTGACTTTATTGCCCTTATTTTCTATAGTATCAAACATACATATCATACTCCATTTCAGAGAGTTCAGACTTCATGAATATCATTCTGATTTGTAACTTCAATCAGTAACATTGTAACAGAACACGAAAACAAATTTACCACTAAAATAATGTTCCCAACTTATCGAATATGTATAGCACTACTCCTTATTTGAAATTAAGGGAATTTCAGTTTGGAAAATCCCAAGTCTCCTTGTTATTATAATGGTTTTGATTGTTAATCTCATTTGACATAAAATTGAATTTCAAATAATGCAATTTTATATATGCGATATAACGAATTTGACATCACACATTCATAGTTGACTTGAAGTGATAATAGTAATAATTTATTCATCACATAAAATTACATATTACAAATTACATACACAAGGTTGTAGAGAATAAAATAAGTAATTGCATAAAACAACATATTATAATCCGAAACAAACATTACATTTCCCGATGTTCAGTAAGGAAGTAAAATACCATATTTAATAAATAATTATTTAGTGTTGATGTAAATTTATCAAAATTACTAATTTCTATAAACAGTGCTATAAACTTATTGTAGCAAATCATACCTCTAAGTATGTACAGGAGTTTTGTCCAATAGAAAGTCTTGAAAATACTAGATATAGATAATTTTTATTGCGTGTGCTGTGGGTATGTACTGAGCTATTTCTAATTAATAGATGTTTATGCTTTTTTGTATTTAAAACCCAATAGTGCCCGAGTAATTTTTTTTGGAAAACTTTTGGAAAAAATATTGATTGACCTCCATTTAGGGCTTGTCAAACCAAACCAAACCAAACCACATATTATTTATTCCTGTGCATTTTCACCAATTTTTTTGACGTATGATATATCATAACATAGGAAATGTACAATATTATTAAAAAAACTTATTTATTATAATTCAAAATATTCAATAAATTTAAGAGAAAGTAGCAGAATATATCACATAGAAGGGGTATGATATCTTCGAAAGCATGTGTCTGGATGTAATCCCATGTTACATTTGACACAAGAAAATTTTGTACATTTGCCACAATACCCACGTCTTTGTGTAGCAATTTTATCAATCAGGTGATCAGTTTTGTCAAACCTGACCTTTTTCAATATATTCCTACTACATTTTGGTTTGGGGCCAGCTAAATATTCAGTGGCAGTTAAACAATTCTCCTCAAAAACTGCAGAAGGGACACTTTTGGATAGACAAAACGATAAAAAAAGATAGATAGATAGATAGATAGATAGATAGATAGATAGATTTATTCATGTTAAAAATTATAAAATTGTACACACGTCAAACAGAGTTACACTTACAAATAGGTATAAACAATGATCATATAATAGACAAATATTGTGGGACAAACAATCGAAACAAATAAAATTTTTGAAGTAATAAATAATGCTGCTTAGTAACTACCCATGGATTTAGTTAAAATACGATTGATGTATAACTTTTTTTTTTAAGAAACTGCAGATAAACATACCCTTCCTTATTTTTCCTATTACTTCTCTTAATGAATCTAAATTAAAGCTAAGTCGCTTGATAAAAATTCTTCGACACTGTAAAAGGCATTTGAAAGTAGATATATTTTTATTCTGGTTTTAAATATTGTTTCATTTAAAAGTTTTATTTCGGGAGGCGTTGAATAACTGGATTCCATAGTATCCTGTACCATCCCTAGTTTTAGTAAGGCGTAGAAAATTTTGATGAATATTATACTTATTTCTGACATTATAAGAATGTAATTCATTGCGTGATGTATATTTGTGCAGGTTATTTTTTATGTAAATGAGACATTGGAGTATATAGGTACATGGTACTGTTAGTATATTTAATATTTTAAACTGTTCTCTACAGTCGTCTCTAAACTTGAGTCCTGTAATAATACGTATGGCCTTCCTCTGCACGGAAAACACGTTGGTAGATGAAGTCGCATGACCCCATACGAGAATCGCATATGATAATACCGAATGGATTAAGCCATGATATGCGGCTACCAATGCATTTAGGGAAATTTTGCCTTGAATATTTCTAAGCAAATAGATATTTTTGGAGATTTTTTTACAGACATAAGACGTATGTTGATCCCATAGTAGTTTCGGGTCCAAGTATAGTCCAAGAAATTTGGTTGATGGTGGATTATCTACTTCTTCCATATTTCTTAAACTGAATACCATTACCTCAGTTTTTGAGGTATTTAGATTTAGATGGTTTGCTAGGAACCAGTTTTGTATATTTATCTGTATATCGTTGCCATCATTCAATAGTTCCTCAAGGTTACTATTTACATCAGTTAGATTGGTATCATCGGCAAATAGAATAGAGTCTATTCTGCCTGCTGAATTGGGCAGGTCATTTATATATATAAGAAATAAAATTGGGCCTAGAATGGAGCCTTGAGGAACACCATGTTTCACTGAGAGTAGGTTGGATTTAGTTCCATTGTAATTGACGTACTGTAGGCGATTGGACAGGTATGACTTTAATAATAATATACTTTCAACTGAGAATCCGTAGTATTCTAGTTTATTTAGAAGTATGTCATGAGACACACAGTCAAATGCCTTCGTGAGGTCCAAGAATTGAGACGATATATATTTCCCCTCCTCGAAACCAGAGTTTATGATAGAAGTTAGTTTATCGATGGCTAAAGTAGTAGATAGTTTATTCCTGAAACCATATTGGCTGGAGTTAAAGAGATTATTAGTTTCAAAATAGTTTGACAACTGAGTTTTTAATAGAAATTCATAGATTTTAGCGAAATATGGGATGACAGAAATTGGTCGGTGATTTGAAGGATCATTGATATCGTTTTTTTATATATGGGCACCACCTTGGAGATTTTCAAGCTGTTGGGGAATATGTTGTCCTCTATACACATATTAATTAATTTTGTCAGTGGTAATAAAATTGAGTGCATTATTGACTTAATAATATTTGTGTTTATGTCATATACGTCTTTACATGCTCTATTTTTTAGTGAGATTATTGCCTCACATACTTCTTGTGGGGTTACTTTTGTAAAAGTGAACTGATGTTCTGTAACTTTTTCCATAAAATCAGTATATGTAGCGCTACTTACAGGCATAGCTTTTAGAATTTCCTCTGGGATATTGACAAAATAATTATTAAATTCATCGCATGTTATTTTCTCTGTGTGATTCTTATTTACATTTTTATTACTATTAATAATTTTCCACATAGCTGTTTGAGGGTTTCCATGGTTATTTATATAGTTTTCATGGGATATCGTATCGCGCATTCTTCGGAGGTCATCATTGAACCAATTAATTTTGAAATTTTTTGAGCCATTTACCATACTGTCTAGGAAGACCCAGTCTTGGTTTGTTAAGTAAATATTTAAGGCTGTTAGACCCTGCTCGGTTATCGGTCTGTAGGTAATTCTCTTTGACATTGAATTGAATTTGATATTGGATTCTAATTGAATACCTAGGTGATCGGACAATCTTGTGTCTATGGAGGCAGTCTGCAGATTATTATTGCCTATGTTTGAAAAAATATTGTCGAGGCAGTGGTTATTCCTAGAGTAACCAAAATATGTTTGTGAAATGCCAAAAGAGTTAAAAATATTCTTCAGCGTTTTGGACTGTTGGTTACAATTGTTATGGAAGTGAATGTTGAAGTACCCCGAAATAATAATTATTTTGTCACTTTTAGTTAACAGATCGAGTGCTTTTTGAAGTAATTCTAGGAATATTTGAAAGTCTCCGTTAGGGGATTTATATAGCGTCATCAATCTAATATTTTGGTATTCAATTGCTGTAATCTCACAGTGTACATCTACAGAAATTTCATTGATATGCTCTAAAACTATACAGGTATAGCCCTTCAATGCATAGATAGCCACACCTCCATGGGATAATGTGGTCCTACAATGTTTGGAAATGAGATTATAGTTTTTTATACTTACGTAGTTAATTTCGTCGGCTGTACACCAGTGTTTGTTTATCAATAAGAAATTGTAACAATGATCGTTAAGGAATACTTCAAATTCATTTGTTTTATTTCTAATACTTTGAATGTTTAAATGCAGTATCTCAAATCTATACATACTTTTGTTGGGTACTATTTTTGACGATTTAATTGTCTCAATTGTTTGTTGTGTTTTAGTTTTAATTATATGTTTAAAATTAGGGTTTTCGTGGATTGTAATGCTTGAGTCGTTAGGTAAGTTATTTATAAAAAATCGTCAGGTCTACTATTATTTCTTTGTTTAAGAGAATCTCTGTACTTCTGGAAATCAAATCTTCGGAAAGCTACTCCTTTTGGCCACAGGTGGGGATTGTAGACATCTTCTTTAAAACGGAAATTTGCTCCTATCATCAGACTTTTAACTTTACTGGTTCCTGGACTGATATCTCTTACAATAAAATCTTCATTTTCATCTAGCTTTTTCTTTAGGTACTTCGTAATATGTTCTGTCGTTACGTTTTGTTTAACTCTGTATATGTACATCCATACTCTGGGTTCTTCTCCTGTGAATACGTCGTCCACTGCCTGTCCTATATTTCTTGGTTGTCTGACTTTTTTGTATCTTTTTGTTCTCTGGACTAGCTCAAAATCTTGTTCTTCATTTACTTCATTTTCTTCAGTTCTAGGAGCAAGTATTTTGCTAGATGATGAATTTGGATTTAGTTCAACGGTCATAATTTCATTCTGATTAGTAGTTTCGGTATTATTTTTATTGGGGTTGCTTTTCTTTCCTTGGTTGGTTTGAACTTCTGTTAATTCATTTTTGGTCTTTGATGGTTCTGTTATTTTGGCAGACCCTGTATTCGTTTTGTTGATTAGATTATCAGTATCCTTGGTAATTTTTTCTGATCTCTGTTTGTTTACAGAGTTATAAATTCTAGTTGTGTTTTTTATGCCGGTAATGTTATCTTTATCTGCTTCTTTTTTATAACTCTTCATTTTTTCTTCCAACAGATTATTATTCTTTAATAACAAATTGTTATTTACCTCTAATAGGACTTTATTTTCCATCAATAGTTTATATTTTTCTTCATTTTCACTCAGTAGTTTCTTCAGCATTTCATTTTCAAGCTTCACATTTTTTATTTCCATCTGTATTTTGGACTCGTTTGAGGTTACATTGCAACAATTTATTCTTCCATCTCCCTTTTCAGTTACTAAATTAGGGAGATCTCTTTTGAGACAAGACCTATGGTAAATATTCCCACAGTTCACACAGACTACACATGAACTAGATTTTGTTTTACAACATTTAAAAGGCTTATTTTTAGGAGCATCCAATGATTCACACACCTCATTGTCAACCATCTTTAAGTTAAAGTAAAAAAGTAAAAAAAGCCACATGTTGACTACCGATCCATTCAAGCAAAAGCAAATCATTGCCCAATACCATTTGCGAGATCTGATTCGTATACGATAGAGTCCTCTCATTTTATCGAACATATCCACACCTCCCATTCCTTGGTTATAGAGACTTATAAGTGTCGGTTGATCCACATCAACTTGCTTCTTTTGTTGTTTAGACCATCTTTTGCACGTGCCTTTTGTCAAACAAATGTCTTTGTTTTTGATGTTGGTTGCGATATTCACTTGACTATTGTCATGCCATCTGGTGAGTTGAATACTACTATTAGAGTCAATCAGAGTATGAGAAGTCCCTCGTTTTTCTTTTTGCAGCTCTTTTAAAGGAGCTTTCTCTATACGGTTAGAGCGATGGTACTAATACATTGAATTTCATTATTTTGCAGAAGTTCAAGTAATGGTAAGGAGTTGAAAAAATTATCCAAATATATGGTCGAATGCCTGTGTTGAATTTCAACAAGTACCCCTGGGGGGTTGTGAGGCACCAAAATTTAAAGCCATAGCGAATTGGCTTTCCTTTTATAAATTACTCCATATTGTTACGGCTAAAATAAGGCTCCATAGCCTCATCCAATGAAAGAGAAGTTCTGAAACTAAACTAACATTCATACCACCATCTGCCTACCGTTTGATATATCATAAGGAAAGTTTTTCCTCTGCTGCAATTACAGAAAGAATTGATATGACTATAAAATGGTATAAGTACATCCTATAATATCTATAAAGAATTACTACATGTCAAAGTCAAATAAATTACATCCAAATGAAAATTGTGAAACATAACCTTAGCGTGAGCTCATTTTCTGCTGCATAGAAATTTACTGGTTATAGAACACTCGGTTATAACTTATTTAAGTATAAAACAATCAAATTTTTGTCCTAAGCTTATTGTCTATATATGGAAATAACACTTTAGATGAGTAAAATCACTGAATTTATCACACTCGATTTGTTTACACTTCATTAGAGACAACCTAACCTCTGTATGGTAAATCATACAATAGGCACTATTGAGTTAAGATCAACAGCCAGTATGTGTAATGATGGAAAAGTGAGAATCTTGATATTTTTTAATATATCTCTGCAATGTGTCTGAGGATGTACTACAATGATACAATGTATAATTTTTCTTTGCATTATAAATGCCTTCTGAAAATGGGCCGAGGAGCCCCAAAATATAAGCTCATGACAAAATTATGTAGATTATAGAAGGTCAAAATATGCCAATCTCAGTATTACGTAGCTATCTTAGCAAGAAACAGGTATAAATTATGGAATTAATGTGATTTTCCCAGGTTATTTTTTTGATCTAAAACCACTCTCAAGAACTTTGTGCTATCTACGTGCTCAATAGATTAATAAATAATTTTTATAAAGGCACTTTTGAATTAAGATGGATAATGATAAATCTGAAATTAAATATTCTAAATATTACTTAGTGCTGATATGTACATCAGTGTCTCATCTTATTAAGCCTCTGTCAAGAATAAATAGTCTGATGTCACCTACATGTTGACTGTGGATATCGTGACGTGACTCATTTCACCGTGTATGTAAGATTGCCTTGTTTCAAATTCAATTTTATGTCAAATGCAACATATTTCAATGAAATTAATAATCCAAACTGTTCTGCATCCTAGATTATTTAGAGGAAGGTGAGCTTGCACTCACATGTACTCAGGCTTTATAGGTGGTTCTATTGTGCTATTGAGCTCCTCATTCCAACCAACCAACCAACAATTACGATGTACTTGAGGGGCAGGCCTGACGAGGTGCCACCTAATACTGGTCCAGAAATGCCCCAGTATGGATTCTCTTTTGTTGAGAGAGCAGGGCAATGACATGGCACATGCTCGACATCCAGATTACACCCTCTGCACTTGGGATTGTCTAGAACGCCCAGTGTATGAAGCTGTTTGTTTAGTCTGGAGTGTCCCATTAGTAATCTTACATAGATATTCAGATTACTCCTGGAGACAGTGCGTGCCTAGCTTACAACTGTGGTGTGGCCAGTCATTCTGCAATGTCTGCAGCTCCTTAGAGCACTCCAACAGTCCGCGTGACATTTGGGTGTATAGTTCTTTAACAGGGAACTGTGGACTGAATCTGAAAGTGCTATGCAGGGCATTCTAAGATCCCTTGCGGGCTAAAGCATCTGCTTCCTTGTTACCCTGAATTCCATCTTATCCTTTCACCCAACAGAATTGAACACTTTTGCAAGCACATCTAGGGCCTTTTTAATTTGAAGAATCAGTCCAGAGTGATTTCTATTACCCTTGCAGAATTTCTACTAGTTCCGCCTGGAATATAATGTGCCTAGCGGTATTGTTGAGGTGCAGATCTAATTCTTTTGAGTAGACCCCAGCTCCTGATCCACAGTCCATTTTTGAAACATTGGTGTAGATTGACACGTCCGGCTCATTAATTCGGGATGCGTTCAAACTTTCCTCAAAGTTCTTGTTAAAATTATATATAGGGAGATATGGTCGGTCTCCATTTCCAGAAGAGGAATTTGTATTGTAACCTCTTTTAGAATTCGAGTATGTTCCTTAATATACTATTGGCCTACAGATTGCAATCTCAGAGCAGTCCTCAATGCCACTTCCTCTATCAATCGATTCAAAGGAGGGATACAGAGTATAGCCTCCATTGCAGCTGCAGGGGTCGTTTTCATCGCACCAGTAATGCAGAGACGTGCCAATCTTTGAACATGCTCTAGTTGAAATGCTGCTGTTTTTTGCATAGATCTTGTCATAGCAGTATACAGCCAGAGGGAGATTCTGGGTGAAAACCCTCACCAACCAACTGCCTTGCGATGCTGTCAGAACGCCGCACTTGCCCTGCTTATTTTGTCCTCCATATGTGTCTTCCAATTTAGGGTGCGGTGCGGTATGACCCCCAGGTACTTGATCTCACTCGCTAAATGGAAATCAAAACTGTTATTATAATAAAGGGAACCTAATTTTATCTATATTAAAATTTGTGTATTGTAAATTTTATATTGTATGTGCATGTTAATGTGGATATCATCGCAAAGTGCTTATAAAAATTTTCTCATGTTCTTTGTTTATGGATAAGCTAGTTCGATTGAAGTTTATAGAAACGGTGGCTCCATCTACTAAAAGAGCATTATAACACAGCAGAGAAAGAGAGACAGCAGGGAAACTTGAATGGCGGGAACGATTTGCGCAGATCGTCGCGCACGAACCATTTTGGGTTAAAACCTTGGAAAACAGTGCGGGCGACATAGGTATAATTTGGGTACAATTTATTTAGTTCATAGACGTACTTAGTGTTATTGTGTTATTTATTGTTTAACATTTATCTATTATTTTCAAGTATGGGCTCTGTTTGTGCTGCAAAATATTGCCAGAACAAATGTTATTTGTGCAAAAAGTCTTTTTTAAATTCCCTACTGATCATAATAATAGGTAAGTAAAATTAACTGAAACTTTTTAGTAACAGATACTTGTATAGAGAATTAAATTTTCTACAAAAAAGAATGCGAGTGCATACGTGTGTATCTTTTTTAATACTTATGTACACAGGAAGCGTACAGTGTGGCTTAATGCGGATTGAACGAATTTAAATGCATATATTGCCAAAACAATAAAATATGGGTACTCTTTACCTGTAAATAAGGAATTATTGCAGGTAGAAAAATTTCGATGCGTTTTGTTTTATTTACATAAAATTGCTTAATTATAAATTATTACATAAATTCCATTCTATTCTGTTCTATGTATTTCATTTATTTACTTTTTACGCTGTTTAGTAGTGATGGATAAAAGCTGTTATTTTTTAATAACAGGTTTAAACTGCTACTGCTATAAAAATAACAAATCGCTGAGAAGTACTGACATTGATATACTGCAGCGCGCAGTTTGCAACTGTTAGTTCATAGACGTTATATTATACATTATGCTGCTGCCGCTGGCCGACGGGCAGAAAAAATCCTTTGATTTTTATGTTTTATAGAGGTATTAATTGATTTTTTCTTACGTTCATATACATATAAATAAAATATAAATAATTTTATTTATATAAATAATTTTTTAAGCCTCAACTTTTAATTATTATTATTTTATGTTAAATTAATAAAGAAATACCAGCATAGAAACACGCCCAACACAGCGTATGCAATGACAATATTGGAGATGCAGGTAAACGAAAATATACATATGGAGAAGAAAATATAAAAGCTCTGAACATATTATGATTTAAAAAACAGCTAAAAGTCAGTACATAAAGCGGATGGCTCGAGATTTCTACAGAAATATTCAACTCAACTAAACTCTGGCATTCCTTCATTTTTAAACTTGGTATGCGGATAATCGAATATATACACACGGAGAAAAAATCGAAAAGATTTGAATATGTTATGATTAAAAAGCAACTAAGAAGTATATACATAAAGCCGATGACTCAAGATACCCACAATAATATATTCAACTTCACTACATTAGCGGTTGCGTTGCGATTTCATTATCTGCTAGTGATAGTTTTCTGAATAACAGTTTAATAGCAGTCAGCAAGAACATTTTTACTACGTCGTGTCGTTGATTGAAGAGTCTATTCACTCAACGGTCGTGTTTCTTATCTGTTATTTTCGTACAGAAATACCAGGCTGCTAATGCTATTTACAAATAACAGTTATAAAATAACAGGTTGTTAAATAGCAACTCATCTCTACTTTAGTTCGCAAGATGCCTCGGCGTAGTTAATAAGTCATATAACGGCTATATCTGTTTGTTTGGGCTTTTGCAGGCGTGCCAAGAACATGGAATTTTGCAAGTAGATGTACTAAACATTTTCAAGCACACAGACTGTTTAATTTGAATTGGATAATACGGTCCTGTCGCAAACATTTAAATTGTTTGGAATCCAACTGTGACTTTTTACCCGAAATGGCGACTTCAAGGTGAATGATTTTAGTCACGCCAACACAAAGGAGTTTCTTTGCTGTCTCTCTATCTATGCTGTGATTATAATAAAACAGTAATAATTATTAATAAGCTGTTTATGGCAAAATACCTATTGTATTAAAACTAAAAACATTTACTTGTAAATAAATGAATACTACACAATTGCCGAAGCAAATTTTTAGCTACAATTTGTTTATTAAGAAGATCTCTCTTCATTTGGCACATTGCACCCTGCTCCCCACTGATCTAATCACCTTACTCATTCTTAAAGAACAGATTAAAACATCAAGATTAGTAGACTATAAGGGTGCCTCATGTTCCCCACCAAAAAATATTAGCCAATGAGCAGCTGGTGTGAAATCACACCAGAAGCAGAGTTAGATCCAAAATATTGTAGAGTGAAATTACTTAGAGAAGATAACCGTAAGTCATAGCTTCGTGCATCGAGTATATTTGTGGACACCATACCAGTGCCGGGTAAATTTATGTTTTTTAAATAAAATAAAACTACTAAGTTTACTATTTTCGTTTATTAATATTAGGCAGTCGCAATTAAAATAAATTTCATTTCAACTGTTTTATTCGTAGAAATGGTTAAATATTCACTGTAAATATATAATAAATACTGAGTACGAAAAACACAAAAAAAATATATTCCTAGAGTAACAAGCAGCGCAGCTATTCGACATAACCATACGACACCACTGCAATAGCAAAAACAAGTTCATTGCCTAGACAACACACGCGCTAGCAATATTGGTCTGTGCACATTGTGACGTAAGTTACCTTCTCTAAGTAATTTCACTTTAAGAATTTGTGTAATGTTAATAAAGCAAACAACTCCTAACTGGAACGTGTTCACAATGACCCGCTTGAAGTCGTGGGTAATTATCCTCGCATTTTGAGTCACTGTTTTGCATGGTGGTAATCAGGATAAGTTGTAGAATGTAACACTACAGATCATAGTATACTTCAGACCATATTTCGGGCCAGTACGGACTGTCCTTCTAGAGTGAGATAACTGCGCCGCTACTGCGCTTTAGAAGAACAAGAATAGTCTGACTTTTCATTGCCACACTTCTGGCCTAAAAGCAGAATATGAGGGAACCTTATAGCCTTCTTGCTAAAATATGATGTATGACTAAAGATATTTATTGCATTTAAAATAATGATAATAATAATAATAACAAGTCTTTATTTGGGCGAAGTTCGCTGGTAATTTATTTTATTTTGTGTATGTAAAATAAGCAGAGCAAAATAACTTCTTTAAAATGTTTTTTTTTGCAGCAAGATATTTGAAAATTGTAGATAGTGAAATTCTGTTATTAATTCCTTTTCAGATACACAAGGTTTAACAGGTCGTAGAACAGTCTTACCTGTTCCCCGGCCTCCGACCGAGGGTCTGTCCCTTTGGAACCTGCTCAGTCGAAACATTGGCAAAGATTTATCCCAGATTAGTATGCCTGTAGCTTTAAACGAACCTCTAAATGTACTACAAAGGCTTTGCGAGGAATTGGAATATTCAGATTTATTAGATAAGGCAGCTAGCGTAGATGACCCTTATGAGCGCATGGTTGAAATTGCAGCTTTTGCCGTATCTGCATATGCTAGCACACTTAGCCGAGCGGGAAATAAACCTTTTAATCCTCTTTTAGGGGAGACATATGAGTGTATCAGAGAGGATAAAGGGTTTAGGTTTTTAGCTGAGCAGGTGTCACATCATCCTCCGATCGGAGCTTGTTATGCCGAAAGTGGCAATTTTACCTTCTGGCAAGACGCAAGGGTTAAGACTAAATTTTGGGGTAAAAGTATGGAATTTCAGCCTTTGGGAAATGTACATGTATTATTGCCAAAAACCGGTGACCTTTATACTTGGAATAAGGTCACGACTTGTGTGCACAATTTGTTCAGTGGCCAGAGATGGGTTGATCAGTATGGGGAGTTGAAAATTAGTAACGGAAGGATTACTTGTAAGCTTACTTTTGCCAAAGCTAGTTATTGGTCAGCTAAACGCCATGAGGTAAGTTTTATTTTTATCGATATGCATATAAATGTGAAAGCTCTCACTGGAGTGTCAAAGCCCAACATACCTAAAAAGATTTGCAGTTAGCACTTGTGGGACATAAAAATAATATTGAGTAAATTTTCATAAGCCACCCCCAATAGGATAAAAGAGGATCAAATTATTCTCAGTATTGGTATTAATAACTTTAAATATAGAGATATTTCAGTCCCTTTCACGTTGTCTGTTCGATGTTAAATGTCCAGACCAATTTTAACTTGGTCCTGCTATAAAACTTAAGACCTCAGAATACTTATAATTTCAGTTGATTGAAGTGAAAATAAAATGCATCGAGTTTTATATATGTTAAATAATTTTTTTATTGGGTTTTCAAAGCTTGACTCTCTTGGCCCTTGATTTGTCTCTGAAAATAATTTAGATAATATACATATTTAATATGATATTAACAATCACAGGGTGTCCCAGAATAAGGATAAACAAATTAAAGGGCATATAGTGACAATCCCAAGCAGCATTTTTAGTAGCCTCTACGTTGTAGCTACCAGCAGTGAAAGTTTAAAGGTTTCTACAACTAACGGCAGTTACGTAATGTGAATGATCCTTCTACCATAAACCATACCAAATGACCATAATTAAAAAAAAAAAAATGTTTTTCATACTTATATTTTTATCTAGATCAATGTGGCATCATCACTCACTAACAGAAAAATGGCGATTTTAATTCATATATCGGGTGTTAACAGATCACTTTCCGACCGCATTTCTTTTTTAGCAGATCGAGATGAAACTAGTCATGTGACACATGTCACCAAAATGACATTTTTTTTATCGATGTGTCAAGATTCTACAACTTCCTTTTTCACCGGAAGTGACCCCCATTTATGATTTTTAAATGGAATGCCCTGTATATTTTTATGTATTTGGAATCTAGAGGTCATTCTGCATATGGCTACTAATTTTATGACTCTGCCATTTTGAAATTTTCCAGCCAATTTTAACTTTCAATCTAATGTTCCTTGACCCATCAGAAATTGGCCCAGCAGGATGTGTTGTAATATGTTATTAAATTGGTATAGAAAAATTACATTTAGCTGTGGTATATGAAAGTGATATACTTTCATTTGATATTTTGAGTAATTTCAAAAAAGTGATTTTTTCAACTTTCAACCTCTATGACACAAATTAATAATAATAATAAAAAAAAATTAAATACGTAATTTTTCTTCAGTTATTTATGAACAGTAAAATAATTTCTGGTGGGTGGTGGCACACTAGATTGAAAATTAAAATTGGCTACAAAAATTTCAAAGTGACGGAAGGAGTCATGAAATTAGCACAGTCATATGCAGAATGACCTTAAGATTCCAAAGATGGATAAAAATATACAGGGTTTTATATTTGAAAATCAAATGTAGAGGGGGTCACTTCCAGTGAAATCGGAAGTAGAGACTTGACAGATGCATAAAAAATGGTGTTTTGGTAACATGTGACATATACCTAGTTTCATTTCGATTTGTTAAAAAATAAAGAAATAGCGACCGGAAAGTGATCTTGTTGACACTCTGTATGTCAACAAAGTATTTTGCATATAAATACGTAATTTTTCTTCGGCTGCAGAATTAGTTTATTTTATCAGTTTAAAGCCACAATAACCTAAGATAGTTGATACAACGTAATTGCAACCATTGCTTTCAACTTTGAAGGCACATGGACTTAATAGTAATTTAGTAAGCAATATTTTGGTAATATTTTCTTAAGAAATGGCCGATAAAGTCACATTGACTTTAGTGTAATTTACAAGAAATATTTACGTTATTGTTCCTTAAAATTTAACTCTAAAGTTAAAGTGCATATTGAGGTCTATGTGTAAGAAAATATTACGTAATTTTAGACTAAATTATTAACTTTGGAGTCGCTCTCTTTTGTCTGAATAAAAACAGGGAAATTTTACCAATTTTTTACGTAAGTATAACCTGAGTTTTGCCTTGTCGTTGTAGTCAGATTTAGGTTAAAACTTTAACCTCATGGTCACAACTAGTTCCAATTTTAGGTAAAATTAGCCCGAATTTTACTTCCTCACTAACCTAGTATATGTGTTTAACCTAAAGGCAAATATCACTTCAGAAAATGTCCTGAATGTTATTTTTACTTAAAAATAGAATTAGGTCCCTTCCCTGGAAGGCAAAATTACGTTTTCATTGTCTAAATTACTTCAAAGGACTATAATGACTTTTTTATGTTGATGCCCTTCCCAGCTTCAACTGTACTTTATTAGTGGGATAGTGTCCTAATTTGCAGCCTTATTGTTAGCAGCAATTTATATTGTTTTGGATTTTCTGTTTTCGTGTTTTTAAAAATAAAAATGGAGGTGTTTTGCTTTAAATGCGAGAAAGTATTCTACAGCCAGTCAACCTTTAGTCGGCCTAACTGAAAAGTGCATAAACAAATAGAACGTAATTATAATTATATGGAATATGCGGTGCACTAAAGAGTATTTCAACTTTTCTATTACCGACTTGTTTGCATTCGAAGTGATGACTACATTATATCAGGTAAAACAGTTGTTAATCTCTATTAGAGAGTTTAGTACAATACAGGGTGTATTAAATAGGTGGTCCGACTAAGGCACTTTCCTATGATAATAATGGCTTCATAAGTGCATGCTTCCTATTTAATTTAGTAGATGGCGCGAGCTTTAGCGTCCTACAAAAACCTGTATATAGGTACATGAATTTGCTTTGCTGCATATATTCACAACTGAACAGCAATTTCAGTTATGTAAAGAAATAAATATTGACCAGTTTCAAATTTATATAGGTATGGTAAGAAAATAAAACTTATGTAAAATATACAAATTTATTTGTAACAACAGTACTGGGCATAATGGGTTGCAATATTATAAGAACAAGATTTACATAATATGTTTACAAATAGTTCCTTTCTCCAAAATTACTCAGCATTCTCTATGCCTCCAACATAAGTTGACTTTAATTGCACATCAGAATGAACACTTTGATAATAATATTTGTACTTGGTCCACCTAAGCAAGCGTTGTAGATTCAATTTTCAGAAAAATATGCTGCAAATTCTTCTACAGTGATCGGTTCACTGATTGATGTTAACCTAATATCCTTATCCAAAAAATAACCTCTATTGTAGGACCAAACATGAGACCAAACCCAACCTGAAAATAGAAATTATACAAATAATTACCTACTTGAAAAACTAAATTATCATTTGGAAACAAATACTATCTAAAAAGCACTCACCGTCTTAAAACATGTAATTAATTTTTCATGCTGTTCTGCGTTATGTAAACACTAAAGCTTCTACTTTCAATACATTTATGAATACCCCAATTCTTATTTGGTAATTTGACGTCACATTCTTCAGACAAAATTTTTTCTAGTAAGTGTAAATACAAACTCTCAGAAATAAGGATAAATTATACTATCGTGAACATCACTCATATTTAATAACTTCTTAATTTTCTTAGCGACATTTTTTGAAGAACAAGCATCTAATTTGCTTGGAAGTGCACCTTTCTTCAATCTTTTTCTTTAAAACTGCCGCTAAAAGCTTAAAATATATTTAAAAAGACGTTTTTATACCTATAGGTTATGTTACAAATATCTATGTAAATTTAAAACTTACAGTGTATATAACAACTTTCCATTTTCAGACTGTGAAGTAAAACCACTTTTTATACTGCTGGAGCAAAAATGTTTTTCACAAATATGTAGCTTTTTATTTCAAGTAGGTACTTTGTAAACTTCACATTTCTATCTCTTCAGTATTTTTTGGCACTAAGTGATAATTTTTGGTCTTTACAGTCATAAGCATAAGTACACAAATAGGCACTCCATATTTTCTAACCATGTCTTATGAAAATATAGCTGACTTTTTTATATTTAGCGCTAGCGTATTGAATGTATTTCTTCGAGGAATTTTATGTCAAATGTCACTGATATTTTGTTTGACTACAAGATTTTTCACTAAAATCGAAAGGCCGGGAATGTATGCAACACTGTATGCACGTGTGTACAGAACCTGCAAAATTATCTTTATATGCGTAAATAACGACAGACGCTATTGCTCCTGACATCTATTACATTATGTACAAAGTAAGCACTTATGAAGCCACTCAACGGGTCCTTGTCGCACCACCTATTTAATACACCCTGGTACAATATAACTATTTTTTTTCTCTAGGTTTCAGTGCTTAGTTTGCAGAATGAAAAACAAAGTGAAGTTCAGTAGTGTAACTGAACGACTTTATTTGGATTGTATTCAGTGTTACTGAATGTACTGACTGAAGATAAGTTGTACGGCCCACCTGTGAACAAATTTAAGTTGATCGATGGGGAAATAGTAATATGGAATAAAAAAACATGTTTCATATGATGTGTTTTCTGTTAATACATTTATTCAAATAAAAAATAAAGTATTAAACTAACTAACTAACTAAAAGATTAATTATTTTACCTGAAATATTTTTAAATTCCAAATTCACCGAATCCGTGATGTGATCATGTTTTTCTATCAAATGCAAACACAAGTCGTTATTAAAGTTAAAATACAATTTGCACTCTAAGCACAGGTATCTTAGGCACCGTATATTTGATATAATTACGTCGGATTTGTTTATTTATGCACAATTCTATTGTGCCCATTTAACATTCACTGACTGGAGAATACTGTCTCACATTCAAAACAAAACAGCCTTTTTTATTGATAAAATACAAGAGAAAATTTAACGAATAAACCACAAATTCACAAAACAACAAATTGCAGCCAAAGTTAGGTTAGAAACACAAATGACGTCACGGCACGAAATGCTCAATTTAGCGACTTTACAATTTTGAAGACTACAAAATTATTTTAACCTATATTGGTCCCATTTAACTTTAAAGTAAATAATATAAGTTTTAACACTCCGTCTCAAGGAAAAACGTTAACAAGGTCTAAAATATTGGGAGAGAATACTTCGAAGTCGCGTGGTACTATGTTCGCCATATTTTTTAACCAGCTTTAAGAGGCCATTTTACAAGGAAATTTTAATAAGCAATTAATTGAAAAAAATCACTAATATAAGGTTATTTAACAGATATAAAGTACAATATTATTGTATTTTATGCTCCAGGAAAGTCTTGCAGGGCAATTGTATAGGCTTTTACAAATATTTTTAAAATACATTTAAGCAAAAAAAAATTTTTTTCTTTAAAAACGTAAAATACTTGAGGCCTCTTTAATACTCCGAGGTAGAATGGATATATTTACAATGAAAATTGATTGGCAATAAAAAAACACACAGAGGGGAAGTGCACACATTATTTCACAACTACGTATGACATTATATGATGTGCTCCTACTCCATCATTATAATAGAGATGTCTGATGGTTTCTAGTTGTCTTTGCTGCTTATGCCTCGTGACTTATAAGTAAATCATTATTGCTGTAAATAAAACCTTATTAGTTATTTCTGAGAAAGAAAGACTGCAGTTGAAAGAGGATAACTGGTTTGGTAGATATTACCTATTAACGACCACAATTAAACAATATTTTTACGTTTAAATTACCTGTTTAGGGAAATATGTTCTATGACCAATAGGTCATTATAACTGAGCAGCCTTATTTAAGAGGTATTCATGACGTCGTCTCATTCCCCATTTACTTATATTTTACGTAAATTTTAAGTCAATTAGGTTAGGACCAAAACGAGGGCTACATTACGTAATTTTGACTTAAGGTACTACTTGGACAATGACATCATTGTCTCATTAGCTTTCAACTGGCATCTACTATGCTGCTACGAATCGATTACTGGAAAGTTCCCTCTTATTGCACCTAATGATAATGACATATTATTATGTGTTGTATGTAAAGCTGTGTAGGAAGTTAATTTTTGTAAATACTACGAACAAAAGTGATCATGACCACGCACTTCATGACCCTAATTTATTTTTAGATAATAATAATACTCTGATCTTATTTTATATCAGCCAGATAATTTTTACAACTGTTAATTCTAACTATGTACCTTCCCTAAAAAAGGTCAATGAATGTCGCCAAAGTTTTTTTCAAATTTTATTGATCTTCAATACCATGTTCGATTGGTTCATAATAAGAGTCTTTACATGAATATCTTTAAAGTTTATATTATTTTGTAGTAGATTTTATACGCAACTGTAGTCATTTTGAATCACTTTAAAGTTGAGGATACTTTACAGTCTGCGTATTTGAACATATTGCAGCAGTTAATAGAAAGTCTAATAATTATTCAGTGCCTAAATTCTGTAGAATCTGCATGATCATTTCTACAAGGTCATACTTCAAGGTGATGTTTACACTAAAGTCACTAATTTAGTGACAATTATGCAATGCCTACTGTATTAAAGTATCGATGGCAGTTCCTGTCACTTTAGTACTAGTAGGAAATTGCCTATTTTCTTATTTTGATCAGTACTATACTCTCTTTAATTTTCTAACCTTTATTCTGGTACATTCTGTATAACGAAAAGCAATTCAATCATGTACCAAAACACCAATGTTTAAAAACATTTTCAGGTTGTAGGGGCTGTATTTGATGAATCTGGAAAACCAGTGAGGCGTTTATTTGGCAAATGGTCCGAATCATTATACTGTGGTGTAGCTCCTTCTGCGAGGTGCATCTGGAGAGCAGGTACATTACCTCCTAATCATGAATGCTACTATGGTTTTACCCGATTTGCCATAGAGTTAAATGAATTAGGTTCTGAAGCAAGTTTTTTACCACCAACTGATACTAGATTTAGACCTGATCAGAGAGCTCTAGAAGAAGGGGATTTAGCTACTGCGGAAACATTGAAATTGCAGTTAGAGGCGGCACAGAGGGAGAGAAGAAAACGCCGAGAGGAATTGAATCTGTCATACGAACCCAGGTGGTTTTCTAATCCTCAGGGTGACATCTGGGAGTATAACGGCAAGTATTGGGATATAAGGAAAAATCCTGGATTTTCAAATATGCAGTTTGAATCATTATGGTGACGTGGCTAATTGTACGTTCTATGATGTACGTAGATATTTTTAGGACTATTTTTACTCAAATATCCGGTGATGTGTATATTTTATTTAGTGCTTTTAGGTTAAGTAGGTACTTTTTATGGTTTCATAGTGCTTTAATTAAAATACATTTATACACAAGGTGATTTTTTAACGGACAAATATTTTTTCCTGAATTTATATTGTTTATTGGAAAAGTTTGTATATTTTTCGTGTTATAAAAGTTATATTAATTGTTTTTTATTTTACAGTTAGTTTAGTGGTGAAATAGGTACAAAAAACTAATAGCTGGTAATAAAACCATTTATTTATATGGAACGTCTAAATTGCAATTCAAGCATGACTAAAACATAATATGTAATTTTATCAAGATTTAAAATGTATTTTCAAATTCATTGAAACTCTTTGGATTTGCCAAACTATATTTTTAGTAAATATAATATATTAAAGTTGGCCATATTTTTTTCGTGAATATTATTTTAATATAGTTTAAGCTATTGTAACAAAATTAATCTAATTGGCTGACATTGAAACGGAACACGGACTATCATGGAATTATTTATTTTTACCAACGATTTTAGGTACATGATTGTGTGTAATTTTGGGTATAATTTACTGAGGCAAATATTTTTGCAGATGTTTAGCTAATACGTTCAGTCGTACATATTGGTTAAAATGTTGAGAAAAGTAACAGTACAATATGGTTTCATTTCCTGGGGCAGAAATAGCGATGACTAATATTAATGATAATTGAAGTATTTTGCAAAATAAAGCACTTCAGAACCCTATTTTTGAGGGTTTGGCGGCCGGTACCAATTTAATTATCAACTGTGCCATTTTTTTTGTTAAAATAATTATTCTAGAGAGTTGACAGCACAATAAGTGTGATACTCTAAAACAATATTACTTTTTATGATGGCAACCCGTGAAGGTGTACGTCAGAAGAATATTTTATATGCTTGCCCTATTCTACACTTGACACACAGTACATATCTCATTGTGTTGTGTCCTCTTTCATCCTACTAGATAATGTATTGATTCAAATTTGTTTTTGGTTTTAAATTATGTAACTGAAAATTAATCGTGTATAATGGCCCAAATGAAAAATAATGGAAATTTTTCTTTCCTGAAATTTTCTCGGAAGTATCATATTTTACATTAGTTTAGTTCCAAGGTACACTGTTTGTTGGTACAATATTTATCTTTTTAATATTATTAGGTGACTTATGTTAATGTGATTTTGTCATTGGATACTGTGACGTATTTTTGTCTGTTAAAAAAATTCCTTATTTTAAATAAGATGGTTTATGTCCTGTTCATTTATTTTATACAAATATTTTTATTTTAATTGTACAGCAATCGATGGTGCTTCAAATGAAACTCGGTTTTGTTTGATACTTTTTACTAATCTGTATAAATGTGTAGTTATATGTCCAGTCAGGTGTCAGTTAAAGGATACTTTTTTTGTTCAACTGAAGAAATTTATATTCAAAACCAATGTTCTCTTATTTATACCAAATATAGTTAGTCAATCAATGACATCTACCAATTTGCCATTTATTGTTAATAAAAAAAAAATTTTTTTCTACATAAAATGCACAATAGAATTTAAATAAGTGGTGCCATCCATAGTTAAAATCATAAATTAGATCGAGTAACTATGTATATTCGATATAATCGAAGCTTTTACTGAAAATCACTTTAAAAATTTACATTAGCAATGTTGCTGGTAAACTTGTTATTGTTAATTGGTAGCGGGGTTTTCCAATTCTTTTAATGTCAGTCTTTCATTGCATCATTAGTACCTACCTTACTAATATTAGTAAAAGTCACCATAACAGTGTCAATACTAAATAACACCTGTGCCTTCAAAGCTCAACTACTTACATAAGCATGAACGTCCTTTCCCAGGCTAAATGCCTTTTCATTGCCATCACTATCGTTTTAAAAATTCTGTTCAGATCTAGGGAAGAGTTTGTATGAAGTATGATGGATTGTTCTATTTTATTTTTGTCTGTAAATGGGACTTATTGTTGACATTAACTGACATTTGGATGTGACAATGTTTACTGTGAATTAGAACTGCTTTTTCTAAAAATGTTTTAAATGAACCACCTTCGCAGTTTAATTATATAATAAAGGAATCTATATCTCTAGTTTTAGGGTAAAATGGCATTTTAGTTAGAAAAAAAAACCATTTAAGAGAATATATTATATACTGTTATAATATGAGAAAATTCCACTTTTCTGTCTAGTCACTAATGATAAAAATATTGTTAATTGTTGTAAGTTAATATTTATTAATATTTTTTCATATAAAATCACCAAGGCCCAAATATATGTTTTTTGGTGTTTTATGTGAAGAAAAGTAAAAATATATGCTGCCTAATTTTTATTCCTCAGCTATTAAATGTTTCAAAATGTTTGATTATAAAAATATCTTTATTGGATGCTCTCTACACCCAACAACTGTTGAGAGCTTTTTTCATGGAAAACTTAATACTATAACAATCATTTTAAGAAGTGTTTATTTTGATATGTGGGAAGTTTTATTTTACAAAATATAGACTTCATAGTTATAGTTATCAGTAGATTTAAAGTTGTTATTTGTATGAAGAAACTTCAAATATTTGGTAAAGAAACGTACACCAACAACATGCATTTCACTTTCTGACTTATTGAATGTTGAGATTTAAATAAATACAGTTTATTATGAAAATAAAAATGTATCAAATTAATGTAATGAAAAAAATAATATATTGTCAATTGAGAGAACAATAATATTTCTTCTTATGGATTAAATTCTCAGGCACAATACTAGGATATATTTGAAAGAAGACACTAATCTCGTATAGATTGACGTCACTTGTTTGTCCGTTGTCTGTGAATGTATAAAATGTGGAATTATATTACTCATGTTATTTTTTTTTAATTAATGTTAAGTTTATACTATTAAATTCAAACACATGCAAATATTCTAAGATGCATATCTGTTAGATTATCATTTAAAAGTTTGAATTTTTATTAGATTCAGTAATAATGGTTCTGATGGTCATTGATAATGTATACTTATTATGTGTTGTCATAATCAGACATGTTAACTTCGTTGTATCTGTTGAGCAGACTTACAAAGTTGTCAGACTTAATAAAAAAAATAGGAGATTCCCAGATATGTGGTAAATTAACAATGGGGAATAAAGGCTTAAACAGTACCCTTACTTCAACAATTTCACCCATAATCCCTAGAAATAGTATAATTGAGTTAACTGACCACGAAGCATTATACTCGAACCATTATAACTTTACAAAATTGATAAAAAATCAGAAAAAGAGGGGCACATTTTTCTCCCTACATCCTCATGTCGCACATCCGGAGAAAAAGTGTAATAACTCAAAAGCCACATTTAAAGTCATGAGTATAAACAACAACCTTGTTCCTAAGAAAACCGAAATAAAGATATCTCTATTTTCTTTCGTGAGAGACGATGATCTCTTTCCCTGGATACCTATAAACTATTCATTAACCTAGGAAACAGTAGCATTTTTTGGTCTCCTGTAAAATGCACTTTTTTATTTATTGCACCTTTCTTCGGGATGTGCGTTGTATGTGACAGAATTATATATTCTTCATTTACCCATTATTCCTCTTCCAAGTTCTTCCACATTTATGACTGATATTCGATATTGGCTCAAGTATACATCAATCTATAATATATGTTACAATCAACAATGTTATATAGTGAAGTTGGCCAGGTAGTCTATTCTCAAATCTCTATTAGCAAAAGTTGCATACTACTTTGGGAATTGGGAAATTTTCACGACCCTATAAAGATATGTATTCTCGAATGTCGCATTCTACAATTTTCAGCAGAATGTTCAACGAGTGAGTAACGACTGTATGATATTATACTGCCGTATGCAAATTAATGACAGCAAAGTTGTATTAGTATGGCTAACTTGATGAAACAAATATGCTTGCTGCAATTGAAAATTTAGCATTTTAAGAAGATACAGGCCAATGTAGACGAAGGTAATACAAGAAATGTAGTTTGTTTGAACTTAACAATTGGCAGTTTATGAAAGTGTTTAAGTTAAGTAAAGGATTATAGTCTAATAATTCTAATAAAATTGGTTAGATCGTTTATACAAACGCAAACACTAGCTTTCACACTAAGTGTGAAACGAGGAGGTGTAAGTCTAAATGAAATTACTGTTATTTTGACATTTCATCTTTTTATGTAAACTCAGTAGGGAATTTATGACACAATGTTTGGGTCTTATTCTTTTACTAACTTCGCCAACATATTTTTCTGCTATTGACTGCAATCTTTTTTTTTTCATTAAAACGCTATTAAAGTCACTAACATGAAAAATAAACGTTTGTTTTCTACATCGAATCTACTAATATCCAACACTGTCAAATCATTTTTTGTATCAGTAAAATTGATTTGGCATATTTGTTGAGTGGTATTGGGGGTGTCTATTACTGCTCGAGAATACCATTTTAAAAAAGCGATAATTATCAGTAACATTTGTTATGATCAATAATTTCAATGGAGATTCGAGAATAGACCCCCAGGTGTACACATTAAAGAAATATTACATCATATTTAAGTTAATAACAATGTCTGGTAGTTCATGATTTTTATTGTTCTTGGGCCCAAAGACATTTTATGTTTCTACCCTTAAGAAATAAATAATAAAGTTAGATTTGAGTTCTGCGTTTCATTCAAAATGTACTAAAAAGTAAGACAGAACATCTTGAAGTAGTCTACAAAACACCAACTAATATAGGAATATATTATGGCATTTTTATTAATACCAGAGATGCATAAAAACCGGGTTTTTATTTTTTGGGGTTTTTACCCGGAAAAAAAACCGTTCTTCTCGGAAAAATATTTTTTTTTATCAAAATGAATTGGTCATTAAAAGACCATCATTTTGATACCAAATATGTTAGCTATATTTGATTGTATTCATAACATAAGGGCTTTAATGCTATTTTTCTTTGATTTAGTTCTAACCTAACATTTAGTCTAAAAGTTAGGTTAAAATTGGCGGCAAATTCAAAAATGGTGAAAAAACGGATTTTTTTCATTTTAACCCTCCCAGGAAAAAAAATATTTTTGGGAAAATTTCTAACCTAACCTAACTTTTAGTCTAAAAGTTAGGTTAAAATTGGCGGCAAATTCAAAAATGGGAAGAAAAACATTTTTTTAATCTTAACCCTTAACCACGAAAAAACCCATTTTTGGGAAAATCTCTAACCTAACCTAATTTTTAGTCTAAAAGTTAGATTAAAATTGGCGGTAAATTCAAAAATGGGAAAAAAACGGGGTTTTTTCATCTCTGATTAATACATTTTCAAATTGTAGATTTGGTTTTTGAAATGGAGTTGCAAGCATATTTAAAAGAAAGATAAAACATAGTCAATGAAATAGAGAAGATAATGTGCCCTGAAATGATAATAGATCAGTTTATTTATTACTTTGTATTGTGTATAAAAAGTGTTGTCATTTAAATTTTTAAAATTGTAATATTCCAGTTTGAATTATAAATTATAAAAATTGCAAAATAAGTTAAAAATTTTAAAATGTTGAATACAATTCAGTATAATAAAAGGATAATCCAGCTTCAAATGATTGAGGCAAGGGCATGTAATTTTTACTTGTGCTATATTAATAAATCAGTAAATTTTGAACAATTTATGTAAGCTCCTGTCACTCAAAAGCTTTTTCCTTGGAAGATATGTGTTTATACTACCTACACTTTGATCATAATTCGTGTCTCTTAGTAGGTAAAATACATTGAGCAGTTGTTAGTGACATTACGGAGCTTCATTATTCATTAAGATTCGTTTGTTTTTAAAATGGAAGAAAAACCAAGAAAAATATTATGTATGTGTTGCAATATAATTGTAAAAACTCTACACCTTCCTTCTTTAATTGAACACACCCAATGAGTTATTGCTATAACTTTCCTGTATTGATTTAGAGCAATCTGCTTGTTGTATGAAGGTACTTAGTGTAGGTGGTAAAACAAAATAAGGAATTTTTCGATTTTTAGCTTATTTAGCCTTATACCAGTAAATAGTAGCAGTAATATAAATATTCATGTACGCACTTCTTCAGATCAGGTAATACAAATAAAGGGTCAACTTTTTTAAATCCGAACCTGATGAGTTGTCCATGATGGTACGATAATAAGCTTCGCCACACCTATTGATACCATTTCTTACTGTAAAGTATGAGCATTGTGTCTTATCACCTACAATTCCATGATTTGTTAGTATTTCCTAGATTAGGTTTGTATGGCACATTGCAACTCGTCAATTTTGCCTAAGTAGGTACTCAGAGTGAGGAATTTTAAATCCCGTGAATTATTATGTTTACATGATTAGATACAGAGGCGACCGTAGATGCTTCTTCACTTTGTATATATCCATCTTGAGAAACACAGAGATCTCGTCCCACCCTCTAGCGGCTTGTATATGAGCGTATACGCGGAAGCTATGTAATTTCAAGACGAAGATTACGTAGTGGATATACCATCCTTCTGAGGGGATGTAAAGCAGGCGGTCCCAATGAACTCTACTATATAAATGGAAGGTCAATATCCATACCAATTTTTACGTAAAATTGAACCTCACGCAAGTATGGCGACCGTAAGGAGGAGCACAATCACACTACAAAATACGCCAGAGCCAGTCTTATTGTTACTGCAATTGTTTAAAACCCGGGACTTTGCAACGATTCTTGCAACACAGTACCATACAAGATTGCACCATATTGTCTCAATTAACTGTTTATAACAGTCACAAAATATTACACAAAATAATCAATTTATAACAACTTTACATAAACGACAGAAATAAACAAAGAATAAAATGAGTGACGTGACTCTGAAAATTTCATCTAATCCAAGACTTAGGCTACAGAATCTATGGGAAACAAATAAAACACATTGCGTCAGCGCATAACTCCCGTAGACAGCCATTTGGTTCAAGTACAGACATCAATTTCTCTACTGCGTCGATGCATGTACTACACTTTTTGAATCCGTAATTATCGTATTTTGTTCACATGCATATCCTATACTGGCCTTCCATTTATATAGTAGATTTCAGTGGGTGGCCCCTTGTCTATTAAATGTTAGATAAGTGAAAGATCCCTACTCGTCTTACTAGAAGAGGTTTGGCAAAATTTTCAGGTTGGGGGTAGCTCTCCTGGCGTCGGTGATAGACCCTGGTAGCGGAAATAGGCCGACGTTAAATAAATGGATTAAAAAAAAATGATTAGAACTGTGCAGCCTTTTGCTCCAGCAATTCAGCATAATAAAACGCTTATTTGAACAGAAAACACAAAATTCTTCACAATCAAAATATGTCACACTGCATTTATATGGCAATGAACACTTAAAATAGCCGTAACAGCAAGCCGATAGCTGTGATACTTAACATGTAATTTCTTTTAAAGGCGGTCTCAAATTAATAATCTTATTCATCTCTTGTGAGACATTTAGTGATCATGCATTATTCTAGTTGGCCTCAATTTGCTGTATGGCACTTCTGACAGCATCACGTTTGTCGCGGTTGTGTTAGGCACAACCTCATCGGAGCTCTTTCCCTTCTGCTTCTTAGTAACATCAGCCGAACATTTTGAAGATCATTCTCTTCACATCTTAAAGTTAATGCGAGTATTAGATAATTTGAGATTTATTTTTCGTCATTGGAAATTTGTATGCCATATTTTTTCTGTTGATATAAGTCAACTTGAAATTATGCCAAATATTGGCAGGTTTACCAATTATATTAATAGATTGATTTACTAAATTTATATGAGCTACTGATCCTCTACACCAATAATATTCGAATAGATACCATGAACTATGACTACATGATCCAACCCCCACCACTCCTCCTCACTCTTTTTTTTATCTATTTTAGTACTTGTTCCACTTGCCTACAAGAGAATTTCTTATTCGATTTGATTAAAACACATGCCTATTTTCAGAAATATTACTACTATTTATGGAGCATCTTGTCTTTAAAATGTAACCAGAAAAATTTGATTCCAACAATTAACTTTTTTTGTTGGGAAATATAACCTAGTCAGATATTTACAGTATGGCTTCTGAAATGAAGACGAATGCAGGAGTAGACTATCAAGATCTTATATTTGTGTAATTCTATAGAAGACTGGATGGTAAATTTAAGTTTGAAAAATATTTATTAGGAAATGAATTTGGATGCAACATTTTTCACTAATAAATCAGTCTTATGTGCAATTTAATTATTTGTAGGATTAGATATAGAGTTACTACCCTGTTAATGCATTTTTGTATATAATGTTTTTGAATGTTGAAGATTCTATAATTATGTGGTTTCTCAATGATAAATTCTATAAATTAATCAAAAATTGAAATAATAAATGTTTTTGGTGAACGTTTCACATGTCGATGTGACAATAATAATCACTACAACGCCAATTATTCCTTAAAAATTGCTTGATTTTAAGAACTTATATGAAGCTTTTTCTCACTTTTTGATTTAGGTGTTATTTGCCAATGTAAAATATGTCATTTTGTAATTAGAAAAGGCTCCTTAAAGGTGAAGGTTCAAATAAAAATTTTAAAGTTGTATTTGTTTTTTATTTAAACCTAGGAAACAGTAGGTATTTAGGTATTTTATTTCACACAAGAAAACGTAAGATTAAAGGACACAAACATCAATATAAATTTATTTGTATATTTAATTATTAGATACAGATACCATGCTAAAAACACGGATGTAGACCCTTACCCAGGGGTGACGACAGAGGGGAGCCCGGGCCCGGCACCATCACTGTTAAATACATTTTTGTATTGATTGTATTTCAAATTGTGTATTGAAAATTAGTATTTTTGATTTGTTTCAGCTGAGGAACAGTGGCCCGAAAATAACTCTTTTTTTTTTCTAAATCAGTCTGCAGGTCTTAATACTTTAGGCTAGTGCCAATACCTTTTTGAGAAAAATAAAATTATTAACAGGCAAAGACCAGCCGGGGTATTTGGTTAAGGTTATAAAGAAGAGAAAAAACAAAAATTAAACACAAGATAATGTGAAATCGTGAAATGGGGTTGAAAGTGGTTTTTTGCGATTTTCGGCGAAACGTGACCTCCTAGCGGAAAATGTCCTTCACAAAAGTTGTTTTTTTATTTTTCATTCTCGTAAAAATAATTCATTTTACATGAAAGTTTGCGAAAGTTTACTTTTTTTTGCATTGAATAAGCATGATTTTTTTGGAATCTGGGAAAGAAGTAGTTTCCGAGATATTTACATTTTTCGATTTCAATATTCTATCTGGGCTCATTTTAACCGTTGAAATGTCTACTTTTAAATGGTTTATACATGTTGGTGGTTTATTTTTCATGAAACCGCTTAAAATTGAGAAAACCAAAAAAATGACTTCGGATCACGAATTTTTAAATATTATATATTATTTTCAATATTTTTTTATTATCTATGTAAATAATGGATTCAATTTCAATGACGGAATTTACTTCAATGTAATATTACTAAAGTTGAATGAATTTAATTGAAGAAAGTGGGCAAAAACATTCTGAAACTCAAGTTTTTCATGGCAATGCACCGTACGTACTGAAAGTCATATAGCCCAGTTGATGAATGTATTTACCTACAAAAATTTGCAAAATGAATATATATTTTTTTGAATGAGTTCGTGAAAGTGTATAGAGTAATATTCTGAAGAGTTTACATTCTGCTCGGATGCAGAACATAAAAACAAGTGAAAAAATAGTTATTTTTATACCAAGACCGCGAAATTCCTTTTTACGTACCGAGAGAAAAATTATCGCCAAGGCCGCTTGCGGCCAAGGCAAGATAATTTCGAGGGCGTTAAAACACTTCGCGGCCATGGTATAAACACTATTTTTTGTGCAACCGAAAATTATAGTTAGTATAGATGGTGAAAATGACCACAATGCTATATTTTGCTAAATAAACGCGGTGGCCTTAACGTCAGAGCGTTTCTATGGAAACGGTATATTTTGAATGTATACTTGACAGTTCTCGAATAATCGTAAAAATGTGTGAGAGCGATAATGAGATTTCAATTTTTTGTACTCCTCCAGAGTTAAAAAGTATTATAAATTCGGCGCTTGCCGATTCATTTTTTAAAAATTTTGAGATTAAGTCTGGGTAGGAAAAAATAAAAAATACAGGTGGATAGACCACGTGTTTCTGAACAAAAAATATTCTAATAAAATTTATCGCTAAAGCCACGGTATTTCTGGAAAAAAATAGTGAAATAACTTTGTCACTCTGCGCGGCCAAGCGCACGGTTAAATGTATACTATGGAACCTCTAAAAATTCTTAGCTGTTCTAACAATTACACATTTTTTTTTTCTTAGTGAATAGGAGGATAAATAGTGAGTATGGAGGGAAAATATATAATTATGAACGCATACACAGACACGACACATGGCCCCTGAATTGCTCGCATGAATTTTTACGTGCCTTACTGTATTATATTTTGTAACGTGCAAAATGCTCAAAAGCATCCTCCGTTACATTTTTATTATTTATTTATTTATTTATTTTATTTAGATCTTTATTTCCAACAGGTTACAGGAAACACATGGTAACATCAAATATGATAAATTAATGTATAAGACAAACTGTAGCACAGTAACTGACTGACATAGTAAATAAACTAATAACATAAGATAGCACAGTGTGAGAGAATAACAAAAAACAAAAATAGAAAAAAGAGAGGCTAATTATTTATTAGAAAAATCATAACTTATCGGAACTATTACTTTCTCAAGCCTTTGTACTATTAGGCTCTCGGACTATAATAGCAAAACATCATAAGTCAGCAGTTGACGCTCACGGGGATAGATAGCGCACCATGTATGATAGCCTAACTAAATAATGCGGTGTTAAGCTCTTTCTTTTCTCTTCGAATGCTCGAACAAGTTAGACGTATTTAAATTTTGTTTGACCTCTAAAGGGGATATAATAGTTTAAAAAACCTCGTAGACGTATATGGTAAGAATTTTAATAATTATTATTACCGGTAAATATCTAATATTTAAAATATTGTTTTAGGTTTTTCTTATTTTCTTAAGAATTAATTTTCTTAACAAAATTTTTTCAACGTCAAAGTAACTCAATGTTACACTTTTTGCTTTAAGCAATCTACGTTCAATTTCGAGGAGCAAGTTTTAAAGTCAAGTTATACGACGTTTTGCTATACGATTTCTTAATAACTTTTGGATAAGAATACTGTGTTTTCCTTATCACGGAATTTTTCGACACGACACATTTAAAACTTTCTACTAGACAAACGAAAATCTGCTGGGCGAAGAAACTTCCTTAATTTGGTATTGGCGATAAATTAATTCTATACGGTACGTTCTCTACGATTTCATAAGCTCGAAATGGAATGGCGCCACATGTGACATCGTGCGAGTTAAGCAAAATGGAGGTCCTCAACCATCTAACTGCACATTTGAAATCCGTTATCATCGGAGAACAGGAGCCTATTTAGGAATTTCTTACATCAGAATATTAAAACACAAGTTAAGTACTTTTGATTATTACATCATATGAAAGGGATTATTTTCACTTATATCAGTTTTTGCTTCATGAAAGCAAGGTACCTAATTTCGGTTCAAAAGGGTCTAAATTTAAAATATTAGATTCAAGGGAAATCTATTATTTTTTTTAATGGATTACAATTTTTAAATCCGTTGTTGTGATTAATTCATTGTCGTATTTTAATTCGTAGTTAACGATATCTCGATTCATAGCTGCCCATATTTTGTTGTAGTCTTGTACACACTTTCATTTGAGTATATTTAGTATGTCGTGGTGCATTTTTGTAATGATTGTGCATATTGTTCATGAATAATATTTTGTTGTAGTATTGTACATGCACTTTTGTTTGAGTATATATATATAGTAAGTCGTGGTGCATTTTTGTTGTAATGATTGTGGATATAGTCCATGAACATTGAGATAATTTACGAGGCATTTTTTGTAATATAGTTATTTTGTTTCTCATAATAGTTTCAAGTTTACCTTGCAGTAAGCAAATTGTAATATAGTATATTTTGTATATATTTCTATGTGATATTTCGCTACACAGTACCACTGGTGCTCTGATAGCTCATTTTCTTTGTAATATAATAATTTTTGTAATATGTATATATGTAATCTGCCTTTTGCTTCTGTTTTCTCTAGCTTTCCTTTTTGTTGGTTACACATGGCGCCTAAGCCTTGAACTCACTGTCCTTTGTGCTCTCCATATCTTTACTAAGTTAGTCAGGTTAAACCAGTGACGCTAACCACGTCGCTTGTAGGGTGACTCACTTGTGAACAACTTGGGCATAAATTTTAAACAACAAATCATCAAAACAACACCACAATTTATTACAGTTACACCTATCCACATTTCAGCTATATCCAATGGATTCCGTAAACATTTGTTAATGTATTGGAAAAGTTCCAGAATTTATATTCAAAACAATCAAAGATATTTTCATAGTTATAAGGATAAGATCGTGACAATCGCAATTTCTTATGATATGATTAATCATATTTTCAAAAAAATGCATAAAAGTAAACGAATTTGTGTTTGAACATTCGAAAACTATACATTTTTTCCGAAATAGTGTTATTTTATTTTTTCCAATAGGTCAATTTCTCGGCAAGTTACAGCCTCCAATATATATATTTATCAAGAAAATCATCAAGCAATTAAATTAAAATGATTCGAGATGCACTTTTTTTTGAATACACGTTACTACAACTTAATAAACCATAATAATCATGAAGCATACATACTTTTTAACAGTTCTCAATGAAGAAAGAATTTTTTTGAAGGGCTTTCATTTTTTTCTATATTTTTTATTGTGACGATTGAGTTCGGACGTGGTAATATATTATATATAAGTATATTTTTCCCATCCATCCTTTGCTTGTTTTGTTTAAAACAAAAAAGCATCAGAAAGCTGCAATTTACATCTTTTAAATGAACCAACACTCATATAGATTGAACAAATTCTGATTTAGTCACATGTAATTCAATGCATCAGTGTCACAGTCATGCATATTCAAGCGCGTGCACACATGTACCTCGCTTCGAGTTATGACGTTACACTTGACTCTTTTTTTCCGGGAAAACCGTGGCTTTAGCGATAAATTTTGTTAGCACATTTTTTTTTATGTTCTGCATCCGAACGAAATGTAAACTTTTCAGGATATTATTCTACACACGTTCACGAACTCATTAAAAAAAAGTTTACACATTTTGCAACTTTTTGAGGGTAAATACCTTCTACGACTGGGCTAACTTGGTGTAAATAGGTTTTTGGATATCCATATAGTAAGATTCAGAAATAATGCTGTTTATACAGCAGTAAACATGTTTTGGGCATTAAAAGATCTGGGTGAGTATAAAATTTTATTTACTTAGTTTACAAATACATAACACTAAATATAATGTTCTAAATTACATATTAAATAATTATATGAACATAATATAAAAACGACTACATAATTTAAAGATAATTAAATAAAAACTCTTAATAATTTAGAAACAGTTATAGTTGAAAATAAAAGCATAACATTTTTGAGAAATAGATAATTTGAAGATTCTAACTAGGCACTGCGCACTCAATAAATACATGTTTATTATTTATTAGTGCTTGAGTAATATAGTAGTTGTTTACCTTATAATATATAATACGTCACCTATATATTTAAGTTCTAAATAAATTGCTAAATTTGGTTCGGAATACTACAGGGTATAAGATCAGTAATTAAAAAGCAATACGAGTTATGAATTTTGGAATTTTAAGAGGAGAAACCAAAAATCACATATTTACCTATTTATTGGCAAAGAATTAAACTTACAAGGAATTTCTGATGTACCTCAGAGATATTGCTAACGTTAATAATTACATGATTTTTGGCTACATGACCTTAGGAGATTACAATTTTTTCTTTATTTAAGCGTTGCCATTTGGAGTAGAGTTTCCATTGGTCAGTGGGGAGGGATTTCCATTTTGGAGAGGAGTGGAAGTTCCATTGGTTGAGGCAAATCCATTTTGTACAGGCTTGATTGGGCTCGTGGCAGGACTGACAATCGTGTATGTTTCTCCAGTAACTGGGTTACGTTCTGAAAAATGGAGTTAATGTTAATATTTCAGTGGTATAATTTACATGAAATTAATAAAAAACTAGTACATATTATAGTGCACGGGTTAGGTGGTTTCTTTGGAGTCTCATCCCACAAGTATTTTCAATGCATTGATTCATTATATCGAACTCATGACAAAATAGACTTCTGGCATATGTCAGCTCCTCAATTTGGCCACAGTTCAAAATAGAAAAAAACAAAGAAATTATACCATGGTTACAAGGCTCATTTTTTGTGTGCGTTCGACTCAAAAATTGTGCCCATAGAGCGTAAGCCCTCTGCAAGGAAAGCTAGACGAAATTTTTCTGGCTGTGCTTCCTCAGATCGCACACTTTTTGGAAGTTCTTATTTTATTTATTTTGGACATAAAAGGTGTATGGACACAAAAAATTAGCCTTGTAATGATGACATAATTCCACTTATTTTTAAACGGTGATCATAATATGTACCTGACGGGAGATGTCCGCCCAGAAATCGATTTTGTGAATCGTTATCCTTAAAATAATAAAAATATATCATACTGCATAAAACGATTATGTACCGAAAAAGTCTCCTAGCTCCTACACTATTAATTGTTAAAAGCATACTTTTATCTATATACTTATATTTCATTTTCACAACCATGAATTTTAAAATTAAAGAATATTTTAAAATAATAGAATAAAATAAAGTTTTCTTTAAAAAGAGACCACTTTTATAGTATTTCTTTCTTCTTCTTATTCATGTCTCGACAAATGTTTTGTTGTGATTGATGCATTATTGCATTATTCTAATAGTAGTATCTATATCTATCTATCTATCTATCTATATTCTTTCTAAATATGTGAAAAGAACAATTTATTTTAAACTAAATTTGTTTACATAAATTTTGCCCATGCTTGGATTGTATTTTAGTAATTAATCCCAATAGGGATTATAAATAAGTTAGATCTGATGCACAATAACTGTGGTTTAATCTACCAGATTTTTTATAAAACAGGTATTAACAATTTTATGAACAAAAAACGCAATGTTTATGTTTTTTCTAAACCATCCCAAAAAGTAAACAAGATAGGGTACAAACACATGCCATTTTTGTACGACAAAATTATCTACAAAGATTATAGTAACAACTATCCCCGTCGAGTGAGTTGTTAGGCCTTAAAGAAGACTTTTCATAGCACTACACAGTTTTTTTGTTCATTTTCTACCTATGGAAACCAACAAGTTGTATAAAAAAATTAATAATAAATTAATTCAGTAGGTACATCGCGGGCCAAATAAAAGCAAAAGCTTTTAAGACCATTAATTTTTTTTTATTATTTTTTTCGTTTTAGTACACCTAAATAATAAAAGCTTGTTTTTAAAAAAGTTTTTTTTACATTTAATTTTATTGTATATAATTTTAATTTTTAAGTACATATAGACTGTTTGACATCTTGCGTACTTTTCGAAATATAAAAGAATACATACAAAATGCGTTTTTATTCATAACAGTGTTCACAACTTTTTATTTCTGATCACCTACAATATTTGAAAAGGGAGTACACTACAGAGCAGTGCAGCTCCCCAGGAGGTAAAAATCTTTCTCTAGTATTTTTTCATTTAAAAAGAAATTAAAGTGTTACCTCATTGAAACATGTCCCTGGAGTTTTTACTAAATACCAGAATAGAACCTTAGTCCTTAGTAGTCTTGGTATGAAATCTACATGTACTAACCAGTGTTTGATTGTTTGTCTGTATATGTATTTATGTTTTTTTGTTATGTACTTGTTTTGTAAGTATGACTTTATATGTGTATTATTTATTATTACTTAAATACATGACAATACCAATACTTGCAAAAGTCTGATGGAAATAATGATTATTATTATTATGAATACTATTATTCATGGTGGTTTCAGCTAGTTTCGCCAAATTTGTCTAGTATGGTTGGATTAGGTCATTGTGACACTTAACAGACTAATCAAATCGTACACATCCATTCTCACATACCAGACCAAAGTCATCAACTACGCATTCAGCTGTATTGTACTTAAATATACAGGGTTTGATTTTCTTTTAAATGACGAAATAATCCAGTACATAGTAAAAAAAGACAAATATATAAAATCATATAATTTACAAGATGGTGAGAGTATGCTAAAACTAAACTAATAGTGATGATTTACAAATTCTTCCATTGAATAAATAATAGCATTATCTAACAAATATCTAAACATGTGCATTTAAACTTGTTAAAATCAATGATACTAAACATATCTACAAAGCGATTGTAACGGATGATACCCCAATATACAGAGAATTTTGTCCCAATCTCAAATGAGACAAAGGTAAGCATAAGTTATTATGTTTTTATCTCATATTATAATTATGAAACATTTCATTCCTCACATAGTTCGATTCTTTTTTATTAACTTTTAATGTTATTAAATATTTAATAGACATGGTAAGGTTAGAATTTGAGCAACAGATACTTTCTCAATAAGTGATATGCTTCCCGAAAATAGAAGACCATATTTTAAGACGAAATATAGCATGGCGTGAATAAGCCATATGCGACACTGCGAGACACAGTTTCTCTTAATCCTCTACTTACAAAACACAAACTACTTATATTGGATATACTATATATTCAATTTTATGTCTTAGTTTCTGATCGACAGTAATGCCCAGGAACTTGATACTATCAACTTGTTCAACAGATTTGTGATTCATTTTTATGGCATATATTTTTTTTTATTTACAGATAATCCATTATTTATGCACCAGAAATAGAAATCATTTGAGCAAATATTAAATGTAGTTATAGATGTTTGAAGTGTATTTTCTGCAATTAATTGATTCATGTCATCAGCATAAATAACAGTTTTATTTGGATTGCTACATCTAAGTCCTTTTTGCAATTAATTATTTTTTATTTATTTGCTTTCATCCAGTGGCGGCTGGTGAAATTTCAATATTTTTTTTCTCGTCTGTGGCGCATGGGACCCATACGAAATTTGGGAAATAACATCTAGAGAAGCACTTCTCTAATGACCCCTAAAAAATTTTGAAAAAGCAGTTTGCGAAAAAATTTTTGAAAATTCGCTAGCCTCCCCTGGGTCTAGGGACTCCTGTTTACTTTTATTTTTTTTTGTCATATGCGTTTGACTTTTCATAAAAATGCATCGACAGATTTTGAAGTTTGTGAAAATATTTTCATTACTAACTGAGATACAACGAATTGAAATATTGTAATTTGTTAAATTGTAAATTACAAAATTTCAGTTCATTGTATTTCAGTTAGTAATGAAAATATTTTCACAAACTCTAAAATCTGTCGATGCATTTTTATGAAAAGTCAAATGCATATGACAAAAAAAAATAAAAGTAAACAGTAGACCCAGGGGAGGCTAGCAAATTTTCAAAAATTTTTTCGCAAACTGCTTTTTCAAAATTTTTTAGGGGTCATTAGAGAAGTGCTTCTCTAGATGTTATTTCCCAAATTTCGTATGGGTCCCATGCGCCACAGACGAGAAAAAAAATATTGAAATTTCACCAGCCGCCGCTGCTTTCATCATGATTAGAAAATATTATTTGGGTATTAAGCAAATCACTGGTGCCTCAATCTGGTCATGCTAATATACTAGCGAGATAAACTCTTTCAAACACTCATAATTGGAAAACCAATCAAATGATTTAGGTATATTCAATATATTTTTTGCTTTAAAATGCTAGGAATCCCATCATGTTATTCAATACTCCGTGTACTTATTAGCTAGAGGAGTAGATGTTTTGATTGGATCTCCAATAATGGATGTTTTAAAGTGTTTACCTAACTAGTATATTAGCATGACCAGAATGAGGCACCAATGTACAGAAAGTAGGTAGTTTCATATTAAATAAAAAAGTGTGTAAGTTGTAATTTGCTTAATAGCTAAATAATATTTTGTAATTATGATGAAAGCAAATGAATAAAAAATAATTAATTGGAAAAATTAATCAAGAATAGGCTTGTAAATAATAAATGAATGTCTCTATACTCCACTGATAAGATCTCATGAGTTCGAAAAACTTGTTCAACTTTTCTAAAGTTGAAATAGAATATAAGGTTCAATAATTGTTGTGAATTACTGAATTTCAATAATCGATTTAAGTATTTTCAATATATCTTTTTGCTTTAAAATGCTAGGAATCCTATCATGTAATTCAATACTTTGTTAGTATTAGCTAGAAGAGTAGTTGTTTTGGTTCTCCAATAATGAGTGTTTTACAGCCAGTTTCGTTATCGAACTAATAGCTATCGCTTCGATAAAGTTATGTAGCCGATAACTTGCAAAGCATTTCTGAAAACTTATAATAATAATAATAATAATGATAAATCGCCTTTATTGATATTTAAGTCCTGCCGGAGTTTAGCATAGCTATTCCACCACTCAACCATGTGTCGATAAATTTCAATCGATAGTAGTTCAGCTGTTAAGTTGGTTTCTGCTCTATGTCCCTCAAAAATTATAAAAATAATAGAAGTGATTATCTGCAACTGTTACTATTTTTGAAAACTATTCTGTAAGAAGTTATCCAGTCCTTAGTAATACCTCTAACCCCAATGCGGTAAAGTTTATCTAACAGCATTTCATGGTCTATTGTATGAAATGCTCTACTGTGATCTAAATATAAAGCAACTGATGGATACTATATTATTTAAATATTCATAGATTTTGCCCTGAGTTCTTTAACAGCAGTTTCAGAGAATTTTTGTGTCTAAAGCCATGCTCACTGTTGGATAAAAGATTTGTAAAAACTACTCAATCTGTTGAAAGCACAACTTATGACTTTTGCGAACTGTGATTGCAAACAAATATTTCTGTAGCTACTTACGTTCATTCATAGATCCTTTATTTTTAAATATTGGTATTGATTTGGATATCTTAAGGGCATCAGGGTATTTACCAGTACAGAAGTTACTATTTATTATGTACGATAGATGGACACATATCAGATTACTGACTACCCTTAAGGATAATCCATGAATGCCATCAATATCAGTGGCAGATTCTTTTGTGGCTTTATGAATAATTTCTCCTACCTCGTTGGGGGTACATGGTTTTAGAGAAAAAGTCGTATCTACAAAAGGAGTTAATTTTAACTCGTCCTTGTTGGGTTTAGGGGTTCTACATTCATAAAAAAAATCTTTAAAATTCCCACTTATTTTAATATTATCCAAACTAGTTGTTATCAATTTTTAATTCAATTGGGACCTTATTTCCTATATTATTCTTTTCATTTATTATTTTTCAACTCTCTCTTCCCAGAAAATATATGATGATCAAATGATCATCCTTATCTGTTAACTGACTTCAATGACCTCCATGCCTTCCTTCATAGCTTGTATGGTTTTGCTTTTCAAATCTTCTTGGTTAGTTTACATTTCTTTACACAAGGTCAACAAAGAATCTGATTGCGGCAGCCTATGATTTTTTTCAGCATGTTTTTGATTGATTTAGTATTCAATTTGTCAAGTCAAATTATAAACTTGGAGCGGGTATAAATTTAATTAAAATAATTGGAAAATATGTTGGAAATGTCCCTATTATGTTCAAGACATAACAGCACAGGTCTTTATATTTTCAAATACATCTAAATGTCTCCCAATTTTCTTCATATACACAATTTTTTTCAAAAAGAACAAGAAGCTGTTAGATCAGTGGTCCACGTTATGTAAAAATATATATAAGGTCCTTTAATAGAAACACGCCAACGGGTTCTACTCTGTTCTATTCATTATGCCATTTCAGTCCTGCACCTTTCAACTTGTCCATCAGTTTTTTTCCACATCTGGGTGGATTTTCCTACATTTCTCTATCCCTGTGGGTTACATTTTAGAGCAGATTTAGTAACGCTATTGTTGGGTGTGCGGTATCTGCAATTGAGTTGCAGTTTCTTGAAAAAATGATCCATATGGCACATTGTCTGCATATTGCAGATTGCCCAAATAGGAGGTTAGTATTCAGCGAATAGCTTGTGTACTGTTGTTAACCAAAGATAGAATGTGATCAAGCAGCAGGGGTGGATGGGGTTAGTCCAACCGGCCCTCGTAATTTTAGAGAAACGGCCCAGTCAAGCACGGAACTAGAATCTCAAATTTGAGTGGGCCAGGGAAGAGTACATTTCTTTTTTTTTTGGTGCCCAAGGGGAAAAAATACGCCGCAGGCGAAAATATTGCATTTTCAAGGCCAAACACTCTAAAATGGAAAGTTAGAAATTCGAGTAGCAAAAACATTTTCTCCAAAAAATAGGTTTCGTCAAACGAATTTTCCTTTTTTTCATGTAATTGCAAAAAATATTTAAAGGTTCAAAGTACTAACACGTAGTCTGACTCAACCATGGTCTAAAGCAGACTGCTACCGTCTTGGTAGAATGATGCTGCTTATTTACCTCGGACCGGCCCCAGAGCCACCGGCCCGACGGGCATTTGCCCGTTTGCCCCCCTGTCGCATACACCCCCGTCAAGCAGTGAAGTGATCAGCATTAAAGTGGAATGGGGAAAGCACACATCCTTGCCTGGCTCCCAAAAATATTTCAAATCCTTTACTATCCATGTGCTACATTACATTTTGCTTCTGTGTACCGAGCTTTCATGATAGATATCATTTTATCCTGAGTTCCTTTTCGTTTCAATATTTGCCAAATGGCAGCATGCAAGAGGCTGTCAAAAGCACAATCAAAATCCACAATTAGGTGCAGGGGGCCATTCTACAGATTGCTCTATTATGTAAAAAACCATTCACAATAATTCACTCTAGATCCGAAACAGGGCCATCGAGAGCCAGAGCGGGCCCCAGTACAAGAATTTTTTCCAGGCCCCCACATTTAAATAGTTTTTTTAAGAGTAGGTCAACAATTTATCTCTATACTGATGTCGATGGTGCCTATATATTATCACAGGCGTGTGCCGAGACGATTTTGGGCCTCGGGAAAATAACTTAGAAAAGGTTCCAAGCAGATACGTGCTGGGAATTTTTTTTCCTCCCTTCAAAATGAAAATTGATGAGCGTGGGAGAGAATTGAAAAACAAAATCTGGGGCCCTTTCAAGGCACTTTGTGAGGGCCCACGGGAAACTCCTGATATTCCCGTGGACCAGCACGCGCTTGTATTAGTATTTAAATAACCAACCATATCAAAATATTTATTAAAAAACTGAAATATTATTAATTATGTATGTCAACTGAAAATAAAAACCACAAATAAAACAAAACAAAACACTATAACACAACTAAATTCAAACTCAGAATTTGACTTTGATTACTTTGAATAATACATTTTTAAATTTCAATTCTAAATTAACGCTTTTCGAAATTGCGACTAGCAAAAAGTTGGATCACAGGGTGAAAACCAGTTTCTCTTGTCAAAACTGCTTGCACAGCTAACGTTCCTAAACTTGTCAATAGCCTTTAACACATAGTAGATTTAAGGACATATTTTATTCTTGCTAGCGAACTAAAAGCACATTCTCCCTGTGCAATAGTGACTGGTAGAGACAAAATATATTTAGAGCCACTCGAACATTCAGAAATATTGGGCTCAATTTTTGTTCCATCAACTTATTTAACAGGTTAATAGGAGAAAGGCATGCCTTTCCAAAATTTGCATCGAGAATTTTCCTTAAACGATGCAATTCTTCTGATAGCTAAGAACTCAAATCTTGATTGTATTGAGTATACAAAATAATAGCCTGTTCCTCTAATGGGGCGAGGCTAATATACTCCCATAATAATGAAGGCAAATTTATTTGTACACTGCATACTGAACACTGAATTGGTCACCGACTGCTTGCAATTGCTGTCTGCTGATCGTGCAGTAGGTGTGTTTTGAAAAATATAAGGAACATTTTGGCCTTCGTACCGACAAAGGTTGATAAAGGATAAAAATGCCGACAAAGGTAATGATACCGAATTGTTACTTATATTTTGAACTTCAATTTAGTGGATCTACCGATTTTAGTAATTGCAATGATATTTGATATGCAGACATTATAATTGTGCCTTGTGACGGTATTCAAGGTATGTTTAATACTTGGGAAAATGAAAGATTTTGGCATGGTTGGTTTGGTATGAGATGGTAATTTCATGTAATTTTTAACACGGCCAAGGGCCCCTTGACTGCGCTTGGGCCCCAGTAATTTGTACCAGCTGTACCCCCCTCTTAACAAGCCTGATCCGAAATCATGTTGCTAACATCCTTGAATGTGCAGTCACATTTAAATATATATGCTTGTTTTACAAATAAATGACATTGATGTAGACTGCAAGCAATGAGGCATCTTTGGCATGTCCATACCCCAAAAACAGCACTTTCTCAATGATTTCTAGTGTTCTTATATTGGGTCTACCTGTATTCTTTCTTGCCAATACTTTCTCTGAAGACATCCACATGACTGTTCACAAAGAAACGAATGTCTAGCTCCTTTAGCATTAAAATATTCCCCAGATTATTCAAAGCAATAAAAAGAAATAAGTAAATGATATAACATCGAACTGGCAACTTGTCAAATATTGTTTAATCAGACATGCAGAAAAAATTTCGTAAGCTGCTGCGGTCAAATTGATTATCAAGCTGCTATACCTTACTTATGGTAAAATAATGTTGGAGATAACTACTATAACAAGCTTGAATTGCTTGTATTTTGACTTTTATGGATATTGTGTGGCATACATTTGCTTTGTGTATATACATATCCACCGAAAGAAATGGCTTTTAATATCATATGTCAAATGTATAATTACGATAAAAATATATTATGTACCTAATTAACCTCATTTTATTCAAATGATACAAATCGAACTTTGGAAAAATTAAGAATTATATAAAATCTGCATCTATGCGAGGAAGCAAAATATACTTCAATAATGGTCGTACATAGTAACATTTATAACTAAGGTGATGATATACCTGTATGTATCCTAGGGCTATTGTTGCGACTATTGGGCCTGCAATCGTATGAAGTTACTCCATTTCCAGTTACAGGATTGCGATTGTTTACATCTGAAAAAGCAAAATATTGTTTTATGTATCTGTAACATAATGACTTCCATCTATTTTCTGAGAGTGATTGGGACATTATATTATTTAAGACAACTTTTTGAATATGCTATTTAGGAATTTTCTATAGACGATTGATATATATCATGGAAACTGATCTTTAATGATTTTTCATTACTCATGTGTTGTAGCAAATTACAGGGTCTAGATTATCTGACTAATTTCTGGTTATTGCAATATTAAAAAAATTAATTATTTTTTATTTATTATGAAATTACGTACTTTCTGTATATTGTTGCCCTAATCTGGGCAATATATAGTTAGGTAAATACTTTAAAACACTCATTATTGGAGAACCAATCAAAACAACTACTCCTCTAGCTAATACTGATGAAGTATTGAATTACATGATAGGATTCTTAGCATTTTAAAGCAAAAAATATATTGAAAATACTTAAATCTTTTATTTAAATTCAGTCATTCATACTTTTTTATTAAATATGAAATCATCTATTTTCTGTATATTGAAAATATACAATGATGAGTGTTTTAAAGTGTTTTCCTAAGTAGCATATTGCGTGGCCAGATTAAGGTACCAATATACAGAAAGTAGATGATTCCATATTTAATAAAAAAGTATGAATTTAAATAAAAGATTAAGTATTTTCAATATATTTTTTTGCTTTAAAATGCTAAGAATCCTATCATGTAATTCAATACTTCGTCAGTATTAGCTAGAAGAGTAATGAGTGTTTTAAAGTATTTACCTAACTATTATATTAGCGTGCCCAGATTAGGGCAACAATATACAGAAAGTCCATAATAAATAAAAAGTGTATAAGTTGTGATTTGCTTAATACCTAATATATATTCTCTATTAAAAAAACTTTTACAATGATATTGCAAGTGGACTTTATTTACACAAACAGTTTAAACTTGCCTAAAAGAATACCACCAACAAACAAAATACTCAAAAAGAATATTTTGTTATTGAGGACCTAAAAGGTCACATCAGTGACTTCTTATATTAATTAATTATGTGATTATGCTTGAAAAGAGTCTCATCTACTAGGTGAAAAGCTTCATGGAATGTTCAACAAAATAATATCAAAAAGAATTACGAAAAAAGATATAGTTATTGGTTAATTTCAAATATATAGAAGGGGCTAATTCCTTAGGCAACTTTGAAATCTCCAACCATGCATAGAGATTTGCCTAATCGGTATTCGAGTATCCTAATTTAGATGTCATGCCACACTCACACTTGTATAGAGATCAGAGGCTCATTTCTCGAATCTCTATTAGTGAAAGTCGCATTCGATTTTGGGAAAATATCTAACGAAATTTGCAAGACTAAAAATTGTTTACCCATTCGTTGAACATTCTGTTCGATAATGCATATTTTTTAGAGTCGTGCAAATTTCGGTAGATATTTTCCCAAAGTCGAATGCGACTTTTATTAAGAGGACAATCTGCAGTAAGACAAAACATATTTTCATTGATATATATGAAAAAGGTATATACGGGTGGGCGTGCACCTTTGACCAATGAAATATGCCGACCAAGTAAAAAGGCGGAGAATAACATATTGTGTAATATATAAGAGAAATAGTTCAAATATATTTCTGTCGTACAGAGTCGAATTTCGCGTTGGGTGCACAAGAATTTTTATTTAAAATAATTTGAGTAGGAAAACTGAATGCGGTTGTAGTGATTCCTTAGGCAGTGGTTTTTAATTAAAAGAAAAAACTATCTGTAGGTACATAATGTATATTTACAGTGTACAGGGTGTCCTAGTTAACGTGTTATGTCCGATTTTCTCGGTAGTTTTTGAGATAAGTATTTTTTTTTCGGGGAATCTATGCCGCTAAGAAACATATAATTGAACATCAAAGAAGAATTGATCGGATTATTTATGTTCTTAATTGACTATTAAAGCATTAAAGGAAAGTAAAAAAAGGCATGTAAATTTTAAATATCACTTCCGGTTTACATGGCAATGGCGTTCTTTTTCTTGAAAATAGAATATTGATTACTTCCACATCCAGTGGTAGTATAGTAACAAAAAATTTTTGAATGTTTTTATTGTTCAAATAGGCTTAGACTGTCATGAAAGGTCGACATTTTAAGTTTGAGCAAAAAAAAAATTCTGCCTGTCTGTCTAACTTTTTTGTGCGCACGATTACTCTGGAACCGTTTAAGATATTGACTTGAAATTTGGTACACTTATGTACTTTAACGGGATCTGGAACTAGATTATATTTTCATCTTATTCCATCGAAGGGTTGGGTTGTAAATTGGGGTAAATGGGGAGGTAAACAGGTAAATCAAGCAGGTAAGAGTCCGTAAAATTGGTATTTAGTATATATAAGAGAAGCTAGGGTCTCGAAAAAATTTTTGACATTAGCTACCCCCATTACCACCCCTACCCCACTTTTTAAGGGGACGAAAAAAAAGTGTGATTTAGTGTATGTACAAGAACCAAAAACCTCAGAATATTTTTTTACCATAGGCCAAGAATTTTTATTGAAAAATTACCAAAAATCCTCGTTATGTTGGGGCGATGCCTATTACGAATAACTGGCAAAATAAGGATACATATATTACTTCAACATCCAGTGGAAGTATAGTAACGACAAAAAAATTTTTTAAAAATTTTTATTGTTCAAATAGGCTTAGAATGTCATGAAACGTCGAGATTTTAAGTTTGAGCAAAAAAAATTCTGTCTGTCTGTCGGTCTAACTTTTTTTTTGTGCGCACGTTTACTCTGGAACCGTTTGAGATACTCACTTGAAATTTAGTACACTTATGTACTTTAACGAGATCTAGAACTAGATTATATTTTCATCTTGTTCCGTCGAAGAGTTGGGGGTAAATTGGGGTAAATTTGGGGTAAATAGGTAAATCAAGCAGGTAAGAGTTCATAAAATTGGTATTTACTATATACAAGAGAAGCTAAGGTCTCAAAAAAAATTTTGGCATTAGCCCCCACCCCATTATTAAAGGGGATGAAAAAAAATTTAATTTAGTGTGTGTACAAGAACTAGAAACCTCAAAATATTTTTTTACCTTATCCACCCCCATTACCACCCTCTATCACCACCCTCACCCCATTACCGATGTGGGGTATCGTTTTATGGGTTTTTGAGGTAGAGAATTTCAAATATTATATTATTAAACAATTATTTCCACATACAACATTTTTTCGTTGTGAGTGACTTGGATAGAAAATCTGGATGTGGAAGTTGGGCAGCGGTTTTTTTTATTGTTAAATTAGTGTACAATATCGATAATTCTATCATTCCCAATTGAAATTAAAATTTTGTGGACATGCCTATTGAAAGTCGCATTTCGGAGATATGAACTTTACTTTGCTTTTTTTTAAAGGAACACTCCATATATGTACCATTTGAAACGCCATAAAAAAAGCTTTGTATTTATAATATAATACATGGTACTTATCTTAAACAAATTTTGTCTAATTTACTATAAATTTACAATTTATCAAATTAGCCATGGAAAACAAAAGTATGTAAATTAAAATAAACAATATGTTAGTTCTGTCTAATTTCACTTTATTTTAAATAAAATGGAGAATTTCAATAATTGATACAGTGTGTTTCACTTGAAATGGTAACACCCCAATAACTTTATTTTTTTTCCGATTTGAATCGCATTTTACTTAAGTATAGAACAAACTAGTATCTACTTATGATCTGAAAAACATTCGCCTCCTACGGTACCAAAGCCACCTGCGGTACCAAAATATGTGGAGAAAATCGGAAAATCATATTAGGCATTTTTTTATCGGAAAATTTTGTTAATAAAACTTGTTAAGAATTGTCCAAAATGGCCAAAATTTAATCAAAATTAAAAAATGAAAAACTTGAAATTTAAAAAATTTTGAAAATAATTAGGTATTTAAAAAAAAACTGTTTTACAACTACCTGCAGCTTGGGTTTAATTTCAAACAAAATTGTCATAGTACAGTTTTCTAAACGAAAAAACCCATTCAAATGATATTTTCGGACTTGGACATTATTTTAATAAAAATTTATATATTTTTTTTTATTAAATTTTGGACTTAAGGTTTCTGAACAATTCTTTCATTAACAAAATTTTCCAATAAAAATATGCCTAATATGATTTTTTGATTTTATCCGCATATTTTGGTACCGCAGGTGGCTTTGCATTTGTAGGACGTGAATTTTTTTCTGGTAATAAGTAGATCCTAATTTGTTCCATAAGTAAAATTAGATTCAAATCGGAAAAAAAATTTAAAAAGTGAACAGACTGGGTCATATATCATTGAAAAGATTTTTCTATGGCCTTTCAAATAGTGTAAAAATATATGGGGGTGTTCTATTTAAAAAAACCGCTGCCCAAGGAATCATTACTTCCGCATCCAGATTTTCGATCCAACTCATTCACAACGAAAAAATTTAGTAATGGGGTGGGGGTGGCTAATGCCAAACATTTTTTGAGACCTTAGCTTCTCTTGTATATACTAAATACCAATTTTCTGGACTATTAGCTGCTTGATTTAGCTGGTTACCCCAAATTTACCCCAATTTACCCCCCAACCCTCTGACGGAACAAAATGAAAATATAATCTAGTTCCAGATCTCGTTAAAGTACATTTGTGTACCAAATTTCAAGTCAATATCTTAAACGGTTACAGAGTAAACGTGCGCACAAAAAAGTTACAGACCGACAGACAGAAATTTTTTTTTCGCTCAAACTTAAAATCTCGACGTTTCATGACATTCTGAGCCTATTTGAACAATAAAAATTTAAAAAAAATTTTTTGTCGTTACTATACTTCCACTGGATGTGGAAGTAAAACCAAGGTAAAGCTCATATCTCCGAAATTCGACTTGTTTGAATTGTTTTGCTGAAATGATGTTTGGAAAATACATGTGATATCTCATAACTTTTATTTTTGAACGTATTTACGTAACTCCAAAAATAAAGAAGTTAAATGAGGTTTTAACGTTTGCACAACCACCCTGTACTGTTGACTATAATAAGGAACTTTAGTCTAGTTATTATAAAAAACACGTTCTCAAATAAATTAAACATGTTCTGATAGAACATATTAATAATAATAATTTTTTGTTTTTATGTCTTTGGTGTTTTTCAAAAAAATTGCCGCGCTTGGATTTTACCCTATAGCCCCCCCCCCTAAATCCGCCACTGACTGCGCTCCGTCAGAAACCCTAAAATACCTATAAGCATGTTTGGAGCATATTTAATGTCCGATATATCAAAAAATATTACAGCTAGATCCTTATATGTTTGAAATCAGGGATAAAGGATCTAAAAGAATATGTAAAAATATACAGGGTTTTTCATTTAAAAAGCAACCTTCATTGTTATATCACGTGACATATCCAAGCAATTGTTTTTTAATTGCATTTAAAAAAATATGTATACAACCTTACAACTCTTATACGAAACTTTTTTTTGTCTCCAATAATAACATAAATAAAGGGGGTCAAAATATAGTTATAATTCGTCCGCTGTCTTGGATTCCTAAATTTTTACCAAAAATTCGTAACCCGCATCCCGAAAATCCCCAGATATCGATTTTCATTCGAATAGGATCACAGATGACAAAATTCATCCGCCATCTTGGTTTTCTAAATTTTGACCGAAAATTCGTAACCCGCATCCCCGAAAACCCCCAGACATCGATTTTCAGCCAAATAGGACCATAGATGACGAAATTCGTCCGCCATCTTGGAGTCCTAAATTTTGATAAAAAATTCGTAACCCGCATCCCCGAAAACCCCCAGATATCGATTTTCAGCCAAATAGGACCATAGATGACGAAATTCGTCCGCCATCTTGGAGTCCTAAATTTTGATAAAAAATTCGTAACCCGCATCCCCGAAAACCCCCAGATATCGATTTTCAGCCAAATAGGACCATAGATGACGAAATTCGTCCGCCATCTTGGAGTCCTAAATTTTGATCAAAAATTCATAACCCGCATCCCCGAAAACCCCCAGATATCGATTTTCGGTCGAATAGGTCCATAGATGACGAAATTCGTCCGCCATCTTGGATTCCTAAATTTTGACCAAAAATTCGTAAACCGCATCCCCGAAAACCCCCAGATATCGATTTTCAGTCGAATAGGATCGTAGATGACGAAATTCGTCCGTCATTTTGGATTCCTAAATATCTTAGCAGTATGAGATTCCTCGGAAAACCTACGTCAGATTGGATTTTGAACCATAAACTTATCTCAGAAACTACCGAGAAAACCCAGCATAGCGCGTTGACTGGGACACCCTGTACATTTTGCTTGGTAATAATTTCGAATAAATTGATTTCTGACCTAACTAAAAACCGCATTCAAATTTTCATAATAAAATTTGTAGGAGTGTTTATACAAAACCGGTCCTCTCTATTTGGCACCTTTTATTTATGTATTAACATTTTCAAGAATTTCATCTATTAAGTAATTCCTGTAAGATAAAATAATTTATAAATAAATTTAAGATATTACCAGAACTCCTAAATGCTTCCCTGGCAAGCATTCATTCGCGTCAGGTCTCCATGACAACAAGTTCCTCCCTAAAGTCTGAGAGCGTGTAAAGCTATGCGAATGCCGAGGCGAGTGCCATCTATTGACGGCAAAATTGGAAACTATTTATTGAATCTATGTTTGAAAATTAAGAGGTTATATTTTATCCACGTAATTAATTATGGACTATCTAGGTCGTCACGATTTCGTTTTTTGTAAATTCCAATTTTTCGACGTCAATTTTTTCGTTGATCACGTGTTTTTGACTAAAACAAAAAAATAAAAACGTGACGAACTAGAATATATATTTTAATACATACGTACAAAATTTGAAGTTTCTATCTTCAAAAATAAGCCGAATAATTCGTTTCTTCATTTCACTGACCGCAGATTATACTCTTAACAGAGATGCGGTGAGAGCATAAATCATGGGGTTTAGTCCGAATAAGTGCGGGAGTTTTGAAACTTTGGGAATTTGTAGATTTCGATTCCCTAAATAAAGTAAGACAAAATGCAAAATGTGATCTCAGCCGCCGCGCGCCGGTGTCGCCTTATTGAAAAAATGGCACACAAAAACCGTTTCTTTTAAATATCTCGCTTCGGGTGCCTCATACGGCAAAATATGTTCATGAAAATAAAAGAGCATTAAATTTTCTACAAAATATGTCCTATACATTTTTTCGTTAAATTGAAAAGTTTCAGTGCAGCAGCCGATCGAAGTCAAGCATTCTTGACAAAATTATGATTTTTTGTAATTTCTCAATTTAGTGCGACTTTTATGGAGTATTTTTGTGTTGAGACAAAATTTGTTTTCATACCTGAAAATCCTCAAATATAGTTGATTTTACTTGTTTGCTATGCATAACTCAATGTTCAATACTCGTTTTCATACCACCCCGAGGTAGAGTATATGGCGCTTTTTTTTGTGGTTGTCCCCCATAGCATTAATTCAGGACATATTTTATCAAGTCCAGGAGTGGCAGGGGATTTGCAAAAATGTTAAAGAATGGAGCTGGAAACAGAGCAAAGCTGGGCTGGGCCAGTAACAATGCTGAAAGATCCTGCTTCTGAAAAGCTACTTAAATTTCTTTCCTTCAAATGCAAGAAAGGGTGCAGTGCAGCATGTGGTTGTAGAAAGGCAGGGTTAAAATGTTCTGTAAATTGAAAATTTTGTAACGGACAAAGCTGCAATGCACCAGCAACAGTCGAGGAACTTTATGATGACGAAGAAGTCGACTCTCCAGTCGCAACATTTCTTGCAAGCATGAAGAACAATCAACACGTGGAATCAGTGGAAAGCGCAACGGAAGTATTTTCCGACGAAAGTATTGTTGAAGACTACAACGAACCTGGACCTTCGACATCAAGTACTTAAAACGCCTCAAGAGCAGGCTAGTCGTGGATTAGGCCTATAGGGGACAACCACGTAAAAAAAGGGGCCATATACTCTACCTCAAGATGGTGTGGAAACAAGTATTGAACATTATTGAGCTATGTGTAGCAGACAAGTAAAATAAACTATATTTGAGGATTTTCAGGTATGAAAACAAATTTTGTCTCAACCCAAAAACACTCCTTCATAAAAGTCGCTCTAAATTGAGAAATTCCAAAAAATCATAATTTTGTCAAGAACGCTTGACTTCGATCGGCTGCTGCACCGAAACTATTCAGTTTAACGAAAAAATGTATAAGACATATTTTGTAGAAAATTTAATGCTCTATTACAGGTCTACAAAAAAAAAACTGCTCCACGGACTAAACCTATCATGCCTTAAGTATTTTTGTGTGCTGAATCCGAATTTTCAATTTAAAAAGTTTTCTACTGCGTAGATTTTGAGTAAATGTCAAAAATTGCCAAAAGAAAAAACGTATTTTCACGATTACGCGGTAGAATTTTTTTTAAATTGAAAATTCGGATTCAGCACACAAAAATACTTAAGGCATGATAGGTTTAGTCCTTGGAGCAGATTTTTTTTTTGTAGCCCTGTGTTATTTTCATAAGAACATTTTTTGCAGTATGAGGCACCGGAACTTGACAAAAATCGTTTTAAAATAAAGTGGAGTGGGGTAAGTGGGGACTAAAAATTTAAAAGGTTGACTTTGAAGTCACGTAACTTTATGAAAAATTGAGATACAGTGGCGCGCTTTGAACAAGAAATAGTACATTATATTCACAAAATACATTATTTTAATTATTTCAATATGTATTCTAAAAACAAAAAAAAACAGTTCTGTAAGTTCATCTGTAATACCCCGGTGACTGGGGCAAGTGGATTAATCTACACGGTTTTACCTACAAAACGTTTTTTTCAAATCTAAAATATTCCCAAGATTATGGGAGTTTCTAAATTATATCTGAAGCACCACTATTATAATCACTTTTCGAAAGTGGTAAAGAGCTACAAAAGCTGCATCTGTAATAAAGATAAAATGTGGTAAAGGGGCAAGTGGGGAGTAATAAAATTTTTAAAAAAATTACAGGAAGTAACATTAATGATATAGGTACAACATCAGCAGTCTTGAAAGTTTGACCCTATATAATCTGCTTTCATAGATAAAAAATTTTGAACTTTTTGACTTAAAAATCTCGATCAAATGTAGACTATTTCAAAATGAACACATTGTTGCTTTAAAAATGTTCCAAAATCTATACCCAATATGTTGCAGCTGCATAGAAGTCTGAAGAACAATCTTCTGTGAGTTAAATTTACAAATTGGATTTTTTTTTTCACAAATTATAATAAAAAAACCGCTGCCCAAGGAATCACTACTTCCACATCCAGATTCTCTATCCAAGTCGTTCACAACGAAAAAACTTTATATGTGAAAATAATTGTTTATGGAACTTTAATAATATAATATTTGAAATCCTCTACCCCAAAAACCCATAAAACGATACCCCACATCGGTAGTGGGGTGGGGGTGGTAGTGGGGGGGTGGATGAAGTAAAAAAATATTTTGAGGTTTCTGGTTCCTGTACATGCACTAAATAACATTTTTTTTTCATCCCCTTTAATAAGGAGGTGGGGGTGGTAATGGCATTAGCCAATGCCAAAAATTTTTTTGAGACCTCAGCTTCTCTTGTATATACTAAATGCCAATTTCATGGACTCTTACCTGCTTGATTTACCCATTTACCCCAAATTTACCCCAATTTACCCCCCAACCCTTCGACGGAACAAGATGAAAATATTATCTAGTTCTAGATCTCGTTAAAGTACATGTGTACCAAATTTCAAGTCAATATCTTAAACGGTTCCAGAGTAAACGTGCGCACAAAAAAAAGTTACAGACAGACCGACAGACAGACAGAAATTTTTTTTTCGCTAAAACTTAAAATCTCGACGTTTCATGACATTTTAAGCCTATTTGGACAATAAAAATTTTTAAAAATTTTTTTGTCGTTACTATACTTCCACTGGACGTGGAAGTAATACCCACTTGCCCCAGTCCACCTTACTTATTTTTCAAGCTAAAATCAAGTCGTTATAACTTAAAGACCATCAATTTAAATGAAAAGTTGCATAGAACCTTTTCTTCTCAAAATTTGATTATCTTACGAAAAACTGCTTCGGTATAAATTTTCATAAATATTCAGCTCTCGCGATTTACAGACAGCCCTCAAAATCCACGAAAAACTGCAAAGAAACTGCGAGACAAAACTACTGTGTTTTTCGGAAAAGAGCGGCGTTAATCATCAACAGGACGGATTGGTGGAAAGGTGACTCAAAAAAATGAAGTTTAAAATTCTGTTTGTCTCACCCTCCTAGATTTGTTCGAAATCCCAAAAAATAATCTCGATGATCGATTGTTTAAAAAATGAGAAATTCAAAAAAATATGAAATTTAACTTTACATAATCAACAGTGGGAAGGATTCGGAAGACGTTGTTCACTAGGGTGGCTTAAAAATCAAGTTTAATTTGTTTTGTCTACCTCTCCCCCCAGATTTCTTCGAAATACTAAAAAAATCATCTAGATCGATTGTTTAAAAATTTTTCTGCACTTTTAGTCCAGTCAATGAAAGAGTTGTAGAGAACATTTTGGAGGGGAGAATTTTTCTTTTCAGGAATGTGTTGGGGGTAGTCAGGAGGTAAACATACTAAAAGTCCCCGCCCCTAGCCTCGCCGCTTCAGGGGGAGAGGGGGGCGGAAAGGTTCCTTTTTTCGATTCTTCGCTTATAACTCGGAAAGGATGCATCCTACGAAAAAAGGTAATCTATGCAAAATTAAACGTAATTAAATTTCCCACAAGAATGTTTATATTCATTTTCTTCCTATGTGTTATATTTTACGAGATATTAGCCAGCGAAAATCGATAATTAATAAAAAAAATCAATTATGTACCTTGAATATTTCTATCAAAGCGGTTTACCGTGGTCTGCTAATAAATTATAGTCACAAAACAATGTTTATTTTACAACACTCGACGTATTTAATAACCTGCTATAAAGGCAAAGCTACCTGCGGTACCAAAATATGAGGAAAAAGGTTAAAATCATATTAATTTTTAATCTTACGAACGACGAGTTTTACGTAGCCACCACAAATTGCGGAAACTGAGGAGCCCCTTTGCCAGATGAGCTTATGTATGAGATATCCCCCATCAATAACCAAATCAAATTTTGGTGTATGTACGTTTGTGGCGCCGACCGGGTGCATTTTTTAGAATTTCTAACATTCAAAATGTTTTATTTTTTTTCAGCATATTTTAGCATCGCAAGTGACTTTGTCTTTATAGCAGGTGAATGATTTTCTGGTCATTAGCAGATCCTAATTTGTTCTATACTTGAGTAAAATTTGATTCAAATCGGAAACAAAATGAAAAAGTTATAAAGGTATCTTCATTTTAAGTGAGTCACACTGTATATTTAAGGAAATTTATAGATTTCGACAAAATATTACGTTAGTAAATACGTCGAGTGTTGTAAAATAAACCTTGTTTTATGACTATGATTTATTAGTAGACCACGGTAAACCGCTTTGATAGAAATATTCAAGGTGCATCATTGATTTCTTTTATTTGTCATCGATTTTCGCTGGCGAGTATCTCGTAAACTATAACACATAGGAAGAAAATGAATATAAACATTCTTGTGGAAAATTTAATTACGTTTAATTTTGCATAGATCACCTTTTCCCATACGACGCATCGTTTCCGAGTTATAAGCGAAGAATCGAAAAAAGGAACATTTCCACCCCCCTCCCCCCTGAAGCGGCGGGGCTAGGGGCGGGGACTTTTAGTATGTTTACCTCCTGACTACCCCCAACACATCACTGAAGAGAAAAATTCTCCCCTCTAAAATGTTCTCTACAATCCCCTTTTGGGCATTCATTGATTGGACTATTTCTAAATATGGGTAAAATCGAAGGAAAGTTGAAAAAGTGAATAAAACCGCTAATGAACAATAATAAACTATTAAGGGCCGGTTTTATAGGTGCAGTTTAAACCTAAGTTTAACTAGAAGATTCTGTTGAGGTCCAAAATAAAAGTAAATAGCGTATTTAGCAAAGTGTATATTAGGCACATTCATCAAATAGGAAATTATTAATTAAATTTGAATAAAGATTCTGTGGCATTGATAGTTGTTATTATATTATCGATAGTTATCGAATGACTTTTGTAGTAAAAAGGCTGCTGTGAGAAGCGTTTTTTTGAGTTCTTTTACTTCCACGTCCAGTGGAAGTATAGTAACGACAAAAAATTTTTTAAAAATTTTTATTGTCCAAATAGGCTTAAAATGTCATGAAACGTCGAGATTTTAAGTTTGAGCGAAAAAAAAATTTCTGTCTGTCGGTCTGTCTGTCTGTCTGTCTGTAACTTTTTTTTGTGCGCACGTTTACTCTGGAACCGTTTAAGATATTGACTTGAAATTTGGTACACATATGTACTTTAACGAGATCTAGAACTAGATTATATTTTCATCTTGTTCCGTCGAAGAGTTGGGGTGTAAATTGGGGTAAATTTGGGGTAGATGGGTAAATCAAGCAGGTAAGAGTCCACGAAATTGGTATTTAGTATATACAAGAGAAGCTAAGGTCTCAAAAAAAAATGGCATTAGCCACCTCCATTACCACCCCCAACCCCTTATTAAAGGGGATGAAAAGAAATTGTGATTTAGTGTATGTACAGGAACCAGAAACCTCAAAATATTTTTTTACTTCGTCCACCCCCTATCACCACCCCCACCCCACTACCGATGTGGGGTATCGTTTTATGGGTTTTTGGGGTAGAAGATTTCAAATATATTATTAAAGTTCCATAAACAATTATTTTCACATACAAAGTTTTTTCGTTGTGAGTGACTTGGATAGAGAATCTGGATGTAGAAGTAGTGATTCCTTGGGCAGCGGTTTTTAAAAGGTTCTTGTTAATTTCCTGTTTGATGAGTGTGCTTAATATACACTTTGCTAAACACGCTATTTACTTTTATTTCGGACCTCAACAGAATCTTCTAGTTAAACTTAGGTTTAAACTGTACCTATAAAACCGGTCCTTAAACAACTTACGAGTCCATTAGTCAACTCTTAATCAATAAAATTATGTCGACCAACTTGTGAAATTTCTAAAAAGATGAACAAATTTTACTTTATAGGAAAACGTAATTATTGATTGATTGATTGATTTACCAGCGTGCGGTAGGCATTGCTGCCACCCCCAAGAATATACCGCTGGCCGGCTACGTCCATGCTGTCTTGGATTTGGATTATGCTTGTTGTCAGCAGCGAGAGCCACACGACGCATAGTATAGGAGTGTGGGATGGGCAGTGTAGGTGTCGTGATATGGAGTGTGAAATAAATATTAACAAACTTTAATCTGACTAATTAATAATTATTTGTACCGAAAAAAAAAAAAAAAAAAAAAAAAAATCAAAAATAGATCATAAACACAAAAATACACGATACTCATTTTTTTCCATTTGTAACCATTATTGGGGCCTATAAAAAGGGTTTTATGGGGTTTTGTCCCCAAAATTTAAACTTGGTGTGGACCTCCGATTAAAGAACTTATATCTAGATACATAACAGGCTATCTTTTCACTATATACCTTGTTTGCTCCTAACATAGTCACATTATATGTCCATTAAAAAGAATAGATGAACATCACATCCCATAGGCAACAGTGGCGTATGTGTAGAAAATGTGTAGAATGGTAAATATTTTCATTAAAATAAATTATTGCAATTCCTGCATTACCGGCTCTTTACACAACGTGATGTTGTGACGATATTACAGTAAGATAATACAGTAAGATAAATATGTATTGAAAGGATATTAAAATTTAATTGCTATTCACTTTATAACTGTAAACTGAACTTCATCGTGTTACGACTATGGAACGATCGATTTTCTTCTTTTCTAAACTGCTTTCTGCAAACGGCACAGCACTTCCACCAATTTGCACTAAATATATTGTCACTAAACTGTGTAAATATGAATAGAGAATATTATTTAGATATTAAGCAAATCACAACTTAAAATAAAAATACTTCTTCGCCACATTTTGATCAAAAAACACGAAAAACGCTTAAAAACATTAATGGCGGATACTGTCAAAAGTGTCAAACTGAGATTATGATAATCTAACGGAACCGATCGTGCCCGAATCGGCCGCGAATAGTTCGACTAGCCAATCAAGAACTTATGGGAAGAAGTGCCTTAGATTGTAACTATCTCAGCAACATACAAATCAGCACAATTATGTATCTAGATATAAGTTCTTTAATCGGAGGTGTGGACTATTTGACGTTTGAAAAAATAAATATACATATTTATACCTTGGTTAGTTAAGGAGGCTCGCCTGGGTGGGGTTTTCTTTTTTTCTGGAGATCCAAATAATCTGTTAAAGGAATCGCCATGGTTTGAAGACCTCCTCGGCGTATGGCGACCATTTGATTTTTCGGAGGACGGTGGTGTGCAAATTACATTAAAAATTTCGCTTGATGGATTGCGAACCCTGAAAAAAAAAAAGAAACGATTATTATAAATAAATTATTAAGATTTGGATATATATGTATCAATTTTTATTTCCGATTTAAACGTTCATAAGATTATAAGTATAATTTATTAAAAGTAGTGCAATAAACCTAAAATCATACAACTGTCCTCATGTTCGGTGTGTCTGCAATAACTCCTCTGTGCAATATTGGAAACGCTGTGCAGAAGGCTTCCGTTACACAGTTATTGTAAAAATAATAGCATTACACACTAAACAGGCCTAATTTATTTGTCACGTTAATAAAGAGGCAAATGATTTATTTCTTAGTGTTTATGTATAACTAATAGCTAGGGAATTGGAGGCAGAAATGTTTATATGATCTTAAGTTGAAAAGTGTAAAGATGTCATAATAAAAAGCAGGAAAAACCATTTTAGTCATTACGCGTTGCTGATTTTTTAATTAACAGTTAATTAAAAATGAAATAAAAAAAATGCTCCTGTGTCAGCCACTTGTTTTAAATGCTGCTTGTCAATATGACATTGATATAAATGCAGTCGGCTGAAATCTATGTGTCTGCGTTTTTTTGCAATTTAATTTCTTTATTAATGTATGATATACTAAAAATTAAATCAAAAGTTTCGCAAAGTGATAAGAAACAGTAAAACAAATTTCAGTCATCTGTATACAGCTGGGTTTAAAGGGGGTGAATTTTCAAAAATGGGGTAAAAAAAAACGTTTCTGTATTATTTTATTGTGTCAGCCACTTTGCAGGAAGCTTTGTTTATTTGTAAAAAAACATAAAAAACTAGTGGAAGCATTATACTCTTCGCTGATTTACTGAGCTTTTTATATAATTGTTACACATTCTATAGGATACTCTTCGCATTTGTCTTGTAAATAATGTTAGTTTTTGGACATTCTAAATTTTGTGATACCAACTTTGTTGTGAAAAAAAAAATATATGAAAAAAAAAATCACCATGTGAGGGATCGAACACGAGACCTTTGGATTGCAAGGCAAATTCAAAATTCAAAAATTCAAAACAATTTTATTTAACATTATTGGTACAAGAATGCGCCTAGACCGAGACCCGATTCAGAGCCGACCACACCACCACATCGCGCAACGCCGTGGTAGATGGGTGGTCGGATGGAAAGGGGTCGGTTTTCGGCTTTAACAGCAGGTCAAATGATGAGGGTTAGGCCTCCTGTTTTAAAAATAGAAAAACTTAAGCCTGATAATTGCGGATTAACTAGAACTAAGAACTAAGTTTAAAAACATTTAAAGCTACTTAAGGCTAGATTTAAAACTTGGATTAGAGGGCGCGCGCATAACACACGCGCACTGGTTTTTAGAGTTTTGGTTAGTGATACGGGAAAAACTCAATGAAAAAACCCGTTCGAACAAGTCACAGTCTTCATCCGGTGGTCTGCCTGCCTCCGGAAAGGTAGGGTGAAGGGGAGAGTGTGATTTTAAAAGTTGGGATTTGCTAGAGGTTATTGGTCAAAAGGGGATTTGGGAGGAGAAAAAGGGACAAAAATAACAAAATTTAACAAAAATAACAAAATGGATAAAGGGAATAGGGAGGGGTTTGAGGTAAAAGGTGGTTAAATTAAAGTAAAGGGTGGTGAAAGGGAAATTGTGGCATAGGAAAGGTTTGGCTAGGGACGTTGCCGAAAGATAGGCAACGCCTGGTATGGTAATGGGTGTTTTAGGTCGAAAAGTATGGCATTATGCTGTCTGATTCGTGTGATGTCTCGGGTTAGCGGACTGTCGCCCAATTTGAATTGGTAGAATTTTTGGGAGGTTTCCCGGACGAAGTCCGCTAGTGGGGTTATGTCGTGGCAACGTGCATAGAGATCTCTGAGGGAGGTGTACCTATCTGAGTTTGAAATGAGGCGCATAAAGGGCATAGCAGGATAAGCATGTGATAGGTGCCCCCGCACCAATCGGGTCGAAATTTTTAGCACAAGTTGATAGTAATGTTAGATGAAATTTCCCAAAATCTTATTTTTGGAAAACCATTTTTACGGGAGTTATGGGGGTAAAAAGAAAAATGAAAAAAAATTTTTTTCTCGAGAACGGATAAACCGATTTTCATGAAAAAAAAAATATGTTATGGCTTTTGATGGTGCAAATATGGGAAAAAATTATTGAACCCATTTGTCGAAAAAAAGTGGTGAAAAAATTTTTTCAAAATAGAAAAAAAAATTTTTTAGGGGATGTTCCAGAGGCACACCCACCATTTTCTTCCAAATTAATGCTTATATGCTCCTTTAAAACATATCCAATTTTCAAAGCGATCGGAAGGGTACAACATACTCAAAATTGATAATCATTGGCAGACTGCGGGCGGCGCGTAGTCTATGTAATGAAGCACGACTTTTTTGTAAATATTTCGTGCAAAGACGAGATTATTACCTTCTCCCCCTCGTTTTCGAGGGTGCTGAACACGATGCAAGTGGTGGGAGAAGCTTTTGACCGCCGCAACCCCCTGCAACTTTTTTGAAAATTTTTTTCAAAATAAAATTTTTTTTATGGGATGTTCTCGAAGAATGAAGACTAAGAAAAGTCTCATCAATATAGAGTAACCTGATTCGTGAGAGGCAGGAGGACTCACGCGAAAAAGTCAACCCGAATTGTGAGAGGCAAGGGGACTCATAATAACCAAGCACCTCGACTAATGAGAGGCAAGGGAACTTACAATAAACAAGCGCCCCCACTATTTAGAGGCAAGGAGACTCACGATAAATAAACACCCCGACTCGTGAGAGGCAAGGGGACTCACAATAAACAGGCACCTTCACTAGTGAAAGGCACTGTAACCTCCTCCTAGTGGACTTTGAAAACTAGTTCTTTCGTAGGCTGACTGCGGACGTCATCCTTGCAAAATCTTCAGATTTTCAAACTAGATTTTGTTTGACCCCACAATTGACGTCAGAGAATTTTTGCACCACACTTCTTGAAGTTTGATACTGATTTAAATGGTAGGGTTGTAATGGCAGCCAGTGACCGTTGTAGTAAGATGTAGTAAGATGTAGTAATGAACCGCTAGTCTATGTAATAAAGGCAGAAATAGTGTAAATATTTCTTGCAAAGACGAAATTACCTTCCTCCGTCTGTTTTCGAGGGTGTTGAACACGATGCAAGTGGTGGGAGGAGTTTTTGACCGCCGAAAACCTCCTTATGGATCTCTTTTATGTTTTCTATACGGGTCTGGAGAGTCATTTATCAACGGGTTATACTTGAAATAACATGGAAGATGATTATAGAGTAAGTTGAGTCCAAACAGCAGGTCTAGGGGGTTAATTAAACCCTTCGGAGGAGTGGAAAATCATTTTTTATAAAATAATTCGGGTTCAAACGCGTTTCCCCCGTTTTTGGGCTGATTATGGGAAAAATATTCATTTTTAGCTCCAACCCCTCTTCATCTCTGAAACGGTGAGTGAGAGGTGATTTCTGCCCGTTTGAGGGGGTTGGAGCTAAAAATAAATATTTTTCCTGTGATCAGCGACCCCAGAAAAGGGGTATACGTATTTGAACCGAATCATTTGAAAAAAAAAACTATACCTCTCGGGAGGGTTTAATCAACCTCTAGGCCTGCTGTCTGGACTCTACTTGCCTATAACCCCCTTCCATATTATTTCAAGTATAACCTGTTGATAAATCACTCCCCAAACCCGTTTATATATGAAAACATAAAGGGATCCATAAGAGGGATGGCCGTTTCAGGGGGTTGCGGCGGTCAAAAACTTCTCCCACCACCTGCATAGTGTTCCCTCGAAAACGAAGGAGGGGAGGTAATCTCGTCTTTGCACGAAATATTTACAAAAAAGTCGTCTTATAATGCTTCATTACATAGACTACGCGCCGGCCGCAGTCTGCCAATGATTATCAATTTTGAGTATGTTGTACCCTTTCGATCGCTTTGAAAATTGGATATGTTTTAAAGTGGCATATAAGCACTTATTTGGAAGAAAATGGTGGGTGTACCTCTGGAACATCCCCTAAAAAAATTTTTTTTTATTTTGAAAAAATTTTTTCACCACTTTTTTTCGACAAATGGGTTCAATAATTTTTCCCCACATTTGCACCATCAAAAGTCATAACATATATTTTTTTCATGAAAATCGGTTTATCCGTTCTCGAGAAAAAAATTTTTTTTCATTTTTCTTTTTATCCCCATAACTCCCGTAAAAATGGTTTTCCAAAAATAATATGTTGGGAAATTTCATCTAACACTACTATCAACTTGTGCTAAAAATTCCGACCCGATTGGTGCGGGGGCACCTAACACATGCTTATCCTGCTATGCCCTTTGTGTTTTAAGACTTTAAATTTATTCATTGTCGTGGCCGGGATGCTGCACCACACCGGCGCCGCGTATGTGATGGCCGGCCTGATCACCATCGTGTACAACAACTTTTTATTCGTCCTGTTTAGTCCGCTACCCCGCGCCAGGAGCGGGTACAGACTCCTGGACATGGAGTAGAGCAAGGCAAATGCTTTAGCCATTGGGCTATCTCACCTTGCCAGAAAACTTGAATGAATATCATTCAAGAATTATATTTCAACGGATTAGATACATTATTATGAAATATATATATATCGGTAAAATGTAAAAACAAAAAAAAAATTATAGAGAAGATTTCTATTTAAGTACAAATGACAGATATTTTGAAATTTTTTTTTTTTTTTAAATTATTAATAACTTTTTTATTTATTGATTGATTTTTTTCAAAAACAATAGGGTTCTTTCTCTAGCTAACTTACTTTCCTTATTTCAATACAATCGGACTTTTCTTTCTTAAGTTATCGTGCTTACAAGAAACGTGACGGACGGACAGACGGACAGACAGACGGATGGACAGACAGACGGACATTTTGAAAGTTGTTCAGAATTCGTTCACTAACAAAATGATATGAAAATTTTTTGTCTGCGAGCGATATTTACGGTTTTAGAAATGTGCCGATCAAATGCAATATACTCTTCGTTTTTGCGAAGAGTATAACTAGTAGCTGAAATCTGCAATTCTGATTTTTCATTGGCTAGTGTTTCTTAATAATTATTTTTATAAATCTTTTATTGCTATCCTATAGTACCAAGAATTATTCTAATGTTTTTTGCAATTATTTTCTTTTTCCTTTGCTTGTATGTATATGGTATTAAGGTGCATATATAATGCATAAAAAATATTATTTTAAAATTTATAAAAAAAAAAACAGAAAAACAAGGAATGAGAAATAATCGTTTTTAATAATGCTTTCCCTTGCTTTGCGAGTAAATTAAAAATATTAGTTAATATATGTAATCACATTTGTTTATTTAAATAACAAAAATGAATTTATAGTTTCATTATATCTATTTTCTCTTATTCTTTTTAACTCTATATTATTTTTTTTATTTAAAATGACCTAAGTGCCTTAACAATGGGAGTGATATTGGAAAGTATACAGGGTGTTTAAATATACATGCATATATTTTAATCAGCGAGTCCTTATGTAAAGTGAAAACCAATGCGACTTTTTAAATTTAAAAATTTCAACAAAAAAAATATAAATTTAGACCCACGTTACCCCACCTAGCTTGACGCCTCGCTTAAATAAAATGTTGCACAGCTGAGACGAACGTCGAAATGCAAGGACAAGATCTCGTAAAACATATGATTGCACGGTTCATATTGACGTACATGATAATTGTTTGCAATTTTCAATATTTATTTTCTCGGTTATTTTTGGGCATATTGATAAACAAATATTTTTGCGCATATTAGGAAGATGTGAGTATTCACAGATCTGTAGATGTAATATACCATTAAAACACCCTGTATATAAACGAAAATATTTTTTTTACCGAGATATTGGTAATAACATGCTGTTTTTTTTAAATTGAAATAGATCAACTGACTTCTTTTCCTTACACGTTTTTTGGAAAAAAATTAAATATTTGCAAAAATCAGCTAGGGGGCGAGCGTAGAGGCGACTTCAATGTGAATATCAGTCGATATTCCGTTGAAGAAACGTCGAGCGCGGTTAGTACTTGGATGGGCTCCCATCTTGGGAAATACAGCGTTCACGTCCCACCTTCTAGAGGCTTGTATATCAGTGTATACTCGAAAGTTACGTAATTTCAGACGAGGATTACGTAGTGGATATACCATCCTTCGGAGGGGATGTAAAGCAGGCGGTCCCTTGTCTATTAAATGTTAGGCAAGTAAAAGATCCCTACTCTTCTTAAGGAAAGAGGTTCGGCAAAATTTCCAGGTTGGGGGTAGCTCGTCTCCTGGCGTCGGTGATAGGCCCTGGTAGCGGAAATAGGCCGACGTTAAACAGTTAAAAAAAAAAAAAGATCAGCAATGCAATCAGTATTGAAACTTACATTCAAGAAACTGAAAAATCAAAAATAGTTTTTTTTTAATAATAAAAAATAAATAACTTGTTTGACAAAGGACCCCGCCCCACAAATCCTTATGTAAAAGTGGCTTCCGTTAAATTGGCTCGATTTTTGATATGTTCTATATTTTGGGCCCCTGATCAAATGTCTCAATGGGACGGAGGTCCCAAACCACCATATTTGACATTTTATAAACATTTGGCAGGTGCAACGGTTTGTAAGAACCGTTATAACTTTCTTCGTGCAGGAGATCCTCATTTGTTCTTTGGCAGTAGAAAGAACACAAGGCGAGCTACACTCTACATTGAAAATAAATTCCATAATAGTATACAAAGTGTTCCATTTTTCACGTTACGTTTTGTCAAATTCAAACCTCAAAAACTTTTTTAATGTAAATGGAACACCCTGAATTTTTTTTACATCATGTTATGTAAAATTAAATTCTCTTTTATCTAGTATAAGCACTGTAGGGATTAAAGTTACAACTTTTTCAGATATTCGGGATTTTCTTAAATGTTGTAGAATGTTGTAGAATTTTTAATAAAAATTGCCATCAACTTAGCCATGATTAGACACAATCAATCATGTCAGTTATTCTCTTATGTCAAAAAATGCCAACACTTTTGAATTACACACACGAAGGCTTTTCAGATGTTTATTATTAAGTTATGTAAAATTAAATTATCTTTTCTCTAATATAAGCACTTACAACTTTTTGAGATATTTGCGATTTTCTTAAATGTTCTATAATTTTTAGTAAAAAAAAAACGTAGCCAAGATTAGAAACAATCATGAGTGTCAGTCATTCGGTGGTTCCTAGGATGGACACGACATCAACAGTATATAAAATACCCAAATTGAGCTTTCCTTCATTTCTTCCAGGATGCCGGCAATAGGAACGTTGATAACGCGGGAGCAGCAATAGGAGAATTGATAGTGGATGTCGAGAGTAGACATTAATAAAATGAAGAATAAAAGTTGTAAAAGTGCTTATAATACTAGAGAAAAGAGAATTTAATTTTACGTAACTTAATAATAAACAAATCTAAAAAGCTTTCATGGGTGTTATTTAAAAGTGGTGGAATTTTTTGACATAAGAGAATGACTGACATTAATGATTGTGTCTAATCATGGCTAAGTTGATTGCAATTTTTATTAAAAATACTAAAACATTTAAGAGAATCGCGAATATCTTAAAAAGTTGTAACTTTAATCCCTACAATGCTTATACTAGAGAAAAGAGAATTTAATTTTACATAAATTTAAAAAGTTTTTGAGGTTTGAATTTGACCAAATGTAACGTGAAAAATGGAACACTTGGTATACTATTATGGAATTTATTTTCAATGTAGAGTGTAGCTCGCCTTGTGTTCTTTCTACGTGCCAAAGAGCAAATGAGGATCTCCTACACGAAGAAAGTTATAACGGTTCTTGCAAACCATTGCACCTGCCAATTTTTTATAAAATGTCAAATATCTTGAAACCCTGGTGGTTTGGGACCTCCGACCCATTGAGACATTTGATCAGAGGCCCAAAATATAGAACATATCAAAAATCCAGCCAATTTAACGGAAGCCACTTTTACATAAGGATTTATGTGGGGTTCTTTCAATACGATAATTCATTTTTCTTACTTTCCCACAGACAGACCATTTTTTTTTGTGGATGCCTGTGTAATATATGATTATCACCGGATCCTCCGCCATTTTCTAGAAAACCGCGTATGCAAATAACACAGACACGCACAAAAAAGTGAAAAGTGGTCTATTTCTGAGACTCCATTGGGCAACTTCCATGTATTTCGACATGTTGAATACGAATCAGGTGTTCGTTTAGCTCCGTCGCCCACCAGTTTTTAGTAAATCTCGAAAATACCCTAAATTATGATTTTCTCTAGGTTATTTTCGCGACTTACAAAAAAATGGTGGGCGATAGAGCAATTCTGACTCCGGATTCGAATTCAGAACGTCAAAATACATAAGGATAAGTTGGTTTAGTCATAAGACGAAACCACTTTTTTTTATTTTGTGTGCCTGGATATACACAACGGTTTACTCCTATAAAATTTTTATTTCAAATGGTCGAAGAAGATTAAAGTTAAACCCATAGAACTTATAAGAATCTTATTTACAGTCTAACTGTATACACAACGGTTTACTCCTATAAAATTTTTATTTCAAATGGTCGAAGAAGATTAAAGTTAAACCCATAGAACTTATAGTCCAAGATCCCAGAGCTGCCAGACCTACGTCATTTTAGCAAAGCTAATATTTTGACAACAACTAGCGTAATATCTAATTAAGAACGTATGCGTATTTGCTAGTTTGAAAGGCGGGGCCCTTTTGCAGAAAACAGGTACAAAAGGTACATACAAATTTTACTCAGTACGTTAAAATATGATAGCTGGTTTATTTTCCACGTGACACACTAACGACGTGGTGTAAGCGTCAACCTCCGAATCTTAAGGTCCGAGGTTCGATCCTGAGGGTTCGTAGGTTTTTTTTTCAACAAATATTAACTTAAAGTAGCGATTACCAAGAAAGAGACAACCGATAGGGAAATATTTCTTATTTTTGGCCATAAGTTTTTTTCTTAGTACGTATATTTGAAAAAAAAATACTGAGAACGCTCAGGGATCGAACCTCGGACCTTAAGTTCCGGAGGTTGACCAATTACCAATTACCAATTAAAGCTCTTTATTCAAATATTATATGTACAGTGATATGGGAATTCTATATATATATTTCATTATCTCAAAGAGTATGTATATTACAAATTATAGATTTTGCTCAAACGTTACAAACGCGCGTTGACGTGAAACGTCCGAACAATGGCTGGTGGTAGCCAGGAGATAATGCTCATCGAATTCTTTATAATAAAATTAGATATGCATATTTTCTAGAGTTTATATGCATTTTATTTATGTATGCCAAGGCTTTAAATAATGGGAGTACAGGAGATTAAAAGATGTTTGGGAGGTTGACGCTTACACCATGTAGTTAGCGTGCCACTTGCAAAATAATCCAGCTATCATACTTTAAGTTGGATTCTAGATCGAAAGATATTGTCACCACCGTATTCCCCGCCTTCGAAAACGGGGGTATACTGCTTTCCAGCTGATTTTCATTGTTTTCGTGGCATTTAGTTATTGTAGATTTAGTAGATTCAACCCCCGGGGGTGGGTTAGGTCACTTGTCGTAAATATTTAAATATTTTATTCTAACTGACCAAAAAAGAAAAAACGATACGATAGGCCCTCGCAAACCTAGCACTGGAAAATTTGAAAAGGGGGTGGTATTTAGGGGTAGTGGGTAAAGGGTAGGTTGGGAAATATTATCACCATCGTATTCCTCGCCCTCGAAAACGGGAGTATACCATTTTCCAGCTGATTTTCGCTGTTTTCGTGGCATTTAGTTATTGGGGGTGGGGGTAGTTTCAACCCTCTGGGTGGGTTAGGTCACCTGTGGTCAATATTTACTTATTTCATTCAATCTGACCAAGAAAAACCAGACCTAGCAAGCCCTCGCAAGCGTAGCACCGGAAAATTGGAAAAGGGGGTGGTTTTTTTCGATTTGGGGGTAGCGGTTGGGCACTAGGTCGGAAAATATTGTCACCATCGTGTTTCCCGCCCTCGGGGTAAAAGCTTTACCCCAAGAGACTATTGATGACTAAGAAAACATTAAATATCGTAACCGGAAGTGAGGTCAAAAATCCATGACGCGGGCAAAATTAGCTCGTATAAAAGGTGGCTGCCTTTAGGTCTGTGGTAGTACTAATCGCTTACAAAAAGTTTTTCATGTACTTATCTTATTCATAGGATATTCGACGGCCGGCTCTTTCCGGCTATAAATCACAATTTTATTTTTTACTTTCTTTAATAATGGGGTGGGACTGATAGTAGGGGAAACTGATTCCAGAAAAATCCTTGGCTCTTCGCACATACACTAATCCCAATTTTATGGACTCTAACTTGCTTGATTTACCTATTTACCCCCCAAGCCTTCAACGGAATAAAATTAAAATATGGTCAAGTTCCAGATCTCGTTATAATACATATTTAGGTCTACCAAATTTCAAGTCAACATCATAAACCATTTCAGAGTAATCGTGTGCACAAAAAAAGTTACATACCGACAAGCAGAAATTTTTTAGTTCAAACTTAAAATCAAATCTCGCTGTTTCATGACATTGTAAGCCTCGATATTTGAACAAAACAAAAATTCATTTTTTTTACTGTTGCTATAATTCCACTCCACTACGTGGATGTGGAAGTAATCACTTCAAACGTTTTCTAACAAATTATTTACCGTAGAAAACACGTCAATATAAATAGAAACCTATAGTAGGGCTGAATTTAAAAAAAATGGTGAGCTTTCGTAATGCATATTTTCTAAGAAATAGTAAAACATAATCTAAACCCATACATTGGGAAATGTAGGCCTCTTATGAAAAAGTGAATAGAAACAGAAAAAAAGAGTTTACATAGCATTTACAGTGATTTGGTGCGTTTAGTGCAGCCAGGCGTGTTGACATGTATCCGTAATTTTGTTTTTGTATATCATTAATCATTTGGAAATATTGTTTATGAGCCTAGGAACGGGTACAATGTTATTTAAATGGTTAACCGTTACACTTTTTCTCCAATTTACTTGAAATATGAGTTATTAAAATTATTTCTTATGCATACGGACTTAGAGACAACAGTTTATTTTTTTGTTTTTTATTTTAATTGCCTTATTTATATTAACGAAATTATAAAATACGTTGAGTACGAGCATATTCATTTAAAGGTTGTCTTCTTGAAAATAATCTAGGTACCTACTGGTTTTTGGTAACAAAAGAAAAGCGCTTGATTTAGGTACCGTGTTTCGTTTGTTGTTACAGCTAAACAGGGTACAGACAAGAACTTCTCGTGTATATTATCGTTTATACAAGGTGACGCAAAATGTATCATTCTATTTGAAAATCCGCCATTTCTGCGGATTATGTCATCGACGTTTTAACAGCCAAGTATAATATGACAGCCTAAATTCAGGAACGTTATGATATTATGAACGTACAGCGCACGCGCCAATGGCAATAATGCGCGGGTAATAGTCATTTGAAAAAGTAAAAATTTTTATCTTTACTAATTTCTTACTTTTGTCATTTTAAGGCAAGGAATAAATACATTTAAAAATAAAACTATATAAAAATAAGTGCAGACTGACGTTTAATACTAACATATGTAGCTTTTCAATAACAAAAAAAAAAAGAAACCCAACCTAACCTAACCTAATTTGCACATTCAGGTATAAAAATAATTTTAGGACAAAGAAAAAATATCTTGGACATAAAAAAAAGAAGTTGCAGCCATCAAGATTCGAACCCGGAATATTAGTACTTAGAGGTAAACAACGTGTTTATCTGGGTTATCTGGTGCTTGACTCAAAATGTGTAAAACTTGAACACAACAAAAGTGAATGCGCGCGCTGGACACATGCGTATTATCGCCATCACATCGCATAACGTTCCTGCATTTAGGCACTAATAGTATAATAATGTGTATGAGCACTTATTACGAAATCAATTGGACCTGAATGAATTTGCCTAAAAACTTTTTTAATGGCTTCTCCAAAATTATAAATTAAATTTTCTACCACTTGTTTCTATCGGCCAAGTTTTTTTTAGAACTCCAATAAAACTCGTTTTGTTATGAAAAATTATTCCGAAAATGTTATAATTTGAAAAATTTCGGTTTCACCTAAATTTTCTCGAGGTCGCTGATTAGTGATTACGAATCTGAAAAATTAATAAATTAAATGGCACCAAAATTTATAATTTATGCAAATAAATTCTAATAACAATAATAAATATTTTATATTAAAATTAAAATATTTTAGCATAGGTGTTTTACAGCCATTTGCACCGTTTGCATTTTAAGCGATAAATAATCTAATATATATATAAACTAATGATAATATAATAAACTAATCGAGGTTTAATTCTTAAACCAGGTTTAATTTGCGTCTTATTGCATCGTGCTTTATTGTTTGTGGTTTACTTAAGTTGATAGTTAACTTGTGATTTTAGGGAATTTGGTATTCGGCTAACTTCTCTTTCAAAATTATAATCTTATTTCTGTCAACTGTTGTCAATTATTTCTTCTTTGAGAAAAAACGTGGTTCTGTGTGTGTACATTTTTACTACTGTTACCAGTTTACAGGATCTTTATAAATATGGAAAACCATCATAAAAATAAAAGAGCAAGATCCGTTAATTTTTCACTAGATGAAAATCTTCTGCTAATAAATATGGCAACAAAATGCAAGCATGTATTAGAAGATCAATGTTGGAGTCGGAATTAATCTCACGATTCATAAATGTTTTTGATAATAAAAATAAAACGTCAAAATAATGAAAATATAATAAAAATTAAGGTTATGCACAACATCGACGGCTGCGCAGATATTACGATTAAATTTAATCGCCCTTTAAGTAGTCAACTACGTCAACGCAAATTTAAGCTAAATTAATCAAGGATTAAAGAAGGTGCAAAGCAAATTTTAAATTTAACGAACGTTTAAGATTAATCCTGTGTTAAAGAATACGGTGCAAGCGGCCGTTAATACTTTTAATAACTAAAGTGACTTTAAAAAATAAAAATAAAAATAAAAATAGAAGATCGTGGGTCATCAAATTCACGACAAAATTATGTGAAATTTGATGAACAGTTAAAAATATTAATTTAATAAAGTTAAAATTTTGGTGTTTTAATAAATTTGAAAGTAGTTTAAATAATTGAAAAAAAATTATCAAACTAAATTTTCAATAAAAATGTAAAAACAGGTAGTTTGCTTGAAGTCGATTTCATATTTTATAATTTTTAGAATACCCTGTATAATTTATCGTAAGTTTGACACTATTTATGACTTTCTAAGACAAGCAAAACTTTTTATAAAGAATGACTTTTCTCGGCAAATCAAAAATAAGAAAGTTTACAAGAGTGTGGTACCCCATCCGGGGACACACTGTATATTAATTATAAATAAAATGATATAAGATAATGATATTAGGAAAAATATATTAATAAGTTAAAATAAAAAACATAAAATATAATAATATAAATGGTATATGGGTAGAAATAAAGCACCAATATATCTTTTCTACCTATATACCTCACTTACTTTCCTCCCCTTGCACCGCTAAAAAACCCTTAAAAATAATCAAAATATAAAAAAACATATGAGATCAAATTATTTGTTATAAAAATCTGTATAAAAAAGACCTGATACATTTTTTTCATAAAATTAATAGAAAAAAGTTATTAACAATTATAGTTCTTCACCCTCTAAATTTTGATTAGTTTTTACTTACAACTTCTTAATTATCGAAGTTACTACAAATTTTTTGTGAGAGTTATAGTTTTCAAGATATACTAAAAAAAACATGGCGGTGCATCCACCCCGACTCCCAAAAACTTATGTTGGACCCACCCACATAATAAAAAAATAAAATCGCATCCTACCCAAAACGCACGATTGAATCTCCAATTTATTGGTCTATATATAATGTCTTGCGTATAGATTTAAAAATATTTTTAGTTTTCATGTTATATATGTTACTAATGTGATTAAGCGTCACCTATGATTTATTAAAAATCACCAGAGCACCAAATTGACCACATTTTCGGAAACTGCGACGCCTCTGTATTAAACATACCGAAAAGGTATTTCTCCAAAACAATGTGAAAGCCTGTAAAACACAAACCGCTATATGTATTTTGAGCGATGGGGCTGATACAACGCCCATGTAAGAGAGGCACACTACCATTAATCCTTTATTCTTATTTTCCTCCCACATTCAAACGCTTTCAGTTTTAAATTGAATGGCATTCATAATAAATCCACTCAATGGTATGGCATGTGAAAACAGAATACAAATGTTTTTTAAAAAGAAAATTAATAGGTTTGGCATGCGCTAAAATGTTTTGCGTAAGGACTAGCTTATATATGTTTTTTGTAAAGGTTGTAACGAGCGCGCACAGTCGCACGCATATTTAGAGAAAAAAATAATAAATTATTTTTAAAAAGCACCTGATAAAAAAAATACATTTTTCTATAATCTTGACGAGCTACAAACCGTCAAATCTAATTGATCGGATGTAAAAATATGTAATTGCAAACATGTAGAGCATTCCCAAGTAGCACAGTGTGGACCATGAAGTTTTCACAGCTAAATTTTGTCTGCGAAAACGTTGGGATAACCGGAGTTTAGCTGTAATTTGGTTTGGAATCTCGAAGCGTTTTATTCCAAATATTTTTACTGTTATAACATTGCTGTAACATAATTAAACAATCAAATCGCTTCAATTGCTATTTAGATTCCGGGTCAGCTGCAATATGCCTTCTAGATCTTTTGCAACAACTCACTAGCAGCCGAAACAACTAGTACTGACTCTTGATTATACTATATACTTTAAAGCTAAAAAAATGCGGTTTGACGGCTAAACTATATTTTCCACATTTGTGGCTGATGATTGGTATTTACAGCTGCATTTAACAGCCAATTTACTGTCAACTATTATGTAAATTAGCGGCCATATTTCCTGTAAACGACAAGAACTGAGAGGGCAGCCATTTTGAACAATATTTATTTTTTTTACGTTTATTAACATTTATTTTAATTTTTGTAATAAAGAAGTGCTGTAATATTCTCTAGTGGACACAACATTAACGATTTAGTAATTTTAAACAATTTTCTGGCGAAATACATAAAAAATTATAATTCTGACGAGATTGATAGTTTTGTAAAAATAGAAAATTTCTGAAGCCCTTCGAACATACAGAAGTATCACATACACATTTAACGAAAAAATGAAAACCGCACGCAATTCTATGCACGATTCGTCGTCAAAATCGTTTTGAAATTTTTATACGTACATGTACTATAAGGTATATGCATCCATTTTCATATTAGTATCCAATAATGTTTATTAAAGGTAATTGTGCAGCCAAATTGTTTATCATATGTAGTCATCAAAAATATTCAGCTCAGTGGCTGTAATCTGGTTCTTCCACCAGCCAAAAAATGGCTGCAGCTATAAGGCTTTAGCAACATTTTCAAAGCAAGAAAATGTTGTACCACTCTGACTGTTACAGCGCTGCTGCAACCTTATTCTAAGGTTTCCGCGGTAGCTGCTATAGCTAAATAACTGCCAGTTCTTGTTGTCGCAATGTTAGCGCAGCTTTATGACAGCTTCTTGTGCTACTTGGGTTAAATTCACTACAATATTTATTTTAAACTTTTTTTGTAAAAGTAATAAAAAATAGTGTTTTCAACTCGTTTTTCAAAATATATCGGTAACTATTGATCGGATCTAAAAATTGAAAACTTGTAGAACTTGTAGAATACTAAATATTAGAATCAGCGAAGAAATGGTGGAGACTAAAATAGTACGGGAGCCAGCGATACTCTTTTCTGAAAGATCTAATTTCTTGTTTTTTGTGTTATATTTAGGCTGTGTTTTCACAAAATCGACTCCTGCAGGCGCACCAGCAGGCCGGCGTCTGACAGGACTTTTTTGCTCCTACCAAAGCCATGTTCCGTTGAATGGCCGCCACATTAATACGATAGAAAGAAAGATAAACCACGTGTAAACGAATATAGCAATTAAAAGTGTCGCCGGCTCCCGTACTAAAAGGAAAGCTTATAAATTAAGGATGATCTTTTATTTCTACAGGATTATTCGTTTCGGAGATACGGAAGTTTAAAAATGGCGTCCGAACGTTTCTAAGACGTTTAAATGTGGAATATCTCAGACACTGTGACATTTTTGTTAAACATGCTAAGAATTATTAATTAAGCTTTCCAATGGTTTTTTGTTTCTGTAGTATAAAAATGAAGAAGCTCTGAGTTATGACATAAACAATATACGTTCCACTTTTTAACCTCCTCACCCATGAAAAGTTCGAAAAAAGTTCGAAAAGGTTTTAGAAAACCACCAGCTTCAGTGACGAGCCAACTTTTCATGTAAGTGGTAAAGTAAATAAGCACAACAACCCAATATGAGGGGCTGAACGTCGGAGAGTGCTAGTAGCATGCCAGAGATTCTCCAAAAGTGATCGTGTTCTGTGCTGTATCCCCCACGAAGGTTCAAAGGTTTAAGGAAAACAGTATTAGGAGCTATATATCACCAAATGCTAATCAATTGATTGATGCCTTAACTGCATGCGGGCGGGGGAACTTAACCTTCTAACAGGATGGAGCACCGCCCCACTGGCACTGGGTTATTAGAAAACATCTGGGTGAAACACAACCACAGCGTTGGATTCACTGTGCAACAGACGTCGAAGAGCCCCGATTTTACACTGTGTGACTTTTTTCTTTGGGAACTTACGTCTCTCCGATTCCTAATTATTTAAATGAATTGAGACAACGCATCACGAGAGTTGAGGAAAGTGCCATTGCAGATATGTTTCATGGACTCCGAAAACATAAATATACTACATTTCAGTTATCAAATCATATCATATTTAAAGTAAGGGAACCATATTAGTACGTTGGGTACACCAAAAAAGCTGCACTTTTTAATTGGATTGTGCCACTTTCTGTGTTCATAGTTGATGTCAAAAGGTAACTTTCCAGATAGGGAGCCACACTAATTTTTTTTGTATCTCAGCTGCTAATGGTCCGATTTCTATTTTCTTTTTTGTTTGAAAGCTCTTATAAATAGGACACTTTTCTATTCCATTTATCTCTACACGTTAAGGATTCTGTGCAATTTTTAAAAACCTGAAAATTTCACTTTTACCGCAAATTTCTTTGATAAGTAAGTTTTAATTGTGCTCAATATCCCTTTCTTTCCCTGCAAAAAAGGGTTTATGTATATGGTGTTCCGTATATGTCAATAGAAGCTTGTTTTCATAAACAATAGTGATTTTAATTATTTTGAAAACATTTATTACATTAAGTAAACAAATTTTTACAAACAAAAAACTACTAAATACTAAGAAATATTCATGTAAATGAACTGCTTCTATAGAGCTTTTACGACTCTAAATCACGCGCAATCATCTTTTTTATCTTCCAATTCATTCCTGGAACTAAATAATTATACATTATTTTTATGTAAACAAATTAATATTATGATCTTGAAATTGTGAAATGAATTTAAAAATAATCAATTAAACGCATACCTTTTGTTGTATTTATAGCTGCATTGACGACCCCCAGTGCAGTTCGTACAAAGTAGCGCGCATGGAACCTTGGCCTTTGAGCAGGAGCATCGTGTACGACATCCAGAGCAACTACACTTAACTAATTCTCTGCAGGCTGCCATAATGGGAGGAAGAGAAGACCAGACCGGCGTCCACTCTCCATCAACCATGGTCCATCCCTATCCTTCTGGCCCTGGAATCTTGTCTATCACTGAGCACGCACGACCCCAAATTTGTCCTGCCTGGCATGCTGAACGAAGACAATGCTGTCTTAGTGCCTCTTTTGTTCGGGGTAGACTTTGTAGGCTGCGACTTTTTGAAGCAAAGAGAAGCTTTCTAACATGATTGACAGTCTTCTGCGTCTCTGTAGTAAAGTAAAACAGTAAACTTCTCCAGAACTGGAAAGGTCTCGTCAGAAATAGATTGTTGTGGTATAGAGATCGCTTGGAAGGCTTCAGTAGCTTCAGGAAATGATTTCCACACTTTTCAGGCAGTCTGTTTCCTTTTCATTGCAAATGATGACGTTACATCTGATCCAGTGAATGCATGGAATCCTCTCAATGCAACAGCTTTATGTTCACCCATACTTTCAAACATGACATTGATGCTCATGTATCTCTGACTCTTCCCAGCACCAAAGAGAATCCACATCTCTTGAAGTCCCGCAGTTTTGAGAATGTGAAAGAAAGATATTGCCAAAACAACTACGTCAGTATCTACTGTGCAAATAATTTTTCTTTTTTCCCATGTACAACACTGTTTTTAGCGTGGTGAAAAATCCTGCCGTTTGCTTCTTCTTGTTGCCTGCATTGTACTCCATCAACTGAAGTTTCATCCGGCCGAGATAAACGGATGATGCCATCAATCTCAGTACTGATATGAGCCCAATCAAATTTCAAAAATGCATGTTCTCCAAGTAACTTGAAGAGTTCTTTCTGTTTTATTATGATCGCAACAGGGGAAGTCATGATTATTTTTAAATTCGATTCACAATTTCAAGATCATAATATTGCTTTGTTGATCCAATTCCTTAATATAATAATAATGTATAATTATTTAGTTCCAGGGATGAACTGGAAGAAAAAAAGATGATTGCCAGTGATCTAGAGTCGTAAAAGCTCTATAGAAGCCCTTCATTTACATGAATATTTCTTAGTATTTAGTAGTTTTTTGTTTGTAAAAATTTGTTTACTTAATGTAATAAATGTTTTCAAAATAATTAAAATCACTATTGTTTGTGAAAGCAAGTCTCTTTTGACATATACGGAACACCATATATAAACCCTTTTTTGTGGGGAAAGAAAGGGATATTGAGCACAATTAAAACTTACTTATCAATGAAATTTGTGAGAAAAGTGAAATTTTCAGGTTTTTGAAAATATCACAGAACCCTTAGGGCCCTGATAGACGGGCATGAAACACGCCGCGTGTGAAACGCGACGGGTTGCACGCTGAAATGTAAACAATGTATTTCAAATGCTCAAGGCTTGACGAACGTTGAAGATGTCCATATACGCTGGCGGGGACGGATGGAACGTCGCTTGGAGCATTTTAAACGCTGGCACGCAGCGTTTTCTCCGCTGACGGGTGAACCGTTCGAATGCAACACGTGTATCACAATTGAGTTGACCACACGAGCACGTGGACGTATAGTACTCAGTACAGTCACTATTAAAATATTAAAATTAAAAAGATGAACGTACAAGGCTGAAACACAACCTATCTGTGTAACATTCATTTTTGAACTATACTGTATTCGTTCTGGCCGTCCAGTAAACATGCTCGTGTAGAAGTAAAATCTGAAGCGCGTAACCCGTCGCGTTTCACACGCGGCGTGTTTGATGCCCGTCTATCAGGGCCCTTAAGGTGTAGAGATAAATGTATAGGGATAGAAAAGTGCCCTATTTACAAAAGCTTTCAAACAAAAAAGAAAATAGAAATCGGACCATTAGGAGCTGAGATACAAGAAAATTTAGTGTGGCTAATGACGGCCATCTTTAATGGCCGCCATTTTGGTGACCTGCATGGATTTTGAAGTGGCTATCTATCTGGAAAGTTACCATTTGGCATCAACTATGACCACGGAAAGTGGAACATCCCAATCAAAAAGTGCAGCTTTTTGGCTTATATAGCCATGTACCCGACGTATATATAGGAACTGAGGAAGATTCCTTTTACTACAAAGAAATCATCCATAGAAAAAAAATTATCATCATTTCTAAATTTTGCATCTTTTTCACCTCTAGGTACTGTAATAAAATAAAGTCCTGTATTTTCATTTATATTTTGACGTTTTTTAACCGTCCTTATAAAAACATATGAACTACTTAGGTATTTTTTGTTTTGTCGTCACGTATCTACTCGTAAAAGTAGCATGGTGAAAATGATTCTTGGAATATTCTTATATCTGTGAAAAATATCAAATACATATTTTCATAATAATGCAAGTCACAGCTGCATAACTGTTGATTTAATATTATCCTTGTATCTCATCCATCGGAGACGAAAAAAGAAATGTCATCAGAAAGCAACTGTAACAGATTTTTGACGATGTTTGTTACTGGAGCGAAACCAAACCTTAATGAGCCGGTGTTTCTGGTGTTAGAAATAACACTTTTGCAATGTTTTATTTGCGGTTACATGAACTTGAGGTGAATATAACCATTTATAAAGGTTTAATACACCTTGCTACTTGCGGGTTTTTATTTAAACGTGTAATTAGTAACAATGAGTACCCCTTAAAGAAAGTAGACTTAATTTGTTTTGCACTCGACTACAAATTACATCCTTATTATGCCGTGTTCGTACAGGTAATTGGAATTAAAATAATTGTGAGGTATACGCACAGAGGGAACTGGAATTTTTTTACTAAGCATGTTATTTGGACAAAACCATTTCTTGTTACGTTTTATATACGGAGTAAGTAATTGTCAGCTTTGCAATATTAACATAAAATAGAAACAAAAAGAAAAACATGAGAAACTTTCAATGTTTGGATTTTTTTTTATAAATTGATAAATAAAAATAAACAAAAAAAATCATCATTGTGTACTGAAGAATTTTGCACAGAAAAAAAATGTTAAACTAAGTTGTCTTGCTCAGTCGCTAAGAAATGAAATAAGTAAAAAATTAAAAACCACGCTTTTATTAAAATTCTACTAGAGAAAAAAATGTTTCTTTAACAAGTTAGATCTTTATAAGTTTGGTGCTAGAGATATTAGTACAGTAATTAGAGGTTTTAATTTCAGAATAATGTCATATTAATTAGATTTCGTTCATTTTTGGCAACTTAATAATAAATGCATCAAAGAAAAGTTTCTATATTATGCGGGGGCTTGCTAATTTATAGGGGGTGGATCGCCATCCATTTTGGGTGGCAACTTAAAAAAAAAGAAACATTGGAGTTGAAAGAGAAGCAAATTTTGAGAAGAAAAGATTCTATACAATTTTCCATATAAATTGATAATCTTGAAGTTATAACGACTAGAAATTTGGGATTTTAGCTCGAAAAAGGAAAACAGGTTTTCGTCAAATCACTTGAGAGCGAAAATATGATAGAGACAAATAAGAAAGCTATTAAAATGAGGATGAATGTCCATTAATTAGGCTTTCAAATGATTTTTTAGTTATTTCTATAGCATAAAAAAAAGTTATGGCAGAAGCAATGTATTTTTTCACATATTCTTAATTAATACGTCGCCATTTTGTTAATGTAAGTAGTCAGCAATTAAAAAAATATACTGCTATATACTGTTTTTCGTATATAGTATGACTTAGACGCTTACATTTTTTCGTCCGCTTGTAAAGAGATTTTAGAAAAAACGCAAAATGTTTGTTACTTTGCAATTATCTCAATAAACATTAGTTTTTGCGAAAAAATGGTAGAGCTTATAAACTGAAAATGAATTTGTTTTTATTATATATTCGTGTAGGATTGATAGTTTCGGAGATATTTAATTTTACAGCACAGGCAACTCTAGACTACATGGGGCCATATACCTTTTGAGGCCCTATAAACAATAGTGTAAAAAATGTTTCAAATTTTTTTTCACCTGACACTAGATGTAGCTTTATAAAGGATGAGTGGCCACAACATAAGAAAAATTCCCCTGAACGTGCCAACACGTTCTTACTGATATATATTATGTGTTATTAAAAGATTAAGAAAATGTGTAAATATAAAAGTGTATCAACGTTACGCTCATAGTTAAAACACAACAAGAATAACGAAAATAACGAGAAATCGACGATTATTGACGTTTTCGGTCTTTCCATTGGTCCTATTTTCTTGTTAGTAATTGGACGATGTCCTTTTCAGCTCTTCTTAGACTTCTTTTCTTGGCTTTTGTCGTCACAGCTTTTTTAACTCGTTTTTAATGGTATGGTGACTGTATGCGTCCTCTTTATTAGGTTCCATGGTGGTTTATGTTCTCGACGAAATAGAATTTTCCTTGTAGTGGTTTTAATCCATCCCTTCACAGTTTCTCTTCTTTTCAGTTAGTTTGTTCGTCATTCTTAGAGTGTAGTCGCCTAAGCATTATTCTCTGCTGGTCGGGTTCTCTATTGCTGATGAGTTGCGCAGTGTTATTTGACTAGTCTTGAAGTTTATCTTCAGTCTCTGTGTGTCCAGATGTGGTTTAGTTTTCTAAGAAAATGAGAATATCCTTCTCTTCGCCCATGACGATTAGGAGATCATCGATGTACACTAGTATGATCGAAGTTATTTCTGTGTTAAAATTTGACGTTTTCTTCATTGTGATTTGTAGATGAATAGTCGAGGGATAGGGGATGCATCATTGCTCGACACCGGTATTCTTCTGTTTAGCTTCCGTCATCTGCTGAACCGTTGAATTTCAGTGTGTTTTCGCGAAGACAACCTTTTACTATCCTTTATATTATATAGTGCGGTACTTTTTTGCTACATAAGGTGTAGTAAACTGGTAGTATCAAATGTCTTTTGGGAATCTACCAAGTCTATGTGCAGTTTTGTTCCTACTCTCTATTTCCTAGTTTTCCAGAAACCTTCTGGTGGCGCACATACACATATGGTTGTCAGTTGTCTGCCTTGATGAATGCTGTCTAGTAGCGTGACATATTTCTCTAATTGTTCGAGCATGAGTTGTGTGCACTGTGTGCAGTTTTGTGCCCTACGCTGCAGAGTGTTATTCGTTTGTAATCCATCCACGCTTTGGTGATAATTTCTATCGTTTGTTCCTTTAGCATTTCTAGATCGCAATGCAATATTATTTACAAATCTCAAGATAGAAATCTTAGTTCCATAGTAGTCTATGGCTACTTCATACTTCCAGTCCGGCAGCACATGTGGCTATAATAATAATAATACTCGTTTTGTGAATTTTTTACTTCGCTTCAAGGTCAACAAGGGGACATTTTTTGGCAACTTAAATGGGCCCCTACATAACCATATTGAATCCAATAATTTAATTAAAAATACCTACATGCTTATGGTCAAATTTTTTTTACATGTATGAGAGTCCTTCTAAATAACACATTTTCAATTTTAGTATTGATCTAGGTCGGGTCAGGGGTGATTTGTGAAAATTTAGTAATTATAGCTACTATCTTTAAGGAGCTAGAGCTTCTTCAACGCCCGAGCAAGAAGAAGGGTTTCGTTTGACCTGTTCGAACACAGAACGCTAAAAGATCTCTAAAAAATATGGTATACAAGTTTCACTCAATTTTATAAATATCTATCTACTTAATAATGTAATTATCAGATTAGCTTTAAACGAAGATGGTTCTACATATTTGAATGATTTTTTCTGATTTGTAATACTGCCCTCCTTAGGAGAGTGCTATCTGACATTCAAAGATAATGCAACTCGAACGCTAAGAATTGTAAATGTACTGTTATGTGCACTTAGAACAAACAAAATAATACCTAATATATACAGTTAATAACCTCTTCTTACTATATATTAGACAATTTAACCAAAAAAACATGTAGAACATACTGGTATAGGGCAAAAAGTGTGAAGGTCTAAAAGTTTCAATTTTTGTAGTTAGGACGCTTTTACTTAGGACGGCAGAATAGCAATACATACAGGTTTTGTGTGAGAAGAAAGTAGATCTGATTTAAATTGTAGACGTCAGTTCGAAATTTAATTTTCATATACAGATAAGGTGAACATTTAATCACTATGATGTGATTATAAAGCGTTAGGGAATGTGGTTTGCGCATTGCTGTCATATTTAACCAGTTTGCAAATTTTAATTTATATGAAATTCTTTCATGTTTCCTTATACCATAAATAAATCTGACAAGACTTCTGGGGCTTTTTCAATTCTATTTCAGTAATTTTATCCAAGCATAGTCGTACAGCGAATTGCAAATTAAGATAGGGTATCAGACAAATTAATTTAAGCGAATGACCGATTAAGTGATAGTAGAGAAATAATATGCTGAACTAGTTTTTAAGCCTGCCTTCGTTAGGGACTGTCGTGTCTGTGTATTCACATATGACTGATTCTGAAACTCTGGAGGTGAATAATAGCCCAGTCAATGAAGGTATTTACCCACATTCAAACTGAGTAAACTGTTTTTAATGAGTTCGTGAAAGTGTATAGAATAATATCCTGAAAAGTTTACATTTCGCTCGGATGCAGAACATTAAAAGAAAAGTGAAAAAATTTTTTTTCAAAAATTTGGAATTAAATCAAGCTAGAAAAAAATAAAAAATACAGATGGATAGATCACATATTTATGAACAAAAATGTCCCAACAAATTTATCGTTAAAGCCACGGTTTTCCCGGAAAAAATAGTCAAGTGTAACGTTATAACTCGAAGAGAGATGCATGCGAGCACGCGCTTGAATACGCATGACTGAGACACCGACGCACTGAATTACATGTTACTAAATCAGGATTTGTTCAATCCATATGAGTGTTGGCTCATTTAAAAGATGGAAATTGTAGCTTTCTGATGCTTTTTTGTTTTAAACAATATAAGCAAAGGATGGATGGGAAAAATATACTTATATATATGATCACGCCCCAACTCAATCGTCGCAATAAACAATATAGAAAAAAAATAAAAGCCCTTCAAAAAAATTCTTTCTTCATTGAGAATTGTTAAAAAGTATGTACACTTCATGATTATTATGGTTTATTAAGTTGTAGTAACGTGGATTAAAAAAAAAGTACATCTCAAATAATTTTAATTTCTTTGCTTCATGATTTTTTTGATAATTATATATATTGGAGGCTGTAACTTGTCGAGAAATTGACCCATTGAAAAAAATAAAATATCACTATTTTGGAAAAAAGTATACTTTTCGAATGTTCAAACACAAAATCGTTTATTTGTATGCATTTTTTTGAAAATATGATCAATGAGATCATGATAAGAAATTGCGATTTTCACGATCTTATCCTTATAACTTTGAAAATATCTTTAATTGTTGTGAATATAAATTCTGGAACGTTTCCAATACATTAACAAATGTATAAGGAATTCATTGGATATAGCTGAAATGTGGATAGGTGTACCTGTAATAAATACAATACAGTAAAGGCACGTAAAAATTCATGCAAGCGATTCAGCGGCTATGTGTGGTGTCTGTGTATGCGTCCATAATTATATATTTTCCCTCCATACTCAATATTTATCCTCATATTCACTAATAAAAATGTTTAAAACGTGTCATTAGAAAGAGAAAAAAGCTCTATTTTACTCGATAGAACAGCTAAGAATTTTTAGAGGTTCCACAGTATGCATTTAACCGTGCGCTGGCCGCGCAGAGTGACAAAGTTACTTCACTATTTTTTTCCAGGAATACCGTGGCTTTAGCAATAAATTTTATTAGGATATTTTTTGTTCAGAAACACGTGGTCGATCCAACTGTATTTTTTATTTTTTCCTATCCTGACTTAATTTCAAAATTTTGAAAAAATGGATAAAAAAATTTTTTTTTTCACTTGTTATGTTCTGCATCCGAGCGAAATGTAAACTTTTCGGGATATTATTCTATATACTTTCACGAACTCATTAAAAAAAAAAGTTATTTAGTTTGCAAATTTTTGTTGGTTTCACTATAAAATGTTCTCCGTCATCTGGGCTATAAAGTGAATCGTTTTTCTCGTTTAGCTTACCGTCGTAGGCTAAATTATCTCCTGAATGGCTGAAGATATCGAAGTAATTATTCTTTCACAATTTTTAATCTCTTAACCTTCGCTACCCAGTAATAATGTTTTTAGTGAAACAAATTGCTGGTCCAAATTCATCCTTCAAAATTTGAAAGCCTAGGAAGATACATCTTAAATGAGTTCGTCGAGGAATATGGAATGTGTTATGCAATTCTCTGGATATCACTTCTTTTCATAGCTACGTTTTTAAGTTGTAATGATAGTTTAAGTTCTGTATTTCCAGCTTTTCAGGAACAGAAATTAGCACCTTAGTGTTGTGTCTCTAAGCCACGTTGCATTTTTATATTAATATTTTTAATTGGTGTAGAGGCAACGAACAATAACATAACATACCACATATAGTAGATAACCCCAAATTCAAAGCCAAGATTGTCCGAAAAGGATTACACATTTGGAAAAACATCAGAAAACATCCAGTACCCACCAACATTGCCAGTATCAGAGCTGGGAATCGAACTCGGTTTATACAGTTTATAATAGACATTGTAACCATGCCTGTTGAGCTATAAAACAGGCTTTTGTCCGCATGCTACCGTACTGATGTACTATAAATAACTAGTTGAAATATATTTTACTGATTACTAATTTACTAATATGGTTCTCCAGTTCTAAGAACAATAAACTGAAAGATTCACTAAAATGAATGAACATCTTTATATAAAAGGATCATCACGGCCATAATGTGTAAATATTTTTAAAGTAATAACAATGGAGTAGGTACTAATGCAATATTACGAAGGATGATATTTATGTTTATGTAACAAGCCGGAAGTGCAAGCAAGAATGGCTTTGTTATGAATGAATTACAAGAATTCACAATGAAGGAGTTACAGTTGAGTTGTAAAGCAATGTAATTGTCCCAACCAGAGGATATGCACTTTGAAGTAGAAATGTTATTGTAGGAATGTCTGGTACTGGTGCATTAAAATATCTGACCTATCCTGCGCTTGGAAAAACTACCGAGAAATAAAACGCAGTGTCTGGATTTTTATTTACTCTAGATTATGACGTGTTCTATGAATGAAAAATCAATTATAATGTTATCCATTTTATTACTTTTTACCACACTGCAATTACGAGGTAGACCAGAAAAAATGGAAAGTTTATTTTCTATTGCTACCGTGTTTGGAAATGGGGGGGAGGTTATAATAAAAGCTCATACTTGATAGAAATCTTCTAAAAATGTGGGTGCTTATAACTAATTTTGAATATTTATTTGCACGTTATATGGATTATCTGCATTTTTAATTACTGGAAATATCTATACCACGACAGCTCTCGGGAAAATTACACTCTTCTTGGGTTATGAAAACTCCATAAGAGACAAGCTATCCTTATCTCTGCCGCTCTAAACTGTATCTGTGAGCTGTCTCATTTACCTGCACAATCACTGCTCATATTCGATTTTGAAACCATTCAGCATAGCCCCATTTTTCTCAGTTTAATGAAATTATTGAGAGCAAGATTACGAACAGGATAAATCAATTTAAGAATTAATTTTTCTACATAATTTCCAGAAATTGAAGAGAAACAGTAATGAGCCCATATCTGGTGTTTGTCTGAGTGATTAGTTTCCGCCTTTTTCCAAACAGACTATAAGCTTTTTTAACCAACAAAAATATAGAAATGACGTATTTTGCTAACGTTTGGGAAAACGAATCTGTTTCCTTTCTCAAAGTGTATTATAAGTGTTTGTGTCCTGTGTATATTAAATACACAGCTTTAAGAATATATTTGTTATCTGTTTTCATAGAACTGTTGATATATCTAGTTGATAGTTTTATTTTAAACAATGTTGAGTTTGTTAATTTCTTCTTTTAACATCGGCAGCCAGGTTGTGCAAACATCTATGGAACAATTCGACACGCATTTATCCTCAGCAAAATACGTCATTTTTATATTTTTGTTCTTATTCATTATTTGTCAAAAACAACCCTCTACTGATCCTTTGACGTAAAAGTCACAGGCGTAGAGGTTATTTTCCAGTAAAATACTGGATAATTGTATTCTTTTGTAGATTTCACATTTTTTAGAAGAAAATACATGTGGCAGAGCATTCCAATAAGAAACGCAGAGAGATTGCAAACAATTACCATGCATTCCAGTTTAGATCTAACTAGAGAAAAACAGACAAATCTACAGCCATTGAGAAAGATAAAATGTAAAGTTTTATATGCCTCCGTTGAGAGAGTATTGATATGTTCTGAAAGATAATTGTTTTTCAAAGATTACTCCAAGCTACGTGTTGCCCGTTTATCTAAAATGTCACCATTTACATTGAAATTATATTCACATTAATTCCCATTTGTGCCATAGTAGAAAACATTTCATCTTTCCGAGTTCAATAGTAACTTATTTTGGATACATCGGGCATTGATTCTATTAAGATTATTCTGTGGTTTGCACAGTCATCCACATGTTTAATTCTGCAGAAACTCTTTAGGACATCTGCGTGTAATATTGGTATAAAAACGAAGACCCCAAGATGGATCCTTGGGGAATTCCAGAAGATGCTACGAAGTCGGCAAATTTAAAGTAAGATATTGAATTATGCCAGTGAGATAGAAGTTTAAATCAATCTAAGGGAAGATCAAAATTCTCTAGCCTGTAGATTAATATGTTGTGATTATGAAGCGATAGCTCAAAATATGGGCAATAATATACCACGAGAAAATTGGAGGTATTTCTCACGAGAGTATTTCACTTTCTAATCAATTAAGAAATTAGAGCCAATTATGTCGCCAAGCAGCGCTAAAGGCACTCGATTCCATGCAGGTCGATTCAAGACTTGTATGGGATTGTATAAATGCCCTTACGGACCTAGAAGTCAGAACAAAGTGACCATGGCATAGGCACGATGAACACAGGGGAAACGAGAAGGTTGATGAACTGGCCCGGGAAGGCGCATCTAAGGCCCTAGTAGGGCCCGAACCCTTTTGCGGAATGGCTAAGCCACGCATACGAACATCCATTAATGAATGGGTAAATCTCTAGAGTGGTGGAAGAATTTCCCACAACAGAGACAGGCCAAAAAGTTCATTAAAGAACGATCGGCCAAAATAGAAAGGCCATTAGAATAATGGTAGGTTTTCTGACTAGACATTGTAGGCTTAATAGACATATGAGTCTAATGGATGCAACATGCAGATTTTGTTAAGAAGAAGAGGAAACCTCAGCACATATGCTGTGCCATTGCGAAGGCCTAGCCAGACTGAGGTTCCAAGTACTTGGCGAAGATAAACCAAGGGCAGATAGCTATATTATGAAGTTTTATACAAAAGACAAAGCTAAGGAGTTCTAAGTAAAATTAAACAAGAAGTGCCATAATAGATCCACGGGGGTCGCGATGGCCAAGGCCAATCAGCCATCTCCTTTTTCAAATCTAATCTAATCTAATGTCGATTCGATAATTTGGTCTAAGTGGCTTGAGACAACTAAAGCGAGTTCTTTTCCCTTAAAGCACTTAAATGCTAAACCGTTACTGATATGCAGGAGATTTTCTAAATTTTTGCCAAGTTTTCGAGTCGCCTTATTTTTTCAACCCTTTATAGAAAATTTGGTACATATCTGCGATGGTTAGTCTATGAAAATACGGACTGAGAAAATAATGTTTTCGGTTAAAGTAACAAAAATTATTTTGTATTTTTACTTCCCTTGCTCTTACCGAAGAGAAGTATTGTAGTCGTAAAAAATCACCCTCTGAGATATTTTCGAATTTTCACGTTTCAGTCTAGGTATGTAGATTTTGAAAATTAAAATCTTTCATTTGCGCCAGTCTGTCTGTTGGTGCTATATTTACAAAACTGGGAGAAAAATAAAGGTAGGTAGGTAGTTGGCACTACTGCCAACGAAAAAATGAAACATGCTTTTAGTGAAAAAATATATAAAGTAGACCTGTATTTAGAAAAAAAATATGTAAAAGACCCTTACATTTTATTACGCATTGTAACATGTAGATACACCACAGGCGGACCAAATTTTGACTAGCCAGATAAAACGCTTTAAAAAAATATTGGCTAAAAATTAAACTATCCCCTGTATATCAATGAACGAGTGGTTTCTACTTATAAAAAATGTTGGTGTCTGATCTTTACCGCACCATCTAACATGCCGATGTTTTTTATACGCAGAATAAGTGTGTACTATACAACTATACAATGGGCGTATTTTGAAACTAGCTCAATATCTTCTATCTCCTATTAAGCCATGTACAGCCACTTACGAAACATTTTGTATATGTAATTCGGTAAATCATGAAGATTACTAATTAGGTAGAATTTTTTTTCATTGTCTCATAAAATATCTGTCTTGATGATGGATTGCGCGAAAACTCTATAACACGTTAAATCCTTCATAGTCGCTAATCCTATTGCATTAATTATCCTCAATTACATAGTGACAACTTCAACCATCCATCAAAGAGAGTGTTACAAATAATTTATAAATTACTTACAACTTCCTTTCTAAACTGGTGCAATTTTTGTTATTTGTATTTTCCTTAAATAATTAGTTTTAATCTAAAACAATCATCTATGTATGACACGAATTGAAACTTGTACTATTAAATATGTATATGTAATATGAATGAATAATATCAAAACTTTAATAGTTCTTTTATCTATTTACCATTTAGATAGCTAAACAATAATTTTCCGCCAGATTATTTATGATATATTATAGTTGATGCTCACATAGTGTGTCAGTTCATAGGCATTTGCTATACAAATCCTTTGCTTATATTTATTATGTACAAATGATAACCAAGAACCGTATCAAAATAAATATGGGTTGGGTTAGTATGCGTCGGTGGGTCCGGAAAGAAAAGAGGATATCGGTATTTATATGTTTCCTGTCTTCAAATAAAAGCACCGACGAAATGCCTTTTGCACTGCCAAAAGGACAGTAATTAGTGCTGAGAAACGTTGCCCAAGAAACCGTGATATTTAAACACATAAACATTAACTCGGAATATCTACAGGTCATCTTCAACATGCAAAATAGGGTTCGGCACAGGCTTTATAATTGTCATGAAATGTTAACTTTTAGAGAGGATTTAGGAGTGCTTATTAAAATAATAACATTACAATTTTTAACAATAATAATAATATTTTGTATTATTAACATAAATTTCATAAAAGGTAGGTATTAGATTAGATATACTTCTGTTTATTATACCGGATATCAGCGGAATCATTAGACAAGCCACAGTTTCAAGGCATAAAACTCAAACTTGGCAGTAGTAACTTTGAAATTTTAAATTGAACATCCTATATATTTTTAGATTTTTGGATTCCGGAGACGATTTTAAGGCTACTTGATATTTTAGCGCCATTTTTATTTTTGTGTCTAGAGCTCAATAAATGCACCCATGTCAATCTAATGAACCAAAACGGTAAGAAAAACATGTAAAAGTGGGACTTACCGAATTAGTTAATAAGGGTGTAATTAGTATCATGTCATTAAAAAGAACTGGTAATGGGGACCGACTAGACAAACAAAAAACCTTTATGACTTTTTCCTCTAGGGGCACTTTGAAAAAAAAAACTGACCTAGGTCAACAATTTGAATATTAGGGTAGGAAACATTTGAGAACCACTGCCTTTCTGGGACGATAGACCTGTAGTTCCCAATTATACAACTTTAAATTGTCATAAAAAAGTGCAAAGATTACCGACCGACTCGTTCTCGCCGGTCCGCGGTTTCAAAGCAAAGAAGGGCGGCACCTTTGATGACCGCCTCAACCGAACCAATTATAAAAATGTAAATAATCCGTTATCTCTTTTTGCAGAACTGCAAGCAAATTATGGGCCTAGAGGTTTAAACAGCATTTCTTTACATGTGTGTTTTTTAATTTAGAAAAAAATATTGGAGTTTTTATTGTTTATAATTTATCAGATTTAAATGTGATTTATTAACATTTGTAACCTAAATGAGTGTTCTGGGTTAAAAGCTTAAAAAATGAGTAATTATTGCATGACATTGGGAAATCGAGTTAGACCTCTGAGATATGATAACAGAAAACAGTTATGTGAATTTTAAGTTAGGAAAAAAAACTGATTTATTTAACGAATTGCCAATCAGGTATCGAAAACTAAAATATTCGATAAATCTAGAACTTACCAATAAATTATTGTTGATTTACATAAATTGTTCGAAATGGCCTCCGTCTGCATCAATACACTTTTCGGCACGTCGAACTAAGGACATACGCACTTCGTTCAACACATTTGGTAAATTAGGATTATTTTGTATGGTTTCTATGCACATTAAAATACGTTGCTGCAATTGTTTCAAAATGTCAATTGCATCATGGTAAACCAGAGATTTAAAAATAAAAATTCATCGGATTTAAGTCGGGTGACCTAGCAGGCCATGGTACTGGTCCGCCACGCACAATCCATCGCTGTTTAAAAAATTTGGAACAGCCAGACTAAAATGAACTGGCGCGCCATCATGCATATACCACATTCTTCTGCGCCTTGCCAAAGGTACATCTTCCAACAAATTTGGCAATGTTTGTTGTAAAAAGTTTAAGTATACATCAATATTTAATCTAGGTCCAATTATTTCATTACCGCAAATTCCTGCCCACATATTAACGCTAAACCGGTGCGCGTCGTTGAAAACGCACCCTTCTTATTACATGTGGGTTTTCGTCTGCCCAATAGTGCTTATTTTTAAAATTAAACACCCCCCTCCTGGTAAAACACGACTCATCAGAGAAACAGAGAAAGTTTAAAAAATCCTCACTTGCCGCGTGTTTTCTCAAAATCCACCTACAAAATTCCATTCGCCCTGCAAAATCTTGAGGTTCTAGAGCTTGGACACATTGATAGTGATGGGGGTGTAAGTTCATATCTCTTAAAATCCTCCACATCACAAAATGGGATACTCCCACACGGTTCGCGATATCGCGGGTGTTTCAAGTTGGATCCTCTTCTACGAGTTCCAAAACTTAAACCTCCGCTTCAATTACCCTGTCTTCGCGTTGAGGATCTAGTTCTGCTCCAAGTCCCTCGAAACGACCTGTTTCCCGAAGACGCTGAGCAATGCTTACAAATGTAAGTACACAAGGATGACGTCGATTAGGGAATCTTAAACGATAAAGCTGTTCCGCAACAGCTGCATTTCCACGACATTCTCCATACAACAAGTGCATATCCGCGAGCTCTGGGTAAGTAATCTCCCATAGCGTTCAAAATCGGCGTTTTAAAATACCTCACTAAACTATCAACTAACGTTGTCAATAAAGAAAATAAAAATAAAAACTTGGTCCAAAATCCAAAAAGCAACACAAAAAGAACAAACAAGTAAGTAGTATCTGTACGTAATCAAAAACTTAACGACTGTGGCCCAAAATTCAAAAAGAACAGAAGCAACATACAAAAATAACGAACGGGTTGGGCGTGTGTACTTAACGAAGGGCCCACAGAAACTAAAATATTGCACAAGGGAGAGTATAGTTTTCTTCAGATCGACTAAGCACGCCGACGTCTTTCACCTTTACCGCACCGCTAAAGACCTTACCTTACCTACTTTTAAAAAACCATAAAAAGTGTGATTATCAACTTGTGTCCTCGCCAACGCGCGGTCTCTAACAAAGCAGCGCGACACTTTGATAGAGCCGTATTAGCGTATTTGATGGTTAGAGGCGCCGACACACGCGGAGATAAAAGCAGCATATCCCAACATTCCTGCAGTTTTCAAACAATATTACTGAAAATTCTAGAAATTTTTGTTTATTTCTTTTCTCTAAAACTATGGGCTTTAGACCCCATGTTATACAAGGTTATTTTGTTCGTTTAGTCGTTCCCCACCACCAGTTTTTTTTAATGACATGACACTAATTACACCCTGTATCTACCAAAACTTCCACTCATACTAATTTGTATTTAAATCAACTTTTTCAAATGTCAGTATATTTTATACTCCAGTCAGTATACCGTGTGTGTAGTAACGGGCTAGGCATAGGGAGTAAGAATTACAACATCGCGTGTGCCAGCTGGCTGAAATGAAATTACTGAAAGCTGGGATACTCCGCTGACGGACGAGTTTACTGCGCTGTGTTGTCATATCTCTCGCACTACGTGAATGTACATGCCTAATGGGCAATTACACGCACGATATATGAAATCACTAAGGTAGATGTCCACAGTAATGCGACGTCAACTAGCTTTTGGGACATTGCCAATGTTGACATATTGGTACGCATGTATTTACGCATGTGTCTAGAATTTTATCGGTAATTTTTCTTCGACGGTGTGATTGCCTAGTAATATAAAGAGTGCAAATTGACCGTGTGTGTATCATTGATAACAAACTGTCCAATATATATCAATTATTTTACTTTGGACAACATAGCTCGAGAAAAAATTGTATATCAATCAGAGATGGGTAAAAGAAACTTTCCAATTAAAGTTTCCAGGAAGGTTTAGTTTGGTTTGGTTTGGTTTCCGTAATGAAGTTTTGATAAAAATCAGAGATGGGTAAAGAAATTTTGATAAAAATGAAAGTTTCCAATAAAATATTTGAATACTTCGAAATTTTGGAAACTCACAAATATTCCAATATTTTTACAATTGTTTTTTATTTGCTTTCATCATGATTAGAGAATATTATTTAGGTATTAAGCAATATTCTATTTGAAACTTTAATTTTTATCAAAATTTCGTCCAGGAAACTTTCAAATGGAAGTTTCCTTTACCCATTTCTGAGATAAATATAAAACCACGAGTAGTATTTAAGGAGAATATTTCACGAGATAAAACATGACTATATCATTAGACACTTTCAAAATCCGCTGAGTGAGAATATGATATTCTCCTCTTTGATTGTTCTTGATCTAATATTATTATAGGTATATACACTTAACTGTTATTCAAGTATATTGACTAACACCTTGTATTATTCGCAACTAATTTTCAAGACTCCTTTGACTTAAAATTCTCCAAAAGTAATTATTTGCTATATCTATGGAACATTTTAGAATTCAATTACGGAAAGGCAGTAGAGGCATGGTCTCTACAAGTAAAGTAGCGAATGATGGTAACGATCAATCATCAATCTTTACTTACCTAGGTGTGTCTACCTTATTTGTATATTTATTCTATGAGAGCGTCGGACAAACTGATTGATTGATATTAGGTCGTAATGAGGTCTCTTTTCTTTTATGATATATTTGTATATAAATAGTTGTCATCATTCGTTATAGAATGTATTTAATCACAATAACAAGGTAAGCTGCATAGTTTTAACACTTGAACAACTAAGAACAATAAAATGTTTACATCATTGTCTACTAGTTCTACTTATGCTTAGTCACACAACACTTTGAGGTTATCGAATTCAAGGGCACAAGAAAATCTTCCTTGTATTTTTGTATAGAACAGTTAGTAATAAAAACTACCTTGTTGCATTACACACTAGATGATCTTTTGCTGTGTATTCTGTTTTGTCAATTATTATTTTTGTTATCTGAATATTCCAAGCATAAAAGCGGTTAGTAAGTTGTAATTTAACTAGTGAGTATGGCAATACAAGATATAAAAGTATTTGATTTCGCTTTCACTACAGAAAAAAGCAATGGGTTATATGAATCAAATTTTCACATAAAAAAAATAATTTTAAATAAATTTAATACCTAGTTATAATTTCGAGAAGATTTCGGCCTATCTAGCACTATTTTCTTGTACTTCGGTGTATATAGTACAATTTGGATCAAAATAAAGACAGCACACATTCTTCTTTAAGTGAACGTCTTTCGAGAATTACGCTTTGATATTGGAACTACTTTCAACAGTTATTGAAAGTGTATAAGCTGAAGTAGGACAAATAAAAAAATAGTAATGTATATCCGATTTTTAAAGCTTTTATTTTGCATATTCGTCTCCTTTTCAGTTATCAATCTCCACCTATTTATTACGGGTTGTTTTATCCAACAATATTTTTTGCCGATATTATTTTAAGATGTGCGGAAACAGTTAAAACGTCAATTTAGCAGGACCGGACGTGCAAATTCCTTCGGTACCTTCGGTGAAATAACAGATTTTTGCATATATTATCTGCATTCTGTGTCATTTAACTCAGTGTTACAAACATTTTATAAGTAATCAGATTTGATTTGCCTATTTATAAATGATAACCATGTAAACAGGTTTATCCACATTATATACAAATGTATACGGGAAAATCGTAAAAATATATTACAAATAAAATTGATTCAAAGATATTAGTGGGATAAAAATAAATTTTCTAAAAAAGTCAATATCACGATTATACTATCGATGAAATAAATAAAAAAATCAAAATGTACGGGTAAAAATAAAAAATTCAAAGAAATTTCGATACGAAAAAATTAAGTTAGGTAGAGTACTATTATTAAACATTTAACCCAGTTTGGGTTCACGAAACTCTCAATGTCTCGTGACATACGAGTTCTTCAGGAAACGGTGACATTTTATTGGGTATAATTTTGCATATAAAGTCCGCCATAAAATTGGCTGCATATGGAAAAAATTTGTATTATTGAGATTTCTAAAAAAACTCTATTAGGAGTTTGTTTCGGTATGGCCGACAACCAAAAAATACATTTTGACACATGTCGTGTGACCACCGGTTTGGCGAGAATGTAAAAAATAGTTGAGGGTGGTACCGAAAATGGGTCAAATTGACAAGATATCGAAAAATTTTATAAAGAAAAAGTGCTTAAAATCCATGAAACCTCATATATCAACTTTGAACCAGATCTGAGAAAAAATAAAAAGTACGAATTTTTACTCGTACCATTACTGTGAAAAATCATAAATTCTGTTTTTACTTGGAAATAGCTTTATTAAAATAAATTACATAAGTTTGTGTCAAAACTAAACAAATATTTGTGAAGCACTTTGAAATATATTAAAAAACAACGGTCTGGTCGTGTCGCTATCTGTAGTCATGCCCTATATATTATTTACGCATATGCAGATATAATATATGTATATGCACATGAGCTTGTCCAACATTTTCAGACCGCCAATATAATTTAGGCTAACTAATAATTACAATTCTAACTTAACAATACAGTATTTAGGGTCCTCGTTGGATTCTAAGCACTTTGTCTCAATAAAATTTTTCGATATCTTGTCAATTTGACCCATTTCGGTATTACCGTCAATTATTTTTCACATTCCCGCCAAACCGGTGATCATGTTATAGAACCTCCCAGAATCGACCTAAGTCGAAACCAAAATGAAGTTTCGACTTAGGCAAAAATTTCATTTAAGGACATTTTCAAGAGTCCGAGGGATTTCAGAGCCACAGACTAGTCCAAAAAGACCGTTATGAGTCCATTAAGACATTAGGCACAACCGGGTAAAAATTCGAAGAAACGCCGAATTTTTACATAGGAAAATATATTATTGGCCCAGGATTTGAGAGTAAAAGTATATGGTGGTCATGGAAAAATGAATCACATACTTTTTAAAAAGTACGCCAAAAAAGTACCTACTTTGAAAATATTCAAAATATTTTCAACTTTAATTCCTCCTCCGAAGACATTGACCATGGACGTACAGTCATTATACAGGGTGTTTCGAAAAGATTGGGACAATGCTTAGCCATAGATTCTTGACATCAAAACAAGTCGATTTAACTTAAGAAGTAGTGGTCTAACTCTTTTCGTTTTTAAGATACAGAGTGGCAAAGTAAAAAAATTGTATTTGTAATTTGTCTCTATCTTGGAGACTATTATACGTGTCCATTTCAAAGTTGGTAATGACGCGTTTTTCAGGTCGCTAATTGCAATGGTGATATTGCCGATGACATATTTTATAGATGGCGCTAGTTACAGGACTTTTACGTGACACTTTAAGCCTTAACTTTTTTGAGGTTAGGTTTTGGACATTGTCTTCTATTATAATCAAAACCCAATTTGGTTTCCTAAAGAAAATGTGTACTTGTTTAAATACGATAAAATGCACCCTTTCAGAGAAATAAGCGAATGACAAATTTGTCACACACCAGTTCGAAGTAATTCAACACCCTCCCGGGTATTTTGAAAAGATTGGGACAACGCTTAGCGTAGACTCTTGACAACAAAACAATTCGATTTAACCCAAAAAGTAGCGGTCTAACTATTTTCATTTTCAAGATATAGAGTGGTATAGTAAAAAAAAATGTATTCGTATTTTCTCTCTATTTTGGAGAATAATATAAGTAAATATAACAAGCACTATTGACAATTTCAAGACATCATACTTGATACACGTACTAGATAAGAAACCGCTTTTAGGTACAATTGAATTTCCTCGAACTGGTGTGTGATAAAGTTGTAAATCGCGTATTTCTCTGAAAGCGTGCATTTTATCGCGTTTAAACAAGTACATCTTTTCTTTAGGAAACCAAATTGCGTTTAGATTATAACAGAAGACAATGTCCAAAACCTAACCTAAAAAAACTTATGGTTTAAAGTGTCACGTATAAGTCCTGTAACTAGCGCCATCTATAAAATATGGCATCGGCAATATCACCATTGTAATTAGCGACCTGAAAAACATGTCGTTACCAACTTTGAAGTAGATACGTATAATAGTCTCCAAGATAGAGACAAATTACGAATACAATTTTTTTACTTTGCCACCCTGTATCTTGAAAACGAAAAGCGTTAAACACTCAAAAAGTAGTGTTTTGATGTCACGAATCTACGGCTAAGCGTTGTCCCAATCTTTTCGAAACACCCTGTATATCCTGTTTTAAAGACTGACTATAAAATTTATTGATGCAATGCATCAGAAAGGCGAAACCGACTAACTTGACAAAGGCGACGGAGCGCCTGTAAGCAAAAATTGACACAAGATCAATGAAAATGCACAGGGCCGGTTTCTCGCATAAAACGAGTTTGGATTCACCCAGCGGCTGGTAATTTGGTCGAGCGCGTTAAATTAAGGTATACAAAACCATCATTAGACCAATATTATGCTATGGGTGTGAGGCATTGGTCAACAAACGAAAATGAGATATGGAGAAGAAGATACAATCATGAACTCTACCAGCCCTTCAAGGAGGCAATCTCAGAATTCGTCAGGCTACAGAGGCTACGATGGGCTGGCCATGCAGTGAGAATGTCAGATAACAGACTACCAAAAACGACTCTCAGTAGCAGGATTCAGGGCAGAAGACCAAAAGGGAAAAGATGGGAAGAGGGAGTGGCAGAACCTGGATGAGAGCGGCTCTAGACCGACAGTGTTGGGGGCGGAAGATAAAGGAGGCCAAGGCTCAATTTGGGCTGTAGCGCCATCGGAGGAGGAGCATATTTAGCATATTTAAGATTTAAATACTGTCATATTTCATGGTATTTGGTTGTCGAAGTCCAGACAAATGTAAGTTTCTACAGCTAGATGTTTATTATTTAAAATATTTAATAAATAGGTACATAGTACTAAATATCTACTGCATTACTGCAGTATAAAGTTTTTATTTCAGATTGCCATGGTGCCATGGATTTCACCAAAGAAAGAAAAGTTTGTAGCTATGATTGTTTCATTATAGAATATTACTAATTTGGAGGTACGGCAATCTGTACAAATTCCTCCCCAAATCGTTATCTCCACAAAATAGAACCTTTTCTTCAATACATGCATCTTTCCCCATCCCTATTGGTAATCTGTCATTGCCACGCAAAACAACCCATGATTCGTCAGTAGGCTTTTCCATTACTTCTCCTATCCAAGTCACATGTTTCTCTTACAAACTGCAAGCGATTCTGCTTGTGATGTGCAATCCAGAGGAAATGTTTCGTCACACGTTTAGCTTTCAAATTGTCTTACTGCAGAGTCTTCTTCTTATGGTACATGAGAAAATTGTAATAAATTTTGCTTGCTGTAGATTATGTGCTATTTTCTTTGTCGCTAAAAATCTACCACGGATCGTGCCTCTATTACGATTTGTCTATTCACTGCGATAGTTGTGTGTACGTTGCCGAGTAGTTAAATTAATAATTCTAAGACCTACATTGAAAATAGAAATAGAATATTTCTACCCTGTAACTTGTAAAAAACTGCTTGACTGAAAAGTTTAAATAAGTCCCCTGTATAAAGGTTTATTTATTACATTTTAAATATTAAAGAATTAACCGTGCATAATGTAACTATTTATAAAATAAATCTATTGATCAGTCCAGTTATTAAACATGCTATGTTCCTTGCGTGAAATAAGTACACCATACGGTGAGTATTGCGGTATGGCATAAAAAGTCATGACATCTCTACATGCGAAAATGCAAAGTGTTGCTACCGCATTCTTATTGTTTCTTATCCGCTCGTAATTTAGTCGTCTGGATCTCTTTTTTGCCTTAAAAAGTGTTAACATCGAGTTTATCATAACATGCAATTTCTCAGCTTCTTGGTAAACTTTCTGCGAGATAGTTCTAGATGCTATTTAAAGATACTCCAATATAGTGTTATTTGCTTTTTATGTGTATGTATATTATACTTTTCAGCTTCATTAACTTGTTTAATAAGGCAATACATATTATGGAATGATGGAATGAGATGAGTTTCAATCATCATCAATAAGGTTTGTTCCGCCGTGCATATGAGGAATGCACGATATTATTTTCTTTTTTCCAGATAAACGTCAGTAGTTTGCGTTTTGTATTATACACATAGCGATTTTAAATTCTTTATTGGTCATCGAGTAAAATGAGATGATTACTTTCCATCCATCATCGATATGTCAGGAAATTTCAACTTAAATTGTTCGCATGTTATGAATAATGGTCTAATTTTTTTTTACAAATATGCCCTTTCTTGATAGGGTATAAAATCGATACCTTGCTTGCCTGAGCTATGAACTGAAGTATAAACTAAATTGGGTGATTGGTTAATGAACCAAATTCTTCGCGCATGATTTTCTGCAGTTCAGCTTCAACTTCACGTTGACGATGTATTATGCCAGATTTCAATATACAGGGTGTGTTATCATGACCTTAAACTATCTATATATAGGTAATATTTTTGCAACTATTAAGAATATAGCCACAAATTATTATATAGCTTTCCTACGATGCTTTATCCAACCAAAATATTTTTATTTTTCTGTCACTTTCGGTTATACCGGAAGAGGCAACCAACTAAATTATTTTAAATGGGACACCCTGTACATTTTTATATTTATAGATTCTAGGGTAAGTTCTGATGTCATTTTATCTCTTATACATTTTTTATGTATTTGCAGTCTTTTGGGAATAGGAAAAACGTTTATGCTCTTTGGAGGGCTAGTGAATTGAGAGACACAGCATAGTCCGTTATTTATTGCATAATTTTAGAAACACAAAAATTTACTCTAATCTTAATATTTTCAACGTGTGAACAGCTGTGAAATTCAGTTCTAGGCTAGATTTTAACGTGTTTCCATCGTAAACTATGTAAACAAAATCTTATTTTCAAAATATGGTGGATCCGCGAGATCCACGCCATCTACTCTGCACCAAAACCTTTACAGCTCATGTAAGCCACCAATATTACCCTTGTATCAAATTTAATCAAACTCGATTCGTTAGTTGATGCACTATCTAATCCACAAACATACGTACGCGCAGACATTTTTAAAAACCGCTTTTTTGTGTTGCTCGAGCCTCAAAACGTAAATATCTGATTTTTTATCAACTATCAATTTTAGACCAATTGCAGTGAACTCCCCATTTTCATGCGTGGGGGAAGTTAAAAATTACACAGGTCTACAAAAAAAAAAAAATCTGCTTCAAGGACTAAACCTTTCATGCCTTAAGTATTCTTGTGTGCTAAATCCTAATTTTCAATTTAAAAAATTTTCTACCCCGATTTCGAGTAAATCCCGGTTTTTTTATTGTCAAAAAAAACGGATTTTGACGATAAAAACCGGGATTTACTCGAAATCTACGCGGTAGAAAATTACTTAAATTGAAAATCTACCGCGTAGATTTCGAGTAAATCCCGGTTTATATCGTCAAAATTCGTTTTTTTTTACATTTTTTTACATTTACTCGAAATCTAGGCGGTAGAAAATTTTTTAAATTGAAAATTCGGTTTCAGCACACAAAAATACTTAAGACATGATAGGCTCAGTCTTTGGAGCAGAACATTTTTTTTTTGTTGACTTGTGTTATTTACTTTAAATCGACGTACTGTTTAAATAATATTTCAAATTAAAGCAGTTAGCTGTAATAATAAATGTCGACTATAAATTACGTAATATCCCTTAATCTTTCTAGTTAGCAGGAGCCGAGATTTGTTCTTATATCCCGGATATCAGCAACGATAATTTGCAATAAATGTATATATCTCGCGAGTATATTTAAAGGAAACGGGATTATGTATTACTAATCATTTTCTACAAGCAGGAAACAGAAATCATGAAACCCACTGCCGACCGATAATGATACCAGCATGTTTATAGCAGCGGTTGTCTGCGCAAGAATATCGTTCGAATATTCATATTTCATTTGCAAACTATCTGTGTCTGTCTGACTTATAATGTGCCAAGGGGATATATCAATCTACTGCCAATTGTGCTTTGGAATCAATAGGTCTGTGACTACATAAAGTTTCTATAGTTCGTATACTAATCGACTATTTTCGTTTCACTTTCTTTTTGTTTACAAGAAAAGTGGTACCTAGGTAATCATTGATTTCAAAATTTAAAGAAAATACAGGTTTTAAAATTGTTAGAATCCAAAAGATATAAATTTCAGAGAATTTTTGACACCTACGTTAATCAAATTGACATCATCTGAAGATGTAGTATAGAGCTCAAATTTTCTATGTCAGTGACAACTCAACAACGCGGAGCTCTAAAAATACGCGTATATACCTCGTTCTAAACTAAACTTCCCAACTTATGCTATAAGTAATTTACCAAGTAATAAATTGGTTATTTACGGCCAGGGACTTGGACCAGACCGACCAGACCTCCATTTATCGAGAACTGGACCGAAACCCTTATTTCATTTTACACTAGACCGGAACCGGAATCAAAATCCCCAAAAATAATTTCGGTTTTTTAGGGTTCTTTCCGGTTCCATTTCAAAGCACCGCGGTCATGCATATTTGTTTGTATATACTCTGTTCTGTAACTGTATTATGCGTAACCTACTACCATACCTGCCCTACCAATTGAAGTGCTGACCTTGCATTTCCACTTTCCAGTTTTCACCATGTCTGTTATATATTTTCTGATCAGTTACCGTTTCAAAATCGGAACCGTACCGGAACCGCTATTTCATTTCGATCCACTTTTTAATGCCTTGCAACCAGGGTGTATTAAATAGGTGGTGCGACGACAAACCTCACAGTGGCTTCATAAGTGCTTACTTTGTACATAATGTAATAGATAGCAGGATCAATAAGTTCTATCATTACTTACGCATAGATAGATAATTTTGCAGGTTCTGTGCATACGTGCATACAGTGTTGCATACATTCCCGGCCTTCTGTTTTTGTTTACTGAAACAAGAGTCCAGTGACATCTGACATTAAGTAGCTAAACTAAAACATTGAAAGGATATATGCAACACTACATGCAGCATTGCACATGTCGCCACAGCTAACCTCAAAAATATATATTTCTTAAGATTTACAAGTATTACGTAGCTATTATTAAAATTTCTACCTGGTTCCTGTACTTTCATCCAAAATCAAGTTCAACGCAATGTGTATGACGTTTTAAATAGTTTGTCACAATAAAATAAAACACTTTGCAGGTTAGGAATCTAACCTATAATTAGCAGTCTATTTTTATTAATCAACAATATTGAAAAATTATTTGCGTGAATTGTTAAATATTTGCTTGGAGCCAGTATGGCTCCAAGCTAAAAATGCCTATACAAACATTAAAAATGAGAATAAACGAAAAAGCCTTAAAATTTGAGGTTAAGTTAGTTATACGATGCACATGCCCAGGTAATTGTAGGACCTTATTGCTCGCGCCATCTACTAAAGTAAATAGTAATCATGCACTTACGAAGCCATTATTATAATAGGAAAGTGCCGTACGTCGGACCACCTATTTAATACACCATGCTTGGAACCAACGGTTAGTAGAATCTAATATTTGATATCTGAACTCTTAGTTTCATAAAAAAAAATATCACCACCGTAATTCCAACTAAAGTCATATACTTACAAAAAAATCCGTATCACTGACAGCCAAGCGGCTCTCAAAGCTCGGGGACACCAGGGCAATGAAGGTAATGAGAAATCAGATAAGCTGGCAATTAAATGTCGAAGGTGAAATTCCGTAGTTACTAATTTGTGAAAAGTTATTAACATTCAATATGAGGTGGTTTTTTCATAGAATATAGAAAACATTTTTTTTTCTGAAATCGATCGGCAATGTCTACATTTTCGGCGCGATTTAAGATCGAAAAATGCAGAATTCCAGTATTTTAGTCCGTTGCTAAGAAACTATCAGAAAACAGACCGGAAAAGATCCGTTGCCAAGCAACGATCAACAAAACCGTACGGGAATGTTACTTTCCCGGCCTAGGACGGGAAAGTAACATTCCCGTACGGTTTTTTATGTATATTTTAGACAGTAAATAAATACACACAGACAAACCAACTCACATTAAAAATGCATTTATTAGTAAGCAGTTAGATTGTAATAAAGAAATGTTATGCATTAATAACAAATTCCTTAATCAGAAAAAATAGTATGTGTACTTCGGTGTGAAAGCACATTTCCGGCCAACAATTTGCATCGTCGTCCGGGAATGTATTGCTTTCACACCTAAATACACAATATACTATTCTCTGTCAAGAAAAAATTTTATAACTCGTTCACATTCATTCAATGGGTTTTTTTTTCGGTAGTTGTTCGTTGAACATTCTTGTAAAAAAATATGTAAAAATTGGCTGCCCCTAGGTGCCACTTTTGTTTTTGTGACCGTTTTTCTGATACGGTGCAAAATACAGCGACGCGTTAACTTTGGTTTATAGTGATATTTTAGCATATATCTATTTAAAAATTCCATTTAAACGTAACAATTTATAATATTTATATGTTATAAACAATTTTTGAAAAAATTAATGCATTTTGTTATGACAAAAATAATTATTGAAAAATTATTATTTATTTTACTTCCACATCCAGTGGAAGTATAGTAACGACAAAAAAATTTTTAAAATTTTTTTTGTTCAAATAGAATGTCATGAAACGTCGATATTTTAAGTTTGAGCGAAAAAAAAATTCTGTCTGTAACTTTTTTTGTGCGCACGTTTACTCTGGAACCGTTTGAGATATTGACTTGAAATTTGGTACACACATGTACTTTAACGAGATCTAGAACTAGATTATATTTTCATCTTGTTCTGTCGAAAGGTTGGGGGGTAAATTGGGGTAAATTTGGGGTAAATAGGTAAATCAAGCGGGCAAGAGCCCATAAAATTGGTATTTAGTATATACAAAAGAAGCTAAGATCTCAAAAAAAATTTTTGCATTAGCCACCACCATTACCACCCCCACCCCATTATTAAAGGGGATGGAAAAAAAAATGTGATTTAGTGTGTGTACAAGAATCAGAAACTTCAAAATATTTTTTACTTCATCCACCCCCACTACCACACCCTATCACCACCCCCATCCCCCTACCGATGTGGGGTATCGTTTTATGACTTTTTGGGGTAAAGGATTTCAAATATTATATTATTAAAGTTCCATAAACAATTATTTCCACATACAAAATTTTTTCGTTGTGAGTGACTTGGATAGAAAATCTGGATGTGGAAGTAGCGGTTTTTTGGTAGGAATTTATAAAATGCTTAAAAGTATGTAAAACTGAATTTAAATTAATTAATTAATTTAATTTTTTAAATTTAAATTGAAATTCGTAATCAGCGACCTCGAAAACCCCGAATACCAATTTTTAATTGAAATGTTTAACTTTTCTTGAATGTGTGTCGCCATATTGGAGCCGTCATTTTGCTTTTGAAAAAACTATTACCAAATTCGTAATCAGCGGCCTCGAAAACCCATGAGTACCAATTTTCAATTGAAATGGTTAACTTTCGTTAACTTTCTTAAAATTCTTCGCCATATTGGAGCCGCTATTTTGTTTTTGGAGTAACTATTATCATGTTCGTAATCAGCGACCTCGAAAACTTCAGAGTACTAGTTTTAAATTGAAATTACTAACTTTTCTCAAATGTTTGTCGCCATATTGGAGCCGCCATATTGTTCTTGAAAAATCTATTACCAAATTCGTAATCAGCGATCTCGAAAACCCCCAAGTGAAAATTTACAAAACCATTACTCCATTTTTTTAACTATGGCCAGCTTTTTCGGAATCTGGCCCACTGTACGACGGGGTTTTGGCACCGCAACCCATAAGGAAAAATTCGGGGTGTATAGGCCTGATCCCACTAACGGGAATAATGTTTTTTACAAAATACTAACAGGAAACCAATTAGTTAATAAACAAAAACAAATGTAATTGACGCGCCTATTTAATTTATGAAACCTTGCCTTATTTTTAATTATGTGCAATTTTTTGCAAAAATAATTGGTGGTATGAATAACTTGATATTACTAAGGGTATAAAAAGCAATTCCGAGTACAGTTTTGCAAAATAATTCTGAAATTGTGGAAATAATTACTTCCTGAGATATATAATTAAATTAATGCACTTATACTATAAGTAATGAACGTATTCCTTTTTTTACCTTGTTACGTTTAATCACTTTAATTTCCAACCTTGCTGGATACCAAAAAGTCGGAAAATTTCATACCTGAAACAATAAAAATTGATTAGTATGTTGCTAACAATCTGTTTTTAGGTTTAATTGTAACAAACAGTAAATTTTCGAGAAATAAATTAGTAAAGTATTTCAAAAAATTAATGAAATTGTCTTTTACTTTGTGATATTCCATTATAATAAAAAATAACGAACATAACATTTCTTCGACAAATATCATCGCTGGACTACATTTTCAAGCACAGTGAATGGCTATATGAAAATAACAAAATAGGTACCGGTAGTACTTCTCTCTATAACTAATGTTTAAATATTTTTGTTAGTTTGTTAATCAGCTTCCGAATACCTCAGTGACCCTCTCAAAACTAGGAGGAAACTTCAAAACAAGCAAATTATGATAGCGTTATTGACAAACAAAATGCATTGCTATGCAACGGCGGCGTTTACAAACAATTTTGGTTTTTACTCTCTTTTAAATCAAATCGTTCTAAACATAATAGATGTCAAATTAATAAATCGTAAATGTCAAAAAAAAAAATTCGAATTAAATAACAGACTTGCAGGACATTAAACGTTGAAGGCACCACGGGTGTTATAGGATAATGACGCCCTCGGTCGACGTACATTCCCTCGGGCCAGAGGCCCTCGGGATTGTACACTGCCGACCTCGGTGCGTTATTATCCTTATAACACCCTTGGTACCTTAATAACTATAAAAACCATTTTTACATAAAACTTTATCAAAAAGGTTCTTAATTTGTTGAAATCTTCCTCGTATTGTTTATGTATCTTGTGTATTTTTCTTCCTTTTTTGTTTATTTTCATATAATATTTTTTGTTTAAATTATAGGTAGATCCAATAGACGTTTATATGTATTATATTTCCTCTTCATGATTGCGTTGACACATGTAGCTTCCGTGTCTTGAGCGACTGAGCCACAATGTTTAAAGTGAGTATTATTATTATTATACTCTTCGCAAATACGAAAACGAAGAGTATATTGCATTTGATCGGCACATTTCTGAAACCGGAAATATCGCTCGTAGACAAAAAATGTTCATACCATTATGTTAGTGAACGAATTCTGAATAACTTTCAAAATATCCGTCTGTCCGCCTGTCTGTCCGTCCGTCTGTCAAAAAACTTGAAAGGTGTTTTAAAAATCACTCGGGCTCAATGCCATTTGAAATTTTCAAGAGGATGGCTGTTGGTGACGTCGCGTGATCAAATTTTGGATGTCCCCCTTGAAAATATTCTTGACATGTTTAGGCAAACTGCCCTAGCTAAGTCTTAATTCATTAATATTCAGCGTACGTACAAAGATGATTTAAACCATATATCTTTTTTATTATACCGCTCAGTGACCTAAATCCTATGTAAATTAATTCATAATGATACGATGTAAACTTATGTCTATGACTTAAACCAATTATTCTGAAATGATTAAACTTTATAACACATAATTTAAAGTACAATGACCAGATTAAAACCTCGCAAGTGCAATTATTTAATGCCCACTCATTTACGGTTGACAATAATTTGCGGAAGAAGAAAATTGCATATGGTTTCAGTCGTCTGTCGTGAAGTCACGAGATCACAATTGGATTAGAGAAATTAAGAATACAAACTTCTTAAGTAAAACACAACATATTTATATTATGATTTATTGTTTCGTAGAAATAGCTAACGATTTTAATTGCAGTAAAGTTCATTCCACTTTTACTTTTCTTTATTGCCAATGAAGACAGAAATTAAGTTTTTAAGCCAGCTCGAAGATTTTCTAATATTAATAACGTGAAATATATATCTGTCTTATCTATCAGAATTATACAGTGTAATTTTTAGAGTAAGAAAACCTTTTTTAGACCATTGGTTTTCATATTACATCCTCTGCAAACAACAGCTTCCTTTCGACGACCTGGCAAAACCCATTTTTGCATATTAACCCTTCTGTGACACAAAAGAATGCTGTCAATAGTATTTTAGTATTCATAAAAACCACGTTTAGGCAATATCTCGATTTTTGAAAAAAAAATCGCCACGTTCAATCATGGCACTTGAAGCCGTTCTTTCGGAATTTCCGGAAGTTGGGCCTGGGTGCCAGACCTGACCACGAAAATGCTGCCAAGGGTATTTTTGGATTTTAAAAATGTATCAAATGGACAGTCACATAACTGCTCCGACCGCGCAGAGGTTTAACTCTTACTTCACCTTCTTCTTCTGCACCTCCTGACAAATAGATAACAAAAAAATGGAGTAAGGTACTTTTCTGCTGTCGTATGATGGACTATTATTTTGCACACCTCTTCAGCCTGAAATACTGTGGCGTGTCTTTCTAGACTTATCGGGATTTTTGTTTTCGACCTTATCCCGTAAATCCCAGCTCGGACTCCCCGTTCTCTCAGGACAGAACAGGCCGTCCATCTAACAGACTATTTAAGCCGATATTGAAGGACCGTTTTTCCAGTCTTCTCTGTTTGATATTTTGATTCGAAAAGGACACTGCATAAAATTAATGAGATTTGACTTTAGGTTGAAATTTGGGAATAAGTGGTTTTATATGCGCTGATCAAAAGTCGCAATGGGCACAATCCATAAAAACCTATAATTTTTGCCCCCAAAGCGATAACGTGAAAACGTGACATTACGTTATATATCATACATTTTGCGTAAATGTGTATCTTGTAAATGTAAAAGTTCTATAGGTTTGGCCACACACACACACATATATGATAGGCAGTACACGATAGGCAGTGTGATCTGTGTGACCAGCATATTTGCCACACAATATACTTTAGTAGACAATGCGGAAACCTCGCTTTCGTATGAAAAAATGTTCCCATTTGATTTTTTTGCATATTCACGTTCGGGACATGTCCCCGAATGAGGATCAAAGAGTTTGCAGGACGAAAATCTGGTCCCAATCTGTTTAAACTATTTTTTGTTAAACAAATTGCAATCATTTTTTAGGTTTTTTTGGTCATTTTTTGCGTTTTTTCAATCATTAAATTGTTTATAAGTCAGAAACGGTCAACTTTACGAAAAAATGACACGAGACCTTTCTTGTTTAAAATGACCAAAAAAAAAACTTAAAAAAATTCATTCGTGTCAAAAAAGCGTTTTTTACAAAATGTTTAAAACAAATTAGTTTAAACAAATTGGAACCAAATTCTCGCCCAGCAAACTCTTGATCCTTATTCAGGGGCATGTCCTGAACGTGAATATTCAAAAAAATCGAATGGGAAATTTTTTTCATACGAAGGCGAGGTTTTTCGCCTTGTCTATAGCCGACTGTGCTACACTGTCGGTGAACAGTAGTATAATATCTGAAAGTAGTAACTTTTAGTCCTTGTCCTATTTTGGTTTTGAATTTGGGGATTATCTATTATCTAATATACGTGATATGTTATGTTATGTTCTACCCACATAACATATGTGATTAGAAGTTCATGATAAAAGAAACCAAAAGACTTCTTTTCTCACAAAACCGACACAGCAAATTAAAAATTGTTATGTTTTGGTTCCCATTATCATTAAAATATTTATTTTTAATAAAATACTAAACCTAAATAACATTTTTTTGCATCTATAATTTTAAATAAAAAAAAACATTAAACTGGAGAGCTGCCACTTCATCAAGTTTTCTAATTAGGAAAGTGTTTTTACCTACGATCACTACTGTAAATGGTAAAAAAACACACTACCTGCCATCCATGTAAGTTGAATTTTACATATTGTAAAGAAAACGCTCTGTAAACAAATCGCACGGTAAACAAAACACACGGGACACGCAATTATAGGTGGCTTATATCGCTGACGCGGGGTTTAAAAAAACAAATGAGCCTACGTAATCTTCAAACGCTGTCAAAACTGACATAATATTTGTTGAATAATATTGTTAACTAGTAAACTAATTCCAGATTTTACTAAACAAATAAATAAATATGATCGTAGGTAATAGAATATTACGTAATGAGTGATGTAAGAAGCATATTACGCACGATGCCGCATAGCGGCGAGTGCATATTTCCATGTGTGCGTAATTGCCTTACAACTCGAATTATGTACTATACTTTACCTACGATCATATTTATTTAGTAAAATCTGGATTTAGTTTACTAGTCAACAATATTATTCAACAAATATGTCAGTTTTGACAGCGTTTGAAAATTAAGTAGGCGCATTTGTTTTTTTAAACCTCGCGTCAGCGATATAAGCCACCTATAATTGCGTGTCCCGTGCGTTTTGTTTACCGTGCGATTTGTTTACAGTGCGTTTTGTTTACAATATGTAAAATTCAACTTACATAGATGGCAGGTAGTGTGTTTTTTACTATTTACAGTAGTGATCGTAGGTAAAGTAAAATCAGTTTACGAGGATTTCTCGGTAGAAGAAAACTGCAATATTGGACTAACTTCTTTATTAGAACAGCTTACAACACTTTCTGATGGCTGCGAGTTTGGTACGGATATTTATATGTCCGGTTTATCAAACTTGTGGCCATTTGATAATATTTATAACTATATTTATTAGACGTTTAATAATCAAAATAAAATAATGGGTAAACAAGTGATAGCGTAAAACTATCAATATTATTTATAACTATATTTATTATGACATTTACTAGTATCGTTATCAAAATAAAAATAACGAGTAAACAAGTGATAACGTATAACTCCTCCCTTCTTAAAATGGATTCATATCCTTTACATGAAGGTTTGAATCTTGGAGTTCAATAGGTTCATTGGGCGGTTTGCCTTTATTTATAATTTTTATGTTAAATGGCTTTGTCTTGAAGTATTTAAAGAAAACGTAAATTAAAATTACAAAGATAATCAAATAAATAAGAAAGTAGAGAATCCAAGTGTGATGAGTAGGAGTCTTCAAGTCTTCAATTTCTAGTGGTTGGAGTTGCTTCAGTGATTCAGACATTTTGCTTAAGTCTGCGGGAAATTCTTCTAAGTGAAGGTCTGGTAGTTGGGACATAGTATATCTTTCAATTTTCGGTAGATAGAATGGACGTCCTTCAAGTCTAGTACTGTTTATCGAGTAGGTAGTGTTTTTAATAATAATGCTACAGTTGTGTTCGAGTGTAACTTCGCTGAGAGTATTTAGTTGGATTATTTCTTGTTCTGGGCATGAGCTTTTAATAACTTCTTCTCGAGGGAAGCAAATAATTTTATCTTTGGAAATCCTTAATAGAAGATCGGTATTTACTTTGATCTTTTGTAGGACACAGTCGTTAGGTTGTTTTCCTTATAACAAGTTAAGGAAGCAATTGGAAGTCCAAGGTAGAGGTTCTCCATCACAAATATGGTATTTGTTGATCGTTTGGCAGGCAGTGTCTTTCCATAAATGGGCAGAATGATCAATACTCGGTACTAGGTAGGGTTTTGGTGGTATGAGGATAGTGGTATTTAAGGGAATAGGAATTAACTGGACTAATTGAAAGTCTCTAATGTCAAAGAGTGGGATAGTTAATTGAACATAAATCAAATTCTTGTTAACTTTAGTCTGAATGTGAAATAATCTGTAATATTCATCAGTGTCTATTTTTAAGAGGTTTCTAGAGTTATAAAGAGTTACTAAAGTCTTCAAAATATGTATTAAGTCTGAGTGAGACATGAAGAAATGATGTATAATTCCTGAATAGGAGTTTACTAGTGCATTTTCTAAAGTTTCTAAGTGATTTAAAATGAGTAGAAAGTTCTGTGATATTTGGTTTGCTAAGCTTTGGCAATATACGTTTTTTCCTAAATTATTAAGTTGGTTTATTGTCGTGTTCAAGTGAAACATGATTGATTTTTCATTTGTTTCAATGACCTCTAAGTGTTGTTTATTCTATCCATTAGTTGCGTATACAGAGAGGTTCTTAGGTTTAGTTGAGCCGTTAAAGAATGTTGATTCCTCATAAGAGTATTTAACTTTGAATTTATGTCTTCTAAGTCATCTGCGTCAGGAGTACCGTATAAGAATTTATTAATTTTTCCAATAGCATTAACTAGTCCTCGTTTTTTTTCGATTCATGGGTTGAAAGTTTAGGAATTTTGAATATACTAGTTTCGAGAGTTGGGTTAAACGCGTGTTTGAATAATTAGTACATATATTCGGGAAATCTAACATATTTTCGGTAGTCTGTTGGATTTGATTTTCGACTATGTTTAAGTCGATGATGTAAGAGAATGAGTGATAGTTATTAATAAGTCGGGTTGGTTGGTAAGTCATTAGGTAGATGGGGTTATGAATGGACTTGATTTTTAGGCAATATGTCCTCAAAATCAACAGTAGTACTAATAGGAGTGGTGACATGTTTGTTGATCTTGTCCTGGATTAGTCTCTGTTTCACCTGAAACAAGGGTTCATCGTCAGAATCATTGTCTGGGGTTTGTTCGAGTGTATTGTTACGTACTTGATTTTTTGTAAATCGTCCTCTATTAGTAATGATAACGGGTCCTTCGTCTTTTATTACTGTTGCTGATATAAATTTAGGGAGATTCTTTGCGCGTGTAGCTTGGGAATTTCTAATATAAACTATATCGTTCGGATTATAAATTTTTGGTTCTTTGCGTTTTTTATTGATTTTTGCTATTATGTTTTCTTTGTCTAGAACTTGGTTTATTCTGAGCTGTTCGTATAGCTCTTGAGTAAGGTTTTTGTGTTCCTGTATATAGTCTGAGGTGATAATTTCATCTGATATTTCAAACGGAGAGGGTTTGTCTAAATGTCCAAAAAGAACTTCGAAGGGGGTGTGTTTAGTAAGGGAGTGTATCGACTCGTTGTATCCGATAGTAGCCAATTTCATTAGGTAGTAGTTGGGGAAATTAGGATTTTCTGAGGTTAGGCATCGCATGCTATCTATTAATGAACTATGGAAGCGTTCAACAGGACTGTTGGATATATGACTGTCGGTACTGGTAAAATGTAAAGATATTTTATGCAGGTCACAGTAGTCAATGATCATGGTGTTATTGAATTCTTTTCCTTTGTCACAAATTATTTTGTAAGGTTTTCCCTAGTGTTGAATAAAGGTTAAGAGGTTTTGTTGTACTTCCATTCCTGTTTTAGACTTTAAGGGATAGCTTTGTCCGATTTTCGAGAAAGGTCGAAGATAGTAAGGTAACATTCATTTGAAAAGTGAAAAAGGTCTATGTGAATAACATCTAGAGGTTTCTTGGGTATTGGTGTATTTTGGAATTTAATTTTCTGTGGGTGCCTGTCGTATTTACAAGTGTTACACGTGTGACAATTTTTTATATATTGGGCAACTTGATAGCTGATATTAGGCCAATAGTATTTTCTCATTATTAAACTAGTTGTGACTTTGGTTCCGCGGTGTACAGTTTTTCCTTCATGCATATATTTTATTATTTGATTCTGTTTATCTTCTTGAGAAATATCTTCAAGAACTTTATTTGAAATTATACAACTCATTGAGTCGTTGGAGTTTAAGAACCTTTGAAATATTCTAATTATTTTATGTTTGATAGATTCGTCGTTGAAATTAAAACAATTTTGAGTATTTTGAGTGGAACGTAAGAACTGTTTTACAAATTTAAATACCTCCTCATCGGATGTTCGTGATTTTAGTACAATTCTGTGTCTCTTGTATCCGGGGAAAGGCGTTTCTAAGATATGGGTGTTAGTGACTGCGTTGTCGCTTTCTTTTATAAAAATCTGGTTTTTATAAATATTGATGGCTGATTTTGAATAAGGCATTGTGAATGTGGAACTTGAAAGAGCTGTATGTACAGTGTTGTTGTCGAAGGTATGTTCGTCAATGTCTTTTATTAAATTGTCTGCGATTTCTGGGTCTACTTCGGGTAATTCATCTAGAATTGATTGTAGATCTGGGGAATTTACAATCATGGAATTAGTGTCATCATTGTTGATGGCATTAAGTTCTTGTACAGGGGGTCGTGAGAGACAGTCTGCGTTTACATTGTGTTTCCCTTTTTTATATTTGATGGTGTAATCGTATTCGTCGAGGCGTAATCTCCATCTAATCAGTCGAGAGTTTGGGTTTTTCAAGTGATACAACCATTGTAGTGGTTGGTGATCTGTGATGATAGTAAAGTGGTGTCCAAAGAGGTAGGGACGAAAGAATTTGCAACTGTCGGCTACGCTCAATAATTCTTTCTCGATAACGCTGTAGTTGATTTCTGCGGAGTTTAAGGTTCTGGAATAATATGAGATAGGATGTCCGTCTTGACCGAGTATAGAGCCAATGGCATATTTACTAGCGTCACATTCTAGGGTAAAGGGTTTCGAAAAATCAGGGTAAGCTAAAACTGGTTCATTGCAAAGAAGGTTTTTGCATTCCTTAAAGCAGGAGACGTATTCTTCGGTAAGGGTAATTTTCTGATCCTTTTTTAAACATTGAGTGAGGGGTTTTGTAACTTTGGCAAAATTTGGAATGAAACGACAATAGTAGCCAAGGAGTCCTAGAAAAGATTTAATTTCCTTAGGTGTTCTAGGGATAGGGAAAGATTTAATAGCTTTTATCTTCTTTGGGTTTGGCCTTATGCCGTCAGTGGTTATTACATCTCCTAGAAATTCGACTACTGACTTACATAGAAATTCGGATTTATCAAGTTGTATCTTGAGATTTGAATTCTCGAGAGCCGTGAAGACAAGGTGTAAATTTTGAATATGTTCCTGAAGGGAAGTAGAAAAGATGATTATATCATCCATGTATACAAGACAAATTTTATTTTGGAGGTCTCTTAGGACATTGTCCATGACTCTTTGGAAGGTACTGGGGGCATTCTTTAGACCAAATGGCATGCGTACATACTCATAGTGTCCTTTTTCGACATTAAAAGCAGTTTTTTCGATACTGTTTGGGTGCATCTCGATCTGATGGAAACCTGATGCAAGGTCAAGTGTGGTAAAATATTGGCATCTACCAAGTTTGTCTAAGATGTCAGTAATGTTTGGTAGGGGGTACCTGTCGGTGATGGTTTTCTCGTTAACCTTACGGTAATCAACGACTATGCGCCATTTCTTTTTTCCAGAGGCATCTAGTTTTTTAGGGACGATCCATATAGGGGAACTCCAAGGGGAGACTGAGGGTCTTATGATTCCGTCTTTTAACATTTTGTCTAAGAGGTACATTTTGTACCTCTTGCTTGTGTATGAAAGGATATCTATATGATTTGGTATAGACGGGGGTCTCGTCGCTGGTGCGAATTTCATGCTTTACATGGTTAGTGAAAGAAAGTTTGTCATCAGGAAAGTAAAGTATGTTGGGATGTTTCTTTAGAACTGAAAAGAGCGCATTCTTTTCTTCGGAATTTAAATGCTCTGTGCGGATAGTTTTACTTAGATCAATTTTATGTTTAGAGTTTTCTAGGGGACGTATATGAGGGGTAAAAGTTTCGAAATCTTGAAATGGTAAAACATTTAAGGGCTGGTCAAAGGTAGCTTGTGTAGAAAATTCATTCATATTATGAAGTTCTACTGTAGCTAACCCATTTTTCGCAATGGTTAGGGTTTCCGGGATACTAACTGTGCCGTTTGAGAATGCTGGGACTAGAATTTCTCCATTGTAAATATCTACAGGTATTTGCTTGATAACCACTTCATTTGAGTTTAAATCATAGGTGCGTGATGTGTCGTTAGGGGTTCTTAATAATAGTGGTATGCAAACATCATGGTTAAAGAGAGTTTTATTTTCGAAATCTAATAGAAAATTAAATTTAGATAAGTCTTCAAATCCTATTAAACCGTCGTAAAACTCGTAAAAGTTATATACTAAAACGTCAAGAGTGTCGTCTGAATTAAATTCGACGAAGGCGGGGATTTCAGCATGAAATTGTATGTCGGTCTCTCCGTGACATGTTTTAATTTTTGTAGAGTTAGTGTACATACAATCAGAATATAAGTTTTCAATTATGTGGGGTCTAATAATAGTTTTGGAGCAACCTGTATCTATGAGAAGTTTAATTGGGGGGTTTTGGATTTGTATATATGGTAAACTACAAGGGGCGGTTACTGAATTTAATTCGAAGATTGATTGTTCCGAGGCTCGTTGGGAAAATTTACGTCCTCATTGTATTCTTCATTTTGATTTTGGAACTCTTCTGGCTCTTCTGGAGTAGGATCGATATTTTCGGAAATATTTAAGTCTGCAAATCTGGGATTAGGAATCTCAGGAGATTCTTCTGGATAATAGTAGTATCCTACTGTTGGATCGAGTTCAGTTGTGTGTAGTTCTTGGGCTACAAAGTTTTGGGGACTCGATTGTTTGAACCATGGGAATTGTCGTTTGATTTGGGAGTTCGTGTGCGGTCGAAATTGGGGCGAAAAATTCTGTTTGCTTGTTGGGTTGGCAAAATTTTGTCTAGGTTGGACAGAAACACCAGACATTGGAGTGGGCTTATATGACTGAGTGTTTTGTGGTCTTGGTCTAAAGACGTTTTGATTTTGATTTGTATTCTGTCTTCCGAATACTTGTTGGTTAGTAGGGAAATGTGTTCGAATAGTTTGACGTGGGGGTAAATTCATTGGTTGAGATGGAAATTGAGGTTTAAAGCTATGATTTTGGTTGATATGGAAGTTATTTTTTATGAAATTTTGCGACGATGTCTGTTTTGATGTTTTGTTGAATTGTTCTTCTCGAGCTACCAAATTTATAGCTTCCTCTAGTTTTGTGAAGGGGCTTAAGCGTATCATAACCTGGTAGTTTTGTGGTAAGGAATGGGTGTATGTATCGAGCGTTAGTTTTTCGTATATTTTGGTATAAGCTGTTTTTTCTGCAGCTCCGTCGTTTGACTGGGAAAGTTTTGCTAATAGTAAACTTTGTAAGTTTTGCAATCTTAACCCAAAGTCATGCAGTGATTCATTATTGTGTCGGGTCGTTTGTCTTAGGTCGTGTTCAAGATTTGCAATTGATCTTGGGTCTGAGAAATGGTCTATTAACGTTTTGCGGATGTCCGCCCAGGAATTTAGGTCAAAGCGGCAACCGACTATGGTGAGAGCTTGTCCGTGTAAGTTTGATTTAATTGATTGAAGTAGAAAATTGTTTAAATTTATATTATCAGGGGTATCGTTTGGGTTCGCGTAGTTAGCTTCGAGGGCGTTACAGGCTGTGACAAAGTCATTGAGGGCGAAAACATTGCCGTCAAATGGTCTTATGGTATCAACATACATTCGTAATAATTGATAATTAACTTGAGCCATCTCTGTATTTTGAGTACCAACAGAAAGAATAGGATTTAATTTACTGGGTCTTAATCTTGCTTGGATAGGTGTATAAGTATTATTTTCTGGTTCGTTACTTGTGCCAGGAGATGCAATAGCTTCCTCTAGGCTTTCGAGTAAATCAGTGAATGACATATGAGTGGTTTACTTAATTATAGGGTCGAGGATCTGACTCTTCCCTGTCTGTAAATTACAGAATGTAATAAACAGCAAATTAATTCTATAGTTGTCTACGATAGACTGACTTAGCAACTAATATTTTTTTTCCAAATATCACACAAATTCTATTAAGAGATAGTAAGTGAATTTAGAAAAATTTAATTTCAAGACCGAAAGGATCACAAGAGTTTGAAAATTAAGTGACTTTCAATTTGAATTTGAGAAAGGGAAGCGTTCTAAGGAGCTGAGTATTGGCTTACGTTTTTCTTCTCCTCCACGTAGGTTGTTTGGATAGGCCTCAACAATAAAGATTGACTTCTGGCGTCGTACCTCTGGGACTTCTTGCTCGATGCAGGATTTTCCTCAGGGGGTGACTCGATGCACTGAACAACTTGCCAAAAGGGCACTATCCTACCGACTGCGCCAAATAAGTTTACGAGGATTTCTCCGTAGAAGAAAACTGCAATATTGGACTAACTTCTTTATTAGAACAGCTTACAACACTTTCTGATGGCTGCGAGTTTGGTACGGATATTTATATGTCCGGTTTATCAAACTTGTGGCCATTTGATAATATTTATAACTATATTTATTAGACGTTTAATAATCAAAATAAAATAATGGGTAAACAAGTGATAGCGTAAAACTATCAATATTATTTATAACTATATTTATTATGACATTTACTAGTATCGTTATCAAAATAAAAATAACGAGTAAACAAGTGATAACGTATAACTAGTATAGTACATAATTCAAGTTGTAAAGCAATTACGCACTCATGGAAATACTTTTCCATTCGTGCGTAATATGCTTCTTACAACACTCATTACGTAACATACTATTACCACATTCTTTTGATATTGTAGATGAATGAAACAAAAGTCCACTTTACCCTCATTACCCCGGTACGTTTGTTAAGTTATGCTTTATCTAAGTCAGCAGGTGTCTTTAGTTTTATGAATATGTGGCAAGTGACATTACAGTTTCGTCAAAGAAGCATCAGTTTTCTCAAATAAAAAAAAATCAACAATTTTTCATGCTCCGGCCTTTTTGTCAAAATAAACGAGGGAGGAGGGAGGGCACGTGCCCCTGTGTCCCCCCCCCGGATCCGCCACTGAGTTTTCTAACAAATTATTTTTATAAAATCAACATTAAATAAAAGAAATACAGTCCAAACTTTCATTCTTTTTAGAAAGAGAAAATAAAAAGAGCCTTAACAACATTCTTAATCCAGCTCGCATCTAGCATATGGAAGAAAAGGTCGCGGCGGAGAGGGTAAATTACCTACTTTAAGCTTTAAATCGACAAACTGCGAAAATGGTACGAAATATGAAAAAAATAGAATAGTTGTAGAGAACAAAATTTTCAACAAAAAAATCAGCGGGGCATATGTCTATCTTTCATGCTATGCCCGAACGAAGCATGAAAAAGGTGGTACCGTACACATTCACTGAACTGAAACACATATATTGCCAAAAGAACAAAATATACATATATGTCGCCACTTACTTTTTTGTGGGAAATTTGATTCTCTCCAACTTTGTTCTTATAGTTTCTTCTCATCTTATACCATTCTGACAGCGTTTTCATTTCAATGAGGGCTCGCCTTATATGTATACAGATTGGTCGCCATTTTGCATTTTCCATTTTGCAAATTTTCAAATATTTTGTATGTCGTGAAGCTACGTGTAAGTGTAAGAGTTTAATGGCAGCTTAGCTGAACTCCGCCATTTTTTGAATTTATGAATTGTACATTTACGAATTTGAAAGTAAAGGCAGCTTATTATTATTATCCCTAGCTCCATGCTAAATTTCAAGCTCCTAGCTCATCAGGAAGTATTCAAACTCACCAAAAGATAAATATAAAAACATAACTGCTTTATATATAGATTATCTAATTACTTCTACTAATTTTGGTTATGCTTGAATACGAATTTAACGCCCTGTATCTCCGAAATGAGTGTCTGGTAGAAATATATTCACAGAATGTCTTATTCTGAGAATAACTTGTTTTATATACGCTGGTGAAGTTTCGTGTATAAAAACTGAAACACCCCTAGTTAAAGTTTGCAGTTTCATTTTGTCTGACTTAATTACGACTGGAAGAGATAAATCCTCCATATCAGCAGATAAATGAACGCATTAAATCTGTACAGTATCATTAGTCCAGTATGTAACGGTTTTCACGAAGGATTCCAGTTATAGAATGAATTTGAATGAAATTTTTGTACACATATAGTTTTTGTATTTGCTTAAATATGAGAGTTATAGAAGTTAAACTGTGTACTTTAATTTTTTTAATTATTTGCACCAAAAATTAAAAAAACTATAAATTGACAGTTGTATAACTTAGAAACTATAACAGATACAAAAAACCGTAATGAGTTTTTTTGTAGCTTATAAAAATTCATTTAATTTGTGCCCTGGCTGATCGACGTTTCTTAAAAAAACCCGCTGCCCAAGGAATTACTACTTCCACATCCAGATTTTCTATTCAAGTCACTCAGAACGAAAAATCTTTGTATCCTCTACCCCAAACCCATAAAACGATACCCCACATCGGTAGTGGGGTGGGGGTGGTGATAGGGGGATGGTAGTGGAGGTGGATGAAGTAAAAAAATATTTTGAGGTTTCTGGTCCTTGTACACACACTAAATAACATTTTGTTTCATTTCATTTAATAATGGGGTGGGGGGTGGTAATGGGGGTGGCTAATGCCAAAATTTTTTTGCAACCTTAGCTTCTCTTGTACCAATACCAATTTTATGGACTCTTACCTGCTTGATCTACCTATTTACCCCAATTTACCCTCAAACCCTTCGACGGAACAAGATGCAAATATAATCTAGTTCCAGATCTCGTTAAAGTACATACGTGTACCAAATTTCAAGTCAATATCTTAAATGGTTCCAGAGTAAACATGCGCACAAAGTTACGGACAGACAGAATTTTTTTTTTGCTTAAACTTAGAATCTCAACGTTCATGACATTCTAAGCCTATTTAAACAATAAAAATTAAAAAAAAAATTTTTGTCGTTACTATACTTCCACTGGATGTGGAAGTAATTGACCGAATTATGATTGTTTAAAGTTTATAAAGAATTCAGCAATTTTTGTACGCATATAATTCGCCTTCATTTTCGCTCATATCTTAAAAGCTATAATATTTAGACATATAACTTTTTATATCACATTTAATTATGTTTCGTTTAAAAATAAGGAAGTTATGGTGAATTGTTTTTAAAAAATCGGGTGCGTGAAAATCGGTAAACATTAAATATTTATCAGCGTGAAGTTATCCACGAATTTCCATCCACACTTTATGAATAGGGATAGATGAATTTAAGTAGTCTTTGTTAATAAACTAATATTATGTGAATTTTGTTCTTTGTAAAAGTCATTGTTATGTTAACGGCCAAACTTAAAAAATCCCATATAGTCTAGGAAATAGCGTGCAAATTCGACGACGAGTGGTTACCGTCTGCCAGTCGGTAATCAAAATCGAAGAGACCATATAAATACAATTTTTTTTTCTCTCTGCAACTTTTTGGTATGGTGGGGGGATAGGGAGGGGGGGAGCATTTATTTTTAAATCGAATGATTATCGATATCTGACCGCATAGGTAGTTAGTATATGTACTTCATATACCCCAATTACGGCAGACGAAACTTCCGAACGGCGCGCGCGCTAACCGGAAAAAGAAACTAAAAATTTTTTTTTCTGTTTCCGGTTAGCGCACGCGCCAATTTTTCAAGAGACGTTATAGATCACAACTGTTCAAATTTCCATCAGCGCCGAAATTTAGTATAGAACAGTTGTATCGTACCAAAAGTGAAAAATTCGAAAGTGCGCCGAATGAAAATTGAAAATTTTTTGGTCGCCTTACGATTTATTGCAGAATTAAGGAGTACTACAAAGGTGAACTTAGAGAAAAAAATTTTGAAAGTTGACAAAATATTAAGTGGCAAAACGTGAAAAGTGACAAAAGCGTGTATTCACTAAATGAAATTTTCAGACAAAAAGGCAAAGAGTATCAAGGTCGGTTTTTCGCATAAACAGAATTTAAATCCATCCGGCGACTTAACCATGGGACAGGAGCACCGTAGGTTCATCAGAATTAAAAAGGTAGTTTCATACCCGAAATTAGCGAAATTAGGTACGAAACGATGATAAAAATTTACCATACCTATGAAACGTTGAAGCTGCTTGAGAAAATTATTAATGATGTCTACTCATTCAGTAGATGGTAAAATACCAGCTGAAGATGTATTATTTACTAAAAACGTCAAATTATCAACACCTAATATGCATTTTGACGGTTTAATATTAATACCGTACAATCTAATCTTTCGAAAACAACTCTCAAGCGCTCTAAATGTTGATGAATTTGATTTACTCGCTATTAATATATCGTCTAAATAGACAAAAACGAAAGGTAAACCTACAAGAACTTAATTCATAAACCTTTGAAAGGTTTGACCAGAATTACATAAGCCGACAGACAGGCATTCGATTAAATTTGAATAAGCCGAAAGGCGTAGTAATAGTTGTCTTATAAAAGTCACTTTCTGCGACTGGTATTTGATGGTACGCACAAACTAAATCTATCTTTGAAAAGATAATACAATCATATAATTGTGAATTGAAATCATGAATATGAGGTAATGGGTATCTGTCTGAGACTGTAACTGTATTCAGTTGTCTGTAATCTCCACAAGGACGCCAGTCGTTGGGCTCTTGTTTAGCTACCATATGAAGTGGCAAAGATACGGAAGAAGATGAAGGTTTACATATACCTAACTCAACCATATTATTAAATTCATTTTGAGCAATTCTAAATTTGATATTATCTAACCTACGTGGTCGTGAAAATGGTAAATGGCCCTTAGTAATAATATGTCTCACAGGTAAATTGTAATTTGGAGAACTAGTTAAATTAGGAAATTGTTAAAGTAATTTGTTGTACTCATTCATTAAAGTAAAAAGTTTAAGAGAATATAATGGACCATTTTCAAGTGAACACTTTATTGATAAACTAGTTGAATTACCAATTAAACATGCACTTTTAAATCTACAATTAAGCCAAAATGTGATAAAAAATCAGCCCCAATAATAGGTATATCAATATCAGCAATATTAAAAACAAAAGGATAAAACTGCCTTCTGTTTAAATTAACTTTTAAAAATTTTATTCCATATGTTTGTATAAAGGAATCATTAGCTGCTGTATAATATCTGGATTTCTATTCAAATCTACGAAAACATTTCTAGGTATAACTGATAAATCAGCTCCAGTATCTATAAGAAAACGCAAATTGTTGGACCGGTCATATATAAAATTGGGCGCCATGTAGAAGAACGCACTACCGGGCGTCAAAATGACGCGACACCAATTTATTTCTCAGGGGGCGCCAGTCGCGTATTACCCCGTTCTTCTACCTCCCAGGCGGGTTCGAGATAAGATGCACTTCGGTAGCCGAGTAATGGACCAAGGCTGCACTACCACAGATCGGAAACTACGCTCTCTCTGGACCCGAATTCCCTCGTTAGGGGTTTAGGCACCTCTTAATTTCCTGAATTTTTGCATAAAAAAATCCCAACCGAAGAATTTCTCTGCGGAGGGATTAGTTTTGGTACGCGAAAATCACGTTTTGGTCCATTAATAACGGAATATATTTCTCAAAAAACGCATAAAAAAATCCCTATCAAACCTCCGTAAAGCAACCAGAAGGTCGAACGTTAATGCGAATTAACTCGACACATCCGGTTTTCTATACGAAAGTTCCAGGGATTATAGACCGTCAACAGGCCTCAAGATCAATTAAGAAATATTAGTTCAAAGAATCCGTTTATTTAACAGAATTGGTTATACAAAATTCTCAAGATAAGAATCGTGCCTTCCCCAATCAAGGTAGTGACTTTCAGACCATACAAGCGAGAGCGCTCACGCTAACGATCGATTAGGTAGAAAAGATTCATACATACCTTCTCAGAATCAAAATGTGAGCTTTTAGAATCATTTCAGACTCTGGGTAAATGAATAATTAAGACTGACTGAAATTAACTTAAAAAAGTTTTACTAAATGAATTTAGTTTCGCTAGAGACTACCTAGCTTTAAAGTTCTTGTATCGTGGAGATTCACGTACTCAAACACATTCAGAGGACTTATTACTGCATAAGTTGAGTGGCGTTCGATCAGTCCACGACTTACTAACCCTTATCACAGTCGTTCAATATTATCGATTTGGCAGCGTCTCACCTTCGAGCGACTTTTAGGCAAAATTGAATTTTTGGATTTTTATGCACAAGGCGTTTTCCTCTATAACTTTGTCATTTGAAAAGCCCTGTTATTGGCTTTTCTACCATCGCTTTGTCTGGACCACTCAACGCGCTCGACCAAATTGCGAGCCGCTGGGTCAATCCAAACTCTTTCTATGCGAGAAACCGGCCTTGTACATGTGCATTGATTTTTATCAATTTTTGCTTATCGGCACTACGCCGGCTTTGACAAAATCTTCTATTTTGCCTTTTGTGCATCGTTAAAATTTTATGCTCATACTTTAGAATTGAGCTTTCAATGACCGTACCTCAAAGGTCAATGTCTTTGGTTGAGGAATAAAAAATAAAAAATAATTTAAATTATATTTTCGTGGTACTTTTTAAACTGACTTTGTGGTACTTTTGAAAAATCCATTTTAAGACCAATTTTAGCGTACTTTTGAAAAATCGATTTTCGAGCCAAATTTCAAGGTACTTTTGAAAAACTAATCTGCGGGTGAAATTTTGGCGTACTTTTGAAAAATCGATTTTCAAGCCAAATTTCAAGGTACTTTTGAAAAGTTAATCTGCGGGTGAAATTTTGGCGTACTTTTGAAAAATCGATCTTCAAGCCAAATTTCAACGCAGTTTTGAAAAATTAGTCTGCAAGTGAAACTTTGGCGTACTTTCGATAAATCGATTCCTGGGCCAAATTTTGACGCCCTTCCAAAAATATTATTTTTCAAAGTCCAATATTGGCAAATCCCTCTTGAGGAGTCGTCAAAAAATTATTCTACGTTTACAACATTGGATGGAGCATCTTACCGATTTAACGTGATGCCTTTCGGATTGAAGACCGCTCCATGTACGTTCCAAAAATTTATGGCAAGAGACGTATTGACCGGCTACTTGCATCATTTCTGCAAAGTATATCTCGATGATATTATCATCTATAGTGAAAACATAAATCAGCATGTAAATCATCTGAGAGCCGTCTTTGAACGCCTGCGTTTACATAATTTAAAGGTGTCACCGGAAAAATGTGTGGTAGCCACGTCAAGCATAACCTATCTCGGGCATCAAATAAATGCCAACACCACTCAGCCGCTAGAAAAACACATATTACAGATACAAAATTATCCGGCCCCTACGACGAGGCGCCAGCTTCAGAGTTTCCTTGGCCTATGTAATTGGGTACGTGAATATATCCCTAATGTAGCAATAATTACTAAGCCCTTGACCCGACTACTCTCGAAAGACTGGCGCTTCAAGTGGAATCCGGAAGCCCAAGAAGCTTTTATTTTACTAAAAGAAGTATTGAATCAACCACTAGGACTACACCGGCCCGATTTTAACAAAATGTTCATTTTACAAACCGATGCATCCCTGATGGGATTATCGGCCGTCCTTTATCAGCTAGGGGATAACGACCAGAAGCACATCATCTCTTATGCAAGCAATACGCTGTCTCTAACAGAGAGAAATTATCACATAAACGAGTTAGAATGCCTGAGCGTCGTTAACTATATAAAGAAATATAAAATTTATTTGGCAGACCATCCTTTCATCGTTAGAACTGACAACAGAGCATTACTATGGCTGAATAAGCATAAAGATGAAAAGACCAAATTTACACGATGGTCGTTATTACTTCAAGAATATAGCTTCTCGATAGAGCATTGTCCTGGTAAAGAAAACATACTGGCGGACTATTTGAGCAGAAATCCTCAAGGCCCGAACGTCGAAGCAGACGACGAAGAGGAGAGAATGTATCCACCAAAATTCTCGTACAAGGAACGAATATCAGTGATTACCACATTGGAATTAAACGATCAGGTCAGAGAAGCGCAAACGCACTCCAGAGATATCCAAGACCAAATTGAACGATGGAATACTCTAGTGCGACAAGCAAATAAAACCGAGGCAGAGGTGAAATTCGTCAATACACGACAAGTGATAGGCGGAACACTTTGGACGAGAGGCGAAAATGTCAAAGAAAAATTATACGTACCAAAACGTATGGTCATGAGAGTAATATCTCATTTTCACGACCGACCGGAAGTAGGTCACCCCGGCCGCGATGAAACTGTTAGAATCATCTCGGGCCGCTATTATTTTAATAATTTGTCGAGACTAGTTAACAAATATTTAAATGAGTGCATTATTTGTAATTCCGTAAAAAGCAGACAGTCACAACCGAAGGCTCCTCTCAGAAGCCATGCTCCATCGCATCCGTTCGAAGTTCTAAGCGTCGATGTAATAGGACCGCTTCAGCGAACCAAAGATGCAGATAACCGATATATATTAATGGTAGAGGATGTATTTAGTAAGTGGGTCGAAGCCAAGGCGTTCACCCAAGTCAGTGGAAAAACAATAGCACAATTTATCGAAGAGGAACTAGTGGCGAGATATGGCGTTCCGAGGGTCATCATTTCCGACCAGGGAGGCCACTTCAATTCCGGCTTTTACGATACGTTCTGTACACGTAACAATATTGAAAGATTCTTCACAGCAGCTTACCACCAACAGGCCAATCCAATAGAAAGGAGGGTGCAAGAAGCTAAGAAGATCTTAAAAACCTTATTATATGGTTCACCCAACGACGAGTGGGATCGACATGTTAGTCAGATGGCATATATCTTGAGAACAAGAAAAAACGCCGCTACGGGGCATACGCCCAGTTTCGTAGTACTCGGCTATGAATTACCGCAGATTGGTGATTGGAATATGTTCGCTTATAGACAAGAACGTCGTAATCAAGCGGACGTTCCCCGCCTTGAAAGAGTCAAGGAGATTCGTAGAAATCAAACAAATTACCAATGGCGTTACGCGCCCAAAGTGGTGGTAACGCCGGTCGTATATAAAGTGGGAGATATGGTAATGACTAAAAGGATCAGGAAGGATCATACCTTCACACCGTCGTGGAGTGGGCCACACAAGGTTTTAAAGAGATTGTCCGATGAAGTTTACCTCATAGACAAGGGGGTAACTTCGACGAGATTACATGTCGATGCCATCAGGCCGGCACCTAAGGGAGATCCCGATGTTGAATTGGAATTGTCTGAAGAATCAGAAGATAGTTCGGATGAAACTCATCTTAGTGACGACGCTTCCTCATCAGACAATGAGATCGCGCCCAGGTCAGAGCGACGTAGCGATACCACACTAGTTCAAATCAATGTTCCCGCAGGTGCTCAAGATGAGCCGGATGTAATAAGTCGAGACCCCGATGATGCTCGAGATGAGCCAGACATAGAAGAGTCGCCTCTAGATATTTCCGAGGTCGACCACGGCGAATAGCCGTTTTCCCTTTTTTTTATATTTTTTCTCAAAATTCTAAGTGGCGATTTTGACCTATATGCGGTCGAATCGAAAATTTAAAGTCTACTCCATGAGCAGACATGGAAAGACGGCGAACCCGACGCAAGAGCGCGATCCGGTAAGCCTAGCTTCTCAAGAGCGAGAGCCGCCAAGTTCGAGTAATGGACGTAGGCATAAGTACGAATCAGTACGAGTTTCGGAAGCTGTTTTTCTTATGCAAGAAGACAACTTCTATTTTAATCATTTTAAGTCAACAAAATTAACGTATACCCCAAATGGAAACTACGAGTTTCAGAAGCCGTTCTTCGCTCAAGAAGACGCTTCAATTTTTTTTTTATACTTTTTTCACAAGTCGTGATGACCGCACGAGTATCGTAAGCCGATTTAATCTACCTTACGAAGTAGAAACTACGAGACGAGTTTCAGAAGTCGTTCTTCACTCAAGAAGACGCTTCAATTTTTTTTTTTTTTTATACTTTTTTCACAAAGTAGTGATGACCGCACGAGTATCGTAAGCCGATTCAATCTACCTTACGAAGAACCAATTTCTAACCATTATAAGTTAACAAAATTCATGTTAGAAAAATATTTCATTAAAAACAACACATTGTGTTTGTTAGTCGACGCGTCCCAGTCGACGACTTGCTAAAAAGTCAATCTAGTTGAAGAACTGCATTTTCCATGTGCAGAAATGGAAAGATGACCCAGCCTGTCGCAAGGGCGCGGCATGGTGAAGTCTGGAACTCAAAGGCGAGGACCGTCCAAGCTGCGGCATGGAGATATAGACAGCCTCTTCTAGAAAGGGCCGAAGTTAAGCAAGAACGAGACCAGGGCGAAAAAGCGAGTGCAACGAATTAGTGAGAGTGGACGCTAATCAAAATTGTGCTACGCTTCGCTTCGCTTCGCACCTCGACGCGGGTGTAATTAAGTTGATAAAAATGTTGTATCAACTTGGCGTATTGTTTAAAAAATGTATTTATTTTTAAGTTAGATAGGCGAATCAGCCGTCTGCCCCAATTAAGGCCGTTATTTTTAAACATCTGTACCATAGGTCAGACCGTCAAATGAAGGCATACAGACATACAAGTGAATATGGAAATTAAAGGCAATCGATGAGTAGAAAAGATTCAACCAAAGGAGGGGAGTGTTGTAGAACTCTCCAAAATCGTCCTAAGTTGAAGACATAATCAAAATTCGACTTAGGCAAAAATTTCATTTAAAGACATTTTTGGGAGTCTCCAGAGGCGCAGATCAGTCCATAAGGACCGTTTTGGGTTCTATAAGGCGTTGAGAATGACCAGGTGAAAATCCGAATTTTCACTTAGGAAAAATGTTTTTGGTTCAGAATATGAGAGTAGAAGTATATAATGACAAAGATTTATGAATAATATACTTTTTCAAAGGTACCATAAATTGGACTTTGAAAAATAATATTTTTGGAAGGGCGTCAAAATTTGGCCCAGGAATCTATTTATCGAAAGTACGCCAAAGTTTCACTTGCAGACTAATTTTTCAAAACTGCTTTGAAATTTGGCTTGAAGATCGATTTTTCAAAAGTACGCCAAAATTTCACCCGCAGATTAACTTTTCAAAAGTACCTTGAAATTTGGCTTGAAAATCGATTTTTCAAAAGTACGCCAAAATTTCACCCGCGGATTAACTTTTCAAAAGTACCTTGAAATTTGGCTTGAAAATCGATTTTTCAAAAGTACGCCAAAATTTCACCCGCGGATTAACTTTTCAAAAGTACCTTGAAATTTGGCTTGAAAATCGATTTTTCAAAAGTACGCCAAAATTTCACCCGCAGATTAGTTTTTCAAAAGTACCTTGAAATTTGGCTCGAAAATCGATTTTTCAGAAGTACGCTAAAATTGGTCTTAAAATGGATTTTTCAAAAGTACCACAAAGTCAGTTTAAAAAGTACCACGAAAATATACTTTAAATTATTTTTTTATTTTTTATTCCTCAACCAAAGACATTGACCTTTGAGGTACGGTCATTGAAAGCTCAATTCTAAAGTATGAGCATAAAATTTTAACGATGCACAAAAGGCAAAATAGAAGATTTTGTCAAAGCCGGCGTAGTGCCGATAAGCAAAAATTGATAAAAATCAATGCACATGTACAAGGCCGGTTTCTCGCATAGAAAGAGTTTGGATTGACCCAGCGGCTCGCAATTTGGTCGAGCGCGTTGAGTGGTCCAGACAAAGCGATGGTAGAAAAGCCAATAACAGGGCTTTTCAAATGACAAAGCTATAGAGGAAAACGCCTTGTGCATAAAAATCCAAAAATTCAATTTTGCCTAAAAGTCGCTCGAAGGTGAGACGCTGCCAAATCGATAATATTGAACGACTGTGATAAGGGTTAGTAAGTCGTGGACTGATCGAACGCCACTCAACTTATGCAGTAATAAGTCCTCTGAATGTGTTTGAGTACGTGAATCTCCACGATACAAGAACTTTAAAGCTAGGTAGTCTCTAGCGAAACTAAATTCATTTAGTAAAACTTTTTTAAGTTAATTTCAGTCAGTCTTAATTATTCATTTACCCAGAGTCTGAAATGATTCTAAAAGCTCACATTTTGATTCTGAGAAGGTATGTATGAATCTTTTCTACCTAATCGATCGTTAGCGTGAGCGCTCTCGCTTGTATGGTCTGAAAGTCACTACCTTGATTGGGGAAGGCACGATTCTTATCTTGAGAATTTTGTATAACCAATTCTGTTAAATAAACGGATTCTTTGAACTAATATTTCTTAATTGATCTTGAGGCCTGTTGACGGTCTATAATCCCTGGAACTTTCGTATAGAAAACCGGATGTGTCGAGTTAATTCGCATTAACGTTCGACCTTCTGGTTGCTTTACGGAGGTTTGATAGGGATTTTTTTATGCGTTTTTTGAGAAATATATTCCGTTATTAATGGACCAAAACGTGATTTTCGCGTACCAAAACTAATCCCTCCGCAGAGAAATTCTTCGGTTGGGATTTTTTTATGCAAAAATTCAGGAAATTAAGAGGTGCCTAAACCCCTAACGAGGGAATTCGGGTCCAGAGAGAGCGTAGTTTTTTTCACAGCAAAGTTGGTCCAAAAACTAACATTATTTACAAGAAAACTGCGAAGAGTAACCTATAGAATGTATAACAATTATATAAAAAGCGCAGTAAATTGGCGAAGAGTACCTACGTTTTTAGCTTGTTTAAATATGTTATTTACAGAAGCTATTAAGTAATATGGTTGACATACTCGACTCTTTCATAAACAATTCGTCATAACTTCATTATTTTTAAAGATAACGAAAGATAATGAAATGTGTTTCAAAGTTATATAAGCGTATTTTGACTAAATGCTATGGTTTTTAAAATAAATGCGAAAATGAGCACGACTATTGGGCGTCCAAAAAGTGCAGGAATTTGTATAAACTTTTAAATAATCATAACTCGGTCAATTTTTAACCCCCTACCCCAAAAGAGGGTATGTTTGTCTGTCTGTCTATCTGTGGCTTCATATCTCTTCAACGGGTGATCCGATTTTGATGTAGTTTTTTTTTATTTGAAAGAGTATTTTCTCGAGAAGGTTATAGGCCATATTAGATTTTGATGTTTGGTCGCCATTTTGAATTCGCCATGTTGAACTTCTCTAGAAATTGTCCGATTGAAGTAAAATTGAAAATGTGCAGACAATTATGGTAGCTGAACATGATTTAGGCCTCATTTTAATTCGGTCATATGAAACTGGTACGATTAGATACATTGATCAGGGGTTTTTAAAAATTTTCAATTTTACTTGTTAAGATACAGTGATCAACGTCCAACGAGGATCTTTTTATAAGCTACAAAAAAGTTCCTTCCGATTTTTTGTATCTATTATAGTTATATAGTTGTTGATTGATCAATTTTAATTGCTTATTTGGCAATTAAAAAATTAAAAGCGCACACCTTTACTTTCTTTAATTTTATATTTGAGCAAAAACAAAGAAAACAGGTTTTATTCGAATACCTTAACTACATCTGAATTCCTATGTGAACTTCCTTTTTCAGCGTTTGCAGACTGGACTACATAGGTTTACGTAAAAAATTAACGAGTCATATAAATTAGCACATTATCGAGCATAAAATCAGTTTATTGACGTATCAATTAAATTTTCTTAAACCACATAAGGTTATAATTATTAATGGCATGGTTTCATGGAGATTTTTACAGAGCCTTCTTTAGCTAACAAATGCACTCAGTCTGTGGGAGGTTTTAATCACTATTATAAACAATTATAATTAATATGCAGTTATTTAAGACTTTAGGAGAGCCAGACGGATGTTGACTTTTGACTTTATGCAGCAATTTAGGTGTATTAAAGCTCAAGACAAAGGATAATGAGGTTTAAATTGACAGGATAGAATTAAAAATTAAGATCCATTGACGGAGATATTGACCCGTGCTCATTGTGCAAATTTTACAAGTCAGTAAATTTGAACAAAGATAACAATTACTTAAAATATATTTCAAGTTGTGGGACACTTGCTATTGACCTTATTGTGGTTACAATAAATAAATGAAGACATTAAGTAACATAGTTTGTTTCAAATGTTTTTAAAGCACATTAGTTGATGTGCTAGAAAAAGTAAAATAGAAACTTTTTTGAAACCTTCGACGATGTCCTATAATCATCTTGTAATGTACTAGCGTATAAAGAAAACCCATTGATGTCGGGTGAAAGATTATAGAAGTATTAAAAACCAGCTTCAACGGGTCGTTTTGGCATAGAGGTCTCCTTCATCAAATTTTGAAATACTTTTACAGTGGCAAAATACCCAACAAACAGTAAGAAATTATAGAGCAACGTGAGGTTAATTAATTTTTATTGATGAGCAGTTCCCTGAATGTCTATCATAATGAAATCTTGCTAAAGACCTTCTCGACGAAATATTTTTTCTAATAAAGAAAACCGCTTTAAAATCGGATCACCCGTTGGAGGGATATGAAGCCACAGACAGACACATAGACAGACATACAAACATACGCGTTAAACTTATAAAACCCCTTAAATTGATATGAAATTGTCTTGGACGAGCATCTTTTTTGCTGGAACTAGTAAACTTTACAAGAAGTTAGGGTACAAGTTTTGGAATAAATTCGAGTACCAGAAGATATGTAGTCAAAAACGCGGCAACAACAAACGCCAACAGAAGAAGTTTGAGAGGAGCTGTAGGGACATCGTCCAACTACTCGCAAAAACAACATGACGAATACAGCGACATAAAACATCAACACTATTAGGAGGGAAGACATTACAAAAAAGATAGAAATGTACGCAATGAAGTACTGGGGACGTATCCAAAGAAGGGACCCAACACATCTACTGAAGAAAGCGCTGGTACTAAACAGCAACAAACTAAAAATGGGGGGGCTATAGTGGAGAGCAACAATTGAGAGGATAATGAACAAATTAGGAAAAGACCAACGAGGGAAAAAATCCAATACCACAAAGAAATCGCAGCGATATATATTCTACCACAATCGGAAATCGAGTAATCAGTAGACACAGAAGAAGAAGATTCGTAGAAGCAGAAACACAAAAAGAGGAGCACAAACACTCCATATCACGACACAACGCGGCAACGCATTTCACAGGAAGACTCAGAAGAGGCAAAAGTCTAAAACCAAAAACACACAAAAAAGAGGAGCTCCCTCACGATACAATGCGGTAACGCATCTCACAAATACCTACATCTCCCATCCCTCATTCTTTTACCATGCGTCATGTGGCTTTCACTGCTGGCAACAAGCATGACCCTAATCCAACCGAGCGTGGACGTAGCCGGCCCAGCGGTATATCCTGGGAGTGGCAGCAACTCATTTCACAAACACCGGATCTTTCGTTTGATTCAATTTTATCCTTTGGATTGCCTAAAAGTTGCAATTTATTTCCAGATGGATGAACCTGTGTTATCTAAGTTTTTAAAAATCCTTACCCGTGGTCAAAACATTCTACTCCACTGCTTTTAGAGTTTTAAGCTGTTAGTGATGATTCAGAATACTTCTATCAGTGCATGGCCTCAGCACATAGCAGTGACATTGCTTGCAGGGACTACTCAGGACCAGGCCGATGTCTGTCCCTGGTCTCCCGTCACTTCTGCTCTGATACTATTTGACAGTTTTCATCCCTCAATAGGACCAAATGTCTGAATGTCTTTGCACCTGCCTTATTCCCTCATTTACCCTATCAGGCATATAAAATCTTAAGGTCTGCGTGAAGTTGTAAACAATGCTTGTTATATCTAGTCCACAGTACATCGCCCTTTTTTTTAATGATTAGTAACCGGCTGAATTTTCGTGAGTAGCTTTCCTACAAACACAAAAGGTTGGCCCTCCATAGGGCCATCATAGGGCCAGAAGTTTCATTTCTGGACCAGTGCTGGCCCGCCGATGGGCCGATCTTTTGTGTTTGTTGGGTTCGTTTTGACGAGATGCCTAACTTCTCTCTCTGCGAAAATTCTCGGTAGTGGTGGCTAATAGCAAAAATTATTTTTTCTTTTTCACACGAATTAGACAATTCGACAACCTGTCAAATTATTTTGGCAATATGTTGTTGTGGACAAACACGGGGCTTATTATAATTAACTCGCGCAAACGTAACCAAGGCAATCGAAAAACAAACTCTTTAACAAAAGTTTAACGAATGAAAAATATATTGCCAAAATAATTTTACAGGTTGTCGAATTGTCTAATTCGTGCGAAATAGAAAAAATAATTTTTGCTATTAGCTACCACTACCGAGAATTTTCGCAGAGAGAAAAGTTGGGCGTCTCGTCAAAACGAAGCTACTCACGAAAATTCAGCCTGTTACTACTCATTAAAAAAAGGGCGATGTATTGTGGACTAATCTGACTGAAACGAAATACTCGATTCTTTTCTAAATTGTTGAAATATTTCGGTGCGGGCTGTTTCCTTGGAATGGCCTAATATCCGTTTGTTTTCAGTCTTATGCCGTTGTCAGGTAGGCAGAACCTTACTTGTAGAAGTCTTATTATCTTTCGCAAAATTACATGAACCATTGAGATACAAGACTGAGTTCGATCGCCATCATTACAAAGTAATAACTAAAACATTTCATTGACTGAACAGGTTACCAGCCATCATCAAGGCAACCGGCATGGCAGGTCGCCGTGTTGAGAGAAACATGGTGAATCCGGTGTAAAATTACAGCAAATGTTACGAAGTCGGCCGTCTGGCTTAATTTACCTTAAAACACGTGAATTTTTAATAATACCCGTTCTTTGAGGTGCTACGTTAAAACATATTTTCGACTTTTTTAGTTGTTGAAGCGGGTTATTGGCAAATCAGCAGGTGCTTCTTATTACCTGGGTGCGGCAACTCGAAGCGCTGCCGGTAGATGGCGTAGTTCTGCTGCCTATTATCTACTAATTCATTTTATTGATATTTAGCACTTACAGGCATATGTATAAAACGCTGCATTGTTCTAACAGATTCTATTCAGTGTGGTTTAATGTGATACAATCGACAATAAAACATAAACAGGTAAATATACCACATATAGTAGATAACCCCAAATCCAAGGCTTGAAAGCTACTTTTTACTAAAACGAATCTATTGCCTAACTCTTAAAATTGGACGTAACTATAAGAATTGTATTTCACAGACAAATGCATCATTTCTTTTTATTTATGTTTATATTGTAGGATATTTTTAGAGATGTCTTGATATATTCGACCACACTATGTCGTTGACCCCGCACTTTTTTTTCGGAATGCTCTAATTAACACCATTTGGTAAAATTTCGCAACGGGTAAATATAAGAGTGAATGTTGTAAGAACGAGAAGTTAAAAATAACAAAAGATAATAACTTATATTTAACACGATATTTTTATATTCGGTTAACACTCCCGTTGCATGTTTCTGCATCTTCTTTCGCCACAGTACTATAATAAAGTATAATCTGTCATCTGGCACTCCAGACTGTAACGCTACTTAATAGGATAAAAATAAAAACTTGAAAGAAAAATATGCCGCTGAACCACGTAATTTAATTTTCACTGTGGTATTAAATATACTACTTATAAATACTGGAGTTTATTTGTGTAAGGTAATAAGTGAATATGAATTTGAGAAAAACTTGTTTTGCCTATAACCTGGTGTGACATAGAAATTGGCATTTTAGATTATTTAAGTATAACTAACTTTTTTTTATCGGTTTTGATGATATTTCCAAATTAGCATTAATTTGTTAACTGAATTATTTTGATAATAACAAAATCATCATTAATATGATCTTTCGGTAACTCATTCTATTTTTTACTGGATTTGAATGATTCTAAAGCTTCTTTGTCATGATGATAAAGTTTATGTTTTTATCACTTTCAAAATGGCGACCGATACTTAAATATACCTATTTATTTAGAGTGTTTTTCTCTTTTTAGTATATTTCTCTGTTTTTAGTATATTTTTTCAAACTGGAAAATTATATTTGAGACAATCCCGTTTCATAAATATTTCATTTAATTTGTGAATATACGATATATTCATCATAATGTTTAAATGTCTCTGATATGTTTGAAGCATCCAGAAACTCGAATATTAATACTGTGTGAACGAACAAAAAATTTGTTCTATTAATACTGCTTATATCTCCCAAATGGTTTAAAGCTATAATAATTTTTGCATCATACCAACCCTAATTACCATCATCTAAAAAGCAAAGATTCGAAAACTTCTTGGAGGATGAGTTTTTCACAATTATTTTACTCCCCTTATGCTTATTCAAGGGGAGTAATCAATTGCCATTTACTATGTAGAGCTACAGTGTCTGTCCTTTGTACTAACAAACTTTAAGATTTACATTAAAACATGAAAGTATATCTCTCGAAACTTTTTCTTTCCCTCCTTTCTTTTCGATAAAACTATAAAACTACATAGCTGAGCAGAATTACAACAGTAGCTTTATGCACTTTCACTTAAGAATTTCAATCAGTCAGGTAATCCTATAATTTTTTCACAATTTATGTACAATGATCAAAAATAATAAATCTATCCTTCCCTCCTATCGGAGGGAGGTTAAGCAGAAAGAAATCTTCAAATATTTCAGTCACCATGTAGAAATTGAATGTTATGCGAATACCGATTACGAAATGAAAAACTGGAAAGAGAACATATGAAAATGGTTTTGAAGAAATGAAAATCCATTTAAACTTTAACAATAATGAGAGGGCTATAGGTTTGTGAAACGCGCTAAAACTGCAATTTTCTTTTCCACATTAAACATTAAATTCAACAATGAAGTTTGCATTGCAGTACTTCTTCTTCTTCTACGGTCCTACAGCCCAAATCGAGCCTTGACCTACCTTAGCTTTCGCCTCCATATATCCCTGTCCGTAGCTGTTCTACAACTTCTGATTCTTAGAAGACTTCCTTCCCAGCGTTTTCTTTGTTTTTACACCGGTCTTTTACTCTGCATTCGTGTGTTAAGCGCTTTTTTGGTAGTTTCCCTCGTCCATACTTACTAGGTGCCCATCCCATTGGAACCTTTGGTATCTGATGTACTCTGAGAGTGGTGCTTCTTTGAAAAGTTGGCATAATTCGTTGTTACATTTAATTGTCCATCATTAACTAGTATTGGTCCAAAAATCCTTCGCAGAACTTTTCTCTCGAATACATTTAGTTCATTTGTGAACTGTTTTGTTGGGACATATGCTTCGATGCCGTTGCTAACTATTGGCCTGATCATTGTTTTCTTTACTCTTAGCTTCGTTTGTCGATGTACATTTCTAGACCGGAACATATATCTCCTTGTCTTCCGTTCCATACTTCTTCAATGATATTTTGTTCTGATCCTACTTGCTCTTGTTTGTGTGAGGACTTTTGTCTTTTCTATATTAATTCCTAGAGCCCTATCCTTCTGGTATGATTTTTCAGTTGCGAGTATACCTGTTGTGCCCTCATCGCAGTTCGAAACATGATGTCATCTGCATAGGCAGCTAGTTGAACAGACTTATTAATCAATAGCTTTCTCTTCCGACCTCCATTTGTCATATAGCGAATTCCATTGCTAGGCGGAAGAGCGTTGGTGCTAGCCCATTTCCTTGTTTTAGCTCTAGCGGTATTTGGAAAAGGTCTGTTAACTCTATCCTTCCCTCCTATCGGAGGGAGGTTAAGCAGAAAGAAATCTTCAAATATTTCAGTCACCGTGTAGAAATTGAATGTTATGCGAATACCGATTACGAAATGAAAAACTGGAAAGAGAACATATGAAAATGGTTTTGAAGAAATGAAAATCCATTTAAACTTTAACAATAATGAGAGGGCTATAGGTTTGTGAAACGCGCTAAAACTGCAATTTTCTTTTCCACATTAAACATTAAATTCAACAATGAAGTTTGCATTGCAGTACTTCTTCTTCTTCTACGGTCCTACAGCCCAAATCGAGCCTTGACCTACCTTAGCTTTCGCCTCCATATATCCCTGTCCGTAGCTGTTCTACAACTTCTGATTCTTAGAAGACTTCCTTCCCAGCGTTTTCTTTGTTTTTACACCGGTCTTTTACTCTGCATTCGTGTGTTAAGCGCTTTTTTGGTAGTTTCCCTCGTCCATACTTACTAGGTGCCCATCCCATTGGAACCTTTGGTATCTGATGTACCCTGAGAGTGGTGCTTCTTTGAAAAGTTGGCATAATTCGTTGTTACATTTCATTGTCCATCATTAACTAGTATTGGTCCAAAAATCCTTCGCAGAACTTTTCTCTCGAATACATTTAGTTCATTTGTGAACTGTTTTGTTGGGACATATGCTTCGATGCCGTTGCTAACTATTGGCTTGATCATTGTTTTCTTTACTCTTAGCTTCGTTTGTCGATGTACATTTCTAGACCGGAACATATATCTCCTTGTCTTCCGTTCCATACTTCTTCAATGATATTTTGTTCTGATCCTACTTGCTCTTGTTTGTGTGAGGACTTTTGTCTTTTCTATATTAATTCCTAGAGCCCTATCCTTCTGGTATGATTTTTCAGTTGCGAGTATACCTGTTGTGCCCTCATCGCAGTTCGAAACATGATGTCATCTGCATAGGCAGCTAGTTGAACAGACTTATTAATCAATAGCTTTCTCTTCCGACCTCCATTTGTCATATAGCGAATTCCATTGCTAGGGTGAAGAGCGTTGGTGCTAGCCCATTTCCTTGTTTTAGCTCTAGCGGTATTTGGAAAAGGTCTGTTAACTCGTTGTTTATGCGTACAGTGGCCGTAGTGTACTTCTTTGTGGCCTTTATGAGTTTAATTAATATGCTCGTGGGTAGTATTGCTAATTCATACATTATTTAATGGTCTGTTTCTGTCGATTGAATCATATGCTTGTTTAAAATCTACAAATATATTGTGAACATTAACATTGTGTTCCCATGTGTTACTAAAAATCTGCTTCACTGTGAAGATTTGGTCCATCGTGGATTTATCGCGTTTGAACCCCGCTTGGTAGTCACCAATCATAATCCCTGCAAGGGGCTGAAGTTAATTTATGATATGTATAAGGACTTTGTATGCAGTATACAATAGGGATATTCCACGGTAGTTTTTGCATGCAAGTTTATCATATATTTTTTTTATAAATAGGGCATATGATACTTTCTCCAGTCTTCGGGAATTTTTTCATCCCTACATATAGATTAGATCAGAGCATGGACAGGTTTTATTAAATAAACACCACCTACCTTGTATACCATGAGGGTCATCATCTATTCCTAGGGCCTTATTATTTTTTTGTACCTTTATGACTTCTTTGACCTCCTCAAGTATCGGGGGATTGTTCTCTGGTTCGCCTATTAGGGGGTTCAATCTAGTAAATTTTCTTCAGGGTCCAATAGGGTTTGGAAATATTTCTATATCTGTTTAACTTGTCGGTTGTTAACAATTTGGCCCACCCTAGTTCCAGGTTTATACCTCAACCTTCTTTTTATACCTTCGTATATACGTTTATATACGTATATATATGTTTATACCTTCTTCAGTTTTTTCAGATAATCATATACTTCTTTCGTTTCATTTTCCTTGAAAATTTCGTTCATATTCTGTATTTGGGTGGTTTTGTACTTTTTTTCTTCTTCCTACACATCTTATCTGCGTACCGTCTTGATGTTTCAAAATCTAGGCGTCTCTCTCTTGTCCTTGTCCTTTGTTACATAAATTCAGTCTGATTTCTTTCTTCAATTGCTTGCATGCACTCGTCATCAAACCATTTCACTATATTTTGCTTTTTCTCTATTACTGTTATTGCTACAACTGTTATGGCGGTTTTGATTTTATTTCATTTGTGCAAATTTTCTAAAATTCTTCTTCTAAACATTATTTTATAAAACTTCTCTGGATGCAGTTTTTTACTCGATATCTGGGATAATATGTAGAAATTATCAAATTAAATCTTTTTAGAAGAACCTACCAAGCTATAAAAAGTAAAAAAAATAGTCTGGTGTATAAAAGCCATCCAATTTAACACCGAAAGACAGAATCGCCATACAAGATAATAATCAGAACCAACATTTCTAATATAAACACTGCTATAAGGAACACGATGAAAAGCACTTAGAGATTCTTTTTTGAAATAATAAACATTTAAAGTGTCAGTTTCTGAACAGTCTAATATATCTTGTACAGATAATTGTAAAGCAGCATTTCATGTCTGCAGGGTACTCTGTAGGTAGCACTTGATATATTTATTGATAGGTCAAAATCTTATTTCTCATTTAAAATATAACCCCGCTTGAAAAATCTGATACCTCGTGTTAGCCAGGAATATACCTATCAATATTAATCATCTGTGTAAAGCGTTTGCATTTATAACGTAATACGTAATTTGGTATGCAAATTGTTGCAGTGGTTGAATGTAGCCGATAATATCAAGAACATAAATCAGTCCTTGTTGCAGTATGGCTCGATAAAATATCGACACTTCCGATAAGCCATTGTTCTTCGATTTCCGATAGTAATGTGATTACTAGTTTTTGAATTGCTTTCGTTTCTTTCAAAGTTGGATTGTTATAGTGTAAATATATATATATATATATATATATATATATATATATATATATATATATATATATATATATATATATATATATATATATATATATATATATATATATACGTGAAAAACGCCACTACACATCCATACCCTAGCCAGGATTAGAACCCAGGACCTCCGTGGCTTAGGCTTGCGACTAAGACCTCAAGCACTGCGTCACCGAGCCGGTGTATTTCACGTCGTTACTTATAACTCTTTTACGTTGAAGCACCCAGCACCTAGGTCGTGCTTTTATAGATAACTTTATTATTCAAAATTTATTTATTTCGAGTCTTAAAATAATTGCATACAAAATTTTAATATCACAAGATAACAATGAAAAAGATTTCATATTGTTTTTAGCAAAAAGTTTTTAGTTTTCGTTCGTATGGAATTTGGTATAGAAATGAGAAATAATATTAAGTACTGTATACGAATGCTTTTATAAATGCAACTAAAGCCGAGCTTTCATACACTAAAGAATTAGAGAGTTAAAGTAGAGACAAAAAACAAACAAAGATGTAACCGCGAGTGATAAAGAATTTTTGCATGAACATTGCGGTTTAAAGTTTGAGGGTACCAAGGGTTGCATCTTATAGTGAAGAATATTAAGTGTGATGTTCTACGTGAGAAACTCATAGAGATTCGGGAACAACATGTGTTAGCTTTCTCACTTAAGGCATGGACATGCTAATGATACATCGCGGTGGATGTCATAGTCGTGGCGGAAGTCGCGGTCGATACATCTCGCTACATCGATGCGATGATGATGGCTGGACATATCAGAGAGGTTATACCGATTCAGTTTTCTTGTTTTGTAAAGCGTGCAGTCAAGTGGAAAGGTACCATGTGATCTGGGTCAACCGAGGTACTAGTTATCATGCTGTTATCATGATGTCTTCTCTTCTACATAGATGGAAAAACGAACTCTGTATTAACCTTGATATTAGCGCTCGAGCGCGCTTTAGCGAAGAAGGCATCGTAATGCCTTTTTTGCTACAGCGATGAAAAACAAACTTTATGTATCGAGCCTGGGAGAGAGCCTTCCTGCAAACTCGGCGTGTACCATACACCAAGTAAATTTAACTATTCGCAATCCGTTGTATTTTTTTATAATTGTTTTTAAGAATATCGTAAATTAATTTCACATTTCCTTTAACGGAATAAAATGACGTTAATCGAAAAATATTTTTGTAGCTTTATTCGTGTTATAAATTTTTTTGACATATGAGATATGTTATAATATTATATTAATTTGCTTTTTATATTTTATATCATATATGTTATGATAAAACCAATATTGTTTCTGTAACAAGATTATGGTGAATACATTTACTCTATTCTATTCTATTCTATACTTTTATCAAAAATACGACTCTATAACTTCGAAGTAAATGCAAAAGTTATTTTAATTTTGGGTTTCATAGCTTGCATATTTGCAATTATTCCATATTGTTTTTCAGTATCTGAAAGTAATCAAATTCAAAATCTTTATTTTTCTAACCTCTATTGAGTATGAGGTCGGACTACAAGGTACCAAAAATTACATTTAACAAGCCCTTTACTATCACAATTGGATATAGGAAGGACTGGATGACAGATGCTCTTGACTCTTTACGCAAAGCCTATATGTGAACCAGCAAACCTCAATTGCATCGGACAGTCAGGCGGCACTTAAGGCACTAGTCTCTAATAAGGTATCTTCCAGACTGATTTGGGACTGCTACGAAGGGCTCAAAATTCTGGGTGAGCGGAACGGAGTAAGACTAATCTGGGTGCCGGGACATATCAGTATAGAGAGCAACGAAAATGCTGACGAACTTGCTAGACAAGGAGCAGCTGATATATTCTATGGCCCAAAACCCGCACTGGGCATCATAAAAGGCTCAGCCAGAAGGGTAATCAAAGACTGGGTTAAGAGTAAACACAACCACTACTGGAGAAATATTTCAGGAAATCGACATGGGAAAACACTTATCAATGGACCATGTTCAAAACAAACTGAGGAACTACTCATACAGAACAGAACAGGATTCAGTTGAGAATCATAACCCGTCTTCTGACGGGACACTTTCCCGTTAAGAAGTACCTGCATTTAATCGGAATGTTTGCTGACGACTTTAACTGCAGACTGTGCGGCAAAGTGTCAGAAACCGTGGAACATATTATACAGACTGCGAAGTGTTAGGGTGCAGAAGATATAATATCTAAGGGGAAACACAAACAGACTCGGAAACCATCAAAACCCACCCAATTTCAGACTTGTATCACCTTGGCAGTGATATAGGAATATTAATATGAACAGTGTAAACTAAGACAGGGAAAACACAATAAGCCCAGGAGGGTCCAATGCCCTCGGAATATTTTCTTACAGACGAGCCCCAGGAGGAGAGGTTTTAGTCAGAGTCTGACACTCAGATTCATTCCAGCGATAGGCAACCTATGTGGGTTCCCCTCCTCGAAAATAAAAGGTAAAATAATTGTTTTCAAGAAGGTTCAAAATGGTATTACCACGCGTGCTTCTTAGTATGGTTATGCAAACGACATTGCAAAACATCTGTACTTTAAGGCGCGTGCCGAAACCCGTCAGAGCTAACAGTTTTTTACCTCTACGCTAAAATCTGCATTAAAAGGTTTTTACGTGTCATCTTTCCGGTTGGTATTGACAAATACTTATTACTTGTATACAATATGATTTGAACATAGCTACTTTTTTTGTTGATTGCCAAAAATATAATTGTCACAACTGTAACTAGCATTCCAATAAATCATGAAAACATCGACCTCACAAATATCAATATTTCAGAGTAAACAGCAATTGCCGATGTAAATATATTATTTTTGTTATTTGCATAAGTGACCTGATTATTCTATGGAGGTAAATGTGACGATGTGTCCCAATGAATACTTTCCATTAACTAAAATGATTGTGTCTGTTTATCACAATGAATATTTTCATTCTTTACTATAAAATGTGCCAAAAGGCCCCACAAATATCTGATTTTTACTACTGTATAAGTGACGATTGTTATAAAATTATTAAAACGTTTTTTTAATTTTTCTTCAATACTTTACTTTTTCAGGAATAAGTGAAATATGATTATTTAACCTACCAACATAAATTAACGCTAAATAAAGTTTGTAGTCCCAGTGAAATCAGTATTAAATAAAGTGCGGACGAATACAAAGGTACAATAATTGATATAAATCAATAAGCGTTTTTCAAAATTAAGGCAAATAAATTAAATCAGTAAACAGAAAGAAGTAATATCAAAGTTTATTGAAGAATCTGTTCTATAATATTATACTATAACAACGAAAATTTGGGTCCCACTTTCAAAAAGTCAGGCGATCACATAAATTACCAACTTTGTGTATTTTTCTGTATCAATCAAAACAAAGAGAAATAATACGAATGTGTATAGGCAGTTTCTACTAATGGCAGTCGCGAAATATATTTCACACCCCTGATAATTCCGCAATATGTTGGAATTTGTCATTGAAAGTTAGAACGTGAAAACCGCTGATCTTAGTGATCTTCTGCATACTAACACATCAGCGAAAACCGTGCGAATTGCAAGCCCTAATTCCCGCACTTAAAACACTCAGCCATGAACCACTTGATTTATTTGCAAAAAATGACCTACTTTTCTTATTGGAAATTTAACGCTCCACAAAATTGCTCATATTATGCAGTGTCAACCTATGAGCAGTGTGACTGGAACATAAAAGACAAATGCCTCAGATTTTAGTAAATCCGTCCTCAATAGTATATATTATATGAACAGGTTCTTCAGAACCAACGTTGAAAATTCCCTTCCTGAATCCAATTATATCAACATTTACTAAATGAAAATAAATACTGAAGTATCTCATAAAAATATTAATAATCCAGGAAAAATCGACATCCAGCATGGAAAAAAATTGTAACGGGCTGAATTTTTGCATGCACCTTAGTATTAGGGTTCTTAATAATGTGTGACAGTTCCTCATCGATTTGACCGCCGCAGGGTCAATTACACAGGTTCAGAGTTCGCGAAAATAGAATTTTGCAAATATTTTGAAAAAATATTCAATATTTGAGAAAGTATTACGAATTTATTTTTGAGACGTAGGATAGTAGTTATGTTTTTGGGATCGCTGATTACGAATCTGAAGTTAAAATAAAAAACTTCTAATCCTAATTCGGCTCTAATATGGTGGATGGAATTTTTTTTTCTAAAACAAGTGTTTTAGACAAAAAAAATTGGGCATCTAGGTGATGCTATATTTTAACGAAAAAAAAAAAAAAAAATTAATTACTGAACAATGGGCTTGTTACCGATAATTGTTTTTCGTTATTTTTTTTATGGTATTCAATAGAATTCGATCATCTAGATAAGCTGTTAAAATTTCAGCTTCATAAGTATATCCAATCCTTAGATATTCAATGTTAAATATTGGGTTTCAGTAAAAAGCGCTTCGCCGATTCGTGACGTCATTTTGCATAAACAAAAATTGAAAAAATACATCGTTTCTGTTATAACGTCTTTGTTTTTTACGCTATAGAAATAAAGAAAAAATCATTTGAAAGCCTAATTAATAGTCTTTCATTTTCGTTCTTACCGTTTTTGACGTAAGTGCCATAGATTCTGAGATATTTAACACTTAAACTAAATACTTCGCCTTATAGACGTTCGGACGCCACCTTTATACTTCCAGAACTCCGAAACCATTAATTCTACAGAAATTAGAAGAAAACAAAATTCATCCTCAGTTTAGTAGCTTTATTATTTGTCTCTAGCATGTCTTCGCTCAATGTAATACGTTTCGAGTTATTTGACGAATATTGTTTTGAAATACCTTTTTTTTTTAAGCAAAAATCCCAATATTCAAGTCGTTATAATTTAAAGACTATCAATTTTTATGAAAAGTTGCATAGAACCTTTTCTCCTTAAAATCCCATTTTATTTCACCTCCATTGTTTTTAATTATTAAATCTCGACTGTCGCCTGATCAGCATCTACAAAGTGACGTCACGTGAAGTTCCGTCCTATTTTCCCGTGGTCCAAATTTGGTAATTTATTTAAGGGCTTAAACGTCCGAATAAAAACCTAAAAATTTGGAAATTGCCTTAAGTGTTCTACTTTCGATTTCTAAAATAAAAAAAATACTGAACGGGCCTATTACAATTATAAAATGGCAGCATTTGGCTAAAAAAAAATGTGAAAACACACATTGTATATCGTCCATAACTTCTCTATTTTTTGTGATGTAGAAACAAAGAAAAAATCATTCTAGAGATTGATTAATTGCCTTTAATTTTGTTCCTTAGAATTTTCGATGGAAGTGTCACAGTTTCTAGATATTCAACATTTAAACTAAATACTTCATCTTAAGAACGATCGGATGCCATCCATTCAGGCCCCCACAGCAAATCAAGGGCCCCCGCGCCTAATAATTGATGAGCGGGGGGAGAAATGTAAAAAAAAAATTGTCCAGGTCTCATAATTAATGAGCGAAGACTGCGGTTACTAGTTTAACCGGGCCCCGGTACCGCGGTACCTATTGACCCCCCCCCTTTGTGGGGAGCCTGCATCCATTACATTAAATATCACCGAAACCATCAACCCTACGCAAATATATATATAAAAAAAACATATTCATCCTCAGTTTATAAGCTTCATTCTCGATGTCCACCATTTTTTCGCTAAAACTAATTTTTATTGAGATACTTGCAAAGAAAGAAAAATTTTACGTTTTTTCTAAAATTCCTTTACATTTTAAAATGCAATTTTCTTCCAAAGCAAGCGCGGACGAAAAAATTTGAGCATCTAGGCTAGGTCATACTCTATATTATGGGAATATATTTTTTTAGCTACTGATTACTTACCTTAACAAAATGACGATGTTTTTATTAAAAAAATGCAAAAAAGTACATTGTTTCTGTCATAACTTTTTTGTTTTTTATGCTATAGGAATAACCAAAAAATCATTTGAAAGCCTAATTAATGGACTGTCATTTTGATGGTTCGAATTTTTAATATAAGTGCCATAATTCCTAAGATATTTAACATTTAAAGAAGATCTCCGAAACCATTAACTTTACAGAAATTAGAAATTCATCATAAATTTAGTAGCTTTCTTATTAGTCTCTAGCATGTTTTCCCTCAATGTAATACCTCTCGAGTTATTTGACGAATACCTATTTGAAACACCTATTTTTCAGGCCAAAATACAATTTTTTTTAGTCGTTATAACTTAAAGACTATCAATTTCTATGAAAACGGGCTTAGAACATTTTCTTCTCAAAATTTAATTTTCTTTCACCTCCAATGTTGTTTTTTTTTTTAGTTGCCTATAAATTAACAAAACGAGATCTAATTCATATGACATATTCCGAAGTTAAAACCTCTAGTTACTGTACAAAAAATACTGTTTTCTCAACCTCTGATCCCGTGCAATTCCCCACGCGGTGGTCAAATCAATAAGGAACTTTCACGCATTGTTAAGAACCCTAATACTAAGGTGCATGCAAAAATTCAGTCCGTTAATTTTTTTCCGACTTGCATTATTTTTAGTTGACTTTTCCTGGGCTATAAATAACTATAGAAATAATTGAGATGGCGACGAGTGTACTAACACTACCATTTGTATAAATTGAAATGCATGACATTGTGTGCATATTAACAAATATTAACCAACTTAAATTACTTACATAATTCTTGAATTACCTCTTTGGCATGTTAGAAAGTGTGGGTACAGTAAATATACTTTATACTCACTACAATAATTAAAAACTACTTTATAATTAAAATTATTGCGACTTAAAGATAACTAGTATATTTGACACAAGTAGACTTAGAAATAATATATTAAGACCGTAGTTTCATGTCACAAGTCATACGGTTTAACTTAAAATTCGGTATTTGAAAATGGTTTCTTCAATAATAAATTGTATCTACCAATAAATTAATTATTTTTAAACTTAAAGCTAGTAATCTTTCTAATATACCAACCAACACAGTAGCACAGTGGGCTGGAGTATTTTGTGTAACAAATACGCTTGATCACACTGTCTATCGTGGAGTAGGTTCGATGCCTAGCTCAGACACTGGCAATGTCGATGAGTAATGGGTGTGCCTGCTTTTTCTTCAAATGTGTAACCCCTTCCGGCAGCCTTGGCTTTGGATAAAAATACGTTTGAATTCGTTATTTGTTAATTTTTACACTTTAATATCGATATTAGGTAATCAGGTTCAATTAACTGGGCGACGGTGAAATTTTATTTCACAGTTTTTAGCGATCTTTTTTGAAGGCGATTTAATTTTTTTTTCACCCTCTTAGTGACCATTTGATTTGGCTCCTACAAAATAAACTAACATTCATATTTTTAATTTTTAAACTTTAACGTCAGAATCCTGAAATCTCCATATATTAAATTTCATGTAAATCTGAAATAATGTTGCATTATGGCAACCGTATTGGATTCACCGTTTTGATTCTTAATTTTAGGATCAGAATCGCTATCAGTTACTCCTAAAATATCTACTAGCTATCAATTTTATTGAACTTGATGAAATTGACATGGAACCACTGTCAAGCCATACCTTATAGTCTAGGCTCTAGGAGATAGCTACATATATGGGGACTGGAATATAACATGTTTTAGCAAGTATTTTATCTTATGTGATTCAGACCTCCCCCCCTGACCGTTTTGGCGCTAGCCGTCCCAGAAAATATTCAATTGTGGAACAGAGTATACACTTTAAGGCTTTGTGTTAGTTGAAGAGGGTATCTTGGCGATCAACATTCGATATATGCCAATATTTTTCTCCGTGCAATTGGTGACATCAATTATGGCCGAAATTGGAACGTAGTATAACACTTTCTAACCAGGCGGAAAATTTTTGTTGTCAATGCTCATTGCTGGAAAACCATATGCCAACATTTTCTGCTTGTCCATTTTCCAGATTTTTTGGCCAAAAATTGGACTTTTGGCCTAAAACGGGCTAAAACTGGTGCTTTAAAAAAAAATGTTGGCACCTGCTCAAACTTGTAGTTTTTGTATCAAAGAATAGTTTTACGTTCTAATTTTGGCCATAATTGATGTCGCCAGTGCTACCAATTGCACGGAGAAAAAGTGTTGGTATCTATCCAATGTTGATCGCCAAGATACCCTCTTCAACTAACACCAAACCCCAAAGTGTTATACTCTGTTCCACAATTGAATATTTTCTGGGGCGGTTAGCGCCAAAACGGTCAGGGGGGAGGTCTGACTCACATAAGATAAAATACTCAGAAAAATATTTGCTAAAACATAACAACAATGACATGTTATATCCCAGGCCCACGTATGTATCTCCTAGACTTTTACAATTTTAGTAAAACTTTATAGAAATCGCTGAAGCCGATTCAGAGAAATGTTTGTACACATATAAAAGAAAACATCACATACGAACTGAATTGACATCCTCTTCCTTTTGTAAATTGTTTGCAGTCGGTTAAAAAGTGGAAAGTGATCTATTGCCTCTGCAGTTTCAGCAGAACCAGCAATCATGCAAAAGCGGCAAGAATACTTTCCGCTCGAAATACAGGTGGCTTTAAACAGTCGGTTAGATGAAAAATGGTTTCGTATTTTGTAGGCCAATGAAAGAAAAAAAAAATCAAAATATTCCCATTCGTACTGGAGGTACACGATAAAATCCGAAATAGGTCATTTTCTTTTCCGTTACACTTTTCACAGTTCAGCAAATCTCTATCCTCCTTTTACGTATTTAGTATGGCAAAAATATTTATTTTTAAAATTCCAAAAGAATATACAATTTGGAATCGACTGCTAATAGAAACTAACATTTGATATCTAAACTCTTGATTTCATCAATAAAAAAAAGCATAGACCATAATTTCAATTCAAGAATTTCAATCGGACTGGATAAGAAGGAATATATAATGATCCCACTAACGGAAATAATGCTTTTTGCAAAATACTAACAGTAAACCAATTAATTAATAAACAAAAACAAATGTAATTGACGCCTATTTAACTTATAAAACCTTGCCTTATTTTTAATTATCTGCAATTTTTTGCAAAAATGATTAGTAGTATGAATAACTCGATATTACGAAGAGCGTAAAAAGCAATTCCGAGCACAGTTTTGCAAAATAATTGTGGAAATAATTACTTCCTAAGATATATAATTAAATTAATGCACTTATGCTATAAGTAATAAACGTTTTTCTTCTTTTACCTTGTTACGTTATAATCATTTTAATTCGCAGCCTTGCTGGATACCAAAAGATCGGAAAACTTCATACCTGAAACAATAAAAATGAATTATTATATTGCTAACAAAATATTGTAAGAGATCAATGGAGTTGCCTGTTACTTTGTGATATTTCATTATTTATTTATTTATATATTTAGTATTACAATACACAACAGGCATGCCCAATTACAGGGTAAGGTACAAAGAAGTGTTAATTTTACAAAAATTCAGAAAACTCAAAATTACCAATTACAATATAATAACACTTACAATTAAAAAAAAGACAAATAAAAAGTTTGCTAAATGGTAAAATAAATTTTGTTACCACACATTGCTTAATATTCATTCATTCAATATTCATTCATTCTGATAGTATTGAACCTAGATTTAACTTTCTTACATTAGCGACAAACTTTCTTAAAGTGCAACTGAAAAGTCAATTTGTTTTCTAGGCTGATTTACAAAAAACTAAGCTGATTTACCATCCAAACACATTTGTCCTTGAAAATGACAAATGACAAATAGAACATGTCTTCGCTGTGGTTTTTGGTACTCTGAATGGTAATAAAAATAAGATATATATTGTCAGTGAAGTTGTGTAACATTTTATACAAAAATATAATTAATGTTTGATATCTCTGTTGCTTTAATTGAATAATTATGAATAATTGTTTAACAGATCAGTATATAGTGCGCAAAGTTGTTATATACATTGGTTTCCTCAAAATCTAGATATTTCAAAAAATATTTTTAAGCTTTATAATTGACTAGCTGATGCTCGCGACATTGTCCGCGTGGAACTTCGTCCGCGTAGAATTAAGAACTTTGAGATACTAACGAAACCCACTTCCCATTCATTGCACAAGAGTAAACCCATAGTACTCGAAAAAACCCACTGCGCATCCATAATGCCCGATTAAATCCACTGCACATCCATAGTACCCGAGGAAACCCACTGCGCATCCATGGTGCTCGGGGAAACCCACTGCGCATTAATAGTACTCGAGGAAACCTACTGCGCATCCTAGAACTCGAGTAAACCCATTGCGCATCCTTAGTACTCGGGGAAACTCACTGCGCATCGCAATTTGTCTATTTTTGTGTTTGAGCGAGTTAAACGAAAAAAATTATTATTTTAATCGACAGTAGGTGAGTATGTGTCAAATTTCATGCTTAAAAATATCCCTCTCCCTCTCCACCCGTTCGGGGAAGGGGGGTCCTCTTTTTGAAAACCGTCGAATACGTGTCTCCTTATTTCCTCAGAAGAGCCCGTCACTGGAATATCACGTTTCCGACTTACGCGATTTCAGAGATACGGTACCCTTTAGACCATTTACCACCCCCCGATCTTATCCCTTCAAAAAGTGAAAATCGAAATTTCGTCTCACTCGTGTCTAATAGATTTCAATAAAGAGTATTTCTGTCAAATTTCACGTTTCTAGGTCTAACCGTTTCCGAAAAGCTTAAAAACCACACCCTCCCCGTTTACCCTTTCAGGGGCCTCTTTTTGAAAACCGTCGAATACGTGTCTTCTTATTTCCTCAGAAGAGTCCATCGCTCGAGTAAACACGTTTCTGACTTAAGCTATTTCAAAAAAATCGAAATTTCGTCCTACACATATCTAATAGATTTCAACAAAAAATATTTCTGTCAAATTTCACGCATTTAAATCTAACAGTTTCCGAAAAAGCCTAAAATTTCAACCCCCTCTTTTACTCCCGCAGGGGTCGAATTTCGAAAAATCCCTTCTTAGTGGATGCCTACGCTATTCGAGGAACCTCGATGCAAAATTTGAAGTTTCTAGACTCAGCGGTTTGATAGATGAGTCAGTCAGGGTATTCTTTTATAGATATGTACCAAATAATATGGTGACCAAACTATGTTGCAATATTCAAAATTGGATCTAACTAAATAGTTATAAAGTATTTTAATGGCCTTAAATAGAACAGTAAACAAACTAGGATAGGACCAAGAATACTGAGAAAGGAAAGCGAGGGAAAAAACGAATACCACAAAGAAATTGCAACGATATATACTCTACCAAAATCAGAAACCGAGGAATCAGAAGACTCAGAAGAAGAAGATTCGTAGAAGCAGAAACATAAAAAGAGCAGCATAAGCACTCCATATCACGACACAACGCGGCAACGCATTTTACAGGAAGACTCAGAAAAGGCAGAAGTCTAAAATCAAAAGCAAACAAAAAAATATTCCATATTCCTTTACCATGCACCATGTGGCTCTCGCTGCTGGCAACAAGCATGAACTTAATCCAACCCAGGGTGGACGTAGCCGACCCACGGTATATCCTGGGAGTGGCAACAATGCCTACCGCACGCTGGTAAATCAATTCAAATCAAATTAGTATTATTGTGTGTGGTAAATTTTTAAACGTCTTCAAAAAATTTTAAAAAGGAGGAGGTTCTCAAGCTACGTCTAGTGCAACATAAGCAAAAATTATAAGCAATATTTTTGTTGTTGAAAATGTTGTAATATTTGGCGAAGGCGCAGCGCAAAGAGAGACCCTGAAAATAGCCCGTTTGGGGGTCCGCAAATTTTCGGTTGATTTGTGGTCCAAATGATACCTTATGATAAGACATTAATCACACAAAAACCGCTGCCCAAGGAATCACTACTTCCACATCCAGATTTTCTATCCAAGTCACTCACAACGAAAAAAATTTGTATGTGGAAATAATTGTTTATTGAACTTAATAATATAATATTTGAAATCCTCTACCCCAAAAGCTCATAAAACGATACCCCACATCGGTAGTGGGGTGGGGGTGGTGATAGGGAGGTGGTAGTGGATGAAGTAAAAAATTATTTTGAGGTTTCTAGTTTTTGTACACACACTAAATCAATTTTTTTTTTCATCCCCTTTAATAATGGGGTGGGGGTGGTAATGGGAGTGGCTAATGCCAAAAATTTTTTTGAGACCTTAGCTTCTCTTGAATATACTAAATACCAATTTTATGGACTCTTACCTGCTTGATTTACGTATTTACCCCAAATTTACCCCAATTTACCCCCCAACCCTTCGCCGGAACAAGATGAAACAATAATCTAGTTCTTGATCTCGTTAAAGTACATATGTGTACCAAATTTCCAGTCAATATCTTAAACGGTTCCAGAGTAAATGTGCGCACAAAAAAAGTTACAGACCGACAGATCGACAGACAGAATTTTTTTTTTCGCTCAAACTTAAAATCTCGACATTGCATGACCTTCTAAGCCTATTTGAACAATAAAAATTAAAAAAAAAATTTTTGTCGTTACTATACTTCCACTGGATGTGGAAGTAAAATATGAGATTGAGCATAAGAAAGGTTTCAGAGATATACAGGGCGTCCCACTTAAAACTCCCGATGCCATTTTCTCGATAAATAAAAGAGATATTTCAATTCTATAAAAGGTGTTCCCTAGAATATATAAATGATATCAGTTTTGAGTAAAAACGGTCATTTTGCAAATTGAGGTACAGATGGCGTTGCGACACAAAGAAATTATTTGATCCTAGGAACGTTTAAATGACGTGCAAGTGATGGGACATTACATTCTGAGCAACTTTTACGAAACGAACAATTTTCGAAAAATCACTAGTTCTCGAGATATTTGAAGTTCAATATAATTTCTTAAAATATAAAAATCGTCATAACTTTTTTAAAATACATTTTAGACGATAAGTCCTTTGGAACATTTTTCATAATGAATCAGGCTGATTTAGAGGGTAATGAAATATTTATTTCAAAACACAAAATAAGTTTTTTTTTAAGTAAAACAAAGGTGGGGTTGCAACTGCTATTGGAAATTATAGATTTTGACATTTCTGTTTACTGTATATTATCTAATTTTTGCCTCATGTTCATGTTGTATGTTCGACTAAATTTTATACTGTAAATTGTAGACACATGAAAACAAATGCGATTTTTGCTAGTTGAAAAATTACATTGTAGTTCAAATATCTCGAAAACCAGTGATTTTTCGAAAATTGTTCATATTAAAAAAGTTGCTTAGAATATAGTCTTCCATCTCATGCACCTCATTTCATCGTTCTTAGGATCGAACAATTTCTTTGCATCGCAACGCCATCTATATCTCAATGTGTAAAATAACCATTTTTATTCAGAACTGAAGTCATTTACATATTCTACTGGATACCTTTTACAGAATTCAAATATCGCTTTTGGTTATCGAGAAAATGGCGCCAGGAGTTTTAAGTGGGTCACCCTGTAGAGGGTCACCCTGTAGAGGGTCAATAGATTAGATCTGTTTCTATTATTATTGTAAAACATAATAAGGATAATAATAACAATGATAATAATATATAATAATAATAATAATAATAATAATAATAAATAATAATAGTTCAGCCCCTTTACCACGTCACGGTACTAATCTACAAAGAGATTTTTCAATTGTTTTTTATGTTTTTTTTGTATTGTTTTTCGATTTTCTGCTTTTTTGCTTTAAATTAGTTTTTAATTCATATTTCACGAGTTATTGTTTCTGTATGGTCAATGATGTATTATTTTTCATTGAATTATCACCTTCACTCACTATGCTATGTGAGTTGATTTTGACCACTTTGACCCACTATATTTTTGAAACCTTTCTTAGGCTCAACTCCAATTTTTTTTTACGATTGATGTCTCATCATAAGGTATCATTAGGACTACAAATCAATAAAGAAATTCGCGGACTCCCAAACGGGCTAAAAAACACCTGTTTTTGGAGTCACTCTTTCGTCAGAACTGCATTAAAATCGATAGCTAGTAGGTATTTTAGGAGGAGCTGATAACGAATCTGATCTCAAAAATTAAAAATTCAAAACGGTGATTGCAACACAGTTGCCATAATCCAACATTATTGCAGATTTTCGCGAAATTTGATATATTATGGAGATTTCAGGGTTCTCTGATAGCGAGCCTGACGTTAGACTTAAAAATTCAAAATGATGTTAATTTACGGTGTAGAAGCTAAACAAAATTTAAAATATGAAAAAAAAATTGAAACAAAAATTGAACCGACTTCAGAAAAGATCGCTAAAAAATGTGACAGAAAATTTTACCATCGGTGCCGCCCAATTAATATAGAACCTTATAATCTGATATCGATATTGTGGTTGGTGTAAAAATGAACAAGCAACGAATTCAAACGTATTTTTAACCATCTTCAATATCAACATTATTATTATTAACTGGTTGACGATGAAATTTTATTTCACATTTTTTTGCGATCTTTTTTGAAGGCCTTTCAATTTTTTTCAAACATTTTTATAACTGTAATTTTGATAAGATGGAGGTCTAAACTCTGAAACCGGCAACAATTATTAAATAATACTTTAGATCACAGCTAATACTCATTATATTTGGCCTTTACTATTTCTTATACAAATAATAATCCAGACAGACTAAACATAAACAGATGTTAACAAGATTTGAGGTTGTCCTATTTTAATTTAACCGTTGTTGCCAATTTGTCCAAATGTTAATTATATATCAAAAATCGTATAAGCATAACAGAAATATATTTATGTATATTATACACTTTCTTTACCGTATTAAATAAACAAACCCACACACTTTCAAACAAATTACGAACAATCTGACACTATGATCTGATTATTGAAGTTTACCTTGTTGCGAAAGACTTTTCGAAAGCGACTATTTTTGAGTCTGAAGGAGACTGGCAGCAGGACTACGAATAGGAAACTGCAATAACAACTAATGCCCTAGTCTTCTTTATCTTTCTTTGAGCCTCTGAAATATGAACTGTTAGGGAGGCAGACAGATTGCGTATTGATGCTTTCCAAATGTGGGTCAGGAGACTGTTACGAATTAGACAGCCCCTCGCACGAACAACCCAATTCTCAAAGAAATAAGCTCTCCCAAAAGGACTCTGCAGCATCTCATTATTAATATTAAATGCCCAATGGCCACATGAAATGTTTGAAGAATTGAGAATATTGTCATTTTTAAGATGGATTAAAAATTAGTAGTAAATATAAGATAAATAGCCCAGGAATTTTAGTTTTTCACCGGGAATTAATTATTGTAAAGCTGAAAATTTGCAGGATTGTAGTTTTGGTACAGGACAACACGCACCAAAAAGTCCCCTACTCTCCCCCGTCAGCTTCCCTGTTTTTTCGGAGCAACAAGGGCCTAAGTCGCAAAAATTGCACAGCTGACTATAAAGTGCAACAGAGAAGTCACTACTGGTCCGATTTGGGTCGAAATGATCATAAAAGATTAGAAGCATATCCGTTCATATTTCAGATGTTCCATGTATATGTTTGTTCATAATTTTCCGTTCTAATTTGTCAACATTTCAAAAATTTAAAAATTTCAAAATGGCGCCATTGCGGATAAATGAGGACTCGGAAGGGAAAACTTACCCCAATAAAGATTTCTCTTTATACTTTGGGCTTTCCATTGGTATGTCTTTCTCTGTAGCGTCAGCCGTTACGGAGTTACGCCACTCTGAGTGTCGCAGCGGCGACACTCGGACATTTAAGTGTTTTCATTGTTGCGTCTATCACGTCTAGTCTAAACAATCAAGAAGGCGCAAGACGAGCTATACCCTTTCATAAACTTTGACAGTTCTTTAAGTGTATGCATTGGTTCATTAGTGCGGCAAAATTGAGTGATATTAGTTAAGCCATGTAGTGCACGAATTTTAGTTTTTGACTTTGAATTAATTATTGTAAAGCTGAAAATTTGCAGGATTGTAGTTTTGGTACAGGACAACACGTACCAAAAAGTCCCCTACTCTCCCCCGTCGGCTTCCCTGTTTTTGCGGAGCAACAAGGGGCCAGAAAAAAGGTTGTTACTGGTCCGATTTGGGTCGAAATGATCATAAAAGCTTCGGAGAAGCATATCCGTTCGTATTTTATATGTTCCATGCATATTTCCTTCATAATTTTCCGTTCTTGTGCTGTCAAAACTCGAAAAAGTTGAAAAAACTTCGAAATGGCTCCATTGTGGATAAATGAAGACTCGAAGGGGAAAACGTACGTGAATAAACATTTCTCTTCATACTTTGAGCTTTCCATTGGTGTGTCTACCTTCTCTGTAGCGTCAACCGTTACGGAGCTACGCCACTTTGAGAGACCAGTTGCGAATTCCTGTTTATACATTATTGGTGGTTTATAAGATTTATTGAATGAAATTTAATTTGTCAGACTCAGAAAATGACTATTCGGCTAGACAATTGATATTATTGATCTACCGGGAAGTAGGGTCGTCCGGGTCATCATATCTACGACTGGCTGTTTGTGAAGCTGGATCCTCTACAGCTTCGGGACATGATGCTGCAGTTCAGACCAGAGTTCCTGCACTCACACCGGGCACCGCAGTCCGCCTTGTAGGCACAGGAAATTAGCCGTAGCTGGGCTATCAGGAGCTGGCTGCCTTGTGGTAGGAACAGGAATCGGAACCAGGCCCTGGAGTCCTGATTTCCAACCCCAGTCCTCCAGATGAGCAGAGGAGAGGAGCTAGGGAGAATATTGTGAGGATTTAATCTCCCGAAAAGCTTGCAGCACTCAACTAATGTGCATGTTCCTACCACAAGGCAGCCAGCTCCTGATAGCCAGCTACGGCTAATTTCCTGTGCGTGCAAGGCGGACTGCGGTGCCCGAAGCGAGTGCAGGAACTCTGGTCTGAACTGCAGCATCATGTGCCGAAGCCGTAGAGGATCCAGCTGCACAAACAGCCAGTCGTGGATATGAATCACGATCCGAACAACCCTACTTGCCAGTAGATCAATTATGTCAATTGTCGCCGAATAAAGTCATTTTCTGAGTCTGACAAGTTAAATTTCATTCAATACATTTTATAAAACACCAATAATATATAAACAGGAATTCGCAACTGGTCTCATCAGCGCAGCCAGGGCAATTCCACAGGACACATGATGAGCGCGGCCGCCGTGCGGTGACACTCAAAGTGGCGTAGCTCCGTAACGGGTGACGCTATAGAGAAGGTAGACACATCAATGGAAAGCTTAAAGTATAAAGAGAAATGTTTATTCAGGTACGTTTTCCCATCCGAGTCTTCATTTATCCGCAATGGAGCCATTTCGAAATATTTTCAATTTTTTAAGTTCCGACAGCACTAGAACGGAAAATCATGAAGGAAATATGCATGGAATATATGAAATATGAACGGATATGCTTCTCCGAAGCTTTTATGATCATTTCGACCCAAATCGGACCAGTAACAACCTTTTTTGCTGTACTTTATAGCCAGCTCTGCAATTTCTGCGACTTAAGCCCTTGTTGCTCCGAAAAAACAGGGAAGCCGACGGGGGGGGGGGGAGTAGGGGACTTTTGGTACGTGTTGTCTTGGACTAAAACTACAATCCTGCAAATTTTCAGCTTTACACTAATTAATTCAAAGTCAAAAACTAAAATTCCTGTGCTACTGGCTTAACTAAGATCACTCAATTTTGCCGCACCAATGAACCAATGCATACCCTTAGAGAACTGTCAAAGTTAATGAAAGGGTATAGCTCGTCTTGCGCCTTCTTGATTGTTTAGATTAGACGTGATAGACGCAATAATGAACGTACTTAAATATCCGAGTGTCGCCGCTGCGACACTCAGAGTGACGTAACTCCGTAACGGGTGACGTTACAATCGAAAGCCCAAAGTATGAAGAGAAATGTTTATTGGGGTACGTTTTTCCTTCCGAGTCTTCATTTATCCGCAATGGCGCCATTTCGGAATTCTTTTAATTTTTTTAAAATTTTTGAAATGTTGACAGAACTAGAACGGAAAATTATGAACAAAAATATGCATGGAACATCTGAAATATGAACGGATATGCTTCTCCTAATCTTTTATGATCATTTCGACCCAAATCGGACCAGTAGTGACTTTTCTATTGCACTTTATAGCCAGCTCTGCAATGTTTACGACTTAGGCCTTTGTTGCTGCGAAAAAACAGGGAAGCTGACGGAGGAGAGTAGGGGACTTTTTTTACGTGTTGTCCTGGACTAAAACTACAATCCTGGAAATTTTCAGCTTTACAATAATTAATTCCGGGTAGAAGCAATATATTGACTAAAACTCCTGCGCTAAAATATTTATTATAAAAAGGTTCCAGAAAAAAATTTGTAAGGAACACTTTGCGAAAACCATGTTTTATGAACTTGACGTATTGTCCATCTCGCCATTGCTTTGCACGTCGCGTGCCCAAATACTATCTTTTCGGGACTAATTGCATAAATAGCTATTACGCACTAGTGTGAAAGAGGGTAGTGTTTGAAATTAGATATATAAAAAAGTTTTTTGATAGTATCGTATAAAAATAAACCACGTCCACTTTTTCCAGGGTGCTCACAATTTTTTAATTTCATTATCCTCAAATAATTTTTAAACTATACAATAAAACATACTTTAAACAATAATTTTCTACCAAGTGTATTAAATTACGTGCCAATCCAATAAACCATTACTTTCTTTTACCTTTGTCACATCTTCAAACTAATTTTGCATTGCAAGGCAGTCATAGCGACAACATTAAACATTTCTTTTAGAATTTATTGCTTTTTTATTTAATTAACTCCTTATTTTTTGTTACTTCACTAGCTGTATATCGGAATCTTAATGAAAAAGAGACGTTAAGTGACGCTCACAGTGCGGTTACTTTAGATTAATTTACGGTACGTTTTAATTGGCGTTTGGCAGGTCCGGCTCAAGTACTTAGATCCTGCGTATGCGAGTGTAACTAGCCTCTCCATATACTAATAATATTTATCGGGAAAATATTGGATGTTTCAACTGTTCAACTAACATTATTTTTATGAAAATGAGTTTTACGTTTCGCATTTTTGCAATTTGTGTCGTTAAAAAACTACCCTCACATCTCATAACAAAACATAAAACATACCACACATAGCAAAATCCAAAACCAACGCTGTCCGCTGACCTGAGGTAGACTAGTATTACTATGAGAAGATGCCAGGGCGGAGCCAAAATGCGCGAATATTTTTACCAGTGGCATAGCTTTATCTGGAGTATAGGGATGTGTAATTGCAATAAAAGTTTCGCGGTCAAGGAACTGTGAAAATGGAGTAGACTAAAACTTGCCAACTGTTACGAGTAACCTTTGTTCAGGAGAAGTGTAAGAATAGTAAGTTCTACTAAACTTTGCCTAATAAAGTTGTTTTATTATTATTATTACCGTCACCGCCGCTCTACTGCAGGACACCGCCGCCACTGGTGTTGACATTGAATGTCACGTAATTCTTTCTCATTGGCTTAGAATGATGGAGCGCACAAACTCGTTTCTGCGCATATTTTTTGCTGGCATCTTCTCATAGTAATACTACTTTATATACATCTTAACTTCTTTTTTAACCATTTAATTTTTTTACTGCCTATGTTCATTACGCAGGGAGAGAAAATCAGCCTAACCTAACCTGAAGAATTTTGCTATATCTCCACCGTCCGTATGTAACGTGCATCACATCGCAGACACACTAAACTAACAGTCTTACATTTATTTCGAAGAGGTGCTAAGAACAGGTCATCTTATCCACTAAAATCCCTTATAATGAATTTGAATTCAAGCAGTAAGTATGTGTCAACGAACGTGATAGTGAGTTGCACCACCTGAGGCATTATATAGCTTCCTATCATAGTTACTCTCGGTGAGTAGTTCTTGTAATTTTTCATTCTATATTGGTGGCAAAAGTGCATAGCTCCATTTTCCGCATAATATATGAGGCATACCTATGTAAAGATGATTATTTACTGGTTTTTAAATTAATTAATTACAATAAGTTAATCGAGTTCTAATAATTAGGTTTATGAGCCTATTAGAAACTGAACGTTCTAGTTACTTTGTTTACTTGACATTGATTAAACTGTTAATGACACTGCTTACTGATAATTGTACACAATTACAAATTTTCAATTAATTAGAATGGACTATAAAGAAACAAGGCTATGTTGTTAGGTATTTAAAATAGATTGATTGGTTGTCATCTAGATAATAAATGTTTTATATTGAATGTAATGAAAACCTTTTTATCTACTCAATGACCTGCAGCATATAGTTATCGCGGAAATATTATATTATTTCAACAAGTTCTATAGCTCAAATAAAAAAGGTTCTAATCAATTCCAATTATTTCTATAATAGTCGCAGAAAACGTTTCATTGTATTTCGAGTTTCTTTTCTAAATTGCTTCCGCAGTTCTGTTGATATTTGGCACAGTGTCAATAACAATATATGCAAATAATAGTGTGATAGGTAGACTTTATGCTGGTACCTACTTATAAATGTAATAAAATCGTCGAAATGGTGGAAACCTCCGTGAAGAGCAAATAGTTGATTTTTTTATTATTAGCCTTAAGGGCTTTTAGAGAAAACTTGATAAAATGATACCGGAATAAATTTTTTTTTTTTTGATTTTCGCACAAGGAAAAAATTTTTTTTCCTTCTTTAGTTTTCAATAGCCTAGTTACCAATCTGTTAAGTTTTTAATCTTTTAAACTTCTCAAAAAATTCTTGAGTCGGTTCAGGGATGTAGGAAAAATGTCGAATTACGTTCGCACCACTACTCACCTTAAGAATTTAAAAAATCAAATAAAATACAAAACATTAAATTAATAGGTTTAAATACGTACTCAACAAAATACGGCTAGGACAATCATTAGGTGTTTTCTTTGCGAAAATAACGTAAGTCAATTTTTTTTAAAGCGTTCAGTGGTGCCTCTTGAGTATTGTTCTAAGTTGGCGGGGATCGAGGGGGTGTGCATTAGCCGTCATCTTTGCGAGAAGTTTAAACGTAAATATCTCGTGAACCTTTGATGTTACGACAAAAATGGTAACGATATTTTTTTAGCATTATCTGTTTTGGCAAAGACCTCCTAAGCAAGCAGGTTTGGTTAAAGCACCCGGTACCAGAGAGCAAATACTGAATATGCGACAACTTATCAAGGAGGCAAGACAGTATTACGTGCCTATGTACCTTTGTTTGTAGACTATCGTAAGGCATTTGATAATATAGAATGGGACAAACTGTGAGCTGTATTATTGGGGATGGGAACACCCAAACAGGTGGTATTTATTATTTACAGACTATGTGAACAAAACTCTGCTTAGATGAAAGTAGACAACACTAACTCCGATAAATATAAGTAGGCAAAGGTTTCAGACGGGACTGTGTTCTGTCACCAAGCCTCTTTGACGTCAATAGTGAACACGTGATACGACGTGTGCTGAAGTACTGGCGGCTGGAGTAGCTGTAGGCGGAAGCAAAATTTCGAACTCGAGATTTGCAGACGATACTACCTTAGTTGTAGCAAGTCAGGATAAGCTCATACGCCTGTTGGATAGACTTCAGACAATAAACTCTGATTATGTTCTATGCGTAAATTACAACAAAACGAAAATTATGACTGTAGACCGAGCAAATGACAATCACCCAAACACGTTAAGTATAGATGACTGTGAGATAGTAAACAAGATGGTATACCTTGGAGCCCTTGTGGACAATACTGACGACTGCCATTATGATATTCGGTAAGATCGACAACTAGATAGTTGAGGAAAATTTGGCGTTACAGAAATATCACGAGACGCACGAAGATCAGATTTGGTAATGCAGGGTTGCCACAGAAATTTCAGTTTCAATTTCCCTGACTTAGAATTAGAAGTACATACAAATCAAAACCACTAACCTAAAGAACAAACTCCTATATATAGTACTATATAGAACTAAATGCCGAAACTTAAAATACAAATGATTAATTTAACTTTTAATAAAGGAACGTGTAGCGCGATACATTATTAAAATGTTGTGACAACTTAAAAAAATTTAAGAAATACCTTAATTATTTTCACAAAAAAGTTGTTCACTGTAAAAAATTAACTGCAACAAACCAACTTCTTCAAAACTAAACAAAAAACAATATTCGACTATCACAGTTGTACAACTTTTCATTGCACGCGGATGTTTATAAAATAATTTTTCCCTGACTTTTGGCCTTAATTTCAAGTCTTCCCTGACTTTCCCTGACCAAAACTAAATTCGCTGAATTCCCCCGACTTTCCAGGTCTCTGGCAATCCTGTAATGCCCTAGTTTTCTTCATTTTTCCTTACGCCTATAGAATGTGTAACAATTATATAAAAAGTTCAGTAAACCAGCGAAGAGTACATTTTTTTTAGCTTGTTTCATTAAGATCTATATCTGGAAGTTCATAACAATTTAACACTGTCAGCATTTCCATGCGGTCACGTTGGTATTAACTTTTGAAATTGGATTAACGTTAATACTGGTCAAGTAGCGTTAACACTAATCGGTGTAAAAGGTCCTAGAGGGTCAACATAAATCTATATTTATGTAGCTAATGTCCAGTTATTTTTTTCCGAACTCCTAATAGCCTCTTCTCAGTTTCTCGATGTCAAATGACTTTTTAAAAGTATTTTTATGTCTGATAATATGAAAAATATATTGTTTATCACAACTTTTTCACGTTTGTAAATTCCTACGATTTGATTTAATCCATTTGCGTTGGTTAAAATATATTGAAATGTATTTATTACTTGCAGTACAATTGATCGGTAGAAGAATTGTATGGCTTTCCGATACCCCGAATGAACTTGGGATTAACCTAAAATAAAACTTGATATCCTGTGATAAAACATATATTTCTTTTCTAACTTCCACACTACTATCATTAATTGCTATCAGAATATTACATTTCGATCACTAAAGTTGGATATTTGATTTAACTACTGATCTTCCATTCTGATGCCCTGCGTACACAAGTTTGTGTGAGCTATTTTTAGTCAAGATGGATCCAGAAATAAAAATAAAATTATGCTGGTCCAGATGTCTTCAACGTTAATCAGTCCATATGGCCTAAGTATATTCTCTCAATTTATTACTATTACTGTAATTGAGCATTAATGTGGGAATTCATTTAGCCGTCTAAGACGTAACTTCTTGTTTTTTCCCTATAGAGATAATTTTTTCTATTTTTAGGAGAAATAATGTTGCATATATCCTCAAATGTATGCATCTAAATATACACGGGGTGATTAAAAAATAACCTCCTAAGGGCGTGTAAATGGGTCTGCAAATGTTCGTCATCGAGATACAGGATTTTAAAACTTGCAAAAAATAATAACTTTCCAATTTTGAAAATTGCGGTGTAAGTTCACGTGGCATAAGTGGATTACAGCTTTTCCTTCTCAATAGCTACCCTACTGTGTATTATTTAACAAGGGAAAAATTGTAACCCATTGGTTTTTTATTGTTCGATGCCTAACTATTTTATGATTGAGTTTTTTGTATAATTAACTACTTTCGTATAAAACATGAAAATAAGAAACATGATTAAAGGTCAAAATAATCGAGTAATTAATAATAAAAATGAAGGTGAATTTATAAACCACTAAGTAGTAAGGAGTAACCTCTAAACATTATCCACTAGCGACTGCAAAGTAAAGCTAGAGGCAGTTTATAAACCACTGCGATCTGTCATATCTTTAATCGATCATATCTCTTTTTTCAATAAATAAAAAAATGTTACAGAAATAGTACACGTAATCGTAATTACTCGGAGAATAATTCATGTCAATTCTCTACCCTGGACGAAGAAGACGACCAAAACGTTGGGCGCGGATAGGGCCTTAGTGAAGCTTTGTGGCTAATATGCAGCCGCGTCAGATAACTTGAGGCTGTTGGACATGCTATATAGCAGAGGGAGGTCAACTAGAACATCGCCATTGAGTTATCTGTCAATATGTTGTGAATAAGAGGTTCCACCCTGGTCAGAGCAGGGACTCCCTCAACACCAAAAGGTTACAAATTTACGCCAGAGACTCATGCCCTAAATGACAAAGCGCGAGTCTATTAGTCTAAGAGCTAGCAACGTTTTTGTCACTTGATTTTAGCAAGGCTCACTCTTTTATATTACCTACCTTATTATGGTGTAATAGGCATGAGGGCGGTCTGGCTAGCTAGAGACGTTGCGTTTACCTGTGAGAGTAGCGACTATACAGTTGAAAAAATTACAAAATTATATGACAGTAGCAAGACATTTGATTGGATCATTTTTTGTTGTTAACTATTCGTGGGTTTGATCCCTAGTAATGCCCTATTTTTTTTTAGTAAATCCTGTTGATTTCATTCATAACTTAAATTTATAATACATACATCAAATTATCGTATATTCTTGAATAGTTCAAAGCTCAGTTTTGCAGTTTCTGCGAGGTCGGCGTATTGTTTATTTAAACAATTTTTTTAGACCGTCTTTTCCATCGATTTTCTTTGAATATCTCGAAATCTATAAGTCCTATGGACAACAATAAAAAGAAGGAAAATGTTCGTTTTGAGCTGTAAACTAAAAGTACATAAACTATAATTCATTCCAATCGACTGGTTGACAGTTCTCATTGTCATGTTATTTCCTTTGCACACCACTGTACTGTGGTCACTTCTGCCTGAAATACTATGGCGTAGACTTATTGTGATTTTTTTGACCTTATCCCGTAAAAATTTAGAGTTTAGACTCCCTGTTCAATCTTAGAGCCGTCTGTATACCAGACTATTTGTGCAGATATTGTAGGACCGTTTTTCCAGTCTTCTCTGTTTGGTATTTTTATTTGAAATTGTTTGTTAAAATTATATTTTGGGACTGCAGTATCCAAGGTCATTCCTAAAATGGAACCTGCCTTCAATTCAGGTATAACTCTTGGTACTCTGTTCCGTGCTTCTGCCTTATTGGCGTTGAGCCTAGCATGCTTGCATTAGCTTGTGCACCATTGAACGAGCTTCTCTTTGGATAAATGTGTTGGTGGTAGATCTAAAAGTACTTCCAATGCAGCTGTGAGAGCAGCTTTTATGGCTTCCGTGGCACTTAGACAAGCAAGTCTTTGTACGCCACTTAATAGCTTTATTCCTTCCAATTGCAGTGTCTTAGTCCACCATACAACTAATCCATACATTATCATGGGTCATACGATCCTGATGTATAACCATGGGGTTATCTTGTGATTTTGAGATTTTTCACATGCCTGCTGTAGCTCACCAGGGCAATTGTTACTTTTTGTGTGACTTCTCCTTGGAAGCAGCCAGTACTCACTGCAGACAATATGAAATAACATGTCTAAAGAGTTTTCGAGCAGGTATAGCAGCTATAGGGAGAAATTCAAGGAGCTACCTGCATTGGAGTTCAAAGTTACAGGACGAGAAATAGAAGCCTAATACTATCAAGAACTGGAGCCTAATAAACTGCTCGAAATCTTTGGTAACTTTTGCGATACGTTTCTAGTGTGTTGTCTACATATATTCCCTAAATTTCAGCTTGTCATTTAACAAGTTTGGTCAATTTTTATTCCAACTGGCCTGTTCTATAAAAAGTTTGCAATTTAACAGGAAACAGACATAAAATAGGAAAAGTATGACGAGTACACAGTTGTAATAAGTCAGCCTACAAACACGTTTTCTTGAAGTTATTACTTTATTGGCTATAATGGAATCAAGTAATATATAAATACACACGCTATTTTGCGACTAAGGTAGCTTAACGTATAGTATGGTAATATTCGTGCAGACTTTTTATCTTTACCATTAATCAGTATTATTCAATTTGTTTAAATTTCCCACAACGCTTGTGGTAATAGTAAAAAATCACTAACAGTGATAAATTTTCTGCGGCAAATAGGATAAAAATACATGCAATAATTTTTGCAAGCACGCTAATGTGTCACTTTGTCGACCACATATTGTGTGCTTATTAGCTTATCTGAGAACAGACAAATGTGTGTAATAGTTCGTTTAACTTAATCGTTTTTTCGATAATTATTGTGAAGAAACCATGTAATTTATGTGAGAAAATGAGTAGATGAATCATTTAAAATTAGCCCAAAAAAAATTGTATTTACGGTAGGACTTAACAATTGTTTATTTATAGTGGAAGCGTGGGTCGACGCAAACAATAGATTATTTCATTTTTTAGTCTAATTAGAGATTAAAAAAATACTATTTTTTGTTTTTCTTAAGCAGCATGTAACTTAAAAAGTGGCCAATGTCAGGAATAGAAACTGGAAAGATTGATTTTGAAAAAGCCACAAAAAGAAATTCGTGTACAGCATTAAAAATAAAGTGGCTTACAAAACGTTGATTGTTTCTTCTGCTCTCTGCTCGGGCATAAGAATTATCAACATTCATTTCGCTGACATTTAGCTGATTAAGTGATTAATGGAATGGATTTGAATCTCTTCTCGATATCTTTGGTTACAGTTTCACGAAATCAAAATTGGGCTAATAATTATTCTTATTAAAAACAAAGCGATTAAATCAGTGAAGTAGGGGGAGCACTATGAGAAATGAAGAGATTTTCTTAATAAACAAATTGCCAATCCTACAGTATGCATTTATGTACAAGAATTGTTTTTTTAGTTTGATTACATCAGCCAATTTGCCTTCTAGTGGAAAAAATCTATTGCAGACAAATCGGATCGGTTTTTGTCCCATTGCTTTCTATGGTGTTTTATCGATAATTCTTGGTAGATCTGCACACAGATCGATGCAATTAAGTCCTTCGGAGTTACGACGGATCATTTTGTTTTCCATTACTTTCTAAGGAGTTTTATCGATAATTTTTTAAAATTCTGGTGATTTTAGATATGGGTCAATGAAAATAGATCGATAGAGATCAAATCATGTCAGTTTGTGTTCTATTGCTTTCTATAATGTTTTATGGATAATTTTTGGTACTTTCCACAGGCAGATAGATGAATTAAATACGTTTAAGTTAAATCTATAGAAAAGTTACAAAACTATAAAACACCATAGAAAGCAGCAGCTTTGATATGGATCCTTGAAAATAGACCTATTGAGGTCAAATCGAGGTAGTTTGTGTTCTTTTGCTTCCTGTGCTGTTTTATAGATAATTTTCGTTACCACTTGACGCAAATCGATGTAATTGGTGGCGCAGTGCTTAAGGTATTAGGCTTGCTACCACGGGGTCCCGGGTTCGAATTCTGGCTAGGGTATGGATGTGTGGTGGCGTTTTTCACGTTTTTTTCATAGTATACAAAGAGATTAGTTATTTTACGCTTTATGCTTTTACTTCTAAGAAATCGAATACACTTTAATACAAAGGGACTCGGTAGCTCAGTGGTTAGCGCGTCTAGCTTGCACTCTGAGCTAACTTAGCGAAGTGGGAGCCCCACATAGCGAAAAAATTTTTCATGAAATTTTTTTCCCAAGAATTGGTTTGGATCCCACCATAAACTGTAGGGCCCCATGTCCTTTGCTTAGACAAATCTAGACCTCCTAGACATAGGAGAGTCATTAAGGTGACATGATAGTTGACATTTTAAATCACATTTTTAAAACATTGAATTCTTGGAGTTTGATCTTGCCAGCCGGAAACAGACTTTACTGATTTGAACAGCAAAAATAAAAAACTTGACTGAGTACTTAATCTCAATGACATCACGTAAAAGTGAATTGCGCCGAATTCGATTCAACTAATCAAACAGGTATTCACAGTCGAACATGCCCGACTGCAACTCCTATTCGTTTCATTAAAATAACTATTTTCTTTAATTACTTACAAGGTACCTCAAAACTTTTTAATGATAAGACCTTTATCAACAGATATTTTGATATTTATGTATCGAATACTCCAGCATATACATGAAATGTTGCTATTTTTTGAATTTGAATGGTAGACAATTCCAAGACTGGATAATCTTTGTAAATTTCCTCAATAGATAAAATGGGCGGATATTGGCAACATCGCTTTTAAGTGATAAATAAATTTGAGATTTCTCCTCCAATGCAGAGCTAGGCAGTACTCAAGTAAATTGTACTCATAATTGTACTGAGTACCGAAAGTACTCAGTAACAAGTACTCGCGAGTACTTTTATTTGGATGGTACTCTGTACTCGAAATTTTCAAATACTTTACATTATTAGGTATTCGAGTACTTTTGGCGGCCACAACTGACGAGTAACGAGTACGAATACCAACGTGCAAAACAGGCAAGTCTCAACTTGTCTTTTTCCATACAAGTGTGCAGGACAGTCACTGCAACGCTGCCAATTGACGGCATTTTTTCTGAAAACCTGGAATTTTAGAGTAATATGGAAAATTTTGGGGGAAAAGATTTTCTGTGGGAAATTTAGGGATTTTTCGACATGTGTTATTTAAATTTATGTATTAAAATTTAACAATTGATGTCTAGAATAAGTTTAACATGTCCTGATTGTCCAACAAGTTTATTACTATAGCGGACATTGTAAACACGGCTTGTCCTCATCCCCTGAACTTTAGTACACCTGTTAAAGCCATCACACACACGTCAGCATAATGCCATATCATAAAAGTATTATAGGGATTTCAACCAATCATGGACGGTATAGCATTCTTTATACTTACTCGCTATTGCATTATACTGTCTATTATCTATTTCACTTTGGTATCTTTCGAAGTACTCGTACTCGTTACTCATTTTTAGAAGAGTACTCTCCAAATTTTTTAGAGTACTTCAAAAACAAGTACTCGTACCCAAGTTTTCACGAGTACTTTTTAAAGGTACTTGTTGTGAAGTACTCGTGAATACTTTAGTGCGGTACTCTGCCCAGCTCTACTCCAATGATTCAAATTTTCACTCCCATCAAGTTGGACTCCTTTTAATTCACAATATCTTTGGTAGGCATTTTGTGATCCATGCATTCTCCGTTTGCTTAATGATAGATCTGACAGCTTTAGATCCCCTATCGCGGTTGCCTTCTTAGGTGCACGGACTGACCAAAGATATTTCCCAATCAGCGTTTTGATCACATCAGCCAAAAGAGAGGCAAAAAGGGGAGTCCTTTTTGCCTCTCGTTATTTGGATTTTCTTTAAATTATCTACCCATTGAACTATTAGTGCGATGGGCTGTGAAGGAATTTCATAGCAAATATTTCCAGACTCACATCTCAAAAGCACCAACATCGTCTACTTCCCTAACAGTTCATGTCTCATGGTGAAAAGAAAGATGGAAGAAAATAGGACGTTGGCAAGTCTGATTTTTGTAAGGACTAATTTTAAACAAACTTGAATCTTGGGTAAGTAAATCATTATAAATCTTGTCAGTGACGGGAATTCTTCAAATAATTAATTGGAATTAGAGGGATGATATTCGGTAAGAGTACTCCCTATTGTGAAAGCATCAACATATTTAAAGAATATTTTCAAATTCCACTGAGTGAGAATGTCCTACTACCTATGATAATATATGGTTAGTGCAACTTTTAATTTTTTATTAATCCAAAAACTAATGTTATCATGAATCCGTTTACACTGTTTTATAAAGTAACTCTTAAAGATTACTTTGATAACTCACAAGTGTTCAACATGTGCTACTTGTATCACAGGGCACACATCAAGGCGATAGTCTAGTTCACCCCAAACCCGCTGTAACACATATGCATTGACACTTTCCACAGCTTTCGCGATGCATTGTGTCAACTCATCTAAATTATTAGGAAGCGGAGGGACGTAAACTTTGTCTTTCACAAATCCTCAAATAAAAAAGTCGTACGGTGTGAGATCGGGGCTCCTTGGTTGACATCATTCAAAAGCGGGTTTGACGTCTATTGCACGGACAATCCAGCGTTGTGAAGTCTGTCACTTACGTGGAATGTTCGCTACTGAAAATTATCTGCTAAAAAACCATCTTCTTCATTACGTACCAGCGTTTCAAAGGAAAAAAAAAATGATACATGATAATTGATGTTTCACTTTCACGTAGATGCTGTAGTAACTGTAATGTGTAAGGCGCAATTTTCAGTCGCTTACGTAAAATTTTCCAACAGTTTGTTAGGGAATTTGTAGTTCCAAACTCGCACGTGTTGTTGACTTTTGTGGACTTCGTTGATAAGCAGCACGAACACGTTCCACTATTTCTACTGACACGCGAGGTCTTGGACGCCCTGTCGTCTCAATTTTCTTTTTACCAATCGTAGATTGACTGTGGTGGTTTTCTAAAACGTGTTCCAAATGATGTTGGACACCAGTTGCGGAGTTCGTTTTGTTAAATTCAAGCACAGAATAATTTATCCACAGCGTTTGCAGCCATCTTAGCTATTATGCTTGCGCAGTACTACCAACTGTCTTAACGGAACTTCTACAGTTCCTCAACCTAACAGCGCAAAATGCATGTCGATATTACAGATAACTTTTGTTTTATAAAACAATTAAAGTTAAAAGTATTTTTTTCTAGGAACTCTGTATAGACTTCAAGTCAAATAAGTATCTATGAAATATACACTATCCATCAAATATACAAAATAAATCTCTTCATGTAATTAAATACAGAATCTGACAAGACAATTACCATTGCGTAAAGCATTGCATGGTGTACAAACAAAATGCAATTAGACATTTGGCGGTAAAACAGATTGGAGTTCAAATCACTGTAATTATTTACGACCCGTTACGCCATTATTGGACTAGTGTTGAGTAAGTAGTAGTCCGTGTTTGATTCCTATAATTACAGATTTAACCATTTTAACACAACTGTAGAGTTTAATTTGGTCTGCGAGTTGATTACCTACAAGAAATTTAAATTCCGAATAAGTTTATGCAAGATCAGAAAACAAAATGTCAAATGAAATATTAGAAGCTCATCATCCACTTTGATCGAGCCGAGTTAAATGTTTCTATATGCAAACAAGTGGCATTTTATTTATTGTCTCCACATAGATCTTCTCCGCAGCACGACTTCAGTCAGTGGTGACAAAACATATACATTGCCAATATAACCAAAGTAAAATATACTTGGATAAGACAGCACTTTGGAATTTATAGATTTGAAGCATTGGAATATTAAGAGTCAGTGTCAGATTTTAGATTTTCAAGTATAATGTAATGTGATTGTATTAGAAGTTTTGAAATTTGACCATTAATTGCCTCATATAAAATTTAAAGAATTTATGTTCCAAAATAAAAATTTTCTGTTATTTTCCTTATTATCTTCGGTCCTAGTAATCGCATCGCAACAAAATTCTAGGTCTATAAGAAAATCTGATAATTTATTAATTTGTAAAAAGATAAAAACCAATAAAAAGGGCCATTTTCATTTAATTAATTTAAGATGATATAATGTATAAATCTTAACATGAAACCATGCCTTTTATTGATTTAAACCTTCTTGCCAACTTTTAGCGCAAAATATTAATCAAAAAGAAAATTGGGCAATTTCTTTCAATTTAAATTGTTCTTTGTAGTTATAATTCAAACAACTCCGTGGTGTTTACGGTAAATCAAAATGAACAATTGAAAAGAAACTTGAAAAACTTAAAAATATATTGCATTTTTATAAACAAATTAGTTGTCGTTATATTAAAGCATATGCAAGAAAACGCAATTAAGAAAACTTTCCAATACAATTGAAAAATTAAAAAAACATTAAAAAATTTCAACTGAAACAAAAATATGAGCACAGGAGTGAACAACCAGTCCAAGTTTCAAGACGAAATATCAATTTATTTATTTATAATCGACCGAAGCGCAAAAATTGCCGTAAAGGCAAGTGGAGCATTATTTTCTTTTACTTCCACATCCAGCGAAAGCATAGTAACGCAAAAATGAAAATTTTTATTGTTCAAATAGGCTTAGAATGTCATGAAACGTCGAGATTTTAAGTTCGAGCAAAAAAAATTCTGTCGGTCGGGTCTGTAACTTTTTTGTGGGCACGATTACTCTGAAACCGTTTAAGATATTGACTTGAAATTTGGTATGGTATGTATTTTAACGAGATCTGGAAATAGATTATATTTTGATGGTATTTCAATGAAGGATTTGGGGGGAAAATTGGTGTAAATGTGGGTAAATAGGTAAATCAAGCAAGTAAGAGTTCATAAAATTGGTATTTAGTATATATAAGAGAAGCTAAGGCCTCAAATAATTTTTTGGCATTAACCACACTCAATACCAGCCCCACTGTTAAAGGGGATGAAAAAAATAAAATTGTGAGTTAGTGTGTGTACAAGAACCAAAGGCCTCACATTTTTGTTTTACTTCATCCACCCCCAAGTATTTTCAAGTTTTATTTTTAATAATAATACAGTTGTATTAGATTGAATTAGATTAGACTCGTAATCTAGTTCGAGTCACACCAGCTAGGTTGAATGTAGTTTTTGCTTTATTTTATACTAACGAATATTTCACCAAGTTGGCATCATAAAATTAAAAATGTCTATATAACTTCTTACAAAGGAACTGGCTGAAGACTATATTGTGGATTTTAGTTACACTGCTATATATGTAGAAAACGTAAGTATAAAATTTTATTTTTTTTAGGCACTGAAACAAAATAATTGTACTTTACAATGACGTCCTTGTTATTTATTTTGTAATAGGTATATGAATTTTACGACATTTCGAAACCTAACAATTTCTTTACGCGCTTTTCATGCCAGCAACATATCTTTCCGACCTTGGAAGAATTTAATTGAAAAGCGTGAGACCTTTAGAATATATATCAAAATTAAAAACGTAATTAAAACTTAAACGGAAAGATCAGGAACTGGATTATTTATTATTATAAACATATTTCTTATTTTTTTCCAACCTTTACTACGTATATCGATTGCAGCTGTTGAAAAATGCAAATTGAACAAGAACGAACTGTGAGTGTAGAGTAGGCCAAAAAAAATAAACAAACAAAATTCTTATGAATCTCGGGAGTGCCGAGCGGGTATAAATTTTAATTTTAAATTGTAGTTCCCCTCAAGGTGCGTACCTAACAAGATAAAGAAATCATTTGATGATCGATCAGTACACAATTTTTACAACTAAAGAATACATAAAAGAAATCAACATGCAGATTTAGTGAAAGTGCCAAAAACCTACATACATTTTAAATAGCAAGTGTTTAATTTCTTATGCATTTCATTGTAAAGGGGTCAAAATTTAAAACTGTGTTGGTTCAATGCCAATGCACTTGTAATTATTTATATTCTGATTATTTACAAACATCTTTGAACTTGACAATATTACCATTTAGTCAACCGCAGTCGAAGAAATTCATGTAAGACAATTGAAATTTAAATTAATTCACGGACTAAATTCTTCCAGCCCGTTTCATAATTTTCGGTTCCAAGAATTATACATGCTTAGTATAACAATTCATGTTAGACATTTATATTTTAAATGAATATTACAGCATGTATTAATTTTAGAATTGTTAAAGTTCGTGCAGATAGAGATGGCAGAGTTTACAAATGTTTTGAATTTATGAACAAAAGGCCCAGTTATTTTGTTTTACTTCATTTTATTTCAATTTCAACTACACATTATACCCTCTTATTCTCAAAATAAGATTTTCTTTAGCCCAGTGGTAATGTTTTCGTTTTTATTAAATAATATACTAACTATGGCAAAGAAACATGTATGTATCTGTTCAAAAAATAGAAAAAAAAGCCGTGATTCTTATAATCTCATATTACAAGATCGAATGTAATTTTCATTTAGCTCTTGAACAAATATGATTTGGTCCCAAAATCCGTAATAAACAGCTTATATAAAGTTCCCAGCTACATAATGAATAAGACGGGTTTGGTTTTTTATAGCTGATAATATTTTTATTTGTATTGCCTCGCAAAGAACGTTGTTGATGTTTCTTCTACATTTACTTTTAATGTCATATTCTTATTTACAACGTCTTGGCAGATGTTTTGTGATCCATGCATTATTTCAGTTGGTCTCCTTTTGCTGTATGACTCGTCTGACAGCATTACGACATTTGTCGTGGTGGCTCGTAAGTCGTGGGGCTCAAAAAAGTTCTTTCCTATCATGCCCTTGGTATTATCAGCTCAACGTTTTGGAGGACGTTCACCTCGCCTACCGTCTGGTTTTCCCTGAACCATTAACCATTCAATATTGCCCTTCCTCTGGATGATGTGGACAAAAAATAGCATGAGGTAGAATACGATGTGATAAAATACGATGCGATAGAATGCGATGTGGTAGAATACGATGCTGGAGATTCGCGTTGGAGAGTATATTTGTTGGAGGATTAAGTTAATTAGCGATTAGATCTCCAATTCGGAAAGAACTTATCCAGAACCACATTTCGAAAGTATCAATATGATGTCTGTCTGCATCCATAACTTCCATGTCCCAGAACGAGGGCTTTAGAGGTCTGATATATGTATGTTATTCCAAATTTTGCCCTATATAAATGTCGCCCTATCTTGGAAACTAAAACTGTTATAAAAAGACACAAAATATTTCCTTATAGCTATATTTTGTCCCATATTGTAAAATTTTATTTTTCATAATGAAGTCCTTCTCCGCAGGATCAAAAATTAGATGCGCATAGCAGGGTTTCCACCGGTTTTTTGAAAAAAAAGTTATCGAGTGACCCAATAGCTTTTAAAAAAGTGATCAAAAGTGACCCACTTAAAAATAAAAAGTGACATTTAAGTGAATTGAAAACAAAATTTGGTCATTTTCCAACACAGGAAAAGATCTATAAGCAATCATGGAACAATATTACATAGATATCCAATATTTTTAAGTATTATATTTTCAGAACAATATGTTAATAAATTAACTATAAAAAACAATCTCAAAGAAAAACAAACAATATAGTCTATAAGTCTAGTTATAATAAAAAAATATATTAGTAATACAAAAAATAATAATAAAAACATACTACCAAAGTGACAAGGTCGTATGCGAATTTTCGGTCATTTTGAGATATTGACACATTCGAATAGAACATAGTGTATTTTACATTTTGATAGAATTTCATATTAATTTTTTCATAAAACTAGTTCACTTAGCCGGCCCATATGTGGTTAGTAATAAGAAATTATTTTTGTTTTCAGAATGAATATAACTTAAACTTTACTTAAAAAAAAACAATTTTCAAAGAAAAACAAACAATATAGTTTCTATAAAAGGAAAACAATCAAATGCATTGTTATTGCTAAGTAATAAATAAGTAATAATAAAAAAATATATTTGTAACACAATAATAATAAAAGATAACTATAATCTATTCAAGTCTTGGCTTCTTTGGTAAAAATTTAGTTAACAAAGAACTTTTCCTTTTATCAGTTTTGTCAGTTACACCATCCACTTCCTTCATTTTATATTTTTCTTCGGTTCTTATCACGTGGTAAGCATCCAACAACTCCTCTTGACAACTTGCTTCAATATCCATTTAGTGACTTTTGAAGTTTAGATGATGCCTCTTGAAATAAACTATCTGCGGCTTTTTCTTTAATTTCTTTCTCTTTTCTTTGGATTTAGCCTCTAAATTTTTCACAGTTTTACATTGTTTTTCTGCCATTTCAATTTTTTCTCTTTTCTCTTTCTTTTTTATTTTTTCGTTTTCAGTAAGTTTTTTTAGTTCTTCAGCTTTAGTCTTTTCTGCGTCGAGATAGTTTAGGTAGCTCTTGTGGGCTCCCTTGGCTTTGGACAGACTGTCCAAAGCTATTGTCCAGGACAGTAGATCAATTGTTATAGGTACCAAATATGCTTTGTTTTCATATTGTCTAATGTAATTAATTACATTTAATTTTGCATAGATTCATTTGGGTTTTATCTTCAGTAATTAAAATATATAACAATCATTCAAAACTCGAAAAATATTTATTTTCTTTGTAAAAAGTGACTTATAGTGACCCTTTTTGTCTAAAAAGTGACTTTAAGTTACTTAAAAAGAAAAAAGTGACTAAAATCACTTTAAATGACCTCAGTGGACACCCTGGCATAGGGTGGGCACTTCGAAATATTTTTTTTACCTCTTGTTAATTTTACTGACACTGCTAGAGACCTGCATACTGCAATGGCAGTATGAAATTAGAGAAATTAGAGAAATTCGTATTTCTTCATTTTAGAATTTTTTAGCTAAAAACACCAAACGTAGCGAGATCGGTTATACAAAAATCCATAAAATCCACCAGAACCTTACCAGAAAACTACGCAAACAAAATTTGAATCGACTTCAAAATGCTTTTAAAAGGAAGAGGTTCTCTATTCGACCGTTTTTATGTTTGTTCAGTCACTACTTAGAAATGGTTGAAGTGATTTCCATGAAAGCTTTTGCAAACTGTATAGTGACGGTGACATTTTATCAAAGCTACGTCTAGTGTAAGGTGAGCAAATATTGGAAACAAACTTTTAAATTACCCCCGTGCGCCAGTGATAATGAAAACATCTTTATAATATAATCATTTCTTTCTACGACTATTGAATAATTCATTAATTACACAGGTCTACAAAAAAAAAATTCTGCGCCAAGGACTAAATCTATCATGCCTTAAGTATTTTTGTGTGCTGAATCCGAATTTTCAATTAAAAAAAAATTCTATCGCGTAGATTTCGGTTCTTATTGTCAAAAAACCGTATTTTGACGATAAAAACCGGGATTTATTCGAAATCTACGAGGTAGAAAATTTTTTTAATTGAAAATTCGGATTCAGCACACAAAAATACTTAAGGCATGATAGGTTTAGTCCTTGGAACAGATTTTTTTTTGTAGACCTGTGTACAAGGTGCATCTGTGCACAGGTCTACAAAAAAAATTCTGTTCCAAGGACTAAACCTATAATGCCTTATGTATTTTTGTGTGCTGAATCCGAATTTTCAATTTGAAAAAATTTTTACCGCGTAGATTTCGAGTAAATCCCGGTTTTTATCGTCAAAATACGTTTTTTTAACAATTTTTGACGTTTACTCGGATCCAGCACATAAATACTTAAGGAAGAAAATCTGATGTACACTCAGAAGGGAATCAGGAAATCCGAGGAAATGTCAGGAAATCTTTTTTTTTTTCGGATTTTTCCTCCCCGCTCCTCAAAGATTTTTTCAGATTTCTTCCCTCCGCTCTTCAGAACAATTTTTTTTATCAAAGAGGAAATCTCAGGGAGTTCCGAGGAAATCTGAAGGAAAATCCGAGGAAATCTATGTAATCTTCGTCAAAGAGGAAATCTGGTATATAAAATTTTGGGGGACGATTTAAAGTTAAAAAACATCGCGTGTGCCGTAACACAATTCAATCTGTCAAAATGCATCGATTTCGCTGAAGATTTTCAAAAAATTCGGACCTTAAAAAAATTTCCGGAAATAATTCAAGCATTAGAGAGATTACAAGTGAAAATCAAATAGTGTCACATTTTGTACGTTCCTGTAGGTTCAAATTTTAGATTTCGCCGGTGCGATTCACGATGTGCATCAAATGCAATTCTTCGTCTTTCCATAATGACATCGTATCTACCTTCAACTTATTTATTTAAAAAAATGTGAACATTTAAAGATTTCGTGTTTCGCCTTCTTAGGAGGGAAATTGAGAAAACGGACGCCTCGACACGGTTTTGTCGAATAAATCGAAAAGTATCACACCTAGCTCAAAAATAGTCTCCTGGGAAAGTTCATAAACTGAGGAACAATTTGCTGTTATTAAAATATCCATAACTTTTTGTTTTTTCGGAGACATGTTGGTTTAAAAATGGCGTCAAACGTTTTTAAGTCAAAATACTACTTTAAAAGTTAAATATCTCAGAAACTATGACACCTGCGCTAAAAATATTAAGAAACCAAGTTAAAGATTATCGATTAAGCTAAAAGTCGTTTTTTTTTTAAATTTATTTTCCTACATGAATTAAACATCATCCTCGTTGAATAATCTTTATCTCTATTATCAAACTATAGGATACCGAATTTGATGTCAAAAGTTAAAAATTCAAAATGATTATAGTAAATGCAATTTTTTGCAAATTTACCTGGAATTAGATGCACAGGGATTTCAGGATTCACGTGCGATGTTAAACTTTAAAAATGTTAAATCACGGAAATTTCCTTCTACTAAGTGAAACCTGTATAAGAGGTAGCTAAAACGGTGAAAATTAATTTTCAAAAAAATTCAACAGGCTTCAAAAAAGATTAATAAAAATATCGATATAGAGGTCAGTATAAAAATAAAGAAATAACGAAATCAAACGTATTTTTTAACCGATTTCAATATCGACATTAAGTAGTAATTAATTATCAATTAACTGATCGACGCCGACGCCGACGGTGAAATTTTATTTCATATTTTTTAGCTAGCTCTAAGTCAAATAAAGCGACTTCCCACATAGGCATAATCCTCATAATTTAATAAACTAAATAATTGATGTGACTTACTACGTAATACAACCACAAAGCTTCTTTTCTAAAGCTTTGGCCACGTAAAACAAATATTGGTCAATGACTTATACTTCTACTTAGATAATTCATTTCTATGAATTTCAAAACAGTTAACATACTAAGAATATTATGAGTTTCAATTTACATCAATTAGATATATTTAAGTTAGCCAAGTGTCTCAATAAAACTGCGCATAAAATATGCACAACAAAAGAATCTAGAGAACATGATCGAAATTTGATGGAACTTCTTAATACACACGCATTTTGGTAAAACTTTGTATTGTTGTGTTTAATGTTCGGTAGAATAAAACGTTGAATTTTTGCTTGAACAAAGAAAGAAAAACATTGATGCTGTTTTTGAAAAGTCGAGCAAAAAGACGTTTTCAATACTTTGTTCTTTTGACCACAAACAGCGAATTCTACTAATAATAATCGAGTGTCAGTTATTTAGTTATCTTAAAAAATGAAAAGAGAACATCGAAAACGTAACACGCAGTTACGTGAAACAGAAACGCTCGAAATGGGCCAGACTCAAAGAGTGGTCGTTGAAGCATGTATCACATCGGTAAATGTTAACAATCGATAACATCGTGAAACAGGAGATATTAGAGAACCACGTACATGATGTAGAAGAATCACCAAACCTGATTATGGACGTCTTCTTCAACTGCGGGCACATGGAGAATGAACTGCTACAGCGCACAGTGAATCAAGAACCGAAATATCTTGACAAATTATCAGCTTTTCAGAAGGGATACAAAAGCAACACACAATCATAGAGAAGCTATCAGCCCTCGCAATAAAAGGGTATTTATATAGGTTGTTACGAGTATTTGTCTTGTAGAAGTAGTCAGACTTGTTGGCATTATGCGGATTACCCTTAAGGCTTTGATAAGCGAAGTGCATATTGTTTCAAATATATGCAAAAGACATTATTAACCAAAATAAATATGGAACAAGTTGTTCTGAGTAAGTACAACTCCGTAGTACATTATTGAAAATGAATCGATAGTGTTTAAACTGTTAAAATTACGTTTTAAAAAAGGGCTGATTGAGGCTTGTAGAATCGAACGAAATAAGAATTGGTGTTGAGATACAAACCTGAAACAAATAGAATCAATCATAAATATGTTGTTGATTGTATAAGAGTATAGTACTTGTCTGATTCGTTCCCAGTTCTTTGACTTATGGGCCTTCCACCCAGGACTTCAGGAAGCGAAACTCTCAGGGCCCTTGCCGAAGCGAGCAGAGCAAATCCTGCGATTAAGCAGGAAACTTGTCAGAATCCTGATAGGTCTTTTGATTAGGTACGGCTCTTTTAAAAAACACCTAGATATTATTGGTGTGATTGAAACCCCCCGACTGCAAGTTCTGTGCATCCTAACTTCATGTCCTAGTCTTATGAGCTTGAGACTCAAACACTTGGGCATTGGTTTTCCGGTGCTGGAGGAAATAAGGAATTACCTCATAGGAAATATGTTGATTTTTGGATTAGAATCTGGTCTCAGTGGGGGAATTCCCTAAATGTCTCGGAAGCACAATGCTTATTGTGCTTCCGCTACAAGGCATAAGTGCAGCGACCTTTCGTTGCCAAAAGAAGAAGAAGAAGCTAGTATTTGTGTTGAAACAAATTAGCTATTAATATTTGTTAGTCTAGGTGTTTAGTATTTTGTATATATGCCTGGTAAAGTGATTGAAGTGCTGTATATGCATTGGGTTTAACTTTATATTTCTATGTAATACCTATATCTACCTACGTTACAAATTTTCAAGTCAATGCTTTAAAAATACAAAATTATTCTTTTGTGGCTGTTTATATTTTGAGGCAGTTTGATGTTTATTAAATTTTGGTCCATTGTACAGCACCTCAGTTGGTAACATAGCTGTCGGGTACGCATCACATTGTTGGGAACAGCCAAACCGCAAAAAATAACGAGGGGTTCAGCTGGCGTGTCTCCTCCATTCACGAGAGGTAATCTGGTCTTGAATGGAATGGACACAAGAATACCAAAACTGGAGACGACAAAAGTGAGGTTTCGGCTTTCAATCGGATTCTCGGAGTGTGGAGGCGTTCCGACAATAAAAAACTTCTTGCAGCGTCCAGGAAGTACACATTTACCTAAGTTGCATAGTAGTTTTGGAGGTGAACGAATCTATCTCGTTGTCTTTGTTTCCTAACTGCTATGGCTTACCGAGACATTATTCTCAACCTGTATGTTTCTAGAAGGACAGGCCTGGATCCAACTAATGTATGATTATGCTGGCTCACAAATAGCGAGAGTGGTATGTGAATTTTTTCAAGAGCATGATATTACCGTTTCAACAAATGAGAGTTTGCACCTTGCCCAACAGATGAAGGGCTGTGATTAATAACCGGAGATATCATACCACTTTGCGTTTTTTCATTATTATAACAAGTTTAAAAAAACAGAAATTAAGGTTTCTTTGTTGGTTTTATGTTAAATAATGGAAATTCATTTTTTCGTTGTTTTAGTTGAATAAATGCGGAAATGCACTTTATTGTTGTTCCCTAGATTCTCTTGATGTGTGTACTAAATAAAATTATATGGTCGCTCATGCGAACTAAAGAATGCTGCTGGGAATTAGAGTATATTGTAAGCTGTACGTATAGGAAGTAATGGTTTTGAGTTACGCTGGTTCAACGTGCATTAGGTAAAGGCATCAATCATGTTCTGTAAAATAATTATTATTTATGTGTCTCAGTTATCGGTTATAAATAAATAAAAAAACAAAGTTCAAAGAACTATTTTCAGACTTGCTTTGTAAATCTTCACTGACTGTCATATTTATTATATGCAATTAATATTTATGAGATGAGTTGGAAACAGTAAACTATATTTTTAGCAAAATGGGAATCAACCATTTAGTCAGAAAGAACACAACCAAATATATCATGTTACATTTAAATTGTAGCGCCTAACAAAACACAAAAAAATTAAGGCGAAAATCTGTTAAAAGAAATAGGTATGACAAAAGCTAATAACTACTGATACAATTTTCGCCCTGGAGGATTTGGCAAAAAATTAAATTTTTTACTATCAAACATGAGTTAAATTTTAACTAAGGCAGTTCGAATGCTGTACACTTAAACCATGGAGTGGGGTGGGACCTTTTTTTTGTGTGCTAATTGTTCTGTAGTGAAATGGAGAGACGTTGAGTGATGGAGGATCCGCAAATGATCTATCCTTTTTTTTTTGAAAATTCATACGAAACAGAAGCCTAAACGCCGAGACTTCAACAATTTCAAACGTAATTTAATCAGATGACCAAATAATTTTCACAATGTCAACCACGGAAATCTTTTGGAAAATTTTTAGCTCAAATAGCAATCCTATTAAAATTGCCCATGTCTAATCACGTGTGCTAAAAAAAACCAATCAGAACAAAATTACACTGATAAGATCCCTTTAGGGATCTTTTCACTTCCGTCATCCAGTTTGACATTTCAATAGTTCAAAATTTATTTTTTGACAATGTCGATTCATATATTGAATATACACAGAAAAAGTTGAATAAGATATTCTGATTAATAATGATAATAATAAGTTTATTTGCATACTTAATACAATACACTCTGAATTAATTAGTACAAAGAAAGTGCCAAAAATTAATATAAATTTGTATAAGCCTATATATAAAAATAATAATTAACCCATTACTTATGGTGATTTCAATTTTTTGTAACCATAGGAACTCCCAATATTTTAATACAATTACAATTGTTACAATTATTATTTTAATACATTTTAATACAATACATTCTGAATTAATTAGTACAAAAAAAGTGCCAAAAATTAATATAAATTTGTACAAGCCTATATATAAAAATAATAATTAACCCATTACTTATGGTGATTTCAATTTTTTGTAACCATAGGAACTCCCAATATTTTCGTAATGTATTCATATCATGCCATATAATCAATATATTCTATTAATATTAATATGGGAAGCCGCATAAATTATACTAAACAGTTTTATGTAAATGTTTAAAGCTTCTTTATTAGTGGTTTACAAATAATTACCTTTAATTAGTTATAATACCGAATAAAATTAATTGCAGTTCTTACTAGCCAATTTCTATAGAAACTTATAAATCAGTAGTATCGGATACACCTAATAAAAGTGTGTTAATTGATTTTGATGATAATGAAATTAATTAATTTCATATTCCGTTGCATTATTATTTACATTCAAATCCACACGTAATAATTATGCTCTAAATGTACAGTGGTCCAAAAAGTCTAAAAAGCGGGGGACATCTAATAGATTTCTCGAAAATATTACTTGATATTCCAGAAAATATTACTTTAACTATTACTTAACATACCTGTGGAACGAGAAAGTTGTACAAAAGATTTTTTAAACTAAAATTTTGTCAGTTTTTGTTAATCTTCCGATCACTGTGCATCGAAGGTATCGAAAACCAACAATAACTATAAATATAAATAATTTCTTCCCTACAATTTTGTTTCTATAGTGAGTAATTCTTGTTTTATAGGAGAATTACATATTTTTTGGGATAATCTCTTTATAAAAAAAATCATATTTATTTGTTTCACCGTGTATGTATTCTACGGACTATCCCAAACACCAAGTTCGCGGTTGGTGTCTATTTTATAAGATACAGGTTCATTTAATTAAATGTTTTAGGGAATTCCATAACCAAAATAAAAACCACTTATTAAAAAAAATTGATTTTCACTTTTCATCATATCATATCACTTAAAGTTACAAGTGATGAGCATCGATTTTGCAACAGACTGAATGCGTATGTAAGTTACTCACCGAACTGCCACTTCTATTGCCAAAATTGTCTGAATTACCTGAAAAAATAAATAAACAAATTAGGAAAAATAGTAACAGTTAATGATTCAGATACATTTTTTTAGAAATTATATTTCAAACATACGACAGAGGATTATTCTTAATGGTCAACAGTCTAATTATGTGATAACCAATAGATGAGTACCACAGGGAAGGATATTATTCCCACTATTATTTACTATTTATACAGCTGATTTCAATGCTTCTCATAATAATTGCAGCATCCACCAGTATGTAGATGACACGCAACTATACTGTTCGTTTAAATATGATGATCTGGACAACCCACAGAATTAACTTTGACTTGACTTGACCATACCATATCGCATATCGCTTATCGCTAAAGTACTCTATTGGCCTGCTTTGACACGAATGGATAAAGTTAGTTTACAAAAAATTCAAAATGCCTGCATACGATTCGGTTATAACTTAAGAAAATTTGACCATGCCAAAATTTCTAGAATCTAAAATGTCTGAATCTAAATGAACGTTTTGAACTACATATCGCTTTTTAACATATAAAATTAATAATTTGGAAACACCTGATTATCTGTTCAAAAAGCTAATTAAGAGAAATTATATTCATAGTTGTCCTACACGTAATTGTGATTTGTACAATACTCCCAAGCATAAATATGCACAATTTTTGAGATGTTTTAGTGACAATGTCTTAACAGTTAACAGTTTACCGAGAATATCAAATTTCAGACTAGTATTTCAACTTTAAGGAAGCATACCAAAATGGCTTAAAGAAATGCTCGTTGTTTCTATTTTTTTAGGTGCTTTTCATTTTTGTTCACAGGGACGTGTTGTTACATTGGATATATAATGTTGTTTAATAATATTTACATATTGTATTTTTTGTTGTAGTCAAACTCTTTCTGTATTAAGATTGTTGCATGGAAGAGTGATGCAATGAATAATTATTCATAATCGAACGTCGCGTCGCCATCTTGAGATAATAATTTTTGCTTTAATCAGTATCCCTAACAAACAGCCATTTGCACCGTTTTCATTTTAAGCGATGAATAACTAATCGAAATTTAATTTTTAAACCAGGTTTAACTTGCATCTTATTGCACCGTGCTTTATTGTTTGTGGTTTACTTAAGCTTGATAGTTAACTTGTGATTTTAGGGAATTTGGTATTCTGCTAACTTCTCTTTCAAAATTATAACCTTATTTCTGTCAACTATTGTCAAATATTTGTTCTTTTCAGAAAAAACGTGAATCTGTGTGTGTACATTTTTACTACCAGTTATCTGTTTACAAGATCTTTATAAATATGGAAAACCATAATAAAAATAAAAGATCAAGATCCGATAATTTTTCATTAGTTTAAAAACTTTTACTTATAATACGGCCACAAAATGCAAGAATATATTAGAAAATAAACAAACAAATAACGTAACGTCTCAAGAAAAGGCAAATATTTGTTAATAAAAATAAAAAATGAAAATACACTAAAAATTGAGGTTATGCACAACATCGACGACTGCGCAGTAATTGCGATTAAATTTAATCGCCCTTTAAGCGGCCAACTTTGGGGGTTTAAGTTAACGCAAGTTTAATCAAGGATTAAAGAACGGTGCAAAGCAAATTTTAAATTTAACGGAGGTTTAAGTTTAACAATCTATTAAACAATACGGTGCAAGCGGTCGTAAGGCACTACATATTTATTTCAGAGTTTATATATTTCTATATCCCTAAATTGATCTGATAAATAATTCTTCATCCACGTAGTGGTATAGCAACGGTATAAAAAAAATGAATTTTTTATTGTTTAAATAGAATGTCATGAAATGTCAAGATGACTTTCAATAATTGTGTAAACAGAAATAAAAGATTTTATTAGTCAAGGTTTTAAGTTTGAGAAAGGTGAATTTCTTTCTGTCGGTCTGTCTGTAACTTACTATTAGGTATCGATTCAATAGAAATAACAAAAAAGGTAAAAACTATCCCTATTCACACCTTATTCAGGGGGTGGAATACACAGCACCTAATATAAAAAATAAGTATCAAGATTTACTAGTGAAATATTTTTGTCGAACTCCTCTATACGTTTCCTCTAACTTCTCTATACGTTTCCTTAAATATATTTATATTTATGGAAACGTATAGAGGAGTTCGACAAAAATATTTCACTAGTAAATATTCTGCCCTCTAAAAGCATACCTACAGGTATCAAGGTGATTAAAAATGTACAAAATGATTTTTTAATACTAGTTGAGCCAGACCTTCAACTGATCCTGACCTCGAAAACAACCCCTATACGAGTATGATATAATATTCACAGCAAGTATTATTACAAAAAAGCGCTTTACTTAGCGAACTTGGAAACCGCCAAACTACCTTATTCGGGGGTGCAATTCTATTCACAGTTTCGAATACTAAAAAAAATGCCACAGCACTTAGTAATGCACCAAATTATTTTCTACCAGTAAAAGGGACAGACATCCACTTTGTCTTGACGGGAGTATCCCTATTAGGAAAAACTTCCTCTACATGAATATGAAAAATATTTACAGCACATAATATTACAATAGATCTGTACGGTTTTAGCCAACACGTTTCTTTAATAAAGAATAAATAGCGAGTTATTTAGCAACCTCGAAGACAACCAAACTACCCTCTTCAGGTGGTATAATTGTATTCACCTCTTTAAATACCAAAAAATAGGAAAAGGTGACTAAAATGAATCAAAATCTACTCCAGTTTAGGGATGACAGGCACTTTAGATAATGTAATATCAGAAAAAAAAGCTTTCATTCTATGAAATATATAGAATCATAATAAAATATTATATCAACACTTATTCTGATTACTTAATAGTATCCCTATAAAGAAAAATGCCGTTATTTAGAGATGTTAGAACAGCATCTAGTACAGAATATTTACAAAGCAAATTAAAATAAAATGAAAGATTTCTATTGGTTCTTATGTCTGCATTTAATAGATGGATATTAAAGATGGCTAATCACTGTAAGGGGTTGAAAATTATATTAGTTTATGGTCTGTTATATTATTCCAAGTAAAGGTACTTCTGGGTAAGCTACATAACTTCATTTGTTGGAGAAAATGGTATAGTGCAAATGGATACTTGCAAAGGAGGATCATTTGGCCACTTATTGTGTTTTCCAGAATGCACCACGAGAAGGCGATCTTTTTTAAATTCCAGTTTACAGTTTTTTGAATCACCTTGGTACCTGTTTTTTTAATACTAGATGCTGTGTATGGCGTTCCACCCCCTGAATAGGGTGCGAATGGGGGTAGTTTTAACCTTTTTGTTATCTCTATTGAATCGATACCTAATAGTTATCACAAAATAAATATGATTTTCACATTCAGTATAAGCTATTATTCGAAGCAATTTTAGGGATTGCTTTTGTGTTTTTAAGAGTGAAATAGAATTTTTCTCAGCCTTTTGATACCACGAAGACGTATTTTTATTAATTATGAGCCTTTTTCAACCATTTTGGGACTTATGCGTTCCGCGATGGGAGCCAAAAATCAGCTATTTTTAACATTGTCCTTTGGTACACCTATGTATTATAGCGAGGTCTGGAATTAGATCTTATTCCGTTGAAGGATTGGGGAGTAAATGGGGGTAAATAGGTAAAGCAAGCAAGAGTCCATAAAATTTTATCACTCTTAACTCATTATTAAAGAGAGTAAAAAATAAAATTGTGATTTAGTATTTTATGTGTGTTCAAAAACCAAAGGCCTCAATATTATTTTTGGCAACAGCCATCTTCATTACCATCCCGGTTAATAATGAAGTGAGGTTACTAGGGAAATTGGATAGAAAACCAGAATGTGGAAGCAGTGATTCCTTTGGCAGCGGTTTGTTTGTTAATAAAAGACGCCTTATCATTTGTAGTGGAAAGAATGGCCTCAGTACATTTTGTCTCTTTACTTAACATAGGTTATCTTTTAAATTAATTATTCCAATAATATTAATACTGAAATATCAATGTACGCCCTCTAATGTTTTATCTTCCGATACCAATATAAGTAACCATAATGCAGATGTTAGCCTGACATTTATCTTGTCAGCTCCGTTGCTCTTTGGAATCACGTGTAATATTTGGTTAAAGATTCTTGCTCAAGCTACAGTTAAACCACCGATAATCTTCCGATATAAACAAAAAAATTTGTTCCAATGCTTCTTTTCCAAATAAGTGTGCCATACAATTAAGAAGCAGTTGCAGAGTACCGTAACTACTGGCGAATTTTTATTTATAGCTGTGTATACACAAGATGATTTATGATTTGAACAATTTATCGGTAAGTTTGGCGAATTGCAGGTATAAATCAGCTGGTTAGTACTTCTTTCCAAATTTGGCGAGTTGGGCGATATATTGGCAACTAATAAATTCGTACAGATTAATTGGTACAGATTACACAGATGTAACGGCATAACCTCGCACAGACGTGTAACGAATTGTCGACCAAGGGATCTGCAAAGCGCGTTAGTACCTCTCTGAAGTTAAATCACCTGTCGACCTTATACTTGTTTTTATCTCCGATACGTTCAGTGTATTAAAAGAATTTAAATAAGATGGTGTATAAAGAATTTATCAGCGGAGTAATTATGGGCTATATTGTAATAAAGAGTGTTTATGGAAAACGACCTGTCCCGAATATAAAAATAAAAAATAACTGCCATAAAGCATTTATCACAAGTTGAAAGATAAATCATTTTAGAGAACATGAATAGAAAAATAGAAAAGCATTGTTGATGATAAGATAGATAGATAATTTATTGACACAAAAAATACATGTTAAATACTATAATAAGTATAATTATTCATAATAATTGATTGCTCAACTTTTAAACGCTGATAGACCATCCAAATCGGATTTCGAATTTGGACTCTGTATAAAATTCTTCGCTTGTAGCGCCGAGGTAAAAAGTATGCACAATGCTCAAGATAAACATAAAAAAAGTAAGTATGATTATCCATATTTTTAGGTTCATAACATCTATACGGCGATATCACACTCAAATCTGATTACGTATTATTTACTCCGCATAAAATTCTACGACAATCCTCTCCTGAGTTCGACTCTCAGCTGCGACAGATGACAATGTCTCAGGGAGTGGTTGTTGTGTTACTGTGTGCGTGTGTGTGTGTGTGTGGTTGTCCTGGTTGAGTGGTGGAATAGTATTAGCTAAACTCCTTCAGGACGTTAATATAAATATGGCATTTAAATAAAATGACCATACATTTGTAGACACTGGATGGGCAATGATAAAATTGTCTAACCAACAAATCAACTACAACAACAGAAACATCCATATAACGTCTTCCTGTCCATATTTTGCCCAACACCGAATACAGAAATCGAAATATATAACTTAGCCAGCAAATTGGTCATATTTTTAAGAAATCTGGTCTGATCAATGATCACAGATATATTAGGCAATATAGAAAAAAACCGTTCTAAACGACACATATTGCTCAGAATACATTACTCTATTTCAACTCTAGAAAAATTGTACAAGTTTTTTTCTAACCCGTTAGTTCTCATCAAAAAATAAGGTACAAAGTTCAATCATTGTTGTAAATTACTGAATTTCAAAAATGATTTAATTGTTTTGAATATATTTGTCCGCTTTAAAATGCTAGGAATCCTATCATGTAATTCAATACTTCGTCTAGAAAAGTAGAAGAGCTATAGTAGAGTAGTAGTAAATATTAACTTTTCCTTGTATATTCATATTATACATTCTGAAGGGCATAGCAGGATAAGCATGTGTTAGGTGCCCCCGCACCAATCGGGTCGAAATTTTTAGCACAAGTTGATAGTAGTGTTAGATGGAATTTCCCAAAATATTATTTTTGGAAAACCATTTTTACGGGAGTTATGGGGGTAAAAAGAAAAATAGAAAAAAAATTTTTTCTCGAGAACGGATAAACCGATTTTCATGAAAAAAATATATGTTATGGCTTTTGATGGTACAAATGTGGGAAAAAATTACTGAGTCCATTTGTCGAAAAAAAGTGGTGAAAAAATTTTTTCAAAATAAAAAGAAATTTTTTTTTAGGGGATGTTCTAGAGGCACACCCACCATTTTCTTCCAAATAAATGCTTATATGCCCCTTTAAAACATATCCAATTTTCATGGCGATCGGAAGGGTACAACATACTCAAAATTGATAATCATTGGCAGATTGCGGGCGGCGCGTAATCTATGTAATTATAAGACGACTTTTTTGTAAATATTTCGTGCAAAGACGAGATTACCTTCTCTCCCTCGTTTTCGAGGGTGCTGAACACGATGCAAGTGGTGGGAGAAGTTTTTGACCGCCGCAACCCCCTGCAACTTTTTTGAAAAATTTTTTCAAAATAATTTTTTTTTTATGGGAAGTTCTCGAAGAATGAAGACTAAGGAAGTCTCATCAATATAGAGTAACCTGATTCGTGAGAGGCAAGAGGACTCACGCAAAAAAAGTCAGCCCGAATTGTGAGAGGCAAGGGGACTCATAATAGCCAAGCACCTTGACTAATGAGAGGCAAGGGAACTTAAAATAAACAAGCGCCCCGACTAGTAAGAGGCAAGGAGACTTACGATAAATAAACACCCCGACTCGTGAAAGGCAAGGGGACTCACAATAAACAGGCACCTTCACTAGTGAAAGGCACTGTAACCTCCTCGTAGTGGACTTTGAAAACTAGTTCTTTCGTAGGCTGACTGCAGATGTCATCATTGCAAAATCTTCAGATTTTCAAACTAGATTTTGTTTGACCCCACAGTTGACGTCAGAGAATTTTTGCGCCACACTTCTTGAAGTTTGATACTGATTTAAATGCTAGGGTTGTAATGGCCGCCAGTGACCGTGGTAGTAAGATGTAGTAATGAACCGCTAGTCTATGTAATAAAGGCAGAAATAGTGTAAATATTTTTTGCAAAGACGAGAATACCTTCCTCCGTCCGTTTTCGAGGGTGTTGAACACGATGCAAGTGGACGGAGAAGTTTTTGACCGCCACAACCTCCTAAAACGGCCACCCTCTTATGTTTTCTATACGAGTCTGGGGAGTGATTTATCAACGGGTTATACTTGAAATAACATGGAAGATGGTTATAGAGTAAGTTGAGTCCAGACAGCAGGCCAAGGGGTTAATTAAACCCTTCCGAGGAATAAAAAATCATTTTTTATCAAATAATTCGGGTTCAAACGCGTTTCCCCCGTTTTTGGGGTCGCTGATCATGGGAAAAATATTCATTTTTAGCTCCAACTCTCAAACGGTGAGTGAGAGGTGATTTCTACCCGTTTGAGGGGGTTGGAGCTAAAAATGAATATTTTTCCCGTGACCAGCGACCCCGGTATACGCATTTGAACCGAATCATTTGAAAAAAAAACTACACCCCTCGGGAGGGTTTAATCAACCCCCTAGGCCTGCTGTCTGGACTCCACTTACTCTATAACCCCCTTCCATATTATTTCAAGTATAACCCGTCGATAAATCACTCCCCAAACCCGTTTATATATGAAAACATAAAGGGATCCATAAGAGGGATGGCTATTTCAGGAGGTTGCGGCGGTCAAAAACTTCTCCCACCACTTGCATCGTGTTCAGCACCCTCGAAAACGAGGGGGGGGGGGAGGTAATCTCGTATTTGCACGAAATATTTACAAAGAAGTCGTCTTATAATGCTTCATTACATAGACTACGTGCCGCCCGCAGTCTGCCAATGATTATCAATTTTGAGTATGTTGTACCCTTCCGATCGCTTTGAAAATTGGATATGTTTTAAAGGGGCATATAAGCATTTATTTGGAAGAAAATGGTGGGTGTGCCTCTGGAACATCCCCTAAAAAAATTTTTTTTTTTTTTATTTTGAAAAAATTTTTTTACCACTTTTTTTCGACAAATGGACTCAATAATTTTTTCCCACATTTGCACCATCAGAAGCAATAACATATATTTTTTTCATGAAAATCGGTTTATCCGTTCTCGAGAAAAAATTTTTTTTCCATTTTTCTTTTTACCCCCATAACTCCCGTAAAAATGGTTTTCCAAAAATAATATTTTGGGAAATTTCATCTAACACTACTATCAACTTGTGCTAAAAATTTCGACTGGATTGGTGCGGGGGCACCTAACACATGCTTATCCTGCTATGCCCTTTATAAAAACAAATATTCCCAATGTTAATCTACAAATTATTATACAAGACACGGCCAAAATTTGCAATATCATTCACATAGGTTAGAATTATACAACGTCCATATTTGTATAGGAGAACAAAGTTATACAACATATTGCCAACTAACATAAGAAATGTAGTCTGAACAAAATTGCGTAATGTTATATCCATTGTATTATCTATCACATTTTATTGATGAATTTCTGTCTCCGGTATTTTAATAACGAAATTGCTCACTAATATTTTAGTTTTAGTAGACAGTAAGGACTTTTTTGACCTATTCTATATCGTGTGTATTATGACCTGGACCAATAAAGGCATTGTCATTGTCACCTTTTTGAATGAAGAAAACTACATCGAAAGTGAACGTTTTAAGCTGGGTTTTTAATCTCATGGAATTTAGGTAATTAAATAGCTACCTCTTGTCTTATAAAACCACAAGCTCCTGATAAAGTACCTAGTTGGTCTGTTTCACGTCACCCGCAGTAGTAAAGGGCCATTATACAAGTATACATAAATTCTATTCTATTATTAGCGTGTCATTTATCCCTGACATGTACAACACTAACCATATGATTGTGTGAATGTAAAAACCATACAAGTTAATGAAGTATACACGACACATGCCTATCGAGCAGGAATTGTAATGTAATTATATCCAACCCTCATGAACTCCGACAACATTCTGTATAAATATTTCATCGGGTAGATTTTAGTTTCACCAAATATTTAGGTCTCGATTTCACCCCTTGCGATGATGGGATGGGCACGAGTGAGACGCTGAGGACACTGACTAGGGGTGCTTGACCTAAGGTTGGCACAGTCTTGGTTCCGCACGCGATGCTCGGCACCCTATATTTACGAACCAAGTTGTCTGTTGGCTGTCTATATTTGTAGATGAAATCAGGTCCGGAATAGGTTTTAAGCCACCCGTTCTTGATGTTTGTATCTGAAGAAGCTAATGTTTATCGCAGTCGTTAAAATGGTGTGCTGCGCGTACGTTTATATCCAACAGCAGGGGCAACAAACTCATATGTTATATATCCATTACCAATTAATTCTCGATTATCTGTTGGAGTTAGGGCCAGCTGCACAAGTTTTTTTTAAATGTTTGATTTCGCAACGGACCAGTACAATTAGATTTTCTGTAAAAAGTAATAATAATAGAAATACCTTTATTTGTCCAACAGGTTACACCCAATTATAGGACAATTTACACACATTATAAAAAACATGACATAACACTATGCGTGGGCAGTTCTACAAAGCATGGTCGATTCATGATATTAGTGACTTACTGATCAAAAATTGGTTCAAGCTACAACCCGTGTCCAACATTCGCTTAGATGAGTCTTACCGCTCCTTGTTATAATAAAAAACTCGAGCTAAATTACGACGAAAATAAAATATTGGCTGTTTTTACTCCTAAAACTCAAGACCGTCACGCGTAACTCCATACAGATTGACACTTGTTTTGGCTGAAATTTTGTTACCAGAAAAATGGATAGTATCCATCTCTGCTATAATTATTACAAAATATCCAAAATTTGTTGGCAAGATACAACTTTCATGTTTTAAAGTCTAGGATTTAATATATAAACTATTAAAGTCGCGTAACTTGGTTAATAATCACGACCGTCACAGCGCTCATTATTAGTTAATAAATTGAATGCTAGGACTACCAGCGACTCAGAAACACATCGAAATTTAGTTTTCGTTATGAAATCATGTGAGATACAATAACCAATTGCTGTTTCCCAAAACATTTTGAATTTCCAGTAATTTATATGGTAAGTCTAATTTATGGCCCTGTGCTCTCTTTCATGACCGTCACGTTGTGTATTTTAGCATTTATCAACTTATTAATATCCAAATACGTTTTTATTTTGAGGTATCCAGTACACTGTCTTCTCCTAACCTTACTTTAATAATAGCTTAGGGTGAATATAATTCTTAGTCATTTTTGTCTACCGGCCCTCACGACTGTCACACTCATGACCGTCACATGGTACAAATTTGAGTGTGATGGTCTTGAGATTCTAGTGACGGTCATGAGAAATTTCATTGGCATTACTCTCCTTCACTCTTGTAACTTTTGAATGGTTGAATGGATTTTTTCAAATTTGGTGTAGTGATATGGGATGAAATTTCCAATTATATGATGTAAAAAACCAACTTCTGACTTCCGGTTTCGAGGCAAATGACGTGAAAATCAAATTTTTTAAATGGAACTTGTATATTTTTTCATATTTGGTTCCTACTACCCAAAATACATATGATCTGACCCTCAAATATTATTTTTATTTTCAAAAATTTGGCACAACCTCAGCCAGCAATTACATGACCGTTTTACGAATCTCACAACCATCTCATACCACTCACGACCGTCACGCGTAACTCACAGTACCTCATTCACAATGGTGTCATAAATATTATTTATCTTGTCCTTTAAATTATGAACAAAACTGGTTATCGGTAACAAAGTTCAGACACAAAAAGGTAATTTGAGTCAATACAGTTAACTGAATTTCGAAAGTATTACGCTCAAATAAGAAAGAAACAGATACTTCCAGTTATATCACTTTTTATTGTATTCATGGGTATTATTACGACTAAAATTTTCTCTAATATCTTGTAGGACATATTTTTCACTTCAAAGAATCAACTTTTTCATAATCCATTTAGCATATTTATATTAATACACAGCACAAATATAAATGTGACGGTCGTGTGTTTTGTTATACGTTTCACTAAGGAAAAACAGCTGTAACATTTTAGTCACGGGAAAAGAGCTGGTGCCACAAGGCATACCTGAAAAGTAGACACTTTAAACATTTCAAAAATGTATGCCATCAATAGATTCCTGACATTTTATTTTTTAACATTGTCAATGTGAAATCGACCATGCTTTGTAGAACTGCCCCTAATCTAAATTAATTATCAACAGACGCATTGTCAATAATAATGAAAATGAAGAAATTGATATGAGAACAATGAAGATACCATGTGATTCAAGAGAAAAAGAATATATAATATACAGTTTTAAGAGCCAAGAGAAAAGCCAAATTGTTAAATTAACCTGTTTCTAGTTACTTCTAATATCTCCCTAGGAGAATTACAGTTAATATTCATTTATTTATTTATTTAACAATACACTGCCCAACAGAGGATTCAAATTACAGAGCAGGAGATAATAAGTACCTACTACAAATATATGAGGAAATGTAGAAACATAAAAATGTAAAATAAACAGATAAAATTAATGAAAAAAAAAAAACAAAACAAAAATTTTAATTTATATGCAGTTAATCTCTGTATTACTGTACATTACAGTGGAAGATGATAAACTTGAAGATTATTATAGTTTTGACACGTTAGTTCTAGGAGTCGGTAGACAGAATAAGGAATTTTGCCTAGAACCAGGTCTAGGTGTTGGAAAATTTAGTAAAATTAATTAATGAATTAATGAATTAATTTGCTGTGGAATAATCTGCAAGTTTCCAGACTAAAAATTGATAATCTTTTTAAAGGTACAGTCTGGGGAAAACCAGTAGCAGGATAGACGACGTCTTTCTTGTGATTTAATGTGTTTAAGAAATGCCTTTGAATGTTCTCTGTTTTATATATGTATGTTATAATGAGACCAAATAACATAGGCACACATAAAAAAAAAATAAAAGTTAAAACACAGAAACATAAATTCTGATATAAAATTCGGATTCGGCGCATCAAAATACAAACAGATATATGGGTCTGACCCATATATCTGTTTGTATTTTGATGCGCCGAATCCGAATTTTATATCAGAATTTATGTTTGATTGCGGAATTTCGATAAAATTACGATGTTAGTCCTAAAACGGGGGTTTTCTAAGGCTAGTAAATGCATGAAATTAAAAAAATTGTCTTTTTTGTATGAAATGCATAGAATCACAAAACTGCAATAGGGAAGATGCATGAAATTTAAAATGCTTGAAAAAGTGATTTGCTCTTAATTTCCATTACGCAGAAAACGATTATAACAAAAGAAATTCAAAATAAAATTTATTTTCCATAAAATTAATACTTAGATTATGCCGTAATTTGTAAACAAAACCACGTGCCTGCAAACGGTTTCTTATTGGCGTGAAGTCAATGACGACAACCGTTAGTCGGATAATTTGTCCAAAGTAGATGCAGTGTCCTAACCTCTTGCTGACGTCTGTATACGAACACTAATTTTGGAGAATCTTGAATGTAAAATTACCATATTTGTAGTCATACTCTTAGTTTTACATTTAGGCACGATGCAATATTTGTAACTAATAAGTCATAATAATGTTGTTCACTGACTCATTAACCAAATAATAACACAATAACACCACAAACAAGAACTTGGTAAACTTACTGTAGACAATAAACAGTAAACTGACATTTTACAGACCCATCGAAATTGCTTTATACGAAACTACTGAAGCATGTTTATATGGAAAAAGAAACTTCCGTTCACTATTCCGTGCTTGTCTGACAAGATCTGATTGGTTGAAGAAAACGTCTGATTGGCTTAACCGTCTGTACACAGACCGAGAAAACGGATGGAATAGTGCACGCAAGTTTCTCTCTCTGTGTCACTTTCTCTGGTCGAGTGCACTTTCCAGTTTGTTATTAATTTCGATGGACAAATCATAACGGAAAACGTCACAGTTAATGGCGCCAAATAACTGCCGTTTTGAAATATCCAAATTCCTCACCGATGAAATTATTTATTTTCTAGCTGTATTAACATTCAAAAAATCGTAAATTTTACGTTTTTATAACTTTTTTTGATGCTGTATCGATTTTCATTATAAAAAAAAATCATGCAACTTCTCTATTATTGAACTAATTTCAAACCTGTTTGATAATACATTAGTCCTGCTATAGAAGCAATAAAACAAATATTTTCAATTCAAGATATTGTGCCTTGACCTTGGCCTTGAAATTAAAAAGATCAACTGCGATAATCGTATCGTACAGTGTATTGTGTTATGTAATAATTTATATAAGAACGAAATTGAACTGCAGTTTCTCCTAGATTCAAAGCTTTATACACCATATCTGAAAAGGAGTAATTCGTAACACAGACACACAAAGTAAAAATGTGGTCTGTTCATGGAACATGGATGACCTCTACACCAATTTTGAATTGTATGTACGTCATTTTGTAGTTTACACAATCTTCCAAACTGTTAATACTTCCATATATTTTTAGATCGTCAGCGATCATTAATAAATAAAATGAACAGGAGTGGCCCAAAATTGGATCTTTGTGGTACACCTAAGTTTGTATCAATTATTGTAGAATTATATCCGTTCTAAAACACAATTTGCTATTTGTTTGACAAGTATGATTTGAAAAAAAAAAAGGTGTTAATGATATAGAAAAGCAAAAATGGTCCAATTTTTTCTCAAGTATGTTGTATCTGCACAACGGAATACTTGAAATGTGTGTACATCACATCCACCTGTTTATCAATAGCATTAGAAACATATTGTGTAAATGCAGTCAATTTAGTGACCGTAGAACGACTATTTACAAAACTATATTGAGAAGGAGATATTAAAACATCAACTGAGAGATGCATGTGATTGTACAAGATTATCTCACGGACCTTAGCAAAATTACAAAGAAGAAAAACGGTACGGTACCATAACTGACACATTATCATTTCTAAAAGTCGGACATATTCTTGCTAATTTCCAAGTATTAGAAAAGTTTTTAGTCTTTACCTTTTATCGATTTTAATATTTGCCTAGGTCTGGGGAAGGCAGGACAGCATCATAAGTCCTGGACTTCCCTTACAGATGGAGAGATAGACGGATGAGAACAATATCGGTTCGTTTGGACCAGTTTCAGTAAACTTTTAATAGTGAATCTCCATCATATATGGCCATAGTATTTTACATCTACAATTATTTGTACTCATATCAATAATAGTTGTTTCTGAGTAAAGTAGCACACTAGTTAAATTTTTGAAAAGGAAACCTCACAGTACAAATAAATAGAGCAATCTTGCGGGGTCAGTAGTTCATTGGTAAGAGTGCCTAGCTTACACACTAGGCGCATTCAGCGAAGTAGCTTCGAACCCCATATACAGGGAAATAGTCGTTCATTATAAATAATCCCCAAGATGTGGTTTGGATTCGACTATAAACTGTAGGCTACCGTCTGCTTTACAAATCTAGACTTAAGAAGGTCATTGAGGAAACATAGAAGGTGGTTAAAAATATGTGCAAGCAATAAGACAGATCCTTGCGGTACTCCAGACTGAATAAAAACATATGTTATGAAGCTCAATTAACTACAACGTAACGGTGCACAGTCAGATAGATTAATTTGACATCGTAAGCACAACTAAAAAAATATGCTATAAAATGGGGTTACATATTTAAAACCACATATTCTATAAAATATCTTTGTGATTTAAAACCTCTTTACTGCGTACAGACATTGTATATGTTTGACAAGCTAAATTTATTAATAAATCAATGCATTATATTTTCAGTCTAACCAAAAGTATATATCTAAGAGCGTAACGCATTATTAAAGAATTTAAGACCTCACCCATAGTATTCTTAAGTGGCAATTTAGTTGTCTTTTCCATCATTCTTTATTATTTTCGAAGAAAGTTAAGTATAATGATCACTGCCCATTTAAATTTTCACTGCCCATTCACAAACAGTGTAAACACTCTTCAAATAATCTTAGATCATCTTATATTAGTTATAAATAATTATAACAACCATCTCTTGCTTCAGTTCGTCAGTTTCTAAAATTAATTTTTATTTTTATTAAAATACTAATCTATAAACTTCTTTAACATTAATATACTCTCTTTGTTTTAACAACTTTCTGAGTTCACAATGGCCCTTAAAATCTCCTCCCGTACTTCGGTCCTGGATGGCATTTACCACCGTATGTTCTTTCTCTGCCTCTAACATTTAGCTTCAACTTTACATAACTCTCCCCGATGTAGTTTTACACCGGAGTACTAAATCACGTTGCGTGATTCCGCGTAATTAGCCAATTATAATTATTTTCCAAGTGATGCGAAAACACGGCAAGTGTGTAAAGATATTTAAAAACTTAATTTTGGTTTGCGGCATGTTTCTTTAGGTGGCATTTTACTTGGCATTCCGGCATTCAACATAAAACTTTAAAACTATAAATCTCTCTGTAAATATTTCAAACGAAAACAACTTGTAAATGAACTGCCGATTTAATGGGTAAAATTACAAACTAAACAGATTTTCTTTTAACCAAGGACATGACTTTGGAGATATTTATTTAGCATCTTTTTAAAAAGTTACATTTCGAATGTTTAAATGTATTATAAATTTGTTGATTTTTAATTTTACCTAAGAAATCTGCAATTGTCTTACAATGAGTTATTTGTTTCCATTTCGATTATAAACTAAAAATGATTCCCATCTTATTCAAAACGCTTTCCCTGACGTACATTATACTAGTAGTCCTTCGTTTACTGAGTAGCACCTGTTATGGTATCACACCATCCGGCGCGGTTGCATGTTAGGTGCACAGTCTCGCCAAAGCTTTTTCCCACCAAGTTTATTGTCCTTTCTTTGCCATCTGAATTCATTGCCAAATCTCATATTTGCACTTGCTAATATCGTCTACAAGGGCTCAAAGTTAAACCATCTTGTTTACTACCTCACAGTCATCTTATCCCTAACGTGTCTGTGTGGCTGTCATTTGCTCGGTTTACAGTCATAACTATAGTTTGTTTTAATTTACACTTAAACCATAATCAGAGCTTATTGTTTGAAACACGTTCAGTAGGTGAATGAGCTCATCCTCATTTGCTGCAACTAAGCGTTACAAAAAAGTTATATATGTCTGTTACACAACCTAGTCGAAAAGTCGTATCAAGCGAGTTTTAATATGATTAACACGCTATGAAGCGCGATGGTTGAAATCATTGATAATGATAATAATATGGTACCAAATAGTGTTTTTTAGTTTAGTTTTAGTTTTTGATGGCATAGTGTATTCACTAAAACGTTGTATTTTAAGATATTCTAAGAAATGGCGAAGGCGGAGGAACGCGTGCAGAGAAGGATTGGGTGCTATTTTATTAAGTATGAATATAAAGTAAAATAATTAAGACGTAACTAAAAATTTAAAAATAAAGTTAAATGTAAAAAAAAATTGTTATAAACGTGCTTTTATTATTATTAAGGTGTACTTAAACGAAAAAAATTAAAAAAATAAAATTAATTGTACTGAAAGCTTATTGTAATTTTTTTTCAATTCACGCGACAAGCGAGTTATTTGACGAAAATTGTTTCGAAATACCTCCACGCAGTGGAGTGGAAATAATTGAATTTTTTTTTGTTGCAATAGATTTAGAAAGTCATGAAATGTCGAGATTTTAAGTTTGAGCAAAAAAAAATCTGGGTGTCGGTTTGTCTGTCTGTAATTTTTTTCTTGTGCGCACGTGTACTCTGGAACCGTTTATAATCCAGAGTCTGAGTACACTTCTGTAGGGAAGTTTGTACCCTATTTTTTTTTGTAGGATGGTTAGAGGAGGTTATAATAACTAATTTTCAGTCGGGTGATAAGCCTTCACGTGGTACGTTTTTCTACAATGACGTCATCAACTATGGTGGCTGGCCGTTCCTTACTATGCTTATATCTATGTAACTACTAAGTGGAAAGTCTAAATAAAGCAAATAGACACTTCCAAATTTAATGCTCTTGTAAAACCTTAGAAATATTGATTAAATAATTATAATAATAATAAATAATAACAATAATATACTCCAATATTTCTATATTGATTTTTAAAATATAAAACAAATACGCACAAGTTATTATAAATTGGTATTTACAATATAAAAATTATATAAAGAACAATGTATAAAAATAGTTATTACTTTTATACATTATTCAACCTAAGTAGAATATTTATTCTTACAATCAGGATATTGCACACTATTACATTTACAAAATGAACAACACGAAATTTGGTTTTTATTACATATACATGATGTTGCACATTTTACGCAAGAACAGACACCAACAAAGTCATCTGGGTATTGTTTAATGTTTCTTTGTGGGAGTAGCGCGTTATCGATCTCCTCAAAACCAAATTCATGGGGATCCAACTGGATAAGAATCTCGTCATTGCAATGTCGCTGCAAATAGGTATGATAATAGTAAATGTCCTCTAATGCACCTACTGTTGGCGGTAAACCATCAACGTCAATATTTTTACCGTGTCGAAATGAGTTACTATAGTTACTATTCTCCAAAAGATTCAGAAAGAATATTAAGACAAGGCGAGAATGTGGTGGGCAGCAGAAATATCTGAAAAGGTGCCTTTGCCTGTTCAGTTAAACACTTTTTGGCCATCAGCAAAAAACAAATTGCTTTTGCAGCAGTTTTTTACTAATGCTTTAAAAAAAATCTTGCCCAACAATTACAAATAGCACTATTCATATGTTAAGCGCATTTTCTGGCTCTGAAAACAGAGCCAGAAAATGTAAAAATAAAGGCTACATCCACTCAATATGGGATAGAGTCCTGTCGTCCAGATTTGGATTGTTTTTATATAGAAGAAGCGGACTTCAGAATGATGCTACACGCAAAACATGCTGCAAAAGCAGGCTTTACTAAAATTGTATTTGTTAGTGCAGATACTGATGTCATGGTTTTGGCAGTATTTCATTGGGATGCACTTCATCACATGGGAGTGGAGGAAATGTGGATACGCACTGGTGTAGGAGATACTACTCGATTCTTGCCAATAGATGTTATAGCATTTAATTTAGGTCAAGAACTGTGTTCTTTATTACCTGCTCTTCACGCATTATCTGGGGCAGATATACCAGCAATATTGGAACAAAGAAAGCAGCATTATATACTACCTCATCAGACTCTCTAAGCCGCTTTGGAGTTTCTGCTCACTCAACTGAGATTGAAGCCAGCTTGAATCTTGCAGAAGAATATTTAGTTAAAGTATTGCGAAAATGCTCGCTCTGTAAGACGTTCGATAAACTTAGGTTCTGGTTATTTCGACACGGAAATTGACGTTGATGATTTACCGCCAACAAGTAGGTGCATTAGAGGACAACAATCAAAATCTGGATGAAAGGACTCTATCCCATTTTGAGTGGATGTAGCCTTTATTTTTACACTACTGTCTTCAGAGACAGAAAATGCACTTAACATATCAACAGTGCTATTTGTAATTGTAATTGTTGGGCAAGATTTTTTTAAAGCATTAGTAAAAAATTGCTGCAAAAGTAATCTGTTTTTTGCTGATTGCCAAAAAGTGTTTAACTGAACAGGCAAAGGCACCTTTTCAGATATTTCTGTTATGTCCACCACATTGTCGCCTTGTCTTAATATTCTTTCTGAATCTTTTGGAGAATAGTCATAGTAACTATAGTAACTTATTTCGACTCGGCAAAAATATTGACGTTGATGATTTACCGCCAACATGTAGGTGCATTAGAGGACATTTACTAAGAGCCTATTATAATACCTATTGCGACATTGCATCGACGAGATTCTTACCCAGTTGGATCCCCATGAATTTGGTTTTAAGGAGATCGATAACCCGCTACACCCACAAAAAATCATTAAACAATACCCAGATGACTTTGTTGGTGTCTGTTCTTGCGTAAAATGTGCAACAACATCATGTATATGTAACAAAAACCAAATTTCGTGTTGTTCATTTTGTAAATGTAATAGTGTATCCTGATTGTGAGAATAAATATACTACTTATAGGTTGAATAATGTATAAATGTAATAACTATTTTTTATACATTGTACCTATCAATTTATAATAACTTGTGAGTATTTGTTTTATATTTTAAAAATAAATATAGAAATATTGGAGTATATTATTATTATTATTATTATTTAATCAATATTTCTAAGGTCTTACAAGAGCATTAAAGTTGGAAGTGCTTTATTTAGACTTTTTTTATATATAAGTTTACATAGATATAAGCGTAGTAAGGAACGGCCAGCCACCATAGTTGATGACGTCATTGTAGGAAAACGTACCACATGACGGCTTGTCACACGAATGAAAATTAGTTGTTATAACCCCCTCTGACCATCCTACAAAAAAAAATTGGGTACATCAACTTCCCTACAGAAGTGTACTCAGGTTCAGGACTATTATGACATTTATGTATTATAACGAGATCGAGCACTAGATTATGTTTTGGTCTAATTCTGTTGAAGAGTTCGGGGGTAAATGGGGCTAAATGAGAGTAAATAGGTAAAAAGGGTATATCAATTCACAATTTTGAAATTCACTGACTTTTCCAGGTTTTCCAGGACTTTTCAATAAAAATTGTACAAAATTTTTCTGATCGAAAATAAAAATTGATGAGTGGGGGAGGGGAAATGGAAAACATTTTTTGACTAGCGGAGGGAGGGGCAAGATGGGAACAATTTTAGATATAAGTTTTAATAAATTTTCCCTGACCTTTCTTTATAAATTTATAAATTCCCTGACTTTCCCATTTTAGTCTAGGGGCCACACTACTGAACACCGGTTGCACGGAGGTTTATAGAGAATTTCTCTTCAAAACTGAGTTCTTGATGTCTAAGGATAAAGTTTGGTTTGGGTACGCGTTTCTGGTATGGGGAGGTTTCTCCCAATATGGCCTCCAAGATGACCGTCTTGTCCATATGTACTTTTACCAGAAAATGATCTATATCTCGAAAACTAGTGCTCGTAGCGGAAAATTACAAGGTATCAGAATTGATAAGAGCATTATTTTACATGTCATTATTACATGTTAATAAACCATGAAAAGGTTGTAATTAAAAAAAGATTTTATTAATAAAAACACTACATTATTTGCAACATTACTAAGAATGATAAGGAGATTAAGCGACTATTAGTAACAAACAGAATTTTAATGTGACTAATAAAAGTTAATTCCAATTATTATGGCACTTTGGAAGTTCACAAGCACAGAACCTGGAACAGCCAACTTCATTCTTCCTACATATACAGATGTTTGGCCGTGCACAAGTCTTACATGAACAAATGTGAGGGAAATCAGGACGAAGTTGCTTTGTGATAATTTTGAGGAATTTCTCCTGTTTCCATTTGCTCGGATCCATAGTCACCGGGATAAGGTATACCTAGATCTTCTAATGGACCATACCACTGGTTAGCCTGTAAATATGCCCGCTTGATGTGTAGCGCCGTACTAAATAAAGTCGGTGGAAGCTTAGTGAAGTCTAAAGTTTTCATTCGGTGGTACTTAAAAATTCTTAAGTCATTAATTTTCCTAAAGTCTTTAGATAACATCCTTGTCAAAAACTCTTCAGCATTTTCAATTATTGTATTTGACAGTTCTTCTTTTCCAAGTATGCGCAGTCTTCGGCCACTTTTAAACCTGCGTGCTTTGTGCCAAATTTGCTTGTAGAGTCACATCCACTCAGTGAGTGAATAGCAGGAAGTACTTCAATGACATGGTTTGAAACAGCCTGATATACATCATGTACTGGAATAAATCTTAGTCTGTCCTACCCCAGAATAAGTCCAAAGTTCGTTCAAACCATTAGCATTAAACTTTTTATGAAAATAGTAAACGGCACAGACAAATACATCTGTACCTGATGATGAGACACTTTCAACATTTGAGTGCTTAACGGCATGATTTATGTGAAAAAATCCTTTCATCGGCTTCTTCAAGTATACAACATAACTGAGGTTCTTCTGTAACAATATCTGCTTCTACATTGTGTGCTTCTTCTCCAGCCATACCACTCAAATAAACTATTAAACTTGATAGTCTGCCCCCATGTTGAATAATATAGTTTCGACAAAAATGTTGAAACTGTCTTGTTTTGAATTGAAGCCCAAAAAGCATCCATGTCTTTCGGCAAAGGTGCCACACTGCTTGTGATTGTCATGTTGATTGGATCTTTTTTTATGCGTCTCAATCTTTCTGCAGTGTTTATACTATTCTCGTCATATAGATCGAAGACGGATTTTGACGGATTTTGACAGATAAATTATTCTGTTCAATATAATTTCAGCAAAATCACCAAAATTTTTAATTGAACTTGCAGTAGCGAGCATGAAGCATAGAATCCAAAATTAGGCAGGATGTATGTATTGGGGTGGCAATGGGGGGAATTTTTTATTTGGCTTTTAAGTTTGTTTACCAATTCTGATTTTTTTTTATTTTAAAAGCGCGCCACCTTAACGCATCTAATGTTAAATAACTACTACTGATCAATTTTAGTCCTTTTCGATTTTGAGCTACGAGCAATAGTTTCCGAGATATAGGCCATTTTCTGATAAATCTACATATGGGCCGGGCAGCCATCTTGGCCGCCATATTGGGAGAAACCTCCCCATACCAGAAACGCGTACCTAAGCTAAAACGTATCCTTAGGTACATAGAAACTAAGTTTAGAAAAGAAATTCTCTATACACCTCCGTGCAACAGTAGTCACCAATGTGGTCCCTGCACTATTTCCCTGACTAAAATCAAATTCCCTTACTTTTACAGGTTTTTCCTATTTTCCAGAAAGTATACACCCTGGGTAAAGTAAATTAGTGTGAATACAAGAACCAAAGTCCCCAAAAATTTTTTTTGACATTAGCCCCCTCCACCCCATTAATGGGGTGCCTAATTTTTTTCTATCCCATTAATGGGGTAGAAAGAAAATTGTGATTTAGTGTGTATATAAGAACCAAGAGCCTTAAAATGTTTTTGGCTATAGCCACCTCCTCTACCATTCCCATTTTGTCCCCTACCCCAATGTTATTAAAGGGGGTAGAAAATAAAATTGTGAGTTAGGATGTATATAAGAACTAAGGTCCTTAAACAAATTTTGCCATTTAGCCCTCTACCACCCCACTACGGTGTGGCATATCGTTTTATTGGTTTTTGGAGTAGACGATTTCAAACATTATATTATTAAAGTTCTATGAACAATTATTACCACACAGTGGAACGCTAATACAGTATCAACATTTTTTTCGCTGTAAGAGACTTGGATAGGATGTGGAAGTAGTAATTCCTTCGGCAGCGGTTCTTCAAGCTAAAATCCCAATTTTCAAGTCGTTATAATTTAAAGATTATCAATTCATATGAAAAGTTGCATAGAGCTTCTAAAAATTTGATTCTCTTTGAGCTTTATTGTTTTTGTTTCTTCTTAGAAATCCACCCCCCATAAATCAGCAAGCCGCAGCATAATATGTGAATTTATCTTTGATACATTTACTATTTAGTTGCCAAAAATGAACGGAATTTAATTCTCTAGTTACTGTACTAGATAACATGTAAAATATAAAAAATATTAAAACATTTCTTATAACACTCTGACCATGTTTTGCATCTTAAATGAGCTTTTATTATACTCTTCGCAAATACGGAAAACGAAGAGCATATTGCATTTGATCGGCACATATCTAAAACCGTAAATATCGCTCACAGACAAAAAATTTTCATATCATTGTGTTAGTCAGAGGCGCACTGAAGGGGGGGCTTTGGGGGCTTAAGCCCCCCCCCTGGAGGCCAGGATTACATGTTTTAAAGTAAAAATGAAGGCATCACCAAGGCGAATTGATTTTGTTTTGTGGTTTTATACTCCCTGTTAATCTTTTGTTCAATAAATTCTCTGTTAATCTCTTGTTCAATAAATATATTTAATGTATAATCATATTATTATTATTATTATTATTTGTAGTAGCCCCCCCTCAGCAATTTTCTGGGTGCGTCCCTGGTGTTAGTGAACGAATTCTGAACAACTTTCAAAATGTCCGTCTGTCCGTCCGTCACATTTCTTGTAAACATGATAACTCAAGAAAGAAACATCCGATTGTACTGAAATTTGGACAGTAAGTTAGTGGAGGAGGAAGAACCCTATTTTTGAACAAAATTGATCAGTAAATAAAAATGATATTCATGATTTAAATTTGAAAATTTTTTTTTTGTTTTTTATGTTTTTATAATTGAATAGAAATCTGGTGAAATGATATTTCATTTCAATATTTAAATATTTATACATTTTACAAATATACATTTCATAACGTAATATACAACCGTGGAAATATAATTTTAGCTCGTCTCTCATAACGTAAAAATTCACGTTTTTTACGTGTTAAGTGGTGGTGTAGTTCTTACACTTTTGACTCGGAATCCAAGGATCCCGGGTTCGAAACCCAAATGGGATATGGTATAGTTTTTTTTTTATTTCTACTTTATTTTACACTGAGTTTTTTACCAACTAAGTTAGTACTATAAAATTAAAAATAAATGTCTAAAACTAACATTATTTACAAACAACTGCGAAGAGTATCCTATAGAACGTGTAACAATTATATAAAAAGTTCAGCGAACAGGAGAAGAGTACGTTTTTAGCTTGTTACTCTCTGTTTTTGCCAAATAGAGTATAGGACTAAGAAGATTATAGGTATTTCGGAAAAACCAATTGTAAACTGTTCTTTGATTAAATAACGGCTAAGTTAAATTATGCTAATTAAACAGTATACATTACAGTGCGTGATAACTGAATCTGAAATTATCCTTTTTTATTTCGGTAATCTGAATGAGTGAAGAATTTGTTGATCTAAACGTGTATATAAATTCAATTTACATTCAAATAAATAAAACACCTTAAAGCAACTTTTTCCTTCAAAAGGAGAGTGAAAAACATCTTTCTGTTGTTAAATTTAGTGTTGTGCGAATGGCTTTGCAGCCACAGCTATATATTACGAGTATAGATAGTTGTTAAATTAGAAGAACTATAAACTATAAAGAGGGTGTCTAGTAAATTATTTGACTAATTATACACTTATTGTAACAAAATTTATAGTCTCTGTTGACTTCATCAGAATATACATACAGAGTGTTTTTTTTTCAGAACACTTTCACCGTAATAACTACCGACCGACTTTTTAATCTTTGTTCATTTCCATCACACTTTAACATTGTTCATTTGTACATATTCATGTGACAGAAATAGATATAATAAACTAGTTGTACGTAAAATTATTCAGTTATTTGAGTACCCCTTGCAATCAAATTTAATTATGTCATCATAACATAGCTTAAAATGGTTCTGATTTAGGCACCATATAGTGGGCGAATAAAAAAGACCAGATGTTTTAAGTAATCCCATTTTCAAGCAGACTGTTCACAGTTTGTCCCATTCCACGTTGTCAAAAGCTTTATGGTAGTCTACGAAACAAAGGCACATAAGTACGTGATATTCCTTGGCCTTCTCAAATACCGGGGAGTCATTAATTGACCACGTTTTCAGTTGAATCACCTTTACTGTTGTGGGGAAGTTCTCACTATTATTCTGAAAAGTATTTGGTAGGTTGTAGACAAGAATTCTCATCTCTTTTCTTGTTTACATTTTGGCTTCAGAAAGAGAATTCTGCAAATATTAAGGTTCATAGGAAATATGAGTAAAAAGCCAAGAGAGGAACCCATTTTGTTACAAGATATATATATATTTTTTTAACTATTTAAAGTCGGCCTATTTCCGCTACCAGGGCCTATCACCGACGCCAGGAGACGAGCTACCCCCAACCTGGAAATTTTGCCGAACCTCTTCCCTTAAGAAGAGTAGGGATCTTTTACTTGCCTAACATTTAATAGACAAGGGACCGCCTGCTTTACATCCCCTCCGAAGGATGGTATATCCACTACGTAATCCTCGTCTGAAATTACGTAACTTCCGAGTATACACTGATAAACAAGCCTCTAGAAGGTGGGACGAGAACGCTGTATTTCCCTAGATGGGATCCCATCCAAGTACTAACCGCGCTCGACGTTGCTTCAACGGAATATCGACTGATATTCACATTGAAGTCGCCTCTACGCTCGTCCCTTACAAGATATAATTGTCCGGATTAAAGTGTTTTGAAAAATAATACATCTCTCGCCACGTGCGATTAGTGATTTTGTGAGTAGTGATTAATTTCGTACATAATCCAAAACTACATAGTGTTTTTGGTGTAATGTAGTAAAACAAATCAAAAAGGGAAATAAATATAAGGGAAGAGAAGTAAATCACGTATCACAGATAAGTTTTGTTAATCTTTAACTTTTTATTTGTGTCTGCATTAATAAGAGTATGTTTTGTAGTATTGCATATTTTTTTGTGTTATAAATGTTAAAGTAAAATATTGGAAACCTAACTTAAACAACTTTCTTAGAAAATAATCTGAGAAGTTTTTATACATAAAAACCCTTGGAAATGTCGACAGCTACCATCATAAATTTATGGTAGGGCAATAAGTTAGTATGGCTATGACATTCCCATGCAAACCTGCAAAACATATTTTTTTATAATGATTAGAAATATTCAAACAAATTTAATTTGAAATAAATAAAACGTAATCAACAACACATTATTCTTAAAGTATGGCCATAATATAAATTTCTTATGTAAATCTTCAAGTAAATTATTTTTTCATCATTATTAAAAATATGTTTTCCAACTAAGCGGGGGGGGCAATAATTTCCCATTAAATTTCAATTTTGACTAGACTGTAGACACCTTAACAGAATTTCTTAGATAATAAACTTTGACATTAAGATAAACAGGGTTTCTTAGATAAATAAGCGGTAATAATCGAATACAGAATGTAGGAACGAAAGATCACATCCTGGTAGGCGCAGAAACGGGGGAACGGGTCAGGGGCGTTAAAGCGGGAGGGGGAGGCAATACAGAAGAAATGATAATACGTACACGAGAAAAGGCATACCACGGCAACATTGGAGGTAAACTGAAGAAGAGAAAGCAAAAAATGAATGAATGAAATTAATACAAGAAGGGCCTTCAATAACTCATCATCCAATGAATAACTGTTAGAAATCACGGCAGAACAAGAAGAAGTACTGCGCCTGGAACAGACAAAATAAACAATGAATTAATACACTATGGAGCGAAAAGTACAAAGGAGCAACTCTTAAAACTCATCACCGAAGCAAGGCTGGAAAAGTTCATATGGTTCTTCCCAAGGAAATGGTATCTACACACAATAATAATGAGCCGAATATTGAATCTAGGAACGAGACATCACATCCTAGAAGGCAGAAAATCGGAGGAGCGGACTAGGAGCGTTAAAACGGGGAGAAAAAGAAGTAAACACAGACCATAAAAGTGTGTACATGGGAAACTGGAAATACGTAAACGAGAAACAAAACCCTGTAATAACAGCAAAGAAAAAAAGGTGTACCATAAAGAAATCGTAAGGATATATGCTCTACCGGAGTCAGAAACGGAAGAAACAGTAGACTCACAACAGACAGAAGTCTAGAAGCAAAAACACAAAAAAAGAGCTTAAACGCTCCTTCACAATGCGGCAACGCATCTCTTAAATACCTACACTTCCCATCCCACATTCTTCTACCACGCGTCATGTGGCTCTCGCTGCTGGCAACAAGCATGAACCTAATCCAACCCAGTGTGGACGTTGCCGACCCCACGGTATATCTTGGTAGTGGCAGCAATGCCTACCGCACACTGGTAAATCAAATCAATCAATCAATCAGTCAATCAATCAATCAATTAATGAATAAATCAACCAATCAAAACATAATTGTCGGGATTAAAAAGAAAATGTCATGATTTTAAAAAAAAACATATATATACTTCAGTTACCTACTGAAGAAACACCCTTCATGTATACATGTACAAATTTAAATTGAAATATTGCATGGATTCTGGTATTTTTGACTAAATTTTGCGTGACTTAAATAACAGCAATGTTCAATATCTCATAATAAACTCCTCTACTTATAGTATTATATTTAATTTCTTAACTTTACTTTTAATTTAGTTTAGTTTAGTTCTAAGAGTAAGTAGAACTATAATAATTTTGACTATTAATAAACGTTTTGTCAATGGCGCCTCGAATTAATATTGCCAGTCGAGACGCTCGCTCATATAATCAAATATATAATTGGTTAACTTTTTAAACAATTAGCTTTAACGATTCCACTATATATCTTTTACTTTTTGTACATTAAATACGAAGCTTCTTCTTTTCAATCAAATTTTTCATTATAAATCTAGTAGTTCTCAGATTATGTCTATCTTAATATTGTTTCATTTATAACTTTCTTTATAATATATTATGATGATCTTTGCTGTTTAATATCCAGTAATTATTAGACATTTCTGTCGTGTCGTAATGAAACGAAAATAGAAAACGACTTTAAAACGGATAAAGCACCCTTTCACATTACTGCTTCCTTTGATTAGCTTAAATGTAAACTCTTACAAGAAGAGAGTGGTCCTTTCAAATTACTGTTTGTTCACGAGTACATAAATCCATTTATATCTAAAAAGGTGCTTAATTCTCACAGCTATCGATTTCAATCTAAGTTTCGATTCAATGAACTTCTTCTGTATTCATTTTATGATGTAGTAGCCGTTTATACACTACATGAATAGGCAAGTATAAATTATACGTGGTAACCTAATTGATGAAAGAGAGAAATTAGCCTTCAGATGATAGCATCTTATTTGCAGTTCTATTATGTCTATGTGGTATTGCATAATTTTTTATTAAAAGCAAGATTTTATCATACATTTTCACTTCCTCACTTACCGAAGGGAAGAAGTATTGTAATCGTGAAAGAATAACTTTCCGGGATTTCTTCGGATTTTCACGTTTCAAACTATGTGGATTACGAAAATAATGGCCTTTCAATTCCGTCAGTCTGTTTGTTGGGCGCTATTTCTACAAAACTATTTGACGGAAAAAATAAATTTGGTATCGTTTTTAATAAATTAATTTTAGGGTAACCACTCTGTAAATTTTTCACTTAAAGTATTACAGGTTTTTTCTTTTGCAATAGCGTTCACTACATGCCAAGTATTATTTTTTTCCGTCACATTTTTTTCGTTAATTATTTTTTAAAGGTGGATATTTTTCACTAAAATTATAGCTGGTTTCTTCCTCGACAATTGTGTTGACTACATGCCAAATATTACTGTCCTCTATTGCATTTTTTTCCATAATAATTTTTTACAGTGTCCACCCTGTATATTTTTACTTCCACATCCAGTGGAGTATAGTAACGCAACAAATTTTTTGAAAATTTTTATTGTTCAAATAGGCTTAGAATGTCACGACACGGCGAGATTTTAAGTTTGGACAAAAAAATTTCTGCCTGTCGTTCTGACGTTCTGTCGGTCGTTATTTTTTTTTTGCGCACGATTACTCTGGAACCTTTTACGGTATTGACTTGAAATTTGGTACACGTATGTATTTTAACGAGATCTGGAACTAGATTATATTTTGATCTTATTCCGTTGAAGGGTTGGGGGGTAAATTGGGGTAAATGTGGGTAAATAGATAAATCAAGCAAGTAAGAGTCCATAAAATTGTTATTTAGTATATGTAAGAGGAGCTAATGTCTCAAAAATTTGTTTATAATTAGCCAACCCCATTACCACCCCCATCCCATTATTAAAGGGGGTGAAAAAATAAAATTGTGCTTTAGTGTGTGTACAAGATCTAAAGGTCGCAAAATTTTTTGTTACTTCATTCACCCCCACACCGTTTAATTAATGCTTCCCCAGTTATTTTCAATAAGGTGTTTCTATCTACTGTGGCAACACTTGCATATACTTTGTTGTATAGGTCTGCCATATCATCGATTGCCCCACTGTAAACTAAATTTTTTTAACTGTCCCCATAAGAGAAAATCTAATGGAGTTATATCAGGTGATCATGCTGGCCACCTGGTTGCTCTATTAGTTCCTTCTTCTTCCAGGATATGTTCGTTGCAAGTATCTAACTACTGTTCTTGAATTATATGCCGGTTGATGAAACCAATTATGTGCCCATCATGAGTAAAGTTTCTTAACAAATTTGGCAGCCTCTATTCCAGGAACCTCAGATATCTAACACCATTTAATTTTCCATGAAATAGATAGAGTGCAACTGTCTCCGTTTAAGATTCCACACCAGACATTTACTTTAAAAACTGTTTGATTACTGGTTCTTTGTACTCACTTCGGGTTATCTTGAGACCAATAACTAGCGTTTTGTGTTGTCATAAGCCCGTTATTATGGAAACTGCTCTCATCGCTCCACACCAAATTTTTCAAGAAATATGGATTTCTTATACAGAGTCAGAAAATTTTTCATTTGGGTCGGCAATGAGAGCAAGCGAGAGCGAAGCAACTAGGCTATTCTTTTTTATCGTATAACACATCCTTCTGATGCCACCTGCTTTCCCCACCACATGTGCGTGGGCAACTCTGCTTGCGGAATTTCAATTTGTTTCCGTCTTCCACTTGCAATGTAAAGAATTATTTGACTCGTTTTGAAAGTAAAACGGGTTAAATAATTTCAGTTATTAAAGCACGTAATAATATTACCTATACTGAACAGAGCCAACTACATCCTTCCTTTGAATAAATGGTACTGAAATTTTTAATAGCAATAATGATGTATGTACGTGTTTTCTTGATAGCGCGTCATTATTTGCTCCCTCTACTAGAGCACTGGTACACGCCTTTATTGTAGGCGGGTCTGTCAGGCCGTTGAAACTATGCGTGCCACCCAAATCCAACATTTTCCGAATGTGTATATTATATTATCCAGATGTACACTTTGACTCACTTAAGATGAAGACACTCTTCTAACTTTTTAATTTTTTTTCCTATTTAAACCAAATTTTACCGAAGTATAAAACAAATCAGTATCTATTTATGGACAAAAAAACATTCGCCTCCTAGAAGTTCAAAGCCACCTGCGGTATCAAAATAAGCCGAAAAAATCAGTAAATCATATTAGGCATTTTTTATCGGAAGTTTTATTAAAGAAAGTTGTTCAGAATTTTTCAAGAACAAGTACAAAATTTTATCAAAATTAAAAAATATTGAAATTTTCTTTCAAATAATGTAAAAGTCCGAAAATATCATTTTAATGGTTCTTTTGTTTAAAAAATTCATAACAATTTTGTTTGAAATTAAACCCGAGCTGTCAGGTAGTTGTCAAGTAATTTGGAGTCTTTTTTATACTTTATAAATTAATCAATCTTTTTAATTTTTAACTTTTCAATTTTTTTTATTTTGATGAAATTTTGGACTTAAGGTTTCTAGACAACTCTGAATAACTTTCATTAATAAAATTTTCCGGTAAAAAATGCATAACATGATTTATTGATTTTGTCTGTTTATTTTGGTGACTTTGAATTTGTAGGAGGCGAATATTTTTTTTGTCTATAAGTAGATACTAATTTTTTCTATACTTCAGTAAAATTTGGTTTAAACCAGACAAAAATTAAAAAAGTTATAAGAGTGTCTTCATCTTAAGTGAGTCACACTGTATATACCTAAATATGCTAACATTATGTACATGAATCATAATTTGTTATTACTATGACTTAAATATGCTTTTACTTAAAAAAAATACCTACTTTATTTAGGCAAAAGTCAAACGAATGATATATTACTGTTTTTATTGGCCCATTTCTTCGAGAGTGTATATCCATAAAAAAGAACTGATCTGAATCTGACCTACAAAAATGCAAAACACAAAAGTTCGCATTTGCAAACTCATTTGACTACCAAATGACTATCTGTTGTTTTATTTTGCTAGAAAATAGTGTATTGTTGTACCTATCTTTGGAATATAAATGATTATTTCGCAGCATTTTTTTATAAAGCAATAAAATAAATTACATTTTTTGTCGATCATTCATACCGCAATGTTCAACAATTATAAAGGCATAATCGGTTTCCATCTTCAATTTATGGTCTTAGAAATGGGTTAATTGGATGAAATCCGGATTCACTGATTTCATAAGGCAACAATGGAAACAAAATGTAGCCATTATACTCTTCACCGATTTATTGGAGTTTTTATATACTTGTTTTTTAGGCTTAATTGCTGTATTAATATTTTTAATCATCTCTCGAAGATACCAGGTTGACGAAACACTTGTGGTGGAGTCAAAATAAATTTTGAATGGAAGTGTTTGGTTGCAGAAATTTTAGTGTTTTAATTTCTTTTATATATAATAACAAGTGCTATGAGCAGTTTTGCATTAAATCGATTCATTGCTTGTAAAATTTTAACAATTTATTTTTCAGCACTAAAGTTTTCTGCTATTTTCCATATTATCTCCGGTTGTATCGCAAAAATAAAAATGGCGAATTGTTCCCAATAAAATTTTGAATAGGACTAGGCCTATGAAGGAACTATCTGATCATTTGTTAATTTGTAAAAAAATAAGAACCACCAAAAATTGCCTTTTCTTGACAGTTTAGGAAATATACCGTAATATTGCATCCATTTTAACGAAAGTTTGTGGAACTATACGCATTATTGAACTAAACCTTAGTGCAAAATTTTTGTGCAAAAGTTTAAAGCAAAATATTTGTTAAAACGGCTAAAAACCAATAATTATTTCGAAATTTCCATCGTTTGTTGTTTAAGTAAGAGGACAATTAATTTCAAAATGTAGCCATTACATGTAATTTACAATGGTATTAAGGAAACAAAATTATAACTTCATTTAAACCGCTTTTTTTTAATTTGATTCTAATTTCCAAAATTATAGTTGTAAACAAATTGAAATAACTGTGGAATTTTATTAAACTGAAAGCGGCACGCGAATTATGAAAATAGCTGAAATATCTAACATTTTTCTAAAAAAATTAATAATCTACTTGCATTTGGGTCCGAGAAGTGTTTGCGTTTAGGTTACTTATAAATAAACAAATCGATATTTCTTCTTGAAATTTGAAATGGTTGTTCTCCAATGCTTATATTTTTGTGTCTTCTATTTGAGAATAATCCAAAACTACAATTCTTAAAATTACATCGAATAAAGCGACTTCGAGAACATAATGAACACTTTCAATTTTTTTATAACTTTTTTTATTTTTGTCGGAAAGGGAAAACCAACCTAACCTGAACAACTATCCTTGTGTTCAACTACACAGCTTTGTAAAACTTTTAATATCACCGATACAATTTAAAAAAATATTTCGCGAACAGGATTTGAAACCGAGACGTCCGCATCTTGGAAAAGAAAATTTTAGCCGTCTTACTTTCTGGGCCATCTGACTTTTAAAACCATAATATAACGTTTAGAGATATTCGGCGACTTTCGGATCTCTGACATAATCGCTAAAGACCCGACTTTCGGAGCTCTATACACTATATTTTAACAATTGTGCTTCTGGATTGTCTTCAACTAGCTGAGACAGAAACATACGTATTGAAGAATAACCAGTCCAAATTTTAAGAAGAAATATCAAAGCGACTGAGGCGCAAAGACATGTATCTCAGCCCCAAATGCAAGTAGATTATAAATTTTTTTAGATAAATGTTAGATATTTCATCTATTTTCATAACTCGTTTGCCGCTTTAGGTTTGATAAAAAATCCAGAGTTATTTGCATTTGTATATAACTATAATTTTAAAAATCATAAACAAATTTCAAAAAACGGTATAAATGAAGATATTTTTCTTAATAACATTGTCAATTACATGTAAAACCTACATTTTGAAAAAAAATTGTCCTCCTAGGAGTTGATGCCCTTAAACAATAAGCGATTAAAATTTCAACCGTTTGAATAAGTATTTTACGCTAAAATTTGGTTTATTTCAATAAAAGGCATAGTTCCACTACTTTCTTTATAATTTATGTATTATTACGTCATATTTCTTAAATTGTCAAAAAAGCAATTTTTGATGGTTTATATATTTTTTAAATTAACAAATTTTTAGGACGTCTTTTCATAAGCCCAGTCTTATTCAAAATTTTATTGCGAACAATTTGGTATTTTTATTTTTGCGATACGATTTACTAGAACCAGGAAATAATAAGGAAAACAGCAGAAAATTTGAGTGTTGAAATATAAATTGTTAAAATTTTACAAGAAGCAATGAATCGATTGAATGCAAAACTGCTTATTGTTATTATACATAAAATAAATTACAACAATAAAATTTCTACTGCCATAGGATTCCTTATTTACCTATTTTGACGCTTAATTTGACTCGCTGGTTGACATTTATATTAGCTTTGTGAGCTGACACCCCGCCAGGTTAAATAAAGGCATTTTTATTTATTTGTTTATTTATTGTCAGTATTTCTGGTTTTATAAGAATTTTATTGAATGTCATGACGACTCTCGTCAGGTACACTTTTATTATTAAATTGTTTAATAACTTTTATATTTAGTGATCGATTTTCTTAAAAAAGAAATTGGGTCCTTCCAGCTAACACTAACTCCGTCCAAATTTCAACGATAGAACTTTCCGCTCTTGAGTTATCATGCTTACAAGATAGATATTTGTTAACTCGTTATTTAGATACATTTTGGTACATATGGTAAGTCATGATAATTTGCATTAAAATATAAGAATAAAACACAAACACATATAAAATATACACTCATACGCAAAACAATCACGTACAAATATAAAAAAATTAGGTGACAAGTAAATATATAAATAGACATACAAAAAAAAGTTGTGTTTATAACGCATAACTTCCATATTCACGAAAAGTGGAAATACCTGGTGCCACAGGCTAGCGTCTGCCCCCTATATTTCCTTTATTTTTTAGCTTATCCATTTGAAATTTGGAGTGCATAAACAACCTGTAAAAATGGATTTTTGGACATAAAAAACGGTTTGAGACCATTTTCGGTTTACCCGGAAATTACCGCAACTTTCGATTTTTAAATGGAATACATATTTTTACATAATTGGATTCAAGACAACATTCTGGGACACCATGAGATTTTCGCGAATTTCTGAGTCGATGTTCAGTTTCTTAAGCATTTTAAGACATTCATCTAGAGTGCTTTGGAATACTAAAATTTGTTCTCCGGCAGGTAAAGTCAAAGGGAAAAATATAATTTTTTAAAATTGAACAAATCACTTTTTTTATCGAAAACTTTTTTTTTTTTAATGGGAAGGAGGTGGCTCCTACTGTTCTATAAATTATAGATTTCTTTCTGAATTCATTGATATCCATTTCGAATCTATTCTATGCTACTTATAAATATTAAGACACAAAAGAGAGAACCAAAACGCTATTATTCACAAAAAGGTAGTTATCCACATTTCATTAATAGACATATGATTTTTGCAAAGGCAACTACGTTAGAGTTCAAGAAAAATGATATTGAAAGTGATTTTTTATTTTTGAATAAATTCAATAAAATAGAAAAACAAATGCGTATCTAATGCCGGCTCCACACATTGGAGCCAACGTTGGCGCTAACAACGTTCGTCCAATGTGTTGATCGACAAAATAGCATTGGAGGCAACGTTGGCGCCAATGTTTTTATGACTTGCGCCAACATTGGAAGTTTTCCGTCTTCTGTCGGTTTTTCGACAACACATCAAAGGGATTGGCCCCAATGTTCGTGTTGCCGACCACACATTGGCGCGGGTACACCGCTTTCATTCAGTGTAAAATTATTGTTCGTACGGTGAAGATATTTTAAGGTTTTTAAAAATGTCTCAGACGGTATGGGATAATGAAAAGGTGCTGGAATTTTTGGAGCGAGGCCGCTTTTGTCTTTTTTGTAGCAAAATATTATACGCACATATCATTACGGCAATCGCACAAACAGCAATTTCTATGTCCGACATCTTGATGTTGGCTCTGCTTGGAACTAACTGAGGTTGGCCACAATTACTTCCAATGTGTGGAGGCTCAACCAAACAATACCTCCAACTTGAGCCAACCTTGGTGCCAACGTTGGCTCCAATGTGTGGAGCCGGCGTAAGAATTTAGTATCCACAGATAACTTTATTTTTTTGTCTGTTTCAAAATTTAGAGGTCGAGGTTTTTTTATTTGATTTAATAGCGTTGGGTAGGTGTTGCTATCACGCTCGTAAACACAGCGCACAGTGGTCCTAACTGAAAATCTGGTTGCTCAAAAAGTATAAATTGTTGAATGGGCTATAGGAAATAAATCGTTTAAAAATGATTGCCTTATGTCAGTGCAGCGACGAGTCAAAATTGGTTTTGGTAAATAAGGTCGTTCCTGGAGCAGGTAGAAGTTTATTTTTGTACTTGTTTTATTGTCTTGCAAACGCTCGGCAGTTGTTCCAAATACTCCGAGCTATTTAAACGTGTGACAATTTGTTAATCACGTTGAAAACTATGGGAAACATGGCAACTGGTATGTAATTTTTTAAATAAAAAAATATGTTTGTGTTAGAAAAAAATGTTACATGCTTTTTTACTTCTTTTGCAACAATATATCGTACAAAATATTTGTACGTATATCGCAGGCACCCGGTAGTCCAATGTCAAAGCAGACACTACATCCGGTCTTCTAACTTTACGTCGAGTTTCGCAATGAAGTTTTATTTTAATTCCGGGAATTTCAGAAAATGCTGAGTGACATACAAAACTTTACAAACCCAGGGACGAGCTTCAACAATATTTAAGGATAGAGGAGCATAGAGCATATTTTTTTAAATTAAAAATCAATTCAAAACAGAAAATTTTCCTTATTTCCATCCTACCCTAGTGAGGTATGCGTGGCTTTACTAATGACTGAGTTTACCATATCCAAGGATATCGATGAGGATACGCTGGATTCGTGCTTGTATGTACAAACCAGCGGAGAAATATTTCAGGTACGTAAAAACTTCAACTCATCGTTAGGAATTTGATAAATAAAAATCATTTATTTTCGGCTTTTTACCTATAAATTATTTCGTGCATTTTAGAACGTCGACAATATTAACAATAAACGACTTTCTATACGATCATAATCATAAAATTGTGAAAAGGCCATTAAATCATAACCAGAGAGATTCTTTCTTACCTCGGGGTGTATGTCAAAATGTAAAGTGTGGACGCATTTTACTTCTGACATTGGCCTTTTATAAAACGTTTAAAAGGAAAGACGTTATCTTGCCGGCATGTCATTGATTAAAAACCAAAAATGATAAATTTCTGAATGTTAATCCATCAGGATTATTTTGTAATAAATAGTATACTTAAATTAGCTATATAAAATTTCCTTCCTTCTTAACTAATGTAGGCGAGCGAACATCAGATAGGAGTATTGATAACCCAATAAAGTTTAGGTTCTTGTTGTTGGCCACACATGACGCATTTCCTAACAAAGTACAGGCTGTGAACTAATGTTGCATTATGTTTATCTATTTTAATTCCATTTTGGACCTCAGACCATTAATTTATTTAGTGTTTTACTTTTAAAATAAACCACGAACCGTGTGTTTATGTATTTGCGTACCGTTAAGTCGGTATTTAATGTTCATTGCAATCGTAAACTTCCCCATTTCGAAGTTTGCTAACTTTATTTGCCGTAAAATAACAGATTTTTTATTGTTTCCTATTTAGGGCAATAAAGGTTACAATTATATTTCTGTAAAAAATTAGATTGCTCTAATATTGCCTTATTATATTTTTTGCAAATATGGAAACGAAGAGTATATTGCTTTGATCGGCATATTTCTAAAACCGTAAAAAAGTTTTCATGTCTATATCTACAATAAACTGAAGGAGAGTAACATACAGAAATAATGGTACGTAAAAAGACTATAATGAGGACGACTTCAGACAAGTACTGAAAGAATTCAACAGAAACACAGAAAATCACAATATTGACATATAGTGGAGTAAAAAATAGGGGAAAAGTCGCTTCCTTCTCGAGTTTTTTTTTTTTAATCTTAGAACAAACTAAGACATATACCATTTCGTTAAGTAGGTCGGTTTTCATTAGATATCATGAAATACGACATTTTTTAGTGGTCACGGACATTGTTATTTTTAAAAAGGTGTGAAATTTTGTTTTTTTTTAATCATGTTTTTTTGAACATCTAATGCCATATCTCAAAAACGAATGGAGCTATCCACATGAACATTTTTTTGTTATAAAACACACACTTAAGCGCTTCTATCTGTGTACAGTATTGTTAATTAAAACATTTTTAAGCATGTTAAAAATTTAGATAACCTTGAAAGTTCAGAAAATACGCAGTCAAATTTTCACTAAGCTACAAACTTTTTTGTTTTTCGAAATTTTGTATAACATGCTGCGAAGAAAATAAAGCCAAAAGACCAAAAAAATTTTTGACAGCATAATTCTTATTGTGTCTTTGATAGTTTAGGTACAGTGATTTTTTTGGAGCGCGCGAATTGCAGAAATTGAGTATTAATACGCCCGCGTCCACTAAAACTAACTAGTCTCAGGGCGGTGTACGATCAAGGTCAAATTGCCCAAGGAATCACTACTTCCACATCCAGATCTATCCAAGTCTCTCACAATGAAAAAAATTTGAATGTGGAAATAATTGTTTATAAAATATTTGAAATTGTCTACCTCAAAAACCTATAAAACGATATGCCACATCGGTAGTGGGGCTGAAGGTGGTGGAAGGGGGGTGGTAGTAGTGGTGGATAAAATAAAAAAAAAATTGAGGACTTTGGTTCTTGTACTCACTCTAAATGACAATTTTATTTTTTTCGCCCCCTTGAATAATGGGAGTTGGTAATGGAGGTGGTTAATGCCAAAAAAATTTTGAGACCTTAGCTTCTCTTATATATACTAAATACCAATTTTATGGACTCTTACTTGCCTTATTTGCCTATTTACCCCCCAACCCTTTAACGGAATAATCTAGTTCCAGATCTCGTTGAAATACATAGGTACGTGTAACAAATTTCAAGTCAATATCGTAAGCGGTTCCGGAGTAATCGTGCGCACAAAAAAGTTACAGACAGACCGACAGACAGAATTTTTTTTTGCTCAAACTTAAAATCTCGACGTTTTATGACATTCTAAGCCTATTTAGACAATAAAAATTTTCAAAAATATTTTTGTCGATACTATACCTACTTACACTGGATGTGGAAGTAAAATGTGTAACGATATTCTTTCCCTTATTACCACTTGTATTATATTGTAGAACGTATGGTCATTGTGCGAATTGTGCGTAGATTATCTGCTAAAAAAATATTTAAGATAAAAAAGCAATCTAAGTTTCATTGTAAGATGGAGTGGATTTTATGTGGCGTAGTAATAGAGGAGAACGATAAACTTGTGCACAAGCCATGGAAACAGGGTTTCTATAAATGGGGCTGCGGAAATTAAAAGAAACTTAATTTAGGATATTTTTTCTTTTTGTTACTTAATTTAGGCGAAAATAACACGTTTACTCAATTATTGTGTGGATCTAGGGTAAAAATGCAATGCATGGGAGTTTCGGATAGGGACTCTGACACAGGAAATGTCGGATACAAATATTAAGATTGCCACGTTCAAAAAAAAAAAGTGCTTTAAGAAACTGTCTTTTCTATTTAGCTCCAATAATAACGCAAAAAAAGGAAAACTCGATAGTTTACTTTTTATCAAAACAAAATGATTACTTTTCCTAAACTTCTGTTTATGGAATTTTATTAGCCCCCTAGTTGCGCAACTCTTTTTTCCATTTACTATAATATTATTTTTTACCGTTTCCGAGATCCCAATGCAATGCATTTTTATCCCAGATACTCTATTTAAGATTTTTAATTCCTTTTTGCCTTCAACCTTAGTCCTTAATACGCCACTGGAAAAAATAAGTTATCCTTTCAGATCCTAAAACGTGATAAAACAGTCCTAAACATAAAAAAAAAATAATAATGAAAAGTTCCGTTACACACAATACATAATCATTATTATTCTTAAGTGCCGCGCGCGTACGCTTCGACAATTCCTCCATACTAAAAAATTCGTAACTAGCAAACTATTGCTAATAATGAAAATATTTTTTTTCTAAAAACTTTTTCAGTCTATTGACCTCATTTTCTTCATAGCATGTTACACAAAATTTTCAAAAACAAAAAAGTTCCTCGCTTAGTGAAAATTTGATGGCGTATTCTCTAAACTTTCAGGGTCATCTACGTTTTTGGCATGTTCATATTTTATTTTATTAGCAATCCTATGTATAGAAAGAAGCGCTTAAGTGTGTGTTTTATAACAAAAAAAAGTTCGCATCGATAGCTCAATTCATTTTTGAGATATGGCAATAGATGTACAAAAAAAACATTATTTAAAAAAAAAATAAATTTTACACTTTTTTTTAAATAAGAATATCTGTGACCACTAAAAAATGTCGTATTTCGTGTTTTTATGTGTAAAATGATGTTGTCGATAATACCCACTGTGTCTGATCTTGTTTTAAGCTGATAAAAAAAAAACGACACAATTTTACCTCTTTTTCGCTGCAATAATACTTGTAAATAATATTGTGCAAGCTTTAGATCAAGTCGTACCGAGGATGTCCAATAAATTATCAAATACATCTATATAAAATAAATGTTATAGTGAAAATATAAAAACGTGACAAGTCATAGGAATAGTTTGTTCAGAAAAGCTAATATCACAAATAGGAATGACAGTTGGGAGATGTACAAAGATAAAAGAAATGAAGCTACAAAATCTAATGACAACAAAAGGCAATATTATGAAAATGAAATTGATGGAAACAAGATGGATCCTAAAGGCATGTGAAAAACATTAAAGTCATTAATAAACCCAAAAATGGCGAAGATATAGAAAATTCAATGGTGAAGAAATAGAAGATGGCATGATAATTGCAAATAAATTTAATACTTATTTTGTAAATAGTATAAGTGATATTGTAGACAGTATCGACACTACTTAATTATAGACAATAAAAAATCATCAAATAATCACTAATAATTGAGCACAATTTATGGAAATCGACTATGAACATTTGAGAAATATTGTAGAACACTGACACCAAAAGCTGGAATAGAAGAAGTTGTTAGTGTAAATGTTTTGAAATGTGCCTTTAAAGAAATAGGATATATCTTTCTTAATATTATATAGTGGACCTTAAGAATTGGAAAATGTCCAAGCAACTATAAAACTTCTACAACAACACCTATAGAAAATATATCAGGCCCCAACTCCTCTGAAGATTTTCTGAAGTAATGTACGGCCAATTTATGAAAAAATACTAGAATCAACAGTTAGCCATTCATGTGAAACTTCACTAAAAATATTTTATTCAACTGGAAAGAAATAGACTCTGAATGGTCAGTGAGTTTTTTGTTTATAGACTTCAAACGAGCGTTTGAAAGCATAAATCGTGAACGACTAATATTAAAACTGAAATGTTACGGAATAGGGTATGGTGTTCAAATCGTATGTTAGTGACAGGTGTCAGAAAACAAAATATTGATCGACACTATCGACAGTTTCACCAGAAGAAATCATGCGTGGAGACCTGCACGGTTTGGTTTTGGGGCCACTTCGATTTATAATATATACTAGTGACATAAAAGTTCTCTTAGTTATTGTTTTATAAACACCTTGCTATGTTGTACGTATAACTTCAAAATGTAAATATAATTAAAAACTACTTAAATGAAGATGTTGCAGCTCTGCAAACTGGGATGTCACCATAAATAAATTAAAAGTAAACCCAAATAAATGTAAATGCATGTTAGTTGAATGATATGCAAGTGTAATTGTGAAGTTCAAAACATTAGTATTTAAGTATATTCTATTCTATTCTAATGTACTTTTTCACATTTTTTAAATAAAATGTCGAGTAATTAAAAAAAATCTCAAACACAATTTTTTGTGAATACAGCATTACGTAAATGCTCATTTCTCTTGTTTTTGAAACAAATTCAAACCGCCGTGCCGTAATAGAGCTACCATTTTAAATTTTTTAATTTTGACTTCTGATTCACAATCAGCGTCCCCAAAATCGGAATATACAACGTTTCAAAAATAAATCAGTAATACTTTTCAAATATTAAATTTTTCGATTTAAGTGGTTTTCTTTGGGTGTGGGGGCAAATGTCAGAGGACCAGGGTGTTCAGGCGAACGGTAGAACCTCATTTAACTTCGTTATTTTTGGAGTTAGAAGTTATAAAAAATCACATGTATTTTCCAAAAATCATTTCAGAAAAACAATTGAAAGCCACATTTCGGAGATATGAACTTTACTTTGGTTTTTTTTAAATGGAACATCCCATATAATTTCATATAATCTGAAAGACCATAAAATAAGCTTTTTAATGATATATAATACATGGTATTTATTTTAAGAACTGTCCTAGATGTAAAATTTTATATTTTGTTACCATTACGTCATGGTAATCCGAAAAATATATACCAATCATTGAAATTTTCCATTTAATTTTGTTTAGAGTAAAATGAACTTCGTTACCAACAAATTTCTTGACAGAACTAACGTATTGTTTACTGTAAACGATATACAGTGTGTTTCACTTCTCGTGAAGACACCCTTGTATCTTTTTTATTTGTGGCCGAATTAATTTCAAATTTTTATCAGCCATACAAGTCCATAAGACGAATTTATTCAACACATAAATGCCGTCTAAATCTAAAACGCCGGCCTACTGCTATAAAAAGAAAATGTCAATTTTCGAGAAATCATAGTAAGCTTAGAGATAGACAAAAATTTTGTTAATGAAAGTTGTTCAGGATCACTTCATATGCCCCTCTGTAAAATTTTGTGAAAATCGGAATATTTTCAAAAAAAGAGAACACATAAAGAGAACTTTTTCCAACAAATGAAAGTTGTGAACAAAAATCAGCATTCAATAAAACACTAAAAGGGCTTTTTATTTTTACATATCAAGTTGAATGTAATATCTTTTCTTTTTGTTATCTCTGTTCTGGAGGAGTAACTCTCCATCATATCCTTCCTCCTTATCGGCTCAGAAATTTAGGAACATGGACGGTTTTATTGTTTTAAATGTTAAGAGTGCCGTGAAATTAACTGTCAATATGTATTGTTTTATTTATTTCGTTATAGGCGTTTGAATTTAAGATGCCAGCGCCAAAGTGGAGAACTCGTGAACTAATTATAGGCTTTTTGTTTATTTATACGGCGAATACTTATATTGATTTTTTTCTGTTTATTGTTGTTTTTGGCGTTACAAATAATAACATTAATAATATATGACCTAAAGGTTTGCAAGATTTTGTTATAAGTGATTTGCAAGATGTTAATGGCATTATTCAGCAAAATTCATATTTTTTTAGGTTATCTAGTTTTTCCCTTGAAAATTACAGTTTCTTCGACATAAACGATGTCTGGCTAGTTAAATATTAATAAACTTAAATATTTCTTTAAATTTATATACAGTTGTAGTTTAAATCACTTTTTTTTTCAGGAAACATGAGTGACATTTAGGTTAAGCATATTGCAATGTATGGAACATTTGTGAATCACTAAAAATGTAAAAATTCTAAGTGTGTGTATGAAGGGGAATATGTTTTAAATGCAGGACATATTATTTTGTGTGGTACAACTCATATTCAACACAAAACTTAATAAATGTGTATGCTCCATGTTTACAAACAAGTGTCTCAGATTCAAATACCCATGAAATTAGTGGTACATTGAATATAACTGAAAAGATATTTATTAATTCATTAAGTTGAATAAATGAAACAGTATTTTGTAAAATATGAAATAGAAATATTCAGAGGTAAAACATAATAGTGCATGGTGCAATAGTGTATATTACTTTTAAATATACTGGAATTACATATATTTACTTATTTAAAAAATTTCACTTACAATGTGTGATTGTCTAGGACATTATTATTGCTACTCGGGCCACGGTTATTTACACCAGCTTTTTCCCTCTCAATGCCTGGTTAAAGGTGTCTACATCAAAGAGGGTATGCTTTGAACATTGTCGTGCCAACTCAACTTTCACGAGTTGTCCCTGCAATCTACAAAGGATACCGACTAGGTTGGCTCCAGCCAATTGTAGCCCCTTTAAACGCTATCATATTTTTAATAACTTAGCATCTCAGTTTATCATTTACTTATTGTTGATATCATCGTACAATAAAGAGACAATGACAGAAAAGCCCATAATTAGTTTGACTATAGACCACCAGGTGGCGTACGCCTTATTTTCAGATGCCTATTGCTTTTATGACAGAAGTGATTGTTGTTATTTTCTGTGGAGTTTGTTAGTTTTTCTTGTTTTAATAATTTAATTCATACTAAAGTTTCCTTATTTCATATCTTTCCTCATAATGGTTAGAATACTTTTAACTACTGATGCAAAAATTGAAATAATAAAGATAGTCGGTGAAAATGTACGGTCTTCAAGAGAAGCAGCAGAAGAATTTAATTTAAGACATCCTTTAAGACAACCAATACACCATGGTACCGTAGCAAGAATATGTCACTTGTTCAATACAACTGGCAATGTGCTTAAACCGAGAGTACATCTTAATCGAAATCACGGAGATGATAATGTTATATTAGCGGCGTTTAACGCCAATCCCACTACCAGTCTTCGAAATATGGCTCGTGACCTTAATTTGTCGGCATCAAAAATTTGGAGATGTTTAAAACGCCATAAGCTACAACCGTTTAAACCAAAATTTTTACATACCTTGGAGGAAGGTGATGAAGAGAGAAGACTAGAATATTGTTTATGGATCCAAGGTAGTTATTTAAACAATAGAGACTTCTTGATGAAAGTAATTTTCACGGATGAGGCAACTTTCTCCACCAACGGGGTAGTGTCATCACAAAACTCTAGGTTTTGGGCAGTAGAAAATCCTGATTGGATAATAAATTGTAAAAGGCAATATTCCCAGAAGGTAAATGTGTGGTGCGGAATTTTTAACGAAACAATAATAGGGTCGTTTTTCTTTTTTCAAAATATAAATGCGTTAAATTTGCTAGAATTTTTAAATAATGATCTTTGGAATGCAATAGTTGATTTTCCTTTGGAACAATTGTATTTTCAACTCGACGGAGCATCTATCCACAATTCCGTAGTAGTGAGAGCATGGATGAATGAACATTTTCCCCAAAGATGGATAGGACGAAATAGCTCTCTAATACATTGGCCACCCAGATCACTTGATCTCACTCCAATGGATTTTTATTTTTGGGGTCACATTAAAAACAAAGTTTATATGACCAGACCTCAAAATGTAGAGCAGCTTTGTGAGAGGATAAGGCAAGCGTGTTTAGAAGTTACTGCGAAGAGTTGTAATAAATAACAGAAAACGGATTGAGAAGTGTATTACACTTGAGGGTGGGTTAGTGGAAAGGGGCCCAATATAATAAATAAGTAAAAAAAAACCATTAACTTCTTTTATTTTTGAACTTTTCTAACACAGCGGCTTTTGCTTTATCTGTATTTATTTTTTCGACAATATTATCATTCATTATTAGTAGTCTTCTCTGTAAAAACAACGGCCCTTTTCAGGGCAACCAATTTAATTAAAAAAGAATTCGTTATATGACAGCATCCTACCAACCTACATATTCTTGACAGATGTTAAAACTCATTAAAGTAATTAGATTTTAATTTTAATTATTCTAAGGCCGACGTTTTAGATTTAGACGACATGGGGCATATGAAGTGTTCCTGAACAACTTTCATTAACAAAATTTTTGTCTATCTCTAAGCCTACTATGATTTCCCGAAAATTGACATTTTCTTTTTATCGCAGTAGGCCGGCGTTTTAAATTTAGACGGCATTTATGTGTTGAATAAAGCCACCTTATGGAGTTGTATGGCTGATAAAAATTTGAAATTAATTCGGTCACAAATAAAAAAGATACACGAGAAGTGAAACAAAAAAATTTTTTTTTGAAAATATTCCGATTTTTACAAAATTTTACAAAGGAGCATATGAAGTGATCCTGAACAACTTTCATTAACAAAATTTTTGCCTATCTCTAAGCCTACTATGATTTCTCGAAAATTGACATTTTCTTTTTATCGCAGTAGGCCGGCGTTTTAGATTTAGACGGCATTTATGTGTTGAATAAAGTCATCTTATAGAGTTGTATGGCTGATAAAAATTTGAAATTAATTCGGCCACGAATAAAAAAGATACAGGGGTGTCTTCACGAGAAGTGAAACAAAATTTTTTTTTTTTTGAAAATATTCCGATTTTCACAAAATTTTACAGAGGGGCATATGAAGTGATCCTGAACAACTTTCATTAACAAAATTTTTGTCTATCTCTAAGCCTACTATGATTTCTCGAAAATTGACATTTTCTTTTTATCGCAGTAGGCCGGTGTTTTAGATTTAGAAGGCATTTATGTGTTGAATAAAGTCGCCTTATGGACTTGTATGGCTGATAAAAATTTGAAATTAATTCGGCCACAAATAAAGAAGATACAGGGGTGTCTTCACGAGAAGTGAAACACACTGTATATACTTGCGACTTCCACAGCTAATTTGATAAATCGTAAATTTACAGTAAATTAGACAAAATGTTTTTAAGATAAATAAAATACTATGTATTAGATATAATTAAAAAGCTTTTTTATAGTTTTTCAGATGATACAAAAATATACGGGGTGTCCCATTTAAAAAATCCAAAGTAAAGTTCATATCTCCGAAATGCGACTTTCAACTGTTTACCTGAAGTCCATTTTTGGAAAATACATGTGATTTTCTATATCCTATGTTTTTTAACCTTTTTTACAGAAGTCCAAAAATAAGGAAGTTAAGTGACGTTCTAATGTTCGTGTGACCACCCTGACCATATAGCATACCTTTTGTTATAAAAATCACCAATTATCAATAAAAAATTATCACTACATATGTGATATGTCTAAATGTTTGATATTGTTTATAGTAATGGTCTTTATAGTAATGGTCTTATATAAACTCTTTCGTGTTCTGACGAAAAGCCATATCTATTAATCACTGTATTAAGTATAAAGGAGATTAAACATAACTTTTATTGTGGACTAAGACAAGCCTTAGTTAATTAGTTTCTGATAAGTTGAATTTTAATTAAAAGTTAAACCTTCTACAGTTGCACTATCTATACATTCTTGCTTTTCAATCTAAACAAATTTAAATTGATCGAATGTTTTTCACTAGAAGAAAAAATAAAAGAACATGCATTGTTACCGCGATGAAATTGAAATGTTAACAAGAATTTAATTTGTTAGGCAGTTGAGAAACATAAAATCTCAAAGCGGATTAATTAAATTTTATGAGGGATACGAAATTTCATAATATGATAGCGTATCGGTGAGCTAAGATTAACGTAAAATAATTTCACGGCTCGATAGACAATAAAGAGAAAAATAATCATGTTAAATTAGTACTTTTTAGACGTAGAACTATTTCAGTGTATATGTTCCTGTTGCAAGTAAAGTCAATAAGTAAATTAGATAACAAAGTAATTATATAAGGTGAGTCAGTTTGGAAAAAGAAATTGAAAACTGATAGGCAACATAAAGTAATTGAGGTTTACCATACAAACTTGATTTTAAAAACGTTTTTCAGGTACGATGCAATATTACCAACTAACACCGAGTTTATACAGCTGATTCTGTTTCCAAATATTTATATAAAAATTTTATAGACAGCCATAATAATGTGTTAAATTAAAGAAAAAAGAATTTTCTTCTATCACTAGGTATACATGTCACACAGTACTCATATCAAAATGAGGTGATATTATATTTTCATAAATTGTTATGTTTGAAAATATGGATATTATTATATTGCTCATACGAGAGAGGAAGATAACTTTTTTGGCTACTTCTTTTATTATATGTTAAAGATACATACGCTTTAAAATTTAATTTATTGTCAATGATTATGTCCAGATACTTTATTTCTGTCTGTCCTGAGCCAGTGCTTGCCTGCCCAGAGGAAAGCCGACAAGAACTGGATTTTGAGTACTCAGGACAGACAGCGGTGGAAAAACACGGAAGAAGCCTATGTCCAGGAGTGAACGAGAACAGGCTAAAGAAGAAGAAGAAGAAGAAGAAGAAGAAGACTTTATTTCGGATCTCTAATTTACTATTATTTATGAATTACGTTCTTAATAAGTTTTCATTTGTGCAAAAAATGTATAAAATTGTACAAGAATAAACAGTTCAGTCACAGAAACCTAGAAAAAGGTTTGTTCTTGGTTATAGATTGTACAGAAACAAACAAGAAATTATTTGAAAGCTTATCTTTAATTTTGGCTCTTAACAGTTTTTACGCAAATGTCATAGTTTCTGAGATATTTAACATTGAGGTTAAATACTTGTGGGTTCATACGTGATTCTAAAAATGGTACGAAAATAAAAAGGTAAAGCAGTTCACAGAAAGCCTACCTCTTGCTTAATAAAAATAATAAAGCATTTTATTGAATCATAAATAATTCAATGGGCTTATGAGCGAAGTTCTTCTGCCTTCTATTTGCTTATTCTTGAGTAATTTTTGTGTTTAGGAAAATTGACTTGGAATAAAGTTGGCTCGTGGTGGTAAGTATTTTTAGGAAAATATAGATATAAAAACGGCAAAATAATGTCTTTTTTGAAAACTAGGACAGTCTATTTTGCACTAATAGGGCAAAGAATTCCTGAAATATCAGGATATAAATAGTTTTTACCAATTCTGATCTTGCCAGCAATGGTAATGCCGAGTTTATTGACTTACCTTGGATGGCACTTTTTTTAGCATCACAATGTCGACCTTTAAAAAACGATGTTATTGAACTATCAGTGACCACAACTATTACATTTCGTGTAAGTTATCTTTGGGTCGTATAAAAGAAAATAATTCGGTACATACTTTTACTAAATGGTTAGATTGTTTTATAAATTTTACGGTATTACTTATAATTTGCTTGAATTTGTTTATTAAATGAATTTTCATTTACCTTGAGTCAGTTGGTGACCTAATAAGAGCAATTCTATTAAGATGTCATTAATGAATAATAAATTAATCCCAATCATTTCTGAAAATTCATTAAATTATTATTATGAATAACACAATTACACCTTTTAATAATTACTGGAAGTTTGTTAGCATTTATTATATAAATAAACAGTCTAATAAAGTTTGCTTTTTCGATATGAAGCACTGATTCTTAAATTTGTTATATCGCGAATCATTTAAAGATCTAGGTAAGTAACCCCTAAAATTTATTGCGAGACAATTTAAAGAGGCTACTAAAACGTCATCATAGAAGAATGAGAAAAAGTTAGTGAATTATGCAATAGTAAAATGGTTTTGTCGGGTTTTTTACACAAAAATGGAACATAACTGAAAAAATAAAAAAGGGCGATTTTATACCCCACTTCCGTACCTCATATTTTCGGTCCATCTGACCCTTCTATGGGGCTGGAACCCAGCCTACAAAAATTAAATAGTTAGAAACCCTTTGCAACATGATTTTTATACTAAAAACTGCAAAGTTTACCTGTTTAGCCCATGCGGTCATTGTTTTCTGTTATAAACAATCAATATTAAACATTTTGTGCTAGAAAAAATTTGCATATAAAACATATCTTACAGTTTAGTACAATAGTTAAGGAAAAGTACTACATTTTAGGTAGTGTGGGCTTGCTGATTTCGAATTTGAAACCGAAAAAAAAAAAAAAAAATCAAACTGTTGACTTCAATATGGCTGATGGATTTCTTTCTAAAGCAAGTGCTTTTACAAAAGTAACTTAAACCTCTAAACTATGTTTTAATGAAAAAGAGTATTTTATAATTATTGTTTTATTACTGGTCAATTAAAGTAACAAAATATGTATTAAGAAAATGTGCCGATGAACATTGTTTCGGTTATAACTTCTTTGTTTCCTATTCTACAGAAGCAAATTAAAAAATCACTTGAAAGCTTAATTAACAGCCCATAATTTTGAATCTTAGCAGTTTCGATCGAAGTGTCATAGCTCCTGAGATATTTAATATTTAAACCAAATACTTCGTTTCATAAATGTTCGAACGCCGTCTTTAAACTTCCATATCTTCTACGGGAGTGAAAAAAAAACAAATTTATTTCTGGTTTATAAGATTTCGTTTTCATTTCTATCATTTTATCGCTAAAATTAATATTATATTATATTATATTATATTGTATTATGTTATATTATATTTATTGAAATATTTGCAAAGAAAAAAAATTACGTTTTTTCGAAAATACCTTTACGGCTTAAAGTGTAATTTTTCTAAACCAAGTAAATTGGCAAAAAAAATTAAGCATTTCAGTAGAGCTATATATTAACTAAAGACTGTATTTGAGAATATATATTTTTTAATTAAGTACTGGCTAAGTACGCTCAGAAAATGTGAAGACTCACATTGTTTCTATCATAATTAGTTGTCGTTTTTTATGTTGCCGAAACAAAGGCAAAATCACTTGAAAGCTTAATTAACGACATTTAATTTTTTGAGTTATTTAACATTCAATTAAACTACACTTCTCCTTATAAACCTTCGGACGTCAGATTGAAACTTTCATATCTCCGAAACTATTAGTTCTTCAGAAATTAAAAATAAAACAAGTTCATTCCTGGCTTGTAAGCTTCCCGTTTGGTCTGAAGCATTTTTTCACAATATATGATATTTTTAAAATTATTTGATGAAAACCGTTTTGAGATACCGGCTAAAATCGTAATTTGAAAGCCACTATAACTTAAAATCTATCAATTTATATACAGAATTATGCACAATCTTTCTTTCTCGAAATTTGATTCTTTTACAGTTCCAAAAGAAGACCTATTTTTTGAGTGCCAACCCAAAAAAAAAGAGAAGTTTCTTTGGTGCATTTACTACTGTTACATGTTCTACTCCCGAGTTTCCTCCAAGTTCCATGTAATAGAAAACTAAGCTAGTTAGTTAGTGCTGCTATCGTCCCAGAGATGGCGCGTGCGGTGTCAGCGTCTAGGAAAGTCTAGGAAACTATTGCCATCTTCTGGAGGGTTGTAGAATGTTCCAGAACTACTTACCCAAGAGTGTAAAAGTAGAGTAAGTGGCCACATGAGGGAATACAGTTCAGTTAGCAGAGTAGTACAGTAACACTCTTAAATTACACAGGCATACAAAATAAAAAAAGTGGTATTTTTCTGGTACTCTGCACTGGATAACCCATATGTATTTCGACGTGCTGAATACGAATCGGATGTTCGTTTCGCTCCATCGGCCCCATTTTTTTGTAAATCGCGAAAATAACCTAAAAAAAACTCATAATTTAGGTTATTTTCGCGATTTACTAAAAATTGGTGGGTAACGGAGCTAAAAGGAGTCCCAGAAACAGACCTTTTTTTTTTTGTATGTGTGTGTGTAATATATCAATATCACCAGATCCTCCGCCATTTTCTAGAAAATCGCGTATGCAAATATATTACACAGACACAAAAAAAGGGAACAGTTATGTGTTTCTGGGACTCCATTGAGTAACCCCCATGTATTTTGACATGCTGAATACGAATCAGTTTATCTCCGTTACCAACCAATTTTTAGTAAATCGCGAAAATAACCTAAATTATGAGTTTTTTTAAGTTATTTTCGCGATTTCCAAAAAAATGTTGGCCAATGGAGCTAAACGGACACCTGATTCGTGTTCAGCACGTCGAAATACATGTGAGTTACTCAATGGAGTACCAGAAAAGACCACTTTTTTTATTTTGTGTGCCTGTGTTATCAAAGAAAACTTGACACTTAATCTCTATGACAATCTCTTTAAATTAAAATCTCTAGTTACTGTACTAGTGAGTTTAAAAAGATGTTCCTAACTTTCTAACTGGCTGAAAATCTAATACATCCCTGGAAACCCTTTATCGAACATTGCCTTGACTGCAGGACTTTTGTAATTTCTCACGCAAAATGGTCAACCAATTTGTTAATTAATATTTTTTAACGTGTTTCATATGCCTTGCAGACAGCTGCATAATGAGAGAGAGATATTATTTTTCTTACTTAATATGGCAACAAAAGATGTCAGAAAACCATTAGCGATTATTGTTTAACTTTCGATTTCTAACATCTTTATGACTGTTGTTATTAGGAAAGTATTGCATCATAGGCCGATCTTGTAGATGCCGGGTAATTTCATTATAATACTTATTTTCAATATCTGCAACTATCTCCTTAATACAAACAGTATTTTCTAATTGGGAAACAATGAAGCTCACGACAGAGTACGCAACTGATTCAAAATTGTAGCTTTTTTTGAAAGCGAAAATTTTGTCATTAACATTAACTTGTTTTCCTTGAAGGTTAAGATTGATTTCATGAATTTTCAAGAGAATATCAGCCGAATAGACTACTGTATTTTATTCTCTTTATTTTAATTTTTATCATATTTTACTTCTAGCCTCTAAGGTTTAACAAGTTTCGCGGAACCCCTAGTTGGCACCGTTTGAAAAACGGTGCTTTAAAAGGTTTCGTAAAAGTGGATTGATTAAATACGTGCGTTAGCAAGTTTCACAATCTTACAAGAAACTAGAAATTTCGAAAATTCCATTTAATATACATATTTAATAAATATACAAACATAGATGACTTGAATATTTATTTATAAGAGCATATAGATAATAGATACGGGTACTGTTATCGAATACTTCATAATTAATCTTGTTTCCTTATTTTAATTTACAAGAACCGTGTACTTATTTGATGGAAGGTATGCATTTATCTTATTCCTTTCACTTGCTATGCTTATGTACTTTGTAATTAAATATACTTTCATTCGGACATATTTTTAGTTTCAAATAGTTTCACGGGTCAATTCGATCCTCATAAAACGGACCATTAAATTTTGCTGTTTTGTGTCTTGTTATTTGGATACACGATTTTCTTTATTAATATAATTATCTAACTATCAATCAACTTACTAATTCTGGGAGAAAATGGCAGTTCAAGTTACAACTGTACATGGTGGATCGGAAAAAATGAGTCGTGTTTTAATTTCAATTCATTTTTAAACAGTTATGTATCAATCTTCATGAAGAATTTTCGACGGAATCAGCTTTCGTTTTTTTTCTGTTTCCATACAAAAAAAAATTGTCAATATAAAGATAATTCCTTAAATTAACTTATGTTTTAGCTATGAAATGGTTCCATTTTTAAGATATCTTAATATATTTTTGTTAAATACAAAATTGTGAGAACAGAATTTACTTAACTTATTATTATGATTGTAGACCAAGCAAATGAAAGGCACCCAAAATCGTTAAAAACAGGTGAATGTAAGGCAGTAAACAAGATAGTATAACTTGGAACCCTTGGATCTGTGGATCTGGAGATGTTTGCTGCGAATTTCCTGAATGGCCCACCACATCAATGATCTGTTCTCCAAGAAATACGTCCCCCAAAGTAACTCTGCAGCATCGTATTGTCCCAGAATCCTCTCATTTTTTGACCATATCAAACGAAGAGAGGACAATATTGATAGTTCAGAGAAAACCAATGTTAAAAGGCAAAGAGGTCGCCCTTCCAAAACGTTGGGATGATGTCACCAAGGAGCTGATAGGAAAGAACTTTGATAAGGCTAAAAAAATGGAAATGTGCTAAAGTATCATACTTTTTTTTGGGTTCAAAAGTTGTTAATAACACAGGGCGACAAAAAAAAAATCTGCTCCAAGGACTAAACCTATCATGCCCAATCCGAATTTTCAATTAAAAAAATTTTCTACCGCGTAGATTTCGAGTAAATCCCGATTTTTATTGTCAAAAAACCGTATTTTGACGATAAAAACCGGGATTTACTCGAAATCTACGCGGTGAAAAATTTTTTAAATTGAAAATTCGGATTCAGCACACAAAAATACATAAGGAATGATAGGTTTAGTCCTTGGAACAGATTTTTTTTGTAGACTTGTGCATAAAGTGCACCTGTGCACAGATCTACAAAAAAAAAATCTGTTCCAAGGACGAAACCTATCATTCCTTATGTATTTTTTTGTGCTGGATCCGAATTTTCAATTTAAAATTTTTTTACCGCGTAGATTTCGAGTAAATCCCGGTTTCTATCGTCAAAATACGTTTTTCTGAAAATTTTTGACATTTACACGAAATCTACACGGTAGAAAATTTTTTTGATTGAAAATTCGGATTCAGCACACAAAAATATTTGAGTTTAGTCTTTGGAGCAGAATTTTTTTTTTGTCGACCTGTGTAATGATAGCATAAAAATAACGGCACTTTTCTTTTACTGAAAATAAATTAATTTTTTGTTGCCTTGATATATGTTGTCTCTCTGATCCTTTTTATTGTTCACTATTTGAGAATATATTATCTTTATACTCTTCTAAATGAAGCTAAAATATACGAAACTGTATAATTTAAAGGTAAAACAATCTTAATACTAGCCATGGTTCTGTGTTTATTTATTTAACCACATTTTTTCAGGACAAAAATATATCAGTTTCATTTAGATCTTCGAAAAACATTCACTATTTTGCCATATTGGTATAGACGTATTTGTCAGATAGCCAGATGTCTGTAATAAAGAATAACAGTTTCATTTATAGAAGAAGGAAACCCTTGTTTTAATTGTTATTCACATATTTTTTAGATTACCTTTTACATTAATATTTTCTTAGCTCAATCCACAACATGTAGAGGGCATTCTCAGTAACTTGTAATTTCTCTTCAGCTAATTCAGTACACTTGCATTTAATTTTGCAAAATTTATTTTTCTAAATGGACAAATTATGTTTATTAGATTAGATGCTTAAATGATTTTTTAATTTGAACCTATTTTAGAAGTCCCATTTAAGTGGTATTAAAAAATTATTTTTCTATTTGACCACGAATTAATTTTAAGCCATGAATATATGAATTTGTTCCATGGTATTTATATTTAAGGTTTTTTATTATCGCTGTGCAGATTTAAATTATTCATAAACTAAAATGTTTTTATTAAATAATATGTTTATTAGCATTTACATGATGTGGTTATACCATATACATAATCAAACTTGTGCGTGATCATACACTTTCAACAATTGCTGGTATTAAAACAATTGTATAATATAGAAAAAATACGTCAATCGAATTTAGCATGTGCACTTAAGATAAATGGTTATATCCTAATATACAACCACCCATTAAACCTAATTTTCATATAGTATAATTCTTAAGGACTGTAACTTTAATTTAGGACAATTATTAAGAACATATAAGCTCGATTGCGGTATCTCTAACTGCGGTCCTGGATTAAACAATACACTCAAAGGTATACTCCCACACGCCACGTCAATTAGCCGGCATCGATTGGCCGATATCTTCTCTCTCACTTAATGTAAAGGTGGAGTAAAGACGGAAGATTTAGTTGCCGTCTACTTATTCCTCTCGCCCCTCATAACGGCTCACTATTAAGATTACTATACAATAAATCAATTCTGACATTTCGGTTATGCGGCATGAGCGCCCTAAGTTCGAACCCCACCTCCGGCTGATGGGAGGAATCGTTAATTCTACATTTTCTTCAACTGTAACTTTCTGTCGCAATAAGCTCAGTTCTTGGATTTGAATGTCTTCAATGTATGTTTTGCATTGTATCAAGAAAGGAAATTTTTATTCTCTAGCAAGACAAAAAAATGGAGAAAAGTGACTTCTGAGCCACTGAGTTAGCGAAAGGTGAAGAAAAATTTCTTTGATCCAATTCTGTGATGTCTTGACTTAAATTATGTTTGTGTTAATTTTGATGCCCAGTCACTGTTAAACCACTTCGTTCAACCGCATTACCATAAACAAAACAATATAATAGTTATATTGTTACAATACATGTTATTGTAAAATTTTCCATGTTTATTAGATATTATTGTGACTATTATAATATTACAAATACCAACTCAAATCTGCGAAATATCTATCTATCTAATATTTCTAAGACAACGTTTTTTTTATACCATTACAATAGCATGATGGTGTATTATTGTGTTAATGAGGTCATTATTTCTAAATTATTAATTTAAAAAATTGGTTCAATTTACGAAAAAAATTGCGTCAGTCAATCTACTTCATATTATTTATTAAGCATAAATAGTTATATCCTAATTGACAGTCACCCACTCAAAAACTAATTCTTTGGACAGAATCTAATGAGATTAAGGTCACCATATTCAAGAAAATGAGATCTGAAGAGGAAATAATTATTATACTTGGTCATAACTTGTCTCTTAGGAGAAGAATACGGATGGCAAGATTGGCAACTTAACATTTTTTTATACCTTTGAGATATGGACTTTAAGAGAGACATGTAAACGACAAATTGATGTCTCGGAGCTGTGGTTCTGGAACGTGTGTTACGAATTCCCTAGACAGCACATCGCACCGGCAACTGAATTCTTCAAAGCCTCCCCAAAAGCAACTCTCGTTGTCTTCATTTCTCTGTCATCTTGTCACATTTGGCTACATTAACCAGAGAGATAACAATATAGTAAGATTAATGAAAAAATGAGATGGCAAGTGACTAAGAGGATGCTCTCTAAAACATTGGAAAAATATCATCGAGGAACTAATGGAATGGAACTTTTGTAAGGGCGTACGCCCAACAAGTAACCGAGACGTTGACGTAATGCTGTCAGGCGTACCATAGAGCAAAACTAGATAATATATGGGTCACAAATTGTCTGTCAAGACGTTGTGAGTAAGGAGACTGCAATTATACAATGTATGTATACAGATTCGACAAATAAATGTAGTTTTGTAGTTTTATATATGGGTCCTGAGATAAACGAGCGCAAGAAAGAAAACAGATAAATTAGGAAAAGAAAGACGTACCTGATCCCACAATGCATATGTGGTTAGAAGCGATAGGTACCGATGTCCTACGTTGACACACGACAAGATGATAAAAGCATGATGTCACGAAATGTGTAACGAGCTGGGCGCAGTACATCCGTCTTACTTTTCCTAATTTCTTTGTTTTCTTTCTTGCTCTCGTTTGTCACAGGATATATAAAACTACATTTGCCGATTTTGTATAGTATACCTATTTTGCGCATCTCTGGTATAGGCTATATATTTGCATTTTATTAAAAATGAAATATATTGCTAACATTCCTTATTACATTAATTAGAACAATGCACAATACATAAAACAAAACATATTCTAGATGAGCTGAAAATGATATTTCTTAGTCCTATTACACAGGTCTACAAAAAAAAAAATCTGCTCCACGGACTAAACCATGTCTTAAGTATTCTTGCGTGCTAAATCCGAATTTTTAATTTAAAAAACTTTCTACCGCGTAGATTTCGAGTAAATGTCAAAAATTGCCAAAAAACCGTATTTTGACGAAAAAAAACGGGATTTGCTCGAAATCTACGAGGTAGACAATTTTTTTTTGTAGACCTGTGCACAGACCTGTCCACAATTCTACAAAAAAAAAAAAATCTGCTCCAAGGACTAAACCTATCATGCCTTATGTATTTTTGAGTGCATAAATCCGAATTTTCAATTTAAAAAATTTTCTACCGTATAGATTTCGAGTAAATTCCGTTTTTTATCATCAAAATACGGTTTTTTCACAATAAAAACCGGGATTTACTCGAAATCTACGCGGTAGAAAATTCGTTGATACGTAGGTAAATCTATTATAAACAATAAAATGTTTACGTATATATTATTATGTTGTTTAAGTGTATATTAGAATTTAAATTGAAAACCAGATGTGATTTCATAAAAGCTGTTAAAACAAATTACACAAAGGAAGTTAACATAATGTTGAATAATTAGCAACAAAAACTGCACCGTTATATCATTATCTTATTTACTGAAATAAAAATAAATTGCTTCAGTCTAAAAAACATGAGTTACTGGTATCTAATTGTTTAAATCTTAAATTGAATATAAAAATGTTATATGCTAATATCGAATAAATCATTTGTTATAAATGTATATTTTATTAATATATGTCTGATGTGAATTATTATCAGTGAACACGTTACTTTCTTATACCATATTATGCAGTACTCCATCTTACTCAAATGTGTGACTACAATGTCACTTTCCTATTTCACATCATAGTCCAATCAATAGGTAAAAAACGTGTGATTTTAATGCAAACATAGTGCCAGTTTTTCTTTTTTAAAGTGTTCAGAAGTTCATTATGAGTATTTTGTCAAGTTCACGGGGTCAGCGGTCATTAGGGTTAGCCGCGATCTTTGCGAGAAGTTAAAGGGAAATATCTCGCGAACCATTGATGTTACGACAAAAATGGTAAGCACCTTTATTGTTCAGCACGAAATTCTCTATAAAATTCTTACGGGCCTATTTTCGTAGAACTTTAAACGTTCACCAGTTACAGCGCGCCAAAATTTTCAAAAGTTTTTGCGGATAATTTCGTAAATTATTGATACATTAAAATGTCAAATGGAAATCTTAAAGGGCACTAATTTCTGTACGATTTCTGTCCGAGACTCTATTTTGAACAACTAATAGTTCACGAGCTACTGCCCGTGAAAAGTTTTTTCAAACTATTCCGTTAACTGTTGGTCGGATATAAAAATATGTTGCAAACATGTAGAGCATTAAATTCTCTACAATTTATATTTAAAACAACTTTTTGGCAAAAGTTATAAAAAATATTTTTTTCCAAACATCTCGTCAACTATTGATCGGATACAAAAATATGTAATTGCAAACTTGTAAACCAGTAGATTATAGAGAATTTAGTGCTTCACAAAATTGACAACAACATATTTGAGTTTACGATGGATAATTTGGGAGATATTTTCAAAAAACTATTTTCGGGCTGTAGCCCGTAAAATATTAGTCCTACAAAATGGGGCCTGTTACGTACAGTATAGATAATTTAATGCTCTACGAGATTGCTATTTGATATTTTAATATACGATCAATGGTTTACGGTGAAATAATCCGCAAAAACCACATTTTGAAAACTTTGACGCGCTGTAATTCGTAAGCGGTCAGCTCTAGGAAAATGGAATTGTTTGTTGTTCTGTCTAACTTTTTTTGGGTGCACGATTACTCTAGAACTGTCGAAAATGTTGACTTGAAATTTGGTACACGTATGTATTTTAACGAGATGTGGAACTTCTGGAACCAGACTATATTTTGATCTTATTTCGTTGAAGAGTTGGTGGGTAAATTGTGGTAAATTAGTAAATCAAGCAAGTCAGACTCCATAAAATTAGTATTTGGTATAAATAAGAGAAGCTAGGTCTCAAACATTTTTTGGCATTAGCCATCCTCATTACCACCCCCTCACCCCGATATTAAGAGGGGTAAATAAAATTGTGATTTAGTGTGTACAAGAACCAAAGACTCAACATTTTTTTTTACTTCATCCACCCCCCTATCACCACCTCACTACCGATGTGGCATTTCGTTTTATGGGTTTTTGGGGTCGAGGATTTCAAATATTATATTATTAAAGTTCCATATGCAATTATTTCCACATACAATAGTGGAGTGTAAATATACTATCAATTTTCTTTTCGTTGTGAGAGACTTGGATAGAAAATCTGGATGTGGAAGTAGTGATTCCTTGGGCAGCGGTTTTTTTATATGTTCAATCAGTATTCTGGATTAGCTTGAGGGATTTCTATACAATTTTTCTCAAACTGCAAGGTATTCCGACTTCAATATCGATATTTAGGTAATGAGGTTCAATTAACTGGGTGACGCTCGATGGGGAACTTTAATAATTTTTAGCGGCCTCTTTTGAAATAAGCTCAAATTTTTTATAACACAAGAAAGCCCAGAAACATTCTCTATTTTTTTGGAATAACCTTCACAAGAGAGAAACATGAATAGCCGCAAAGGAACTATAAAGAATATATACTCGTATTTCTGTTTATCTTTTCTTTTGTGGCAGACATTTTTTGTAAATATTTACAATTTTAATAGTTTCTTATGACTTCCTTATCGTTTAGTACACCGTTACCACATCTACATACGCAGAAGCTTTATACATTTTATTAGTTATTTGCATGCCTTTCACTGAAAAGTTTTTAAATTTGAATAATTGTTCAATATACATATGGAATATAGCCACAGTCCTAGACAGCGGACATCCTACACAAATCAATAGTCGATGAATTATTTTGAAGAGATGTTCATTAATCATTCATCTGTTCGTATGTTGTTTTATTGTTTGTAACAATTGATTGCGAAGCTCGAACTTTTTGTCCATATGAAATGAAGTTTAGGTTTTATTTAAAATAACACACGGTTTTGCTTTCAAAATGAATAAAAAAACTAAAACTAGTAATAATATCAGACGTTTGGCAACTTTGCTATGATGTGCTACATTTTCCACATGCCTTAAGGTGATGCTACATATAATTCAGTAATCATTAAAACAAAATCCGATGACCTTCAACAAGGTTCATCTAGTATGGTTACAATTACATGGGCACACAAAATTTAAAAAATGGTTTCTTCCTGGTACACCATTGGGTAACCCATATGTATTTCGATGTGCTGAATACGAATCAGAACTCCGCCTGTGGTAGTAGCTCAGCGACTGCCATTGCCGGCCCCAAGCCCGGATAAAGAAGGAGGGTTGGGCTAGGGGCTAACAACCCCTTCCTGGAAAAAAACTCTTGTTACGAAAGTTCAAAGAAAGGATTCCGGACTGAAACCTAGACGACGACTTGGCGAGAAAAAGGACAAAGATTTGGGATTATATACGTGGAATGTGAGATCATTATATAGACCTGGAGCCCTGAAAGAACTTATTGATATCCTAGATAGATATAAAATAGATATAATAGCACTCCAAGAAATTAGGTGGCTGGGGAAGAAAATATTCCAAAAGAAAAAATATATGATATACTCTAGCTGCCATCCAACAGAACATAAATTTGGAACTGGGTTTATAGTTAGTAGTAGAATAAAACACCTAGTAATAGACTTCCAAGCCATTAACGAAAGATTGTGCAAAACTAGAGTTAGAGGGAAATCCTTTAAGTACTCAATAATTAACGTCCATGCACCAACAAGAATCTCTAATGCAAAAAAAGGGAAAAGGAAGTAAAGAAGAGAAATTTAACCTGGAGGCGCTCAAAAACCCCGAGACAGCTAGAAGATTTGAGCAAGAGCTTGAAAGAAAGATAGAAGACCAAATGGAGACCATTTGTCAAGATATTGATGAATACTGGGGAAAATGTAGGAATGTACTGGTAGCAACAGAAGTCATTGGAAAACAAAAACAAAAGCGAAGGAAAATGGAATGGTACGATGAGGAGTGCAGGCAAGCAACAGAGATAAAAAATCAGGCATATAGAAAACTTCAAGGCCGAACAACAAGACAAGTAGAAGAAGAGTACAAGCAACTGAGACGAGATGAAAAAAGAATAATAAAAAGAAAGAAAAAAGAGCACATAGAAAGTCAAATGCAAGAATTAGAAAGACTTAATACCCAAAATGAATCGCGAAAATTTTACGAGAATGTCAACCAAAATAGAAAGGAATTTAAGCCCAGAATATCAATGGTTAGAAGCGCGGAAGGAGAGATTATTAGTGAACAAGATAAGATATTAGAGAGGTGGGCTGAAAACTTTGAAGAAAGATTAACATTGGAAACCAGGGAGAAGTAAGCGAAGCAGAAATGCAGCTAGAAGACATGGAAGATGAAAGGGAAAGAGATAACACACCAACTGAGGAAAAAGTAGCTAAGGCAATAAATAAACTGAAAAATCATAAGTCCCCTGGTATGGAAGGCCTACCCTCTGAGCTGCTAAAATATGGGGTAAACAAATTAAAATAACGCATATGCAGTTTAGTAGCACAAATCTGGAGACGCGTAAAACTCCCAGATAATTGGAACATAGGTATAATCGTACCTATAGACAAAAAAGGAGACCAAATGATGTGCGACAACTACCGAGGAATTACGCTACTAAACGTAGCATATAAAGTATTGGCCTACATACTGTATGACCGCCTAGCTATATACAGTGAAGGAATATTAGGCAAATATCAAAGTGGGTTCAGGAAGGAGAAGTCAACAACTGACCAAATATTTCTTCTCAGACAGGCTTTAGAAAAGACGTACGAATATGGGATTGATACCCACCACTTATTTATAGACTTCAAAGGTGCCTACGATAGCATAGACCGAAGCTCACTCTATAACGCCATAAGAGAATTGAATATCCCAATACACTTGATAAAACTAGTAAAGGCAACTCTATCGAAAGTCGAATGTAAAGTAAAGATACAAAACAGCATGTCAAGATCGTTCCAGACATACACAGGATTGCGCCAGGGAGATAGTCTATCTTGCTTGTTATTCAATATTGCACTGGAAAAAGCCATAAGAGATTCAGGTATAGCGACAAGGGGAACCATTATAAATAGAAGCGTACAAATACTAGCGTATGCAGATGACATATAACTAGTCTAGGGGAACTTCGCCCCATTTCAATTTTATCTATCTTGTCCAAGGTATTAGAAAATATTATGAAATTTCAAATTTGTTTACATATAAATGAATATAAAATACTTCCCATGAGACAATCTGGATTCAGGCCAGGTCACAGCTGTACCACTACTTTGCTAGATGTTACCGATGATATACTTAAGGACATTGATAATGGTATTCCGGTAGCTTTAATTTTACTTGACTACTCTAAAGCGTTTGATACCATTAATCATACAATTTTATTATCAATTTTACATTATATAGGGTGCTCCACAAATGCCGTAAAACTTTTCAAAAGTTTTTTGACCTGTCGTAAACAATTTGTTGTTACATCAAAGGGCACATCTATTACGAAATCTATAGGTTGTGGAGTGCCCCAGGGTTCTGTGCTTGGTCCTATTCTTTTTTCGTTGTATACATGTGATTTTATCAAATGTATAAACCATGGCCGGACCTACTTATATGCTGATGATACGCAAATAAAATTGCCAATGCACAGATTAATCAAGATCTTAAACGGCTTGTCTCTGAATCTAGTGCTCATCAACTTCATATTAATCCAATAAAATCTAATGTACTTATCTTCGGCAAATTTCGTCAATTTATTCAGGACCAGTTAAAAGTAAGCATCAATGGTAATGTTTTGCCATGTACACTCGTTGCTAGAAATCTAGGCCTTGAGCTAGATACTGACCTGCGGTTTAAGAATTATGTTAATAAATGTTTGAAGAGAGCATATAGCAATCTAAAAATGCTTTATCCAAATCGTTCCTCCAAAATATTATTAACGGATTTACTAGTTCTAAGTCATTTCAATTTTTGTGATGCAGTATATGGCCCCTGCCTAGACTTTGAAGATTCTAATAGAATACAACGAGTGCAGAAGTCGTGTTTAAGATTTACTTATGGTATTCGTAGATTTCACACAAGCTTAAAGATGCCAACTGGCTAGATATGAAAGCTCGCCGGGACCTTCATGCTGCTACATTATTCCATAGTATTATTCGGTTCAAAACTCCTCCATACCTTTCTCAGAAAGTTACTTACAGAAGTGATATTCATAATGTCAATGTACGGTATCGAGGATTGATCTCACCTCCAACTCACCACACCGACATGTTTAGAAGGTCCTTCACTTACTCCATTTATGCGCTCTACAATAATATTCCTGTAAATTTAAAATGCACGTCTGTGTGTAACTTCAAAAGATCTTATAAAAAAATTTTGTTTGATAGGTTATTCAACTAGTTATTTAAGTTTTTATTTCGTGTATACACTCTCCTATGTATTTATCTTCTTACTCTTTTTTATTATATATACCTTCCTTTTTGTTTCCCTTGATTAAAAATTAGGTTTAAGTGTTCTAGACTGGCGGTACATGACCAGTCAGGTGCAACGTTTTTAAAATGCATGCCAATCATATATATGAATGAAATTACCATGAATATGCCAGAAATGCAAATTTTAGGCAGTCGTCGCGTGCACAAGGGGGTGCAAATCGGTTTTTTTTGTGTCTTTTTTTTGGGTTTTATTTTTTTATTTTTTTTAATGGATGCCAATAGTGCCAAACGAAAAACCTTGAAAAAAAATCCAAAATTAAAATCATCCAAAATCAAGAACACCAAAAAATTTTACGATTTAATGTGCACTTTAACAGTTGTTTTGGACGCGGAAACTGCATGCCAATGAATTTCCGCTGGATTCTTTTTCACGGCTTTTCGTTTGGCACTATTGGCATCCATTAAAAAAAATAAAAAAATAAAACCCAAAAAAAAGACACAAAAAAAACCGATTTGCACCCCCTTGTGCACGCGACGACTGCCTAAAATTTGCATTTCTGGCATATTCATGGTAATTTCATTCATATATATGATTGGCATGCATTTTAAAAACGTTGCACCTGACTGGTCATGTACCGCCAGTCTATAGTGTCAGGGGCATTGCATCAGTTTTAACTGTTTGTCAGCTCCTTTTTGTAATTTATAACCTTATTCTCTTTATATTAGGTTGTGTAGTGTAGCTAAGTTCTTTGTTATAAGTTGCAAATAAATTGTTTATTATTATTACATTGATGTAGTATCAAGGACAAAAAGAGACTTAATACAAGCCTTCAAAGCACTAGATGCAGCTGCCAAGAAAGTGGGGTTACAAGGTAATATAGCAAAAACAAAGTATATGAAAGTTACTACCAACACTCAATTAGCACCACCCGAAGACCTGGTGATAAATACATATATTTTTGAAGAGAGTTCGTATATCTTGGATCGCAAATAAACGAAAATATGTAATAAGTACAGAGATTAAGACAAGGATATATTTAGCTAATAGAGCCTACTTTGGATTAAAAAGCTCCTAACATTAAGCATAGCAACCAAAAAAAACAAGTTATTGATATATAAAACTCTAATCAAACCAGTGCTCTCCTACGCGTCAGAAGCATGGACCATGACAAAAAGTGATGAAGAGCTATTAGGCTGCTTTGAGAGAAAGATTTTGCGTCATATATATAGAGGTGTACTGGAGAATGGGATGTGGCGTAGACGTTATAATTTTGAGCTCTATCGCCTATACGAGGAACCTGTTCGATCTATCAAAATAAAAGACTAAGGTGGCTGGGACACCTAGAAAGGATGGAACCCTCAAAGAAAATTTTCCAGCAAATACCGGCTGGACATAGGAAGAGAGGTAGGCCCAGAATTAGATTTAAGGATCAGGTGGAAGATAATCTAAGTACGCTAGGAATTAGAAACTGGAAAACCAAGGCGATGAATAGGGAAGAATGGAAACTGATATTAGAACAGGCCAAGACCCATCCGGGGCTGTAGTGCCAGAGATGATGATGATGATGAATACGAATCAGGTGTCCGTTCAGCTCCATTGGCCACCATTTTTTTGTAAATTGCGAAAATAACCTAAAAAAACTCATAATTTAAGTTATTTTCGCGATTTGCTAAAAAGTGGTGGGTAACGGAGCTAAACGAATACCTGATTCGTATTCAGTAAGTCGAAATACATAGGGGCTACTCAATGAAGTCTCAGACATAGATCACTTTTCACTTTATTTTGTGTCTGTGTAATATATTCGCATATGCTATTTTCTAGAAAATGGCGGAGGATCCGTAGATATTCATGCACACAGACTCACACACAAAAAAAGTCTGTTTTTGAGACTCCACTCTATGTATTTCGACTTGGTGAATATGAATCAGGTATCCATTTAGCTCAGTTACCCACCAATTTTTAGTAAATCGCAAAAATAACCTAAATTATGAGGTTTTTCTTTTAGATTATTATCGCGATTTACAAAAAAATGGTGACCAATGGAGCTAAACGAACACTTGATTCGTATTCAGCACCTCAAAATACATATGGATTACCCAATGGAGTACCAGAAAAAAATGCTTTTTTTAATTTTGGGTGCCTGTGTTATTATAACTCAGATTTGCTCATTTTAAAATTGTTAGTAAAAGTGTACATCCCGCAAGTTGCCTTACGTACATTTTTGTTAAAAAAATTTTTAGAATAATAAAATAGAGCTACAAATGGCATTTTTATTATTATTTTTTTATGATTCAAAATATTTTTATTATGATAGTAAATCACCATTTCAAGAATATGATACTATATCGAGATATTTCTACACACTGAAAAAAATTGACTGCTTAACATGCAGTCACATAGTCAGTGCAAGCCACAACTTCACAAAAACGTTCAGACGCGAGAACACCAGGACAGGGCAATGAAAGTAACGAAAGGGTAGATAAGCTGGCCAAAGAAAGCGCCAAAACAGCCTTGATGGGACCCGAGTCAATCCGCGGGATATCATATAATACCGAAAGGAGATTGGTAAGGGAACTATTAAGGTCAGAAACACAACTTGTCTTGGATTGGGCGCTAGGGATGAGAGTTTCATATGTTCATCGCTGACGGACCATCAAAGACAAAGACCAACGAATTGTTAAGCTGAGCAGAAAACAGACGTACAGTGGGCATCTTAAGAGGACATTGCGCACTAAATAAATACCTGACCAACATGGGGATGAGAGACAATCCAGAGTGCAGGATGTTTGGTGTGGATGAGGAAACTCCTCATTACATACTATGAGAACATTGAGAACGCCCAGCCTTGGTCAGTGGCATAGCCAGAATTTTGGTTTGGAGAGGGGAGAAGAGGGAATAAGGTAATTGCGAAGACATTCAAATGATCCCATATGGTATGCTGACAGATCAAAAATGTCAAGTACTGGAGCAAGTGTTACGGGAGATCAACCAGGGACAGCCATTAGCCTAAATCTGGGTAGTACCACAACATGTTCCAAACAGAACTCATATACAAATATGTGCACGAGAAATGATACGGAGGTTATACGCTGACAAAAGAATTCGTATCATTACTGAAAGCCTATCAGCTCTCAAAGCTCTGGATGCAGTACAGATACGTTACAAAACGGCAAAAACGACGGAATATAACAGCTTAGAGCTGGAGTGGACGCGAGAACCAGGCGAATGAAGGTAATGAAGAGGCAGGTAACCGGACCAAAGAAGACGCAAAAACAGCCTTGATATCCCTGCGGGATATCATGTAATATCGCAAGGGGATTGGTAAAGGAACTATTAAGTCAGAAACACAACTTGTCTTGGATTGGGGCGCTAGGGATTTGACAGTCACGTATGTTCATCGCTGACGGACCACCCAAGACAAAGACCAACATAATGGTGAAGCTGAGCAGAAAACAGTGGGCGTACAGTGGGCATCCTAAGAGGATTGCACACTAAATATAAACCTGACCAATATAAGGATGAGAGATAATCCAGAGTGCAGGATGTTTGGTGCGGATAAGGAAACTCCCTATTACATATGAGAATGCCCAGCCCTGGACAGTGGCGTAGTCAGAATTTTTGTTTGGGGGGGGTCAAATAAAAAATTATAAGAGTTAATAAAAGTAATCGAACTATAGATGAGAGATACTACACCCTACACTGTAAATTTCAGTTGCCTCTTACTTTTTATAGCTAACATCTCAATCAATTTTTAACTTTCGGGGGAGGGGGGGCTCGGACTCCCCTCTAGCTACGCCATTGGCCTTGGTGGCTGGAAGGCTTTCACATTTCGGGGGACCATTTGTGACCTCGAAAGAGATGGCTACAGCTCCCATCGAGTGTTCACTCGCCATTTTAGGAGGAACGAGACTAATGGGATAACGAGACTATGAGGTACAATAAGCTTAAACTTCAGTACAATGGGGGTTCTGGCACCGCAACCGCAAGAAAATAAAATCAATTGCTTGGAAAATATGCACAGGAAAACTAGTTTCACATAATTCACTATTCTGTCTTCGCTAGGTGCTTTCGTATTTGTGTGCCTATTAAGGACTGTGGTTCCATTACTTCGGAGGTAAGTGAAGTGAAGAGTTCTTTTGGTTTAAGTTATTTAACTCACGATCATAAGTTAAAAAACCTAACGAAATTGTCTACTGAACGGCTGAAGATATTGAAGTAATTATTGTTTCACAGTTTTTAATGCCTTAACCCAGGCTGCATAATAATAATATTTTTGGTAAAACGAATTGCTACCTCATCCCTTCATTGTCATCCCTTTAGATTACAAAAAAATATGAAAGCATCTGAAATGTTTGGGATACTCTGTCATGTATTGAACGAAAGAAGTATGTATAGGTGCGGAAGAATGCTTGTACAACCTTAGTGTCTTGGTCAAGACGCCATTTTCGAGTTTTATTTTTAAATGTCGAGAAATATTTCTCTTGGTATTCTTCACGTTTGATTTTAAAGGTTAATTTGGACCTTGAAACCATTAGTAGCTAGTAAAAACCATCGGTTACGCCAATGAAAAATGTTTGCAGAATTACCTGACTCATTTTCTGTTTCAGCCCCATATATTCTATTAATGATTTTCAACTTTTGGGCTGTTGCTATGATATGGACTCACTCTAAAGAAATATGTTTCTACCTCTTTTGAAAGGGGTCAGAACGTAAGAAGCTGCTTTTTTCTTAAAGCCGCCATATTGGATTCACCATATTGGACTTTCCGAATCTGGGATTTTCCTCATCAACTTTAAATGTCAAGGAATTTTTGTAGAGAATTTGAGATTTCTAAGTGTTCGGGAAGTTCCAAGAAAAATCCCGCTAACACATTCCGCCTCACGTCAGAGATTTTGTATTATAGATGATTAATGATCCAACTAAGTAATGATATTAATTCTAAACCTAAGCTTATAGCAATAAAATTAGGATGCCTGTCTCAATCATTTTCTCGATTGGTAAATTATCTGTTGATAGTTTGTTGCATCATAAACCACGATTTTCGTGATAATTCATCATACAACACTAAATCACTCTGTGATATGGTAATCCGTGTGGGACGCATGTCGTCTGAAAAATAGCTTAAAATGAATTTTTTCTCAGTAATTGTTACCGTTAAGGTAATTTGTTACTCACATAAAAAATGATATAGTTGTTCAAACAAATATGTCAACTACTGAATTTTAGTATTAATGACAATAAGTTCTCGATGAAAAGAAGTTATAAATATTTTTTTAAGTCGGTAACTCTTTTTTCTTCCTTGCCCTACTTGGCGTTATTACGTTTATATACTACAGTAATGTTATTATTTTTTTAAAAAAGAAATGAACAATATTATTTAGCACATATATAAAAATTATGACATTGCATAAAAGAGATACATTTTTAACACAGTGCGTATATTTTGTTTCAGTACCTGACAGCTTTTCAAAGTAAACCTCATTAACAAACTGCGTAACAAAGTGCCATAACGACCTATATATGCAGTTCAGCGTACACACAAAGAACTCTTATAAAAGATGCATGCCGTACCTTATTTTTAAGTACCATGAATTTTTGGGGCCAGTCTGACTCCGTATAGGCTCGCGTAGGCCACCATTTCATGCAGCCTTTATTAATCATACCATGAATTTATGAAGACATTTATGATTTTCGTGACACATTTTTCGTTTTATGAATGCTTCAATTGTAACATCGAGTATCAATGACTAATGATATTTGTTTATAATGTTTTGACGAACAGTTGGGTGCTTTATTTTTTTTTTACTACAAATGAATAATGCATTACACAGCTTACAACAACTATGCTAAATATAAACGTTTTAGTTGTGAGGCTAATAATAGTAATAAATGTATTCAACATATTTTATTGACTATTAAAATTTATTGATTACGACGGAGGCGGAAACATTGAGGTTGAAAAATTTGTGTGTTAATAGTTGAATAAATATTCTTTAGAAGCAAAATTTCCTTACAATCAAAATTTAAATAAGTACAGCAAAGAAAATATAAATGCTCTACAGTAACCAGCATAGATAGTAATAATAACCAGTATAGTAGATAAGTTAGATAACATGAATGAATTGGAAATTTGACTTAATGATTCAACACTCATATTACACATATTAGACCACCCCCAAATTCAAAGCCAAGGCTAGCGGTAACTAACACATCTGAAAAACCGCTGCCCAAGGAATCACTACTTCCACATCTAGATTTCCAAGTCCCTCACAACCAAAAAATTTTGTATGTGGAAATAATTGCTTATGGAACTTTAATAATATAATATTTGAAATCGTCTACCTCAAAAACCCATAAAACAATATCCCAACATCGGTACTGGGATGGGGGTGGTAGTGGGAGTGGATGAAGTAAAAACTATTTTGAGGTTTTTGGTTCTTAAACACACACTAAATCACATTTTTTTTTTCATCCCCTTAAATAATGGAGTGGGGGTGGTAATGGGGGTGGCAATTCCCAAAAATTTTTTGAGACCTTAGCTTCTCTTGTATATACTAAACGCCAATTTTATACTCTTACCTGCTTGATTTACCTATTTACCCCAATTTACCCCCCAATCCTTCGACGGAATAAGATGAAAATATAATCTAGTTCCAGATCCCGTTAAAGTATATACTTGTACCAAATTTCAAGTTAATATCTGAAACGGTTCTAGAGTAATCGTGCGCACAAAAAAAGTTACAGGCAGACGACAGACAGACAAATTTTTTTTTGTTCAAACTTAAAATCTCGACATCTAAGCCTATTTGAAAAATAAAAATTTTCAAAATTTTTTTGTCGTTACTATACTTCCACTGGATGTGGAACTAAAAACGCAGGCATCTATTTCTCTCTGACATTGCTAGTCTCGGAGCTCGGGATCGAACCCAGTACACGATAGATAGCCGGAAAGATAGACAACCGGAAAATTTTGTCTGCGTAACAAGAGTTACACCACTGCAATGTGCCAACTTATATGAGAATCGAATAACGCAAAATAACTCATTCTCAGGGTCTCTTTTATGACTTTGTTAGATTCCGTAAGACAAAAATAGAGAGTTTAATATGAGAAGATCAATTTATTCTGTTATCAATAGTGATGCCGAGAAGTTTTGTGCTATCTCCTTTAGTGACATTCTGACTAGTGGGAAAGACTAGATTTTGAGTTTTTTCATAATTGAGTTTCAAATTGTTGATGTAAACTAATTGTTAAGCTTGAGAAACACTATCGGCACTTTTCAATATAAGAGATTATGCATGTGAAAACTTGAATTTATTATAGTCGTTTCATCGGCAAATGCAACACAGGTGTTAGGAATAAGTCATTGAAGTAGATGATAAACAGCAGAGGGACCAAAAGTGAACCTTTGGGACTGCATATATAACTAATCTATAATCGTAAAAATGATCTTTTATGCATAGTTTGCATTCTGTTTGCTAAATGAAATCTAAAAAAATGTTCGACATAAACTTCTAATTTCACAGCAACTCAGCTCATTTAACAGAATGTCATGTGAAACACAAGTCAAATGCCCTTGAGAGATCACATAATATGAAGCCAAACCGATAACAGTTTAGGACATTATATTTTCGAAAAAATTCATCACCCGTGTTTTCAATAACATTTCAAAAACCTTCGAGATAACAGGGATGATGGATATAGGCCGTAGTTCTCTATTACAGAAGCATCACCATTTTTAAAAATCGGTATCATTTTAAAAAAATAAATATCTTGCATTTCTGCTTACATCATTATTATAAAATATTATTTTGGGTATTCAGCAGATAACTTTCTAAGAAATCATTCTTTCCTTTTATATATTATTGATCTAAATCTGACCAAGCTAGAATATCGACAGAGTCCCCTTACGAACAAACTTGTCAGTCTCTTTATACATTTACTATATCTCACATTCAATATGAAAAAACAAGAAAATAACCATTCTTTATATATATTGAAGATCTAAGTCTGATCATGCCAATATATTATCAGAAAACCACCCTTACGAGGAAATCTTTCAAGCATCTCTAGCCCTACCTAGAGGATACTCCATCACAAACAAACATTTCTTACATTTCAAAGCCAAGAACTACTAAAAAGCACGATGAAATATAGGTATAAAATTTCACTCAAAGGGCAAAACAAAACTTTTAATGTATGCAGTTAAACTCTTTATCGCAGCTACATTGTGGTTCTAGAGGTTCAGCTGGACCATTATAGTTTTCACATATTTTGTATAATAGCGAGAATTTTTGAATGTTAATTCTGAGGATCGGCAGATAGAATAATAATCATTTTAGTTTAGAACCTGGTCTATGGTGTTTGAAAATTTAGTAAAGTTAAGCTAGCAATACAATCTATTATATTATGTCTAAAAAAAAATATTTGTTGTGATATAGTTGGGCTACTCTCCAGACTCGAGAGTAAAAATCTTTTTAAAAGTACAGTCTGGGGAAAATAGCAGGATAGATGCCAACTTCCTTGCAGCTTAAAGTCTTTAAGAAACGCCTCTGAATTATCTCTTTGTGTATGTGTATGTTATAAGGAGACCAAATAATTGACGAATATTTCAATTTGGATCGCACAAAAGATTGATATAGTAGTTTTTGTGTGTTAATGTTAAAATCATGACCGTATTATAAATCCCAGTGTTCTAAAACTTTGGTGACGGTGTTTATGACAATTAAAGGTTAGTTTACTGTTAGTTTACTGTCAAATGTTACACCGAGATCACGGAATGTTAATGGATGTATAAGCACTGATTCTTCTAATCAATAACTCAATTCGACAAATTGATGTTTGTTAGAAAAAGTTAGAACATGGCACGTACTTACGTTTAACTGTAATGTTTAAATGTCACCATGTACTTTATTGTCCAACTTCATATTATTTACGTATAAGAGACAATTGACACCCAGTTCTACTGTGAAGTCATTAATGAAATTAAATATTGAAGAATAATGGAGCTAATATAAAACCCTGGGGTACACCTGAAATAGCTAACAAATTATGCAATCTGTTGACCACTTGTGTCCACAGCATTCTTGAATTTCTTGAAAAACCAAATTGTTGAAATTTTGAACATAAAATACTGTGATCAAGTCTATCAAATACTTTAGTGAAGTCTGTCGACTTATATATTATATTGGGTTATACAAAAAAGAAAAAACCGTGCTGGTATTCAGTAATACGAATCTTTGCATATACGTATTGGTTCTTATAACAAAATTTCGAAAGCTTTAGAGAAATTGTCTATAATATAGGAATTATTATATCATTTGTAGAACTTCCCATTTCCAAGATACAGAGATGAGCAGTGGAATGTTGATCATCCTGTATCTAACTATAATTTATTTTTATCTTTGTGAAATACTTGTATTTGCAATGTGCAATAAAAATGCAACGCAGCGTTATTATAAACTTGACAATCAAAGTTAAAAAAGGCCATGTAAGAAAGTTGTTACAAGGTGTCAGTTGTTAAATCAGCTAAAGAATATAAAAATACTCCGTAATGATGCCGAAGAACAAGATTAAGCGGTAAATTTTATATGCATAGCGATATAAAACTGTCGATTATGATAATTTTCAGGCTTTCCTGAATGCTCAATTCACCTGATAGCCGATACTACAGTTTTAGTTGCTGTTCCAAGAATTTGTAATGTAAAACTGCTTTGATACTTTCTACACTTATCAACAAGTTTTTATGATAATTCTTGAAATTACCAGACAGTGTAGTGAAGACTAACCGTATTTATAAGTATAGCTATGCATTATACTACAAATGCCATAACGGTCATGGGGAAACAAGAGTTTCCAAAGAAATCGTATTAGAAACCGTTAGTTCATTTATATCAGGGAAAAATGCACATAATAAGACAGATTTTTTTTGTTAATACAATTTCCTGTGAAAATTGCGCTTTGTTAGAAGAAAATATTATAGAATAATTCTGAAATTACTGTGCCTAGATGAGATGGATTTAATGGTTATTGTGTACCTTTATTGGAATTACTTTTTGTAAATTATTTTTCAGAAGCATAAATCTACTACGTGGTGTCCCGAAGCTGGTAGATAGTATATTTATTACTCTACTCCTACATTAATAATTTCTACCAATAGAAAAAAAGTTTATCCCAATTGTAAAAAATCAGACTCCAAATTGGACGAACAATTTGCGCCAGTAAATATTTTTTTTTAAATAAAACATTTAAAACCAGGACAGTTTTTGAGATACAATGGGGTGAAAAGACGATTTTTCACCCCCCTTGTATCTCGAAAACTGTCCTTTTTCGGACTTTGTGCCCATGACAACTTTTGATGTACAGGTCAAGAGGAATAACATATTTTAATTTCAGTCATTTTCACCAAGGGCCACTTTCCATAAGAAACCATAAAATTCTGTAAAATCGTCTTTTCACAAAGCCCATGAGAACTTTTGATGTACTTACAGGTCAAGAGGAACAATATATTTTAATTTCAGCAATTTTCACCAAGGGCCACTTCCCATAAGAAAAGTGTGGGGTCCTTTCAATTTTCATGGAAAAATTACTAAGAATTATGAACCAGTAAATTATTCGGGCATTAGATTTCCGAATTTGAAAGTATTGACAGCAGTGGGTGGTAAAAAAAGTGATTCTAAATAGAAAATGAGGAATAACTATTTTCTTGCAATTCGTTTCCAAGTTATTAATTATTTAATATACGTATAATATTTTTGGCAATTTTTCAGAGAAAATTCTTGGTCTACGAAATTTGAAAGTATCGATAACACTGTGTGATAGAAAGAATTAATTTAAATAGAAAATGAAGAATTACTCTTTTTTCTAAATACAGTTCGTTTCCAAGTTAATTATTTAGTATTTGAAAATGTAATTTTAAGAGGGGCGTAATTTTAAAACTATAAGTTAAAAATCGAGTTTCTCAAGCATGAACACAGGCCCATCCCTTGTATTTTGAGACGCTGAACACGAATATGACCTTAGTTTTTCCCCAGCATGTCAGGTTTTTTTTAACACTAAAAAAGTGGATCGTAATATTGCTTACCCAGCTCATTTAAATCAGACTTCAAAGTGATTCGACTTTAAAACTTCACCCTAATAACATTGTGTTACTACAGTATTGACCTTATAACTCAAAAATATGGTAAAACCTCATAACTCCTTAGGGCCGGTTTTATAGGTTCAGATTAAACTAGAGTTTAACTAGAAGTTTCACCTAGAGGTTTAAATTGTATATTTTAGTGTTTTGTAAAATACCGTCTTATAAGCGTTTGTCAAGATCGTCAGTGTTATTGTTATAGAACCTCCCAGAATCGACCTGAGTCGAAAAATAAATAAAAACTTCGACTTAGGAAAATATTTATCAAAAGACAATTAATTTAGAGCATAACATATTTAAGGCATCAGCCCCGAAGACTTGCTCATACACGCTCATAGAAAAGTAAGGCACAAGATGGCGCACAATTCAAAAGTAGTAGTAGTAGTAGTCGAAGTTTTTATTTATTCTTCGACTTAGGTCGATTCTGGGAGGTTTTATAACAATAACACTGCCGATCTTGACAAATGCTTATAAAATGGTATTTTACAAAACACTAAAATCTACAATTTAAACTAGGTGAAATTTCTAGTTAAACTCTAGTCTAATCTAAACCTATAAAACCGGTCCTTAACCACATAACCCCTCAACCCCATAACCCTGTAAATCCGATAAAAATAGTGGGGAATCTTATGTTTGGGGAGATAATGAGATTATGACCTCGGATCCTTGTACATGAGTGTCATATATCTACAACCTCATGATCCCATAACCTCAGCATCTCATAGAACCCAGTAACCAACTCTGAAGATCTAACGGAAAAAATGTAGATTCTAAGTAGGAGAGGGGAATTTGTGTCATTGTGACATTAGAATCTTGAAATCAAGCACCCTATGCTGCCATAGCTCTTCAACGGCAATCTCTCTATCCTCATAACCCCATAACCCCGAGGATTCATTGAAAAAAAATAGAAGGATATCGTTTGGGGAATTAATTAGATTGTGCCCTCAGAACCTTGTTACCTCGTTACCAAGTAAGCCCATAGCGCTTCAGCAGCAAACACTACAGTGCCCTCGTAAACCCATGACTATATAATTCTGGGAATATAATAGCAGAATGTGAAGAATCTGAACAGGGGAATTCATGAGATTGGGTTCTCGGAATCTTGAAATCAAGGAGCCCGTGATCCTTTAGCTCTTGAACAGCAAAACTTTTAGCCGTATAATCTTGTGATTCTGGGTATTCAATAAAAGCAAATTAGGACATCTTAATTGAGGATTCAATAAGAATGTCACTTTGGAGGAGTTCTGTTTAGGTGACTTCATTTGATCTCTTGCTTTTGCAATTCTTTTATCTTACGACATCAAGGAAGGTGGGATGAGCATCTGATGGCAGCATTTTGTTGGACGTTGAAAGGGAACACGTGATGTAGAACACGACGCGTAAAAGAAATCTGTTACATAGGTCGCTCGAAGATAAAAGAGTTCGCAAAAGTAAAATATAAGATGAAGTCACCTAATCATAAAGCACTTGAAAAGATAATCCACTTCCAAACTTACAATCTCACTGAATCCCCAATTCCCTAATTTACTTTTATTGAATCCCCAGAATTACGGGGTTAAACGGCTAAAAGTTTTGCTGTTCAAGAGCCACGGGGTCAGGGGCTACTCGATTTCAAGATTCCAAGAACACTGAATTCCCATGAATTCTCCTGCTTAGATTCTTCATATTCTTCTATTGTATTCCCAGAGTTATGCAGTTATGGGTTTACGAGGTTAGTGGATTATGTAGTAGAAGAATTTGCTGCTGGAATAGGCTTGAGGGGTAACAAGGGGGCACAATCTAATTGATTCCCCAATCAAGAGCATCCTATTTTTTTCATTGGATCCTCAGACTTATGGAGTTATAAGGGTAGAGGAATTACCGTTGAAGAGCTTTGGCGCCATAGGGTGCTTGTTTCCAAGATTCTAATGGCACAATGGCACAAATCACCCTACTTAGAATCTCCATTTGGTTACGGGGTTAGGGGATGCTGAGGTTATGGGATCATGATGTTATGGATGTATAATACTCAAGCACGAGGATCAGAGGTCACAATCTAATTAACTCGCCAATCAAGATTCCCCACTGTTTTCTTCGGAGTTGAGGGTTTTTGCGGTTTCCTTTGAGTTATCTGGTCAATACTGAAGTACCACAATGTTATTAGGTTAAAGTTTTAAAGTTGAATCATTTTTGGAGTCTGATTTAAATGAGCTGGGTAAGCAATATTACAAATCAACTGACTTTTTAGTGTTAAAAAAACCTGACGTTCTGGGAAAAAACTAAGGTCAGGTTCGTGTTCAGTGGTTCAAAATACAAGGGATAGATATGGTCAGTATCCCAGCACAGACCACTTTTTTTGTGGGCCTGTGTAATATTGTATTGGTTTTTCAATAAAAGAATGCATAATATGACATCGAAAAATTGACCAATAAGGGCCAGTTGTACGAACTAAGTTGAGCCAAGTTCAGCTTGAACCAAGATCAAAAGCCATGGTTACGATTATTGTAACAATCGTAACCGTGGCTTTTGATCTTGGCTCAAGCTGAACTTGGCTCAACTTAGTTCGTACAACTGGCCCTAACTAAGTTTTGTTTTACTCAAGAAAGATATAGTAAAGGTCTTCGACACGAACACAAAGGTAGTTGAAATTGGATGACTAGTAACTGAGCTACGAAGGTATCACCGTGAAAAGTGGAAGACAGTGTATATGACCCAAAAATTCAAAAATAATCTTAATAATTTTCCATTTTTAGCTTAATAACAACAAATAAGTTTTATTGGAATGTTTCAAATAATCTACGGGATCATATTTGATATATTCATACATGTTGAATATTTTGCATTTATATAGGGTAAACTATATTTTTTTCTCTACGGAACGTTGTCGTGCTTGGGCAAGTTTTATTTAAATGGTGTTAGTTGTTTATGCCCAAACAATTTTAAAAATTATTTTCAATTAAATTGTCAAATTTGTTTCAAGGCAAACATGTAATCAATAAAAAAAAACTATTCCTTTAAATAAAGAAATTTTATTTAAAATAAACAGGGCATAGAAATGCAATTAAACGATTTTATTTTAAAATTTGTGTTCAAGAAAGTATCATTTTTGACTCTACTTTCTAGTTACTGTTCATAATTAATTTCATAAAGATATGCATAAAAACAATAACGGCGATATATTTTACTTCGTCATTATCGACACTTTATGAGGTATTAAAACTAGTAATTCCCAATAGCCACAGAGAGATTCCTGCTTCTTTACAGCTACTAAATAATATAGAAAATGTCACAGCCGGATGTGGCAAACCATTCTAAAGTAAAATTCTAGACTATTGTGTAATTCTACAAATGTTAAAAAATATCTAAATATATTAAAACCAATGTACTGATAAAGAAAAATGGATAATTCGTTTAATTTTAGAAAAAGCCTCAAACATATTTGGATCAAATAATTGCGTATCTTTTAATATTCATAACTGGCGCCGAAGATATATTGTCAGCATTAAAAATATAAAATGGCTAAGATATTACTGTTAGGTGTTGGGTTGCCTAAAAGTTGTGGTTGAGGAACTGAAGGTTCAGAATTCTGAGTTATAAGTCAGAATTCTGACTTAAAAATTTTATTTTTTTGTTATGGCCCTTCTACGCTTTCGTACATATTGAACAAATTGATGATAAATAGTTTTCAGTATCTATCTGAAAGTAATAATAATAATAAATTTATACCAATGTACTGTTTAATTAATTTCAGGGAGAGATTCATCTTGACTATTCTAGTATAGACACGGAAATTTTGATAAGGTTTAATATAAATATGGTAATTTTGTTATATTTACTTCTTACTACAGAATACCCTCATTTTAGCGAATTACATGATTTGGTCCAGGAAGATGGTGCACATAATATATTCCAGGATGTTTTTCTCCTTAAATACGTACCTGAAACAAAAGATAATGCATATTAGATACCATTTCTTGTGTAAAATGATTGTTTTATTTTTTCGGTTAATAAAATTCACAAAATATTTTCTGTCAGTCGTATCAAGTATTAAACCGATAATTGATACTATTCTATAAGATATTTCACAATTTTCGAAAACAGATAATTTAATGGATATAATTACTACATTTTTAAATTTAAACATCTCCTGATGATGACAGCTTGGCTAGCGAAACATTTATCAGTAATTTATGCACTATTTTTGGTTTGTAGAATCTTGTCAAAAGTTGCAATCGTCTTCACGTACATTTTTATTATAAATTGTTTATTAACTTTTATATTTACTGATTGACTTTTTCCAAAACAACCATACAATGATATGAATATTTTTTCTCTACGAACAATATTTACAGTCTTAGAAAATACAATGTATCTACCTCGTTTCTTTCGCGAATCAATTGTAATAAAATAGTAAAAAGTAAAAAGTAGTATTGCATTATGTGTGTCAATTCATTGTCAAACTTAGAAGTTACAGATTTTAAAACGATTTCGTCGATTTTTAGGCTTATTTGTCTTTTGTTCGGTGAACGTTGGCGGAAAATTTGAAAATCTACACAAATTGATACACTTTCATTACTTCGAGTAAATTATTTCAGATTATGTAGATTATGAGAATTAAGATCTTTCAATTCTGTCAGTATATCTGTCTAATAGTATATTATTCAACGAGCGGTAATGTAGGTAATAACTCACGAAGATGGAGTTTACGGCACGAGACGCAGGCGAGTGCTGTAATTCATCAAGTGAGTTATTACCATTACCGCAAGTTCAATACTATACTTTATCCACGATTATAACAATAAATATTAAGCTGAGAAAATTTTGTTTAAATTACTCAGTTTGTTTATTAATAAACTTAACTGTAAAATTTAATTTTTATACACACTTATATTTATTCTGCGATTTTTCGGGTAATAAATTATGTATTGTAGCTACTTGTCTTCATTCTGGTGGTCACCTTCACTAATCGAATTCATCATTTTTGGCACAATTATTACTTAACTTGATTTGAAAACGTCGAAACTATCAGACATGATAAATCACCTTCCTCCCCTCAATAATAATGGACCGTTCTATTTCACCGTATCGTAAAAGAATTTCTCTCGGACATAGCCACCTTCTTCGTGTCACGCGTTACGTCGATTGGACAGGCTAGGCATGAAGAAAAAGGTGATTGGCTCTGTACCTAGTGATTTATAATAACTACTCATAACTCACGCTATTTTGTTTATGAATATTATTAATTGATCAAAAGCAGTTTATTAATTAGTATATAACCTAATAAGAGTAGGTAAAGAAATTTTCCTTATAAACATTTATGCGTAAAGTTTTCAAGTTCTAGTTTATGAGGGATGTTTATTTTAATACGTCCCCATACGGTGAAAATATAGGCCATGAAAAGGAGGAAATTGAGTTTTCAGGACATTATTCATGTTTTATTTATGTTATGATATAATAAACGCATCAGCATTTTTAAGAAGAGATACGTTCTGTATAAAAATAGCCAACAAAGACACTCAATTTAAAATATTTATTTGGTAAAAAACTAGTACGATAATTTATCTCGAAAGAATGAAAACTATTTTGGTTTTCTTGTGAACCACATAATTCAGAACTAAAAAGAAGTTTCTCAGAATCAATAAAATAAGTTTCAGTTACGACGAACAGAATTTACTTGTATTAAACTTAGTACGCACATACATGTTTATTATTTCTTAACTTACAAGAGGAATATAAGACAATTTAAGTAATATAAGGAATATAATAAAGTATAACGACGCCGCAGTTCATATACAGAATGTTTCAAGTAAAGCGCTATAATTCCTATCATAACAGAAAAATTTAAATCTCTATCTCACTAAATTTTTAACGTACAGCAACCGGAAACTAAATTAAAGGAAATTTTGTCTACTTTAAAAAGGGCCTGATGATATTTTTTGATTTAGTGCGTATTTTTCATGTAAAAAACGAAAAACTGCAATTCCGTCCATAATGACCTTTCTTAAACACTCAGCTGGGGACTATGGGTCGCATTGGTAAGTATTTTTACAACCATTAAAAAAATGAGACCTTGCTATTCCTAATTGAGGAGAATTTTCTCTATTTTATATAAATATGTAATTGCAGTAGATATTTAATTTTTTGTTATTATTAGTTCATTATTTATTTTATTAATAATTGTTTCAGTGAGATTATTTCTCTCTGCAGATTAACAACAGATCAGATTAAATAAATTTTCTATTTTGCATAAGTTACGTTGGTATTACTGAATACAATGCTCTGTTACTATCTCAGTTTATACAGTAACGTGAAAATAAGGCAATAATTATATTAAATAATGGTAGTGATATAAAAATGAAATAATCGAGATAAGGCTGTGTTTATAATAATTTTATTGTTATTCATAATTAATTACATTATGGAAAAAACATTTATCTTACGTTTTATTATAATTCTTGACTATTAATTCCTTCTGGGAAATATTCATGTACCTATCGTGATAGAAAATGTTGATAACTTTGCTACAAAGTTTCAACCGTTGACAAGATATACTTCTCCATATACAATATATAAACAATAATTACAAAAACAGGAATAGTTGGCCTACTAAATCTGTCAATCTTTTGTAAACAATAATATTTCGGCACCCTTTTGAGATAAAATACATACACATATTCTCGGTTTTTCTTATAAATCATTTAACGTTCGGGCTTCTGCACATGAACTTTGATTCGTAAATTTTTTTAACACACAAAAAATATAACCACTTGATCTGGCATGTTTAAAACATAATATGTTTTTTATACATGCGTTACCCGTACCTTTTATTTTTATCTCTGACGATTTGTTTATCCTGTCAATGCCTTCCGTTAACCAAATGTGATATCATCTATTGCGGTTTACCATTTTCTGGTTGCTAACTTTATAAAATGTGTATAAATATTACTGAACATTAATCTAACACTAATGTAGGAAAATATGACACTGGTGGATGCATTTGAAAGTTCTTATCGAACTTTGCACGAAACATAAGAAAATTCATGAACCAAGGAGTATTTTGCAGCATTAGTACCATTATTACATACAACTGTGAGATATATTAAAAAAGTAAAACCTTCCACATTAAGAATTTTATTATTATTTTGAACAAGACTAGTTTAAAGAAATAAGAAAATAAACAACGGCAATCAGCGTAAAGTGCTTAAAATTTATTTTAAAACAGTTTTTCTATACCACATCTAGGGGAGTCAACAGAGGCTGAAAATATGCTTCGATTTTCCTAGAACCTTTTGATATCACTTTTACATAGCTTAAAATAAAAAGTTATAAACGTATAATCGTGAGGAAATTGTTTATTAAGTATTTAAACAAAAAGAAACTTTTTTTTTAACAAAATTATTATAAGTTGAAAATTTTTAAAGCAATTTAATTCAAATTGATATATAAGGAGGTTTTCGAGGTCGCTGAAACAGATTATGACATCAAAAAAGGTTATTTAAAATGGCTGATCCAATATGGCCGACTTCCATCAAGCAATAAAATAATTGAAAACACTATTCAATTAAAAACACAATTTAAATATTCACATAAAAACTTAAAAATAAGGTGAGAAAACGTGATATGGTACATAGCATTACAAGATGATGTTAAAAAATTGCCCAAACTACTTTTACGATGCTCTGCGGACACACATACAGCAAGCTACTGCTTGCCGCGAAGATGTTTTACTTTCAATCTCTTTCTATTCTTCACGCATTATAATTTGACTCATGGCCCTGTACCACGTGAATGTTTGTAATATGTTTTCGATATTTTGAACGGGATACAAATTGTAGAAATAATCAACATTGAGTCGATTTACCAAAAAAACTTGATTTTTTCAATAGTTCGTAAAAAGTATAGGTTTATATATATTCCAAAATTTTTTCATCATCAGATTTACTTATTTTGAGGTCCTACTATAAACATATGTTGCATAGGTAGGCTAAATAATTTTTTTCATAAAAGTTATTAACGTTTATTTTACCCATAATTTCACGAATTTTAGAGCAAAAAAATATATATTTTTTTTATTTTCGTAAAAAGGGGTTAATTTAATTTTTAAGGTAAATCCCCTTGAAGCATCTTAAAGTACACATTTCAAGCTTTAACAATCGCACCTACAGAGATCTAATAACGCGATTTAAACCAAAATATATATCAAATTTTATCATTTTCTCAAAATTTTGAAATTTTGGAAGTGTACATCTTCAAATATAAATTTCTGAGATTTTCTTCACTCATCGGATCTTCTTGTACATTACTTCAAGAGTAAAATGTGAAATACCCAAGCTTTTATATTTAAATTTTTAGAAATTGTAGAGCTTTTACCTATTTCATCGCAAATCTCTTTATGTTCCGATTTCATATATGTACTATTTCTACATACATTCATCTTTATATTTGAAAATTTAATAATCCAATAGCTATATGTTTCGTGTTTCATTTAAGCTTTTGTGAGGTCAATTTCATTAATTAGTTTAAAAGTTATAACAAATTTAGTATAGCGCGCCCGAGGTTGCGCGCGCTTCGCGTGTCGTACTTACGTGTATCTGCGTTCCATTTTCGTGCGTTAAACAAAAAAATTTCCAGTACTTTCGAATGACGCAATTACTTTTTGAAAGAAAGAAAAATGTTCCTGACATGTTCAGAGATGCATTCTCAAAAGTTACCGCTTCCCGGAATTTTTCCGAAGTGAAAATCTCTATTGACTCCACTAATCTTTATCGTTTAAAAGAACACACTTGAACACTTTTGATTTAATCCTCGAAATCTGTATCAGGTGCCGGTGGAGCTTTTATTGTTCCATCTCGAAACAAGGAATTTAAGTTAAATCCACATTGGTCTATTTTACGGCAGAAGCCATGTCAGTTTACCAAGCTTTAAAGTATGTCGAAACGTCCACTTCCAGTGTTTCAAAATTTTATCAGATTCGCTCTCAGTTGTCAATGATATTAAAAACTCTTTCAATTTTTGCTACAAAAACTCATATTTATTTAAAATTTAACATTTAATTTCTCAAATAAAATCTTCAGAGGAGATGTTAATTTTGTCTGAGTGAGACCGCATATTGGATTACAGTGTAATGAACAAGTTGATCTTTTTGCTAAAGAAGGTGCTAATTCAGATCAGATTTTGAACGATAAGTTATGTATAAGTGACAAGCAAAAAACGGTGAAGAAAAATTTCAGACATAAGTGGTCTGCTTCACAACTTCACTATACCTATGTTGTATGAGTTAAAGAATAAAGAAACGTCCTGATTGACCACTGGATGAGAAGTGTGTCCCCTTTATTTCCTGCCGTTCTTCTTATTCCGCGCATTTATTAATACATTTGGATTAGGCTTTTAAGGTTCAATTTTTAACGACTGGCTGAATAGAAAATGACATAAAGCAAAAAAAAACAACCATTTTTTGGTTGATGATAAAACTGAGAAATAAAATGAATGCTATATCTGTAGTGAAGCTGTACATCAGCTGTAGTGACATTATGATAATAAACAGTCGAATTTCTATGAAGATATGAAGATCAAATAAAATAATTTATTTTTTCATAGAAACGCCTCACAGCTGGATCAAGATTTACAACTACTATTTCAGTGAAACAAAGTCACTAACTATGACTTAATAATAATTGATTAATGTATGAAACTGACAGTTAAATAAATAATATGATATATTATAACTTAGTGGATTTCTTGAAGGGTTTGGCTAATTTTTCATATTTACTTTTACTGCTGTACCATAAAGCCAGAGGGATAGCCAAAAATGGAGATGTTATCAACGCAAACACCAACCAATCCCAGTAGTGAGTAGATAATTTCTTGTCGTAATCACTGGAAGCTATGATAACACCCTCACCTGGTTCAGTGCTGAGGGATAGTTGAATCTTTGCTGACGCATCGTTTGAAGTTCTGTAAGAGGCTTCGGCACTTGTAAACTTGAAAAGCCCATATATTAAGGGGCGGACAACGGCAATATGAGTTACATTGGAGTGTGGAGGAATTATGTTGAATTTAGATGTTAAATGTCCTCCGACTACACCAAAGGCTCTAGGGGGAAAAGCATTCTCAACAAGCTGTACACTAACAGCTGATGATGTTCCAACATTGTACAATGTGTATTTAACCTCAATATTTTTATTTTCTACTAACAGTCTGGTTAAAATTTGTTTGGACACTAAAAGTCGTGGCCCCATATCCTCTTCAAATTGAGAATAAACTAGGGCAGTCACTGACAACAATACTATAATTATTATTGGCTTATGCATATTTTTAAAACCTGACAGTAGTGACAGCTACGATGCGGCCACAGAAGACCTATACCAGAAACGACTCTCTGCCTTCCCTCTTGTTGGTGGTATTATTGTGAACCTATAATTCCGCAGATTTATAAATTCACTGGTGGAGCGCACTGGTAAGCAATAACATTATATGATTGGATATTTTGAAAAACATAGCCAATCAGCTTCGAATTTTATCTAGCGGTGCTCCCAATTTACCAATGAAACATCAAACGTTCCGCCGATAGTGACGCTTCTGGTATAGGTCTTCTGTGATGCGGCCACGTTTCGTGCAACTGTCTTATATAGGATGTCTTATACTCGTACTGGTTCTATAATAATACTGGAGAGGATCTGGCGAGAAAAAAAGGAGTTTTTAAATCAACTTTGTTTTAATTTTTTTGACAATTCGGTTACGCGCGTTCTCTTTTCTTATGTTATCAAGTAAGTTTAGCTTAATCGCACGGGATGGGAGAGGAATTCGCATTTAAAATTTGCAAAAACATGTTTTTGCTAATAAAAAGTTTAATTTGGTACACGTATGCATTTTAACGAGATCTGGAACTAGATTATATTTTGATTTTATTCCATTAAAGGGTTGGAGAGTAAATTGAAGTGAATGGAGGGCATTAGCCACCCCCACTCCATTAGTAATGGGGTGAAAAGAATAAAATTGTGATTTAGTGTGTATACAAGAACCAAAGGCCTCAATTTTTTTTTACTTCATCCACCCCCTACAACCACCCCCACTCCCACTACCGATGTGGTATATCGTTTATTAGGTTTTGGTTTGGGGTGGGCGATTTCAAATATTATGTTATTAAAGTTCCATAAACAATTATTTCCATACAGTGGAGTGCAAATATAGTGCCAAGTGATTCGCGTTGTGAGAAACTTGGATAGAATCTGAATGTGGAAGAAGTGATTCCTTGGGCAGCGGTTTTTTATCACACGAAGCAAATGCAGATTGATTTCAAATAAGAATTGGTAGAATTAAAAGTTTAAATAAATCTAAAAATGGTACCGTTTTTTAGAGTGGATTCTTTAATTTTCAAGAAAGTATAAATCGATTCCTTGCAGAATTAACCAGTTAAAAATGCCTTTTATCTATGAATCTAAGCGCCGAGCGAGAATTAAGCACACACCCAGCAAATGCCGGTAATAAAGTAAATCAGAAAAAAAATGAGATTTTTAAAAATATACTTGCTGAATCCAAACTATCAACATATTTTATAGGGAACTCAATACCCTTCAATTTTTGCAGTCCCGTTTAGGATAAAGCAATTTATTTGTGAAAAACAGGTTTTTGGCGCCATTTTGCATGATGGCGGTGCCAACGTCAGCTTGCCGTGGTCGAAAAAATATTCAAAACTTCTAAGTTTGAAAATTCCAACGCTTCTTTCTAGATATTGCCTGGTATATACTTCGTTAGTCTACATACGTAGTTTCGTAATTGGTTTTGATTTTTTATTCGTAATCAATTCCTTGGCTAGTAATTTATCATGGGAAAAACCACAACGCAACTTTACCATACAATCGTTTCATTTAAGTTTACATAAAATGCCCGTTGTTAAATATTGAGTATTCCACCGTAAGGGATGGATATGATATTCTGCAGATTTTTTTAGAGATTCCACGAGTGACTATGAATCTGTTAAAATGGGCGCCTTGCTGACATCCTTGTTTATTCATTTTGTATTTTATGACTTCTATCAGCATAAGCCACGGAAGAACATTTCCTAATTTATGGTACATAACTATGTAATAACTGTCTGGTGACAGCCAGCTTTATATTTTTATCACTTAACGTGCACAAATAAGGTTTAAGGGTGCACATGGCTGCAAATCGGGGCTGATATTGTAATATCTTTAAAACAACAGCATATGGAGGAGTGGACTACTAAACCTTTCAAAATAAAAAGAGCAAATAGTTATTTACGATTGTGTTTATTTCGCTTTTGTCATTATTTATTAATAGTCATTTCATTTTCTTCATTACTTCCACGTCCAGTGGAAGTATTATAGTAACGACAAAAAAAAATTAAAAACTTTTATTGTTCAAATAGGCTTAGAATGTCATGAAACGTCGAGATTTTAAGTTTGAGTGAAAAAAATTTCTGTCTGTCTGTCGGTCTGTCTGTAACTTTTTTTTGTGCGCACGTTTACTCTGGAACCGTTTAAGATATTGACTTGAAATTTGGTACACGTATGTATTTTAACAAGATCTGGAACTAGATTATATTTTCATCTTGTTCCGTTGAAGGGTTGGGGGTAAATTGGGGTAAATAGGTAAATAAAGCAAGTAAGAGTCCGTAAAATTGGTATTTATATACAAGAGAAGCTAAGGTCTTATTAACCTCTCCACAATAAAATTGTGAGAGGTTACTACATTTAGTAGTAAATTGAGATAATATCAAATCTTTACGTTTTGAGGTCCCAGGAAACCAAAAAAAGTGATTTTTAAAAAATGTCTGTGTGTGTGTGTGTGTACGCCTGCTCATATTTATGGTAACTTGTGTGTGAATATTCCTGTACTCCGGCAAGTTCCAAAACTCCGCCATCTTACACGCGTTGCCATTATTTCTTCTTGCATATTTTATGTTAATTTTTGGTGGCATTCATTATTTGTCTATGGTGGTCATTGGTTACAGTTGGCTGCGCATTATTCATGTATTTTTGTTTTCTTCGCAATCACAGATGTCGCGAAATGTAACATTTTAGGTTAAAGTGTGTAAGTTGCCTCTATTGACGATAAAGTTGACGGTACACACATTCATATTATTGGAATCGTAGGCGGGGTCGTACATTGGCGCCCTCTATAATAATAATTGCGCTGTTGCTTTTATTTACGTAGTTTGCATGCATAATATGTGTTACTGTCTCTGGTGTGTATACAGTTGCCATTATTGTATAAACTTCAATTCGGTGTTTTCATTTGTAAATATATTTTATTTCCGTCGATATTTTCTATTTTTAAAAGCTTTTATTTAACTTGCAATGTTTGTTTGTATGTTTGTTGGTTTAGGTCAAATCTTGCAAGCTGAATTTCGACTAGTTCTAATTAAGCTAGAGCTTTGAAATTTGGCACACGTGTATAAGTCCGGTGACAATGTAACATAGTATAGCCATTATCGGTTTAAATCCAATATGGCGGACGTCCCAAGATGGCGGATCGGCTTTTTAGTCACAACTTCCCTGATATGGGTATCAAATGAAAGGATTTGACGAGTAAAATACGACAAACAATGTGACGTCATTCTAAATCCAATATGGCGGACGTCCCAAGATGGCGGATCTGCTTTTTAGCCACAACCCCGTTGATATGGGTGTCAAATGAAAGGGTTTGACGAGTAAAATACGATAAAGTGTGTGACGTCATTCTAAATTCATAATGGCGGACGTGGGAGAGGTGGGGAAGGGGTGGGAAGAGGTGGAAAAGAGTGGGAAGGGTGGAAAAGGGGTGGGGAAAGGTGGGGAAGAGGTGGGAAGAAGTGGGAAAGAGATGGGAAGAAGTGGGGAAGAGGTGGGAAGAAGTGGGGAAGAGGTGGGGAGAGGTGGGAAGGAGTGGGAAGAGATGGGGAAGGGGTGGGGAGAGGTGGGGAAGGGATGGGACGAGGTAGGGAAGGTGTGGGAAGGGGTGAGAAGAGGTGGGAAGGGGCGGGAAGAGGTGGGAAGAGGTGGGAATAGAGTGGAAAGAGGTGGAGAGAGATGGGAAAGGTCAGGGGAAGATGTGGGAAGAGATGGGAATAGGGTTGGACGAGGTGGGAATAGGGTGGGACGAGGTGGGGAAGCGGTGGGGAAGCGGTGGGAATAGGGTGGAAAGAGGTGGGAAGTGATGGGAAAGGGCAGGGGAAGTGGTGGAAAGGAGTTTGGAAAGGGGTGGGAAGAAGTGGGAAGTTAGAGGGGTGAGAAGACGGGAGAGGGAAGGGGTGGATGGAGGTGGCAAATGTTTTGTCTGTCTGTTTGTAAAATAAGTAGACTAAAAAGTAAAAAATAAAATTATATAAAAAATATATTTTTAAGAAGAAGCTTTTATTTGAAAAAACTACTAAAAAGTAAAAATATTTTTTTTTAAATTCGTACAAATGGAAACCAAAAGCTTTGGGGCGGTCATATAGCGCTATTGCATAGTTATTTTGCTCAATTAACCGCCCCCAAAGCTTTTGGTTTCCATGTGTACGAATTTAAAAAAAAATTATTTTTACTTTTTAGTAGTTTTTTCAAATAAAAGCTTTTTCTTAAAAATATTTTTTTTATATAATTTTATTAAAAGCTTTTATTTAACTTGCAATGTTTGTTTGTTTGTATGTATTTTTGTTTAGGTCAAATCTTGCAAGCTGATCTTCGACTAGCTCTAATTAAGCTAGAGCTTTTAAATTTGGCACACGTGTGTAAGTCCGGTGACAATGCAACACAGTATAGCCATTGTCGGTCTAAATCCAATATGGCGGACGTCCCAAGATGGCGGATCGGCTTTTTAGTCAGAACCCCCTTAATATGGGTATAAATTGAAAGGATTTGACGAGCAAAATACGATAATGTGACGTCATTCTAAATTCAATATGGCGGACATCCCAAACTGGCGGATCGCCTTTTTCTTCACAACCCCCTTGATATGGATGTCAAATGACGAGTAAAATACGACAAACTATGTGATGTCATTCTAAATTCAATATGGCGGACGCTCCAAGATGGCGGATTGACTTTTTAGTCACAACCTCCTTAATATCAAATGAAAGGGTTTGACGAGTAAAATGCGACAAACTATGTGACGTCATTCTAAATTCAATATGGCGGACGCCTCAAGATGGCGGATCGGCTTTTTAATCACAACCCCCTTGATATGGTATCAAATTAAAGGGTTTGGTGAGTAAAATATTATAAACTAGTGGCGGATGTGAAAGAGGTGGGAAATGAGAGGGGAAGGGGTGGGAAGAAGTGAGAAGTAGTGTTAGAGAGGTGAGAAGACGGGAGAGGGAAGGGGTGGATTGCGGTGGCATCCACCCTTTCCCTCTATCTGTTTGTCTGTCTGTCTGTAAAATAAGTAGACTAAAAAGGTAAAAATAAAATTATATAAAAAAAACTTTTTAAGAAAAAGTTTTATTTGAAAAAAACTACTAAAAAGTAAAAATAATTTTTTTAACATTCATACACCTGGAAACCAAAAGCTTTGGGGGCGGCGAAAGAGCAAAGTAACTATGCAATAGAGCTATATGACCGTCCCCAAAGCTTTTGGTTTCCAGGTGTATGAATTTAAAAAAAAATATTTTTATTCTTTAGTAGTTTTTTAAAATAAATTTTTTTTTTATATAATTTTATTAATATATTCAAACATTATAAAGATACCAACTTCAGGATCTGCCTTGTTTATTGTTGAAACAGAGTGTTGATTTTGTTATTAATTTAAATTAGGGAAGCCAACATACTACAGTTAAATGTAGTTTTTCAATACTAATTTGACGATGTATCACAGCACATCCTGTTGGGTAAATTTCTAGTTGGTTCCTGGGCATGAGAGCATTTGAAAATGGCTGAAAAAACCATAAAATTAACACGGTCATATGCAGAAAGACCTCCATATTCCAAAAATACTAAAATACACAGTGTGTTCCATTTGAAAATCAAGAACAGGGTCACTGAAATCGGAAGTCGCCGAAATTTGACAGATAGATAAAAAAAATGTCGTTTTGGTAACATCTGACACATGCCTAGTTTCACCTCGATCCGTTAAAAAATAAATAAATGGCGCCCGGAAAGTAATCTTGTTGACACCCGGTATATGTTGTTTCATTTAAATTCAATTACTTTTACTGTATTGAAAATCTAAAACCACTGTATATTTGAATATATAATATATAGTATTTGTCTTCACAATAGTTATTTTAATAATTTGGAATGATTTAATTTAATCAAATCGAATTTTAAAGTAGGTAGGTAAATATTACTCTTCGCAAGTTTATTGATTATTTTTTTTTATAATTATTGTTTGTTGGCGAAAAGTTTGTCAGTATAGTATGTAATGAAGCATTCTTTAAATTCCTGCTCCATTACTAAGATTCCGGATTTACACATGATACTAATGTGCACACGGCACGCAAATCTACCCAGCTCCCGTCTAGAGGCAGGGATTTGCATACGACACTAAACTATACGCAGTTCTATGTCACCAGTAAGCGAGGATTCTCGGATATAAAAGCCCAGCCCCAAATCAACATAATTCGGAGGGCCAATTCTGTCAATCTGTCTACAGCGTGCTGAGCTGGACATATTACAGCTTTGTGCATCTCTGACGCAAACACGACGGAACGAATGCAATCTGACCCTGGGAATCCTGCAACGTGTTGAGCTGGGACCCCTCGAGTCATTAGTCATTCCTCGACGCCGTTTCGCCGCCAAAACCAGAGCGAATGAGCCTGACCTGGAGACCTCCGACAGCTTGTTGAGCTCGGAAACTTCTTGATTCGACGATATTCACCCGACGCCCGATGCCACTCCAGTAGCAACAACAAACGTCGCATCACAATCGTTACACACTCTCTCTCTCTCTCTCTCTCTCTCTCTCTCTCAGATAATAGAAAATGTTGTGCTAAGAACCGTAAAAGATACGGATATATAACCTGTACCTGTATGTTATGTAACACTGCCTGTTTTAAGAAGTAAATAAATTGTTTATATTTTTATTGGGCTGTCTTATTAACTAATCTGGACCCTGATTAATCTCCGAACCAGCTACCCGACAACAAACCGTTACAAGTATGCAGCATTTCTGCTTTAGTAGAATCTTAAAAATATTGCAAATAGGGTCAGATACATTTTTCTAATGAAAAGTGGCTAGCAAATAACTGAGTTATTATAACCTCCATTTCTCTGAAAAGCATAACTCAAGTATTAATAACAGGCTGAAACGACGTTTCATTTTATTTATTATATCTTCGCAAAACTGAAGAGTAAAATTATCCCAATATGCCAAGCGATCCACGTTACTTTATAACGTTTACATGATTTTAAAGTTTTTACATAAAATCTTTATTTACAATATTGTTAATAATAAAATCTATTAGATAATACGAGTGATGGCGTTCAGCACTTCATATACTGAGATTGCTACATCTTATATTTTCTAAAGCCGTAAATATTGCTTGTAGAGAAAAATATTCCTATAATTATGTTTGTCATCGAATTCTGAATAACCTGTCTGCCTGTCTGTCCGTCCTCCACGTTTCTTGTAACCTTATAAGCAGTATAAATAAAGAGGGTTGCAGCTTTTGATAAGATTATACAAAAACGAAGATGCTGCATAGTGTACCAACTAGTGTGTCAATAACAAAGGGGGCATCATCAGATGTTAAAATTAAAAACATATCTAGAAAACTAACTTACTTTCAGAAAGCTGCGAAAGATATTCTATTTAATGTTCAAGAGTTATATAAAATCTTCAATAATTAGGCAAAGGCGCCGATGTTTATATCCAGTTCTCCACTGTTATTAATATTATTTAATTCTGTAAAAGTGCTTCATTATGCCACAATATCTTTGAAACATAGAACATCATTTTATTGGCTTATATATATATATATATATATATATATATATATATATATATATATATATATATATATATATATATATATATTTTGCAATTAATTATTTTTTATTTATTTGCTTTTATCATGATTAGAGAATATTATTTAGGTATTATGCAAATCACAACTTACACACTTTTTTATTTATTATGAAAATACCTACTTTCTGTATATTGTTGCCCTAATCTGGGCACGCTAATATACTAGTTAGGTAAATACTTTAAAACACTTATTATTGGAGAACCAATCAAAACAACTACTCTCCTAGCTAATATATATATATATATATATATATATATATATATATATATATATATATATATATATATAGAGATATGCATGGTCATATACAGGCCCGTTTCATACACTGAGCGGTTGTAGTGCAGCCCGATTTGACCCTGAGAAGCCCGGGGTCGGGCTCATCAACGTACCCCCGTGTATATCATCACTAAATGGTCGCAAATCATGTTAGTTTCCTCCCTGCAAAATTTTGAGGTGGGCTTCAAAAAGTCATATTTTCATGTTACGAGATACACTTTTAGTTCAGCACTTCTGAGTCAGGCGGCGCTGTTCCTGTATATCCAAGACTCTTATACAGTTGATATCCATCGCTCGTTATATAGCCCGATATTTGGCATCGTTGCAGTGGCTCGATAGCGTTCGATTCTTATTTCCTCTTAAATACTTTCTTTATGAAGTCACAATCGTTGAATGAAAGTTCTTTCTTCATATTCGAATAATTTTTCTAAATTCAAAAATTTGTATATACGTTCTAAGAATTATAAATTATGTGGTACGGTGCTATGAAAGCAAAATAGTAGCATCTTAAACATCTTAAAACGTTTTTTGAATTGTAATACATAATTTCAAATAGAGCGATAAAAGGTAGCATTTATATCAAAAGAGAAAAATTATAATAACAAAATATAAAATCGAGTATAAAATGCATTGGCTTTGTCCATTTGTTGTACTAAATTAATGTTTCCATGTCCCTAAATTAGGTTTGTAGTTTTTTGCATTCATGATTCAATAATATTCCTCATTTTTATTAATTTTGGTGCTAAAATTTTCATGGAGAAATATCGGGACATTAAACAATAATTATGCAGAATGACGTTTTACGTACCTATTATAAGGATAGATAGGCATTGTCCATGACGACTTCCACATCCCCGTAGTTTAGTGGATAGTAACAGTAAAAAAACATGTTTTTTTTTTAAATAGTCTTAGAATGTCATGAAACATCGATATTTTCAGCTTGAACGAAAAAAATTCCGTCTGCAATTTGTTTTTGTGCAAACGATTCGAACCGTTCATGATGTTGACTCAAAATTTGGTATACTTGTGTATTACAACGGGATCTGGAAATAGATTATGCGTTGATCTTATTCCGTTGAAGGGTTGTTGCAGAGTCGATAAAATTGGGTTTTAGGGTATAAAATATTAGTCTTTAGCATTAAATCGCTTATAAATTTTGAATGGAACTGTAGCTATTTTATTGTTTTAATTTGTTTTATGTATAAGTGCTATAGGCAGTTTTGTTTCTTGTATAATTTTAAAAATTTATTTTTCAACAGTGAAATTTTCTGCTATTATCCTTATTATCTCTGATCCTAGTAATCGTGCTACAAAAATAAAAATAGGGCATTGAGTTTTGAATAGGACTAGGTCTATGAAAAATCTTTCTGATAATTTGTTAATTTAAAAATAAATAAATAAAAATCACAAAAAAGTACTTTTTTTGGCTATTTAAGAAACAACGTAATAATGAATCAATTTTATTTTATTGAACTAAACTCTCGTGCGAAATTTTAACCCAAAATATGTTTTCAAACGGCTAAAAGTCAATAATAAATTCGAAATTTCCATCGCTTACTGCTTAAGGGCATCGACTCGTAGGAGAAAATGTTTTTTTTTTCAAAATGTAAATTTTTGTATGTTTTTTGCAATGGTATTAAGAAAAAATTATATCTTCATTTAAACCGTTTATTTGAAATTTGTTTATGATTTTCAAAATTGTAGTTGTAAATAAATTCAAATAACCCTGTGATCTTTTTTATCAAACTAAAAGCGGCAAACGAATTATGAAAATACGTGAAATATATAGCATTTCTTAAAAAAAAAAATAATGGTCTGCTTGCATTTGAGGTCGAGAGTCGAGATACGTCAGTTTTTGCATTAAAGTCACTTATAAATAAACCAAAAAACTATTTCTTTTTGAAATTTGGAGTGGTTGTTTTTTAAAGCTTACATCTTTGTCTCTGATATTTGAAAATAATCTAAAATTACAATTTTTGAAATAACATTGAATAGAGCGGTTATTTTCTTAATTTTTGTCGCGAAAAGGAGGAACTAATCTAATCTGAACGAATATCCTTATGTCCATGGACACAGCTTTGTAAAATTTTTAATATCACCGATACAATAAAAAAAAACAATATTCGCGGTCAGGAGTTGAACCCTAGACGTCCGCATCCTGGTAAAAAGTGCTATTGTCTAAAATATTAAAGTCTAATTTGTAAAACAGTAATATACCGTTTAGAGCTAATTGACAATTATCGGATCTCTAACATAAGTTCCAAAGGCCCGACTTTCGGGCATCTATACATTATCTTTTAAACATTGTGCTTCTGGTTTGTTTTCAACTAGATGAGACAAAAATATAGGTATTGAAAGAATAACAGGGCTCAATTTTAAGAAGAAATATTAATTTGTTTATTTATAAGCGACTTAGTTACAAAAACTGACGTATCCTAGCTCCAAATGCAAGTAGATAATTATTTTTTTAGAAAAATGTTAAATGTTTCATCTATTTTCGTAATTCGTTTGCGTTTTTAGTTTTATAAAAAATCCACAGGATTATTTGAAGTTGTTTATAACTATAATTTTGAAAATTATAAACAAATTTCAAAAAAATAGTTTAAATGAAGATTTTTTTTCTTAATACCATTGTAAAATACATTTAAAAACCTACATTTTTAAAAATAAATTGATTCATTATTACGTTATATTTCTTAAATAACCAAAAAAGGCAATTTTTTGGTGATTATTATTTTTTTATAGATTAACAAATTATCAGAAAGTGTTTCATAGGCCTAGCCTTATTTAAAATTTTATTGCGAACAAATGGCTCTTTTTATTATTGCGATACGATTTCTAGGACCGGAGATAATAAAGAAAATAGCAGAAAATTTCACTGTTTAAAAATAAATTGTTAAAATTTTACCAGCAATGGACCGATTTAATGCAAAACTTCACATACACTTTCTGTTATATATACTGGCAACAAATTCAAACAATAAGACTGCTGCAGCCAGGTAATTCCTTATTCACCTATTTTGATGCTTAATTTGACTCCACCATTAGGGGTAATCAAAAATACCAATATTTCGAAAAGAATTTATATGTTTTGAACGGCTGGGTCGATTTAAATTCGAAAAAATGTGCATTAGATATAATAGCTACACCCTTATTAGAGAATTGAAAAAGACATTTGATAATGGGAACATTAAAATAAAAAATGAATATATTTTTATCTTTTCATATCACATTGTTCTGACACACTCACTGCATGTCTTTAGTACAGTCTTTAACTACTATATCATATTATCACAACATATATTTTTTGGAATCAATAAAATAGATACATCATCAAAAATATGATATACTTATATTTCTCGGTTTATCTTGTCCCCATATTTTCTTGTTGCTATTTCCGTAGTTTCTTTTATAAATCTTTAGGCACTAGTTTACAAAATATAATTTTTTGGTGCATATTGGCATATTTCTTACTACCGTTAGGTACTATACTGTCATATAACTCCATCGTGCTTCAAACAGGCCAATAATTTCAATAATTCCTTTGACACTTGAGACGCTTTGATTGTTTTATTGGGCTGTATTGTAAGATGTATTTAAGTTGAATGTAGATAGGTACCAGAGAAAAGGCACCCGCTTAACTCAGCGGGGCGTACGGCAATAAATATAAAACAGATCGCTTGAAGCGTATGACCACGTGCTCACCGAAATGTAAACAATTTTTTAACATCATTGTAACTATTTTTCATGTGAAAATAAAAATTCTGCCAGTTCCAATTTCATATCAAAAGCTCTATTTGTTAATTGACGAATGCATAAACTTATCAGCTAGTAAATTCGTGGATTTTTTTTTGGATTGTTCATAATTTTATGACCCCGTTACGTGAGTAAAAATTTTTATTTTTATAAATTGATGGTTAAAAATATATTTCTATAAGATTATATCAAGACCCGAAAACCTCAAAATGCGGTGACAATAGGAAACATTTTTTTTTAATTTAAATAGCAACATAAGTTTTAAAAAATCCGTTGTGTTTTGAAAAATGTTTTCTGGAACCTACAGATGATGTGTGCTTTTTCAGATTTTTAATTGCATTT